>JAGPOW010000261.1:167509039-167544093 GCA_030014935.1 Caiman crocodilus | reverse complement strand
GTGCACCAAGTTCCCACCTGCATCTGTCCCATATCTACCAATGGCACCACTGTAGCCTCAGTCAGTGCACACAGCATCCAGGTGAGGCTGCTCCTGCTGCTGCTTCAGTTGCCCAGCCCAGGTACTGCTTGGCTTCCCCCAACTCCAAGTGGTTCTTCCTCCTGCCCCTACTGCACTACTCCGAGCAGCATATAATTTGGGGAAGCGGCAGTGGCCATGGAGACGTGCCAGGCAGATGCACAGCCAAGCGGGGGGAAGCTGCAGCTGGGTGGCTCCTGCCCCAGCTCCCAGCCACCTTCCACCCACTTTGCCCACCCAGCATGATGTGGCCTGTGGGTGGCCTAATAGGTGGAAAATGGACGGGATATGGACCTGGAGCCCCATGAGCTGAGGCATGAGCACTGGGGAAGCTGGCCTGACTGCCTAGCATGCGTCCCCATGGCCACTGCTGCTTGCCTGCACTACCTACTGCCTGGAGCAGTACAGCAGGGGCAGGAGGAGAAGTCGTCACTGGAAGTGGGGGAGCCGGGCAGTACTGAGGTGCAGCAGCAGCAAGCAGGAGCAGCCCTTCTGAGAAGCTGTGCCTGCTGGCTGGGGCTGGGGCAGTGCTGTTAGCTGGTGCGAGCAGAAGCGTGGCGTTGGCTGCCCCAGGTGGGAGTGGGCGGGGCCTGACCTCATGTTGAGGCCCATGGGGGCAGCTGCGGGCCAGATGGGATGGGGGCAGACTGCACCGTACTTGCACCGCATCACCCATGTGAGCTCTGGTGCGTGCTCCCCATGCTTTGTTCTCCCTCCCTTCCTTTCCCCACCCCCACCAGCTCCTTGGATCTAGTGCATGGGTGCCCCCCCCACACACATACGCATACCTTTACCCCCCTGTCACACACCCACCCTGACAAATACCCTACACAGCCTTCTTACCTTCCCACATGCACATCTACCCCCTGACACACACACAGAGTTTACCGGAGTAAGACTTCATTTTGCACTGTTATTCAATTGTCTCTATATACATTACTTAACAAAACAAAAATCAGGGCAAAAATTATTTTTGAAATAAAATTATATATCTATATTATAGTAGATGTTTGATTTTCATAGTATATGATTTGCTTTTTATCTATAATTTGTCAAAATGACAAATCTTCTGACAAAATGAAAAGTCTTCTGAAAGATTTTATGTGTGCGGTCTGTGACAGTTCATGAAAACTCATTAAGTGGCTCCCCAGCCAAAATAATTGCTCACCCCTGTCCTATGCAGTTATGACAACATGCAGTAGATTGGTAACCTCTATACCAATACTGTAAATAAATCTGTAATAAAATAGAGTTTAATCAGAATCATAGAATCATAGAGAAGCAGGGCTGGAAGGGACCTCTATAGGTCATCTAGTCCAACCCCCTGCATGAAGCAGGATCATCTATATCCAAACTAACCTATAAAGATCCATTCTCTAACCTCTAAGCAAAAGCACAGCCAGCTCTAGCACAGAATCACAACACAAAGCTCCCTAAGGGAGAGCAGGGGGACCACAATGGTCAATGTTCTGCTGCTGTAAAGTTATTAACATAGACTCAAGAGATTCCAGGAAGGGGGCTGTGCCCTCACTACAGAGGAAGGCAAAAACCCCAGAGTCCATACCACTCTGACCATGGGGTAAAATTCCTTGCTGATCCCAAATATGGTGATTGGTCTGACCCTGGGCAGACTGGCAATACCCCTTAGCCCGGAACCTTAGGTTTTAAGTCCCAGAAAGAGCATTGGTACACCCCTGTCAAAATCCCCAGACTTGGCTGCAGCCAACACCCAATGCCTCCAAAGAAGGCTTAACAATCCCCCCTGACACATGTAGCAGTGTGTGTTGTGCATATGTGTGTGTGAGTGAGGAGAGGGGGGCAAGACCCACCGGTAAAGCCCAAAAGCATGGGAAATACCCATAGCAGAACATAGGCATAACTATGACTAGTTCATCCCTGATCACTTGGTGTCCAACTTGTTGAACACCTCTAGTGATGGAGAGTCCACAACTTCCCTAGGAAGTCTACTTTATTGCCTCACTGTTTTAATGGTGAAGAAGTTCTTTCTGATATCTAGTCTAAATCTACTTTGCTGCAAGTTCAAGCAGTTAGTCCATGTCCTACTATCTGCAAGAAGAGAACAGAGGTGTTTTCTAGGCCTGTGAGAATAGGGAAGTATTCTATTCAGATTCTGCTGATTCGAAGGGACAGTGATTCGATTCAGATGTTTGGATCACCTTCCCAAATCGATTCAGCTGAATTGGCTTCAGAAGATTTGGTGCTAATTCAGAGAGATTCAGTGATTGGGCCATAGATTATAATGGGGAATCACTGAAATACCTATTACTTTGTCTTTTTAGCAGATTTGGCAGCCCCTTCTTAGGTTATGAACCCTGACGAGTTTCCAGGAGATAGGTGCAGGTGTTTCTGAAAAACTACACCTCAAAATACTGAAAGCAAAACTCATGCCGTGTGTGTGTTAAGGCAGATTTAGATGAAAACTGCAGGGTTGGTAGCCCCTTCTTATGGCATGAGTTTCAAGGAGTAGGTGCAGGGGTTTCTGGGAAACTATACCACAAGCTTCTGAAAGCAAAACTTGTGACATGTGACTGTGTGTGTGTGTGTGTCTGTTTCTGGGCCAGCTACCTGTCCCTCTTTTGCTCAGTCAGAAACAGCTCACAAAAGGGACAGAAAAGCTGTAGATAGAGACTTATATGCTGTTTCTACGTCCCTTCCCCAGGGCACTGTGATTGGAAGAGGACTCAAGGAAAGATCGGTCACTGGCCAGCTACAGAGGTCAGTCTTCCCCCCCCTTGCTCCCCTTCTCTCGTCTCAGTTTCTGTTCCCCTGCAAGACTGCCTTCGGAGGCTCCAAATTGATTTGGAGTGAGTTTTTTTGTCTCTCAATTTGATTTGGAGTCAGTGATTTGGCCTCCAAATCAGGCTGAATCTTCTTCTAATCAAATTGGTGACTGAAGCTTCACACACCCCTCTTTGGGTGCCTGCCACTTAAGGGCTACCAAACTCCTGATGTTAGTGGCCATTTTGAGAGCAAGGGATATATATAAAGGCTTCAGTTTGCTCCTGCCAGCCCAGGCAGAGACATCGCCTGGCTGAGCTGCAGCAGAGCATTTAGAAGGTGAGAGCAGGAGGTTCTTGGTCAGAGCATGACCTAAAACTGCACCTTGCCAGGGAAGGGTGGCTTGGTGGAGCTCCTTGTGGTGTGGGAGCCCCCAAGGAATGCCAAGCCAGTTACCTTCCCGATGAAAGGTGAGGGGGGGTACCATAACCCCAGCCCCCATCTTTAGGTGTGCTTTGGAGGTAGTTGTGGAAGTAGTGGGGCCAGGCATGACAAGCTGAGTGCCACCTAATCCCACCAGAGATGCAAGATCCCGGAGACCCCAGAGTGGGTAGCGTGGAGATGTGGGAGTAGGGGGCCAGGTATCCTCATGTGTAGGCACCTGAGCCTAGCAGGGATGTGAGGTTCCAGAGACCCCAGAGTGGGTAGTGTGGAGAGCGTAGAGTGTGGCCCCACACAGAGTAGGGCTGAATGGGAGTAGGCCTGAGTAGGGCTGAATAGGGAGTAGGCCTGAAGGGCAGTCCCAGGGGCGTGTGGAGTAGGGCCAAACTGGGAGTAAGCCTGAAGGGCAGCCCAAGGGCTAGCCCCGTGAGTAGTGGATTATGAAGATGCTAAGAACCAAGGTGGGGCATGGTACAGAGGCCCTAGAGTGGGTCTAGTAAAAACCCAGGGGGGGTAGGACAAGGTATGTCTTTGGATGTCTGAGGCCATAGTTGGGACAGAGGCCAAGTAGGGGGCTCAGCCAGGGAGTTAGGGGTGAGTCCTCTACTGCAAGGAGCCCGAGAGCAGGGTGAAAGAAAGACCTAAGGGGCAAGCGCAATGACTTGCTGATCCAGGGAGTGCATGAGAGTCCCTGTGACACCCTAGAGCACTAGTTGTGTTGCAAGTTATGATTACATCATGTGGATACCATATGCAAGGCATCGGCTGCAGTGTAGGGGAGGTTTGGAGCCACAGATAGCACCCTCTGGCATCAGGGCTGTGAATGGGGAGCTTCCTGCATAAAAATCAGTTTATGGAAACAGCAAAGTCATGGCAGGCGAGACTGGGTGGACTGCCCCGTAGAAATAGGTGGGTGGGTCAGCATGTGACTTGGCTCCTGACTTACCCCCATCATACAACTTTTCTGCAAGCTGAACATGCCTCTATGACGTGTCTTTTAAGCCCTGTGTCATTTTTCTTGCCTGTCTCTGGACCCTCTATAACTTGTCCACGTCCTTTTTAAATTGTGGAGTCCAGAATGACATACAGTACTCTAGATGAGGCCTAACCAGTGCTGAGTAGAGAAGCAGTATTATCTCCTGTGTTTTACAGCAAAATGCTTCTATTGATGCTTCCCAAAATTGCATTTGCCTTTTTTTGGCTGTATTACATCACAGACTTGCATTGAGTATGTGATCTACCAAGACCCCTAGATCATTCTCCACAGTGCTGTCATCCAACTAGATGTCACCCATTTTGTGTTGTATTTTTAATTATTATTCCCAGATACAGTGCCGTGCATTTGTCAGCACTGAATTTCATCCTATTAGCTCCAGCCAGCTTTTTAAACTGACGAGATCTTTCGGAATTGCATTCCTGTTCTCCAAAACGTTCACAGCCCTTCCCAGTTTCAGGTGATCTGCAGACTTGCTCAAGAAGCTTTCTATGCCAGCCTCCAGATTCTTAAAGACACAGGATGCACAGCACTGGGCCCTGGACAGACCCCTGTGGGGCTCCATTCAAAACTCCTTCCATTCTGACATGCATCCATTTATAATTACCCTTTCCTTGTGGCCACTGAGCCAGTTGTCTGTCCACCTGATCCTAGTTTAGTCTAGCCCACGGTTCTCCAATTTGTTCTCCAAAACCTTGCTGAAGTCCAGATACACTACATACGCTGCATTCCCTTTATCCATCCAAGTAGTTACTTTGTCAAATAAGGAGATCAAGCTTATTTGACTTGATTTGTTCTTATAAAATTCAAGCTGGCTACTTGTGATCATCCTTTCCTCCTCCAGATGCTTGCAAATACTGATACACTGGAATCTAAATGTTGTGAAAACAATTGTGAACAATCAATAAAAAGCAGATTTTTATTTACGTGATTGAAAATGCAGTGTAAGTAAAAATAATGCATTTTAAGGTACTTTGTTAAAAAAGTTTGTGTCACTAACTGAAATTGTTGTTTTAATTCAGTATGGATGAAGGTGAAATGTGGATGATTTAGAGTAGTCACTAATCATGTTTTTGATTAACCTTATGTAACAGCACAGCTATGTGTGGTTGATTGGTCTGACATTATTCAGAATGCTAGTGTACATTGATATAATATACTCCCACAGATTTGGTTTATCTGCTTTTCTGATTCCCTGAGTGCTACTTCATTTCCTATTCTTTCTAATAGTTTTACTCCTAAAATCTATCTGAGTAGTGGTATTTTTATTGCTCTTTTTTGTCCTTAAGAGAGCTATCTCTGATTATGGTTAATGTTGTACAGATGGTTGTTATTGTTCTACTTTGTTATTAAAAACTACAAATTAATCTCAAATCGAAAAACAATGACAAATGTTAGCTGTTAAGCAGTCATCTCTTAGAATGTTTTCTGTCATTACAAATCAAAAAACTGAGAAATGAGTTGTGTGCTGTTATTTCTAAATATACGTGTATTTTCTTGCCACACTGCAAGTTTATTCTTTAACGATTTCATGATCATGATTTCAAGGCTACGTGATTTTTTTGCATTGGTATTCCTAACATTTTCCATTTACTTTGATCTATCCAAGAGGACTGCTTTTCCCAGCAAATGGTTTTGAAATGTTTAACCCTATTAGTCCTTGTGTTCCTAGGCCATTTGGATGTAGGGCTTAGTAATGCTTCCAAATCAGCGAAATGCCCCCAAGCTTTGAGGAAGTCTGCATCTAGTTCCAAACGATGTAACAGAACCTGGAACCAATCTCTCTTGTGTTCTTCTAAGCATCAGATCTGAATGTAAATGTTAGCACGTAGTTCTGAACACTCATACTATTTGTAGCAATATCTTCAGCTTTTCATTTAAGTGCTTTTCAGCTTTCCCTCATTTAAAGTGTCATTATCTCATTGCTCTGGGAATGAATATAATGGCAAAGGTTGAATAAATGTACCCGGCAGCTCTAAAATTGACAACATCATCTAAGGGGAAGATAGAGCTCAGGCAACACTGCAATATCCCAAATACAAAATTAGTGTCGTCTCACTGAACTTGAATTCCCCAGTGGCATAGCAAATAGCTTGTTTCCCAAGTGAAAAAGACAATGTAATGTTTACACTAAAGAAAGGTTATTTTGAGCCACTGGCTTAGGAATTAAAAAGGATGTAATAAGCAGTGGTAGTGTTGGAGGCATGTTGTAGAATCATAGAAAATTAGAGTTAGAAGGGATCTCAGGAGGTCATTTAGTCCAACCCCCTGGTCAAAAAAGGACTATCTCAACTAGACCATCTAGCCAGATCTTAAAAACCTCCAAGGATGGAGATTCTGTCACCTCTCTGGGTAACCTGTTTTGCTACCCTCCTAGGGAGAAAATTCTTCAATATCTAACCTAAACTTACCTTACGGCAATGTGAGACCATTGCTCCTTGTTCTGTCACTTGCCACCACTGAGAACAGTTTGGCTCCATCCTCTTTTGAATCTCCCTTCAGGTACTTAAAGGCTGCTATTAAATCCCCTATGTCTTCTCTTTTCTTGACTAAATAAGCCCTGTTCCCTCAGCCTGTCCTCAGAAGTCATGTCCCCCAGCCCCCTCTCCATTTTGTTGCCCTCCTCTGGACTGTCTCCAATTTGTCCTCATCTTTTCTGTAGTGGTGGGGGGCAAAACTGAACACAGTGCTCCAGATGTGGCCTCACCAGTGCTAAAGGGGAATAATCACTTTCCCTGACCTGTTCGCAACACTCCTAACAATGCAGCCCAGCATGCCATTAGCCTTTTGGTAATAAGGGCACATTGTTGCCTCATATTCAGCTTATTGTCCACTGCAATCCCTAGGTCCTTTTCTGCAGAGTAAAATGTTGTAGTTATGATGGCCCAGGAAACACAAGAATCAGGATTTTTTGTGGGTATTATCTTTTATTGGACCAACTGTATGATTAACCTTGCCTCTCTTCTAGTAGGGCAGGCTTTTGGGGTTCTGCTGCCTGAACTGTCTGAGTCGCTGAACAACTTCTCTGCTCTTTGGTTTACCCATCAATACAATCCATAGATGCCAGTCTCAGCAGGGGATAAGATTATGACGTTGATTTAAATTCTACATAGGCCCTAGGGAACCTTGAATGTACTTATCACATATCAAAAACATCATATTATAAGACAATGTTCGTATATCTTGAATATTAAAACTATTTCCATAAATTTTGCCTTTTTATCTTGAGAAAATTGCACCCCTAATTGTAATATAACTAAAGCTAGAAAGTTAGGGCTGTGTGAAGCTTTGGTAGCCGATTTGATTTGGCTCAATTTCATGGCTGAATCTCTGAATCCGAATTGAATTGGGAGACCCATTAATCTTTCCAAATCGAATTGGAAAGCCCCTGAATCAATTCAGAGAGATTTGGAAAGCTTCAGAGATTTGGCCATAGACTGCACAGGTAGGTAGTAGGCAGTGCTGACGGGAGCAGCTGGGGGAGCCCCAGCTTGAGCTGGCAGCCCCGGGAGAAGCTGCGGCTCGTCCATCTGCTCCCTCAGCGGCTCCCACCGGCACTGTCTGCCTGTATAGTCTACGGTCAAATAAGATTCAGTGCTGAATATCTTTGGATTCAGATTCAGCTGCATCAAATCACTGAATCGAATCACTGTCCCTCTGAATCGCCAAATCCAAATCCAAAGCGAATACCTTCTGCTTTGCACAGGCCTACTAGAAAGCCAGTTTCTTCAGCTTTTTGAGGTCAGAAATGAGGTGAGTTATCCTCTTTTCAGTATGTTCTTTTCATAATTCAACTTCCATCAAAATTTAAGTTCTCCTGTTCATTTATAAATATCTACATGTACATAGATTTTGCAGCCAACGTGACTGTGAAATTTTGTCTTGTGCATAATAAACAGATTACTTCATTGGTTCATAACATTCTTGCAGAGTCTAAGATAGATCTGATAAAAATCAGGTATTTTCTCTTTTTATATCAGCCTCTGAATGGTACTTAATGGTTCTGGCATTCATCACCCTGACAGCTCTTCTTTTGTTACTGTAATTAGGTCTCAGTTGGACCTGCAGGCTCTTCACTCAAAATAGTGATATTTGTATTCTGTGACATGATTATTTCTTTTTCTGTCATTTAGTTTAAATGAATTTCCAGACACTTTAATTTCTTGGTAATGCAGTTTGTTTTGCTTCTACTAATAAGCTTTGCCATGGGGTTGCTTTGACTTTGACTGCTTGATTTTTCTTATCAATTTCTAGCTTTTTGTTAATCGGTATATTTTTCTGGTGGTATTTGTTCATTCCCTTACCCATCTCTGTCATAATTCTTCATTTATTTCCATCTTCCACTTTCCATGGTTATATCATAATCATGACATGTTCCATTGATATCAAGAAACCAGTAAGAAACTTCAGTTTTAGTTATCAAGAAGAGGCATATGGCAGGATTTTTCTGTTCAACTGACACTGCTTAGGTACAAAAGGTGATTTCTTGCTTTTCTCTGTAAGCATAATGAGACTTTTGCTCCTAGTGTGTCAATGAATCATTATTTATTCTGAATGCCAACAGTATGCTCAGTGCTTACAGTTCATTGCAAACTAAAAATTGTACCCTCAGCATTTTGAAACTCACTGGAAGATGAGTCCCTGAGTGATTTTTTTATTTAATTTTATTTTTTTTACAAAATATGTATTCACCAATAAACACAGCAGTTTTCCATTTTTTTAATTGGTAGCTTGATTTATTTTGTGCCCCTTCAGGTTGTCAGATTAAAATTAAAATTCACAATCTGTGTGCTTACATGTTATCTGCTGATGTTAATTCAAGTTGGGAGAATGTTAAAAAAAATCTGGAGATCTTGTCTCGAAATTTATTCTGTCTTTGTCTCATTTTTGTTCATGTGCTTTGGGCTAACCTTGTCTGTTTCATTTTTGAAAAGCAATCGTTCTTATACTTCTTTGCTACACTCTCCTGTTTCTTAGATTGATTAGAAACCACATATAATAACTTGTTCCCCCTTACTCCTTAGAGTACTACCTCAGCCTTCAGTAATTTGTGTGAAATATTTTGTTTGAAAAGAACAAGGCAGCTTTTTTTCCTCGAGATTTGAGCCTCTTGGCTTTTATCTGCAGTATCTTTTATAGTCTTCCTGTTGGGTTCTTTGTTTGGAGAGTCATTTTGGCCTTTGCTAAAATACATATCATGAAAGAAACAGATGGAAGAGACCTAGGAAGTCACCCCTGCCAATGCAGGATTGTTTTCTGTGCTGCATCCCACAGTAATTTTTCTAGTATATTTTTAGAGGTCAGAAATGACTGTCACCACTTCCCATCATAAGATTATTTAGCAGCTTACTAGATCCATATGTTATCCTTTTATTTAGCCTTCAGTATCTTAAATCATTAATGCTATTTTGATGCAGTATCCTTCGGTTGCTGGGAATTTTTTCCTTCTTTTCTAACAAGCTTAAAAATATCCCTTACCCAGCCCCTCACCTATGCTTCATATGATGCCCCTTTCTTTTACTGTTTATTTTCTTCAGCCCTTTGTGGCGTTTCCTTTTTTACTATTGCCCTTTCATTCTGCCTTTCTGTTTAGGACAGTGATTTTCAGCTGGGGTGCCATGACAGCCCTTGAAGGGTGCTGCTGGGAGAGAGGGGATAAGCAAGATAAGGGGAGGCTCTCCTCCCTGAACTGACTGCAGCGTGGGCTCCTCCCTGTCAGCTGTTCTTCCTCCTTATTTACCCATCTTTAAGTACTATAATAAATCACCTGTTGAAATGTGGAGATGCTGAATTCACAAAAGTTATAGCGGGGGTAGAGTACCTCAAGTCTAAAAAGGTTGAAAATCACTGGTTTAGGGCAGGGGTGGGCAAAATGCAGCCTGGGGGCCAGATGCAGCCCGCCATCATTGCCGCCTGCCATGCAGCCCTCAATGGCTTGCCAAAACTCAGTAAGGGGCCCTCCTCCTGAAATAATTGCCCACCCCTGGTTTAGGGCATTATCCCTGTTAAGTATGATCAATTTGAACATTTCTTTTCTTCAGCAACCATAGTGTTGTCTCTAGCATTTTTATCTGTAGGGTACCAAAGACATGCTTCTTACTTAGAAATCCTGCCAGGCCCTTATCTCAATTAGCAGTTTGGTTTTTTCATTTATAGTTGACTGTGCTGTCTGTTCATTTCAGGTGAGCTAGAACATATTTGGGAAAAATTATGTTCTTTTACTGCGTTGGATAGTTTCACCTTCTTTTTCTTGGGTAAGCTCATGAGTTCAAAGAAAGAAAAACCCAGCTCAAATGTTAAACTGAAACAGAATGCTTTAGAGTTAAAACAAACTCGACAAGGCTGGAAAGTACCTGCTGTAGTGTCCTGGTCCCTGCTGGTGCCATCACCACCACTGCCACAAGTGCACGACCTGCTTGTTAGACCTCCACCTACATGCTCCATCCTCAAGGCATTTCCGGGATCTTTGTGCTGTTAGGCAGGTCAGCGCTCTCTGTGTGTTGGGATTTCTCACAAAGTAGACTGGATAGGACTGGGGGTAGCTTTTGGACAAGGAGCCACGGCTACGGGACACTTCTTTTAGGTGGCACACTTCTTTCTCAATTGGTCAAGGCCTAGCGTGGCGTGAGGGAATCAGTTGTGCTACTGGGATTTGCCCCTTTTTCAGAAGGTGGTGTGTCTGTTTGCTTGTGAAGAATTCTGCTCATGTCTCAAAAGCTACAAAGATTATTAGAAGTCCTGAACAAAGTGCAAGTTATGCCTGCATATTTTTTTCAGAATATTTATTCAAAATATTTTTTTCTCTGCTGTGGAGCAGAGAGCCTAGCCCAGAGAGCATGCTGGGATGCTGGGGTACTCTGACTTAACTTAAACCAGTCAGGGGTCTGGGACAGACATTGCATAAACTGGTCTGAGCCAAATCAATTAAGTGATACTGCATTCAACCAGGTTTATCTCAAACTGGTTTCAGCCATTTTCAAACTGGTTTATGTGCACCAAACATCTGTTCTGTTACAGGGTTATATCAATTTCTGATCACTTAAATCAGTTTATGTGTAATGTCTGTTTCTACTGAAAGTGACTCCTGATGGAAATTCGGACATCTTTTTACTTCATGAACTTACAATCAGATTCCCCATGCATTTAATTACAAGTTTCTCTGCATTGCTTGTGGAGTTGAGCAGAGCTGAAAGAAAGGAGGGAAAGGTTTTTCTCCTCCGTAAAATCAAAACCTACATTTTAATCAGCTCCTAGAGACGAGTCTGTTAGGGCAGCGTTTCTCAACCTGTGGGCTGCGACCCAAAAGTGGGTCGCAAGGACGTATGAAAGGGTCACAAACTTTAAAAATGGATCAACAAACTTTAAAAATGGATTCTCCTTTAAAGAAAAAAATGTGGTAAACTGTGGCTTTTCCCTTGCAGACTGGCAGAGCTCCAGCCTGCAAAGGGGCTGCTTAGTGACCCCACGCACCCCCTTTCTGCCCTACAAACTAAGGGGCTAGGGTCTGGGGGTGGGAGGCAGCAGGTTCAGAGTGAAGGGCACTGGGCTGGGACAGGCCATCAATGTTTACAGATGGGCCCTGGTACAAAAAAGGTTGAGAACCACTGTTTTAGGAGAGCCACCTTCATGAATTAGAAAGACTATAGCAAAGCCTCTGTGGAAGGGCTCTGCTCCTTCAACATAAATAGGGGAAAATCTACATGCGGTGAGTGGGTCCTCATTCACCTACTGATCTGCAGGAGCAGCTGAGCCTATCCTTTATTATGACCTTTGCTAAAATCCATACTTTTTACAAGCCTAACAAGAAGGATAAAACCTTAGTCTCATTACAGTTAGGGTTTCAAAGAGAAGGCAATGCAATAGGTCCTCTTTATCCCAGGAAAACACAAAAGCTAGTGAGATTTAAGCTAGACTTGCTAGAGTCTGGGTCTGGGCTGCATTAATCGTGGAAACACCACACTTACAGTAGCTTAATCAGTTGGGACACCAGCCCTGGACAGCCACTTTGAGGAAGGATGGTGAGGTTCAAGAAGAACAGTCATTCTGCCACCACTGCCCAAGAAGCAGGACCTACTTGTTATACCACTGCCCCATCCTGAGGCAGGCCATTAAGAGTTGAGAAAGTAGTAAGGGGAGGTATGGTGTGAGTGCATGTGTGGGGAAGGGAGTTGAGTGCAGTATAAATACCTAGATGAATTGATTAGATCTTGCTAGGGAGTCTTGTGAACTAGAGAGGGAAGTCCAAATACAGGGCTAGGGAGAGGGAAGAGGAGGTAAGTTACTCATTGGACAATGAGTGAGTCCAAGAACATCTAAGAGTAATACATGTGTTAATAGGACAGGAAGTATGTAGAGGATTGTCTCAACTTAGACTCCTCCTTTATTTACTTTCACTGCCCTCTCTATCTGATTTAAAGTTTGTGAACCATTTTGAGAATTGTTTCTGGCTGAGCTGGAATCAATCATAAAAGGGGTCAGAAAGGGAGACCCCAATCTGTTTGGAAGAGCATCAATACTTGTTATTAGTATTTCCCCTGGGTTGTTTGGTTTTCTAGCTGTACTTTAAACAATGAGTGGAACTACCTACTTTTTTCTTTGGTTCATGTTGTTTGCATTTGGAATATTTTATACTGGTAACGTATTTCATCTCTGTGACTTCCATTTGGATATTGTTTCTACTTCCTTCAAATAACAGAATTCAGAAGTGGTATTCAGCCAATTCTCATTATTCATCAGCTTATATCTATTAGTTTTCCAGGCAGTGCATGCTCTCTGCATGGTCCTTGCACTCTTTTAAATCAGTAATTTGAACACAATTTCTCTGCTTCCTCACTTCAAAAGTAGAGATTTAATGTTAATTGGTAACAGTGACTCCGTCACTTTTGCAGTAGTGGTTTCACTGGCTGTGAAACTGTATTTTTTGGCTACATAATGTTAATAAGCTTCTCTGCCTCCCATACCATATTTATCTGTCCAGTAGTATGATGTTACATCTGAAAGAAACGCATGTAACTACGTCCCTAGCTACTTTGCTGCTGCAGTCCTACTGACGCATTCCAGATATTATTTTGGAAGACAAGTTTCCTTGGGTGAATTTGATATCTTTTATTAGACCAACCCATATAGTTGGAGAATAGTTATTAAGCAAGCTTTCGGGTTCAAAAACCCTTTGTCAGGCTAAGGCAGTTTCAGCAGTTGGTGTGTGCTCTTCCTGGATGGAAGATGTCCTTAGACGACCGCGGTTACAACCGAAACCCCTGCAGATATTATTTTGACATTCTAATCTCACTGCTTCCTTTGCGTCCTCATTTTTTTTGCTCCTCTGAAACTACATGCAGATTTGAACCGGTAGGGATTTTTGGCTTGGGTGGGTTTCCTCAGGCCTTTCAATAGGCTCTCTGTCTGGGCTGCCATAGTTTGACAGTTGCCTCTAACTGGTTCCTTGATCACAACTGGGTAGATAATTAATCCCTGAACTGAGTCTATCTGGGCTGCTGTTGTGTGGACTTTACCTGTCCCAGCACATGCAGGAAACCTGTTTTTTTGCTCTCAAGACATCTGTTCAGTCCTGGGCTCATTCTCATGTCTCCAAGAGAAAACACTGAGCAGAAAGAGGATTATACTTTTACAGTACTGATAGAAATCTCTAATTACCTTAAGAAAGTGGAGTCAAGAAACACTTTTACATGTTTCCTTGATACAGACTTGATCAGAGATGGACATTAGGTTATGGGGTTAATGATGAAGGTTATTAGCATCACTTGTGCAGGCTGAAAAAATCGAACATATGAATCTTTCAGGTGGACGATAACCTGAGAAACCTGGTCTGTATCTGATCAGGAAACACTGGCAATTCTCAGTACAGTATCAATGTAGGCTTTTGGCTTTTTCCCCTGGGATAGGAAGGATTGCACCACATCCAAAAGCAGCTTTCTCTCCAGATCTTTCCTTTAGGGGCTCTTTTGGCCAAGGTGAGCTTAAAAGACCCAGAGAGAGGCTTCTTTGCATTTCTCTGCTCTAAGGTCAGTCATAGGAATCCACCTTCTTCCTGGGCTCTACGTTAGCTTTTATAATCACTTGATCAGTATTAGCTTGGAGATGGGTGATCAATCAGTGGTGAAACTGGTCCCAGGTCTCCTGAAAGACTCAGACACCTTATGATAATCATTGATTTTGAAATCTACCAAATTTAAAGACTTTTAATTTCCAATAATTTGGGGGTTACTTTTGATTTCCAGCTGTTGTACACTATATGCCATAGACAGGGGCAGGCAATTATTTTGGGCGGAGGGCTGCTTACTGAGTTTTGGCAAGCAATTGAGAGGTACATGACAGGCAGCCATGGGCAACCAAATATTAATTTTCTTAATTTTTTAGGGGCTCCATGGACCAGATAGAATGGCCTGGTGGGCCGCATATTGCCCACCCCTGTCATAGGAGACTTCGTCAGTCCCCTATCTGGTCTTCCAATGTGGGGATCAGGAAAGGTTTCATCAGAGCAGCCCCTTACTTTAGGAAAGTTTTGACGTGGAGCTGAATTTTACAGCTTTAAAGCAATATAAAGCCTTAAAACCAAGCACTTAAATCTGTATCTGACCTTTGGAAATGAGTTCTGTCTCCTGTGAAGGGAAGCAGTTGTCACTCCTAGTCTCCTCACCCTAACTCTATTATGAAATGGAGAGTGAAGTGGAGAGTAAAATGGAATTTGAGGAAGAGAAGGGGCTCCAGAAGTAGGGAATAACTTAAAAAAAAAAACCACACATAAAAGTGTTTACTGTAAAATTGGGTGTAGATTGTAGGTAAGAAGATGAAGCTGTATTGTACTGATTAAAAGCTGCTATGAAACAAGTTACTTTAACTCACTGATGCCTTATATTGATTGCATTTCTTCTAAAGGGTTGATAAAAGCATTGAAAAAGTACTGAGTACAATTTAAAAAGAATTATAGAGCTCTGAGATCACTGATATAACAGCCTGTATAGACCCACATTATATTGAAGATCTGTCACTGGATGCTTTTGTACCATGAGTGATGGGAAGGAACCGTATTTTTATTGTGTCCGTTTGTTCCCAGCATTAATTCTACAAACTAAAGGGAATTTTGAGATGTGTTGCGGGACGTGGTGGAGGGTGGTTTAATTAGCAAGCTGCGCTAATTGAAAGCACCTGCGCGTCACATATATCAGCATTGCGCACACTGAAAAAATGGCAACAGGGCACTTTGAACTAAAGTTCATCAAATGTGTTTTATTTCAAAGTGCCCCACAGCCATTTTTTCATCACAGAGCCGTGTGGGGACGATGACACACGTGACTTGGAGGGCTGCTGAAGTGTGTCAATTTCCATGCTCAATTAATTGAGTCTTCTCTGATGTGCTGGATATCTGGCATGTCAAAGCAGGCGCTGCTCATGTGTATAGGAACCAATATTTCTTTAAAAAGAAGCCAAGGTAGACAATTTCAGCACATGTGGAAGAACAAAACCCCAGGCCTTAATTTCTGCTGACTTCTTGCAGCTAGGGCACTGCTTGCTAATGCTTGCTTTTTCCCACCTAGTTTGCAATCTGCTGTTTCACCCACCCTTTTCCCTTGTTGAGCTGAGTAGGTCTATGTGGTGAATAGGTCAAACCACAGTTTATGCCCTCTTGCAGCTTTCTGGTTCAAACCAGTTTTCTGTTTGACTTGTAATATATCTTGTGTCATGTGACCTGAATTGAAACATATAAAAGCTTGCTTAAACTGTCTGTTCAGGGGGGGCATGTGGCACTGATAAGAGAAAGCTCTGTTTGTTCAGTGTCCTCCCTTGCAGCTGCTTGTATAATAGTCTCTGACAACTTCAAAACCAAACAACAAAGTGAAGCCTGTTTCTTCCACAATTCTTGCTGCTGTGACTTGGATGGCAAGGCATGGCTGAGAGTACCAACAGGCTTGCAGACCGTTCCCCTCTGAAACCCCAGGCGCCAAATGAAGGTAAGAGACCTTCTGAAATCTCTAAAGGGGTTATTGGTGGAGGACTGCCCATGTGGGTGGGGTAAACCAATTTGAGCTTATGCCATCTGAACTTTTGAAATACAACTTGTCAGACACTCTAAAGGATTTGTATGAAACCAGTTTAAAATTAAAAGAGCAAAAGGAAAAGTCTAGACTAGGAATATAGAAACCTGGGGAATAGTATGAGTGTTTCCCAAGGTGTCGCTGACCAAAGCTGGGACTAAAGAAATATTCTACAACCCCGTGCCTCAGTGTAGAAGTTCCCTTGTGTGAAAGGAAAGAGTATAAGCCACGGACCAGGTCTGAGACTAAGGTTGGGTCTAGCTGCCCCAAGGCTGTCTAGAAAGGCAGACTTGAAAGCAAGGGGGCCCAGCTGGAACCTCGTGACCCAGCGGACAGGTTTATCCTTTCCCCATCCACGGAAACTATCCGGGTAACCAGCGGTTGATGTGATCAAGTAACTGTTAAGACGCTGCTTCATGCGCTGCCCTTGGTTCAAGATCGGCACATCAAATCCCTTACTCTCTCCTCTGTGTGAGTGTCCTATGTGAATTGAGAGATGCGGGGCTCTGGGTCAAAGAATGTCCCAGCCCCACCAAAAGGAACCCCAGCAGGTTATATGTATGCACATTATGGGCAAAAGTTGTGTAAGTGTTTAGATAATGGAACTGGTATACCAGGGATAACCCTCCAAAACAATTTCCTTCAGAAGGAACTTTTGATCTTGATAAACTGATCCACCTATGAAAAGTTCTTGAGTCCCGAGGTAGCAAGACCCCTCAAACTCAATGGATTGTCTATTTTGACTGGTATGAAGAACGTAGTAAGAGGCAACAGAATCCCAGGTAAGGAATCTTAAGGACTCCCAAGAAAAACTAAAAGCAGAAATTAAGCAATTAAAAAATGGATACAGCCCTGGCCAGGCTAATATTCCCTCAGCACCTCCTACCCCTTTATATCCCGAACTAACTCATGAGACTGAGACTGAGAACAAGTATGTAGAAGATATTCTAGAAAGTACTTCTTGTTTGGCCCAACCGCCACCTTACCCCAAACACCTTCCACCTGAATTAGAAACTCCACCTTGTAGTCTAGGGATCGCTTCTGCAGGTTCATATTCCCCTGTGGGTTTACATAACAGTTGCCCTATTATTCAAGTACTGTTGCACCACTTACCAGGTGCACAAGGCTTGGTAATGGTACATGCCCCTTGGACACCTGGAGATTTGAGAAATCTAGTTAAAGAATTTCCCAACATCAGAGAAAAGCCCTAGAAGTTTAAAGACGAGCTTCAAACTGTTATTAACTGGTACAATGCTACATGATCTGATATGAACCAACTTTTGCATGCCGTACTTCCTTCAGAAGTCCGAGAATGCCTGACACATGAGGCAGACTGGCCACAGTGAGACCCTGGTCCTGGGACAGATCTTGCAACCACCTGATGCCGTTTACCAGAAGCCATATCTGTTATATGTCCTAAGAAAACTGAGTGGGCTAAAATTAATAATTGTAAACAGAATAAAGGAGTCTCCAACAGACTATTTAGACCGACTCAAAGAAGTCTTTGAAAGACACTCAGGAATAGATGAAGCTACCTAAAACACTCGGGAAGCAAGTGCAGCCACATTTGTCCAAGGTCTACAGCCTAAAGTAGGAGACCAATTGCATAACATCTATGTGGGCTGGCAAACAAAACCGTTAAACAAACTAGTTACGGTTGCCAACCATTGTTTAGCATGTCAGGAATGACTTTTGACTTTTAAGAAGCATTTATTCCAGGGAAGGTGACAAATCAGGGCCAGTGGAGAGTATGTACAGGTTGGCCCAAACACCTGGGCCTCACGGACATGGCCTGGGCTCACGGCCTGCAAGGCCTGCCCGTACACTCTAGACTAAAAACCACAATGAACAAAAGGACTATTCACATATTTATAATTCTGCGGGGACACCCATAGGGGCCTCAGGGGTCAACCCGCGTGAAACAAAGTCCAAGGTCTCGGCCTGCTGGACACGTCTCTGCAGCTTGAGCAGCCGGTGGTGTTACAGGGCAAGGAGCAGGCGTCCCGCCTCAACTCAGCACAGCGCCCCCTCAAGGGCCCAGCATTCCTCGAAGGTGCACATCATCCGCTACAGGACCGCATGCTCAAAATTGAGTGAGAGGCAGGCCTGCACCAGCAGGTGGAAGAGCTGCAGGACGTCAACCATCCTGGTCCTGGCGAACCAGTTTTGCCAGCTCTTCAGGGTGGCCATCTTGGCCTGGCCCAGCAGGAAGTTGGCCAGGCTGACCATGGCCTGCTCAGCCACCTGGTAGGGGAAGGAGTGGATGTAGATGTCCTCCGAGAAGTCCTGACCCAGCTCCCAAAGCAGTGCGCCCAGGGTGGCAAAGAGTGGCTGCAGCCGGGAGCAGTTGAGGAAAGCATTGAATATGTCCTCATTCAGCACCCTTGGGCAGAAGGGGCAGGCCGCTGAGGCCATCAGGTCCAGGTGGCAAACAAAGGTGCCAGTGGCCAGGATGGTGCATGAGTTGACACTGCAGGTCACCAGTCTTCTTGGTGGTGGGCGCCTTATACAGGGATAGTAACTTCATCCTTTCACGACTGTTACCCATTGATCAGTCTGGACCCTTTGTAGAAGGTACCATGGCAGGGAAAAGGGTAACTTGCCTTGCTGACACAGGGGCAAGTCGTTCCGCTTTGCATCTGTTTGATCTTCCTGATCCACTTCTTTCCGATGCTGTTGTTAATGCTGTCAGCATTTCTAATCAAGTAATTTGTCATCCTGTAACTCAACCCTTGTCCGTTACTCTTGGTCCTATCTCTGACCACCATGCCTTCCTTTTATGCCTTTTTACTCATTAATCTTTTAGGTCATGACCTACTTTGTAAGCATGGTTATACTATTTATTGTACAGCGGATGGAGTTTTCTTTGAAGTACCAGCAGAAAATGAATGCGCAGTTCTTGCTGCTATGATTGAACCAGAAACCCCACCTATTTCTACAACAAACCCTGTTTTCAAGGAAGAAATCCTTGAACAGTTAACCCCTGCCCTATGGTCAAAGCATGCTAATGAAGTTGGGCAGATACACACCGCTGAATCTGTTAAAATTTATCTTGATCCGTGAAAGCAGCTCCTACGCATTTCCTAGTATCCTCTCAGCTATTAGGCTGAGCAAGGAATTGCGCCAGTCATTTCTTCCCTCCTTCAACAAGGTATCTTGATCCCCACTTCTAGTCCTTGTAATACTCCAATTCTGCCAGTTAAGAAGCCAGGCAAAACTGCTTATCGCTTTGTGCAAGACCTATGAGCTGTTAATTCTGTTGTTTTACCTATTTTTCTTGTAGTACCTAACCCAGCTACCATTCTTTCTTGCATTCCACCAGAAGCTTGTTTCTTTACTATTGTAGATTTGTGATCTGCTTTTTTTTCAATTCCTATTCATCCAGATAGTCAGTTTTGGTTTGCATTTACTTTTAAAGGCTTACAATATACTAGGACTAGACTCCCACAGGGGTATACAGAGTCCCCTTCTATCTTTTCACAGATTTTGAAGAAAGATTTAGATGACATTCAGTTCAAAAACTGTTCTGTTCTTATCCAGTATGTCAATGATCTTTTGCTTGCCTCACTTTCCTTTGAAGCCTGTAAAATTGATTCTCTACACCTTTTGACCTGTCTTGCTCTAAAAGGTCATAAAGCTTCTAAAGAAAAACTTCAGCTCTGCTTACCAAAGGTTCATTATTTAGGCCATGATATTTCTGCCAGAGAATGTCACCTTTCAACTGCGCGAGTTGAAACAATTCTCAAAATCCTTCGCACCACAACTGTTTCTCAAATGCGCACCTTTTTAGGTATGGCTAGATATTGCCGCCAATGGATTTGGGCTATGCCTCAATTGTAAAACCCTTGCAAAATCTTACCTTAAAGGACACTCCTGAAACCTTGCAGTAGTCTCCAGAAGCTGAAAACGCCTTTTCTGTCATTAAAGCTGCCCTTTTGCAGATACCTTCACTGGGACTTCCTGATTATTCAAAGTCTTTTACACTCTTTTGTCATGAAAATAATGGCTTTGTCCTGGGGTACTTACTCAATCTCATGGAGATAAACATTGTCCTATCACCTACTATAGTACGGCCTTAGATCCTGTAGCAACCGGGTTTCCACTGTGTTTCGGGCAGTTGCTGCTGCCGCCATTCTTGTAGAATCATCTGTAAATATTGTTCTAGCTTTGCCCTTAACTATTGCCGTACCCCACTCGGTGGCTGCACTTCTTTTAAAAACCAAAACCCAACACCTTTCAAATGCTCGTTAAACTAAATATGAAATTCTGCTACTTTCTGGGGCCCACATTACTTTAGTTCAGTGCCCTGTACTTAATCCTGCATCCTTGTTACCTGTACCTTCTGATGGTGAGCCTCATGACTGCCTTGCTGTTACCGATCATTTAACTTTACCCCGGGTTGATCTTAAGGACATTCCCATTCCAAATGCTGACCTAATCTTGTGTGTTGATGGGTCCTGCCTAAGAAATTCCAAAGGCTCTCTTGTTGCAGGTTACTCTGTATGTTCCCAGCACAAGGTACTCGAAAGTAATTTTTTACCTTCTGTCTATTCTGCCCAAATTGCTGAACTTGTTGCCCTCACTTATGCCTGTACCCTTGCTAAAGGTAAAACTGTTCATATATATACAGATTCGTGGTGTTGTCCATGATTATGGGCAATTATGGAAACAACGTGGGTTTCTTACCTCAAATGGCACACCCATTTGTAATGGTTCTTATGTAGCTGCCTTATTAGATGCCCTTCAATTAGTTGTTGCTGTTGCTATTATTAAATGTGTTGCTCATCAATCTTCCCAGGATGAAGTTATACATGGAAATACTCTGGCTGACTCTGCAGCCGGAGCTGCAGCCCTTTTACCACCTCAGGCTGAGCAATTGTTCTTTTCCCATACCTATGAGCAGTCTCCTATTGCAACTCTTCATGATGTTGCACTTCTCCAAGATCAGGCCGCAGATTCTGGAGACTGCATGGGTGCCTGTTACATCCTGATCACCTTTGGCGCTCCCCAGCCTGGTTGCGCCCAAGGTCTTACTTCCCTACCTTGCTTGCGTGTACCACAGAGTGGTAGGATGATCGCAGGGGGGATTATCGCAGCTATTCAACCCGATTGGTATGCTCCAAATTTTCCTTTCATAGCTCAGCACTACTGCCAGGCTTGTCCTGTGTGTCAAGCCCATAATGTAGGCAAAACTGTTAAAGCTAAGAAAGCCGCACATCCCTCACCTTGGGGACCATTTGTAAATATTCAGATTGACTTTATACAAATGCCAAAATGTTGTAAATATCAATATGTACTTATTATAGTTTGTATGTTTTCAAATTGGATTGAAGCTTATCCTGTGACAAGGGCCAATACTAAAGCAGTCACTAAAATCCTTTTGAAGGACCTTATCCCATGATTTGGAATCCCACTTACCATCAATAGTGACAGGGGATCTCACTTTATTGGGCAAATTATGCAAGAAATAGGTAAAACCCTGCAGTTTCGACAGAACTTTCAGTGCCCTTATCACCCACAGTCAGCAGGTGCTGTAGAGAGACAAAATGGGATACTGAAAAATAAACTAGCAAAAATCTGTGCTGAGACTGGTTTAAAATGGCCAGACGCTCTACCATTAGCATTAATGAGCATGAGATCCACCCCTAATCAGAAGGCTGGACTCAGCCCACGTGAAGTCCTGATGGGGAGACCTATGTGACTTCCATCCTCCCCACTCTTACCACCTTCTCAGATTAACATCCACTTAGCTGATGATCTTGTATTACAATATTGTCAAGCATTAATGAAATGTGTTAAGGCCTTTCATTCACAGGTCCAAGAAGCTTTACCCAGAGAGCCTGAAGAAGCCTGCCGTTCCTTAGAGCCAGAAACTTGGGTTCATGTAAAAATCCACCAAACAAAATTGGCTTTAGAACCTCACTGGAAAGGTCCATTCCAAGTTCTTCTCACCGCTAACACTGCAGCAAAGTGTCAGGGACTGTCTACTTGGATCCACGCATCGCACTGCAAAAAGACTGTTCCTCTTGATGAAACCAAAGATTGAAGATTAAGACTCCAGGAAAAGAGCCCATTAATAACCAAACATGGAGTCCCTCCTACTACCTATTTGTATTGGACTTCTAAACCTGGCCTATGGAAATGGTTTTTGTCTTTAGTCAATTAAATTAGGATAGACTTAAATGTCTCTCATTGTTGGATATGTAGGCATGTCCCTATCCATTCTTCTGGAGGGATACCCATGATGCCAGTACCCTTTGAATGTGACCCAAACGTCAGCTCTTTATTATTCACCCTTTCATGGGAATGAAACTTGGCAAGATATGAATTGTAACCGAGCTGACTATGTATGACTAGCGTATGCCACCCCTGGAAAGTTTTGTTGGACCTGTAATGGATCTTGTATTGCAATAGGATTCAGTAAGTGTGAAGTAGAATTTAAGGTAAATGGTGCTTAGCTCTCTAACGGTTCCTGGATACCCGGTTATTCTCCCATTTCAGCTGGATATTTAGGTTATTATTGAGTATGGATGATAAAACCAGCTTGTAACTTTTTGTTTATTGCACTCGCTGGTCACTATTTTGTGGAGCTAAGGCCTATAAAAATCTTCCTTCCAGTTGGGGAGGAACATGTTATGTCTCTGCAGCATATCCTGCCTTTACTATTAGATCTCACTTACATAAAAGAAGAATTTGCAATGTTTGTGAAATCACAGAATATCAAAGGTTTTGGAGTATAATGTTCCCCAACTATGGTGCAGGCTTAGCTGTGTCCTAAATAAAGAAAGTTGCAGCATCCCTAGAGAAAATAGATAATGCTACTGACATTGGTTTTCATGAAATAAGTAAAGAAATGAAAGAAATGAGACAAATGACTCTACAAAACAGACTCACCTTAGATTATATACATTAGCTAGCAAAGGAGGTGTGTGTGCTTTGATAAAAACAGAATGCTGCATTTATATACCAGATGCTTCTAGTGCAATTGAGAACCAGGCCAAAATTATTGAGAAAGCAGCTGCTAAACTACACAAAACTGATCAATGGAGTCTTTGGGACTGGTTTGGCGGACTTAGGGCCAAATTATTTTATATCTCAATCATGGTAATTGGGTTTATTCTCTTTCTACAAGCACTCCTTTTGTTGCTACACAATTGTAACCTTAGTGCATTCCACAAAAGACGCAACAGATATGTCTAATGTGAACAGACAAAGGTTTAATTTAGGGGTGATTAGTCTAAGATAATGACCCTCATCCAAACCTGGGGTGGGACAGGCTAGGTTTATACAGGAGGTTTAAATGGCAGTTAACTTCAGTTGTCCCAAGACAAAGTTAATTTTGATATTTCACAGGTACTTAATGTGGAACAATGGGTTTGTCTGTAAGGTCTTGGGTTTTCTGCTAGACAAAATGCTCAGATCTAAATCAAACTGGTTGTCTGTTTTTAGCCAGAGAAATCCTTGGGGGAGGGGCTATACCTCTATACAGCAAGAATTTATACCACCTCCAAAACTATCAGTCATTTTCCATTTCAAGGCTATGAACCACCTGGCTGGAGTGATCTGTTGCGAGTACTTGAGCTGCCTCACGCATTTAGCTACACTTCAAGGGATATGGGATTATTTAATTCAGATTTTCAAAGACTTGACTTGACTGAGTCAGGAAACTAATTGTGTGTGTAAAAGTAATTTGCAGCTATCAGCACGCTACCCTGGGCTTTTATTCCTTGTTGTTGAGCCACTCTATCCATTCAGCTGTGTGCTCTGTATAGTTAGTCCCTGCCTTGTGTGTGAATAGAGCAGATCTGCTATGGGCACAGTCCTGCTGGGGCACCCTCGTCGTGGTGGGACTCAGCCTATGAGTTCATGGGAAAGATGCTAACAGTGGTGAGCTAATTGTGAGCTCTGTGTGATGTGTGTGTTCCAGCTCTGTCCCTGAGCTGTGTTGAACACTGGGCTATGCTTCTTTAATAAGACTCTACCTGCTAGAGTGGTTCTTTGCCATCTGACTTCTTTGTGGTGTGGATGTTTTATTTTTTTCTGACACAGTCTATGGGGACTGATATCAGCGCAGTCACTGATTATGTTAAGAGTCTGCCTGTCTCTTAAGCAGGGGTAGGCAATTATTTCAGGTGGAGGGCCACTTACTGAATTTTGGCAAGCTGCCAAGGGCCTCATGGGTAGCCCTGCCCCTTGATAGGTGTCCCACCCCCTGGGTCACCATCTTGGGACTAGAAGTCCTGCCGCCTAACTCCCAATCTTTGCCACAAGAAGTCCCTCTCCTTGCGCACAGAAATACTCTTATCAGCACAGGGTTTTGCCATCTCAGAACCAAAAAATTATCAAATTATATTCTAAAACTCAAACATCTACAACATTCATTAATGTGATTTAAAAAAAATCTTTTTATCCTGATTAACATATGTTTGTGTAGTGCAGAGAGGTGATTGCACAAGATCTTAAGATTAAGTCTTAGTCTTTTATATTGTGGGGGGAGGGCATGGGGGTATAGGTTTCTGGGGGCCTGTGGGGTGGGTGTGGGTGTGTGTGGGGATGGATGGTTGTGTGGGGGAGCATGTGGGTGTGTGTGTGGGTGGATATGGGGTGCGGGTGGATATGGGGTTTGTGGGGGGTTGTGTGTGGGAAGGAGAATGGCTGGAGTGTGTGATGGGGTGTGGATTTGGGGGCCTGTGTGTATGGCAGTGTGGGTGCATGTGTATGGTGGGGTGTGCTTGTGGGATTTGCCTATGAACTCCCTCTCCCTCATTGCTTGTGCGCACACACACACACGCGTGCACGCATGCACACACACACACACACTCTTTCTCTTTCTTTCTATCTCCCCCTCCCTCATTGCACAAATGCACACAGAGACACACACTGTCTCTCCTTCCCTCATTACACACATGCCCTCTGCTCTGGGCCCTGGGGTACTGGCTTGAGCTCCATGCTCCCGCAGTCCGGCAATGCAGCTGGGTGCCATGTGGTGTTGGGAGGCCAGCCAGCAGCCAGGGAAGCAGTGAAAGTGGGTGCAGGTAGAGGCTTCCAGTTGTGGGGATGGGGTAGAAGAGGCCTTGGTGCTGGGTCCTACCAACTTCCCTTGGGTCCTATTGCCCCTAGCTCATGTCATCTTCGACAGGCAGCCAGAAGCAGATAAATATTAATTTTCTAAACTTTTTAGATGCTGCATGAGCTGGATAGAATGACCTTCTGGGCCAAATCTGGCCCGTGAGCTGTGTTTTGCCCACCCCTGCTTTTAAGGGTGCTGCCGGGATTATGTTCTGGAGTGTGGATGTGCTTAACCTCAGTGTATCATGCTGCTTACATCCCAATTCCCATATTCGCATCCTATGTGTATTTGGTGCTCTTGGGCTGGGTGAGAAAGTTAACTAAGGGTGTTGAGATTGGATTGGTACAGTATTGTCCACAGTTTTTTTTTTTTTCCTCCTGCAGTGATTTTTCCACAGGAAGGGGACATGGAAAGGAAAGAACCTCTCCTTTGCTAAATGGGTGGATCAGTGTATGTGCTGCTTGCTCCCTGCAGGTCTAAGCATGCTCAGTGGTGCCCTGAGGATCTGTAGAGTGACAGGACAGCACAGACACATGTTCTCTAGAATGGGATTTATTATTTTACCACTTTACTATTCATTCCATCCAGGAAGAGCACACAACAACTGCAGATGCTTCCTCAGTCTGAACAAGGGTATTTATATCTGAAAGCCTGCTAAGAAGAATTTTTCCAACTATTTGAGTTGGTCTAATAAAAGAAATCAGATTTACCCAAAGAACCTTGTCTGCCTATGTCTTTAGACCAGGATGGCTACAACCTATACCCCTAGAATTGGATTGACACATACTGGTGACCAGTATTAAAGGGAAAGAAGGAGGGCTCATTCTGGCATTTCCTAACATTGTTCGGTCAA
Source organism: Caiman crocodilus (assembly GCA_030014935.1). Classification (NCBI taxonomy): domain Eukaryota; kingdom Metazoa; phylum Chordata; order Crocodylia; family Alligatoridae; genus Caiman; species Caiman crocodilus. The sequence continues at coordinate 167,517,865 of JAGPOW010000261.1, read as the reverse complement.
CTTTGTTTTAAAGCCCAACTGCTTTACGTGACTTTCTACATAAAAAAACATTCTGGAGTGAATTTAAAAAACAAAAATACAAAACCTCTATTTTCTCAAATGTTTGCACAGTAGAGGGAGCTGAAAGTCTAAAAATGTGTTTTATTTGTTGTAGCCCAAAAAAATTAAGGGTGTGGGTGGAATAATGTATGAAGATTTTTTCATTACAGGCCTGTAAGAAGATGGACATTTATTCCAAGCTGTGAAGTGAACCTAGTCAGCAAATGTAAAATTTAGTGTGCATGCTTTTCCCTGACAGCTTTAGTATATAATATGTAACACCACAGCACTTACTCAAAGTACTGCCCAATTGTATTACTTGCAGTTGTTTTTTAAAATACCTCTTACCTGTTACATTAAAAGACAATTTCAATTGCAGGTATTTCCATGTACTGAGAGAAATTTTCAATTGAAAAAAATCAAAACGTTTTACAAAATAACACATCACTGTGTTGAAGCATTCATTGATCTTTCAAATGCTGGGTTTTGCTAACCTGTGAGTGTGTCCTGGCAACCGTGAAGAAGAGCAGCAGTAAGGTCAGAGAGGACAAGAATGTGGAACAGCTTCAAGATTTACCTAGGAAACCGTCAGACTGACAGCAGTTTTGACTGAGTTAAGAGTGACCGTAGGGTGTGAAGGGGACCTGTGATAAAATTCAAAGAAGAGAAATGTGAAGGCAGTGGTTGTTGACAACAAGTTCTGGTTTTAACTTATTACATTGGGAAAGAAAATGGGGAGTAGGTAGGTTCAGGATTACGGAGGAAAGTGAAGCCTAGCTTTATTTTGAGACAAACAGGTCATAAATGCAGTAGTGGGACAAATGGTGAAAGTTAATATTCAGGTCAGCATGAAGTAAAAAATCCAGCAAGCGGAAATAAAGGGTAGATTAAAACCTGGAAATCATGGTATTGGTAATATTTTATTGGCAGAAAATGCAGCACTATTAGTTTTTAATATAATTTGCTCTTGTTACATATATTGGTGAGTTTAGTACCCATTTGGGAATCAGGCATAGTTTGTCTTCATCTAGACCCTTTCAGGTTAACTGCAAGACTAGCAGTGTCCTGTTAGCACAAACCCTCTCTCTAATAGAAATTGGTTTCTTACATTTTAAGACCCAAACCAATTTTGATTCACCAATTTTATCTCAACTTCCATTTTGGTCAGAAAATAAGTAACTCCCTTCAAAGGTTCCCTTTAAACAAACAAATCTATTAATCTGATCTTTATAGTCTGAGACAAAATTCACTTCTATTCTTTCAACCTATTTGATTTCTATTTGGCTAACATAATTTCCCTTTGTTAGCTAAAGGAGATTTGCTTCCTTAGAAGTACAGTTCAAAAGGAAGTATTTTCACCTCTTTCTTCCCTATTTTGTCTCTAATGGAAGCTTGGCTCTTGTCAGAATGAATTAAACTAAAAAAATCAGGCCCTGTCACTATTTCTACAAAAATCTTAGTACAGCAGCTAAAAACTCTGCAGGCATAGGATTTACTCCAGAACAGTGGGACTACTCTTAGGAAGATGTGGTGTACAATAGGCTTTTGTGAGGTACGTTATAGGCATCAGCCCTACTATTGGCATACAATTTGTACACCTATAAAATGAACAAGACAGAAAATGAAGCAAACAAAGCAGCAAGTGTTGAGTAAGCTAATGCTAATAATTGTTTCCTTCAGTCAGCAATCTTTTATTTAAGGGTGTTTTTCTTCTTGGTGGAAACACCATCTCCCGTCCTGAAAGCATGGTTTCCCCACAATGGGAGCAGTCACATAGGAATGTTTGGTTTAAAAAAAATGATTAGCAAGGTCTTGCGGAGAAACCAGTTAACAAAGGAGATTCTTGGAGGTGAGGAACATGTGTGTGACCCCAGAATTGACAGAAAAGCTGTACCTTCATTTGAATGGACCCATTAAAACTACATGTCCTATTTCCTATGTTTCAGGGCTGTACTTGGTAGCTGTGTTGGTCTGGGATAAAAAGATATACAAAAAACTAGAACGCTTGGTTCCAAAATGATACCTTTTATTAGACCAACTGGAAAATGGCACGAAAATTGTCCTTTCCTGCAAGCTTTCGGGAGTAAAGTCCCTTCGTCAGGCTCTAGGAAAAGTGTAGATGGTACAAGAAGGTAAAAAGTCCCCATGGGTAGGAAATAAACTTAATTTTTGCACAGAGGGAGCTGAAGATGGAAGGCTGTCCCTCTGGGTCCAGGAGAGTGTCTTTGTGAGCTGTGCTGATCAGGTAGAATTCCTTCCCTGGAGGTGTCAGATGATAGGCAGGGAGGTAAAAAAAAGTCCTTGTTGTTCTGTAATAGATTCATAGATTCATAGATGTTAGGGTCGGAAGGGACCTCAATAGATCATCGAGTCCGACCCCCTGCCTAGGCAGGAAAGAGTGCTGGGTCTAGATGACCCCAGCCAGACGCCTATCCAACCTCCTCTTGAAGACCCCTGCAGGGTAGGAGAGGGCACCACCTCCCTTGGGAGCCCATTCCAGACCTTGGCCACTCTAACTGTGAAGAAGGTCTTACTAATGTCTAGTCTAAATCTGGTCTCTGCTAGCTTGTGGCCATTATTTAATGAAGTTTAAAATCCAAAATCAGCTAAAATCTGACATCTTCCATGTGTCAGGGGTGTACTTGGTAGCCGTGTTGGTCTGAGATAAAAAGACATACAAAAAACTAGAACGCTTGGTTCAAAAACGATACCTTTTAGGACAATTTTATTGCCATTTTCCAATTGGTCTAATAAAAGGTATCATTTTGGAACCAAAAGTTCTTGGTTTTTGTATGTTTATTTCCTATGCACATTTACTCTTATAGTTAATCAGTTTGTGTCTATTTTGCACATGCAATTTAGGTACCTGGTTTTGAAAATATGATTTCTATGTTTTTGGGGGGTGTTCAAATGGAGTCTGAAATGACAGAAGTGAGAGAAGCAGTCTCATTTATATTTGTATCTGAACTACTTATAGATGGGAAGGAAGATACAGTAACCTCCCCTAGGAATGCAGGAAATGTTATACCTATAAAAAATAAGACTAGTTTTAGGGTAGACCCCATTTGGCTTTTCTGCTTATTACTGGTTTGGTAGATTTTTCTTGAATTCATCCTGATATCTATTACACATTAAAGGATTAGGAGAGAGAACATTTACACTGTATCCTCCGTGTTTCCTGGGGAGGGATGTTCCTGAGCAAGGCCTCCATCTGTGTTGTGCAAGGGAGCAGCTCTTGAACACAGCAGCTTCACCACTACCATGTTTCTGAGTGTAACACAACCAAGTAAGAATGCGTGGGACAGAGGTGTACGCTAGCATACCCCTCCTGGCACATGCCAAAGCCTAGTGTTGACATGCCCATACTCTTTTTCTAAGTTGAGTGACATAGGTCGTATCTGCACCACAAACTTACCATGCCATGCATTGGCTTGTTCAAATATATCAGGCTGCTTTGTGCCTGCTGTGGTCTGAACAAGTGCAGTCACATTTTATGGTGTGAAGAAGTGCTCAGTCTTCATGGGGTTTGAAACCCATGTAGGTGGTCAGCAGCTGTAGCCTGTCTGGCCGGGTGGCCGACAAACCAGCTGAAACTGATAAGATAAGCAGGGAATGAGGATGGAGCTAAAAAGAGGTTAAGCGTTCCAGGAGCAGAGGGAGAAGCACAAAGCTAGGGTGATCTTGAAGTCTGAAGGAAAGCAGCAGGTTTTGGGGTTTTGTTTGTTTGCTAGCTGTGTGGCTTGTTTCTTTGCTTGCATTTACTGTGGGCATGCGGTTGCCTTGTGTAAAATAAACTGACTGGAAACCCGAGAGTCAGAGCTAACTGCCCTATATTGAGAAATGGACTGAGTGACTTGCTTGTGGATGGCTATACTGCAGGGGAGATAGTCAGCACTTTAGACGCAGTTGCACAGAAACACTGGTTTCTGAAGCACCATGGTGCTGCATGATGATTTTGAGCTGGCACAGTAAATTTGCATTATATACATGCCCTTAACATTACACTAATTTTTATTTTATTTCAGATAATCCAGTTACTGTACTTAACAGGAAGCATTAAGCAGCCTGCTACAGCTGCAGCTGCTGGCTTGCAACTAATTAACCAACTAATATCTTAGACAGAGTCACTGCCACAACACCTGCTGGGCTTATTCATATCCTTCCTCTGCTTTGGAAATCTCAAGAGACGATGATAAAGTTAGGCATCTATTTTAACCTGAACAGTAAAAAAAATTCCAGTTCACCCAGGCTATCTCAGCTAATCCAAGCTATTTAAAGTATTTCTGCTTATTTATAGGCTATTTCACTTCCTTTCCATGTAGGTCTGGTTAGCCTTAATGTCAGGCCAATTAACTTATGGTTGCTATTAGTGTCTCTTTTTTGGTTACATATTTTTAAAATCTGTGTCTCTGTTTAAAAATACACTTTAAATATTAATGGTAAAAGGAACTTGTAAGTTATGATTTCACCCAATTTTTCACTAAGATTTACTTACTGTACCATGTAGAAATAAAACATTAGAAAAGACGTAAACACAAATATCTAACCAAGTAAGGAGAGCTATATTTTTATTACAAGCTGTGGATTTTTTTAATGAAGAATAAAATCTTTCTTGGCTAGCAAACATCTAAAGAAAGAATTATCCTTCCATCCTGCCTTTACCCACCATAGCAAACTTCCTATGCCCGAAGAATGGTGATTGTGTCCTACAGCTTGCTAAGAAGTTTTCCCACTACTCATTTGGTCTAATAAAAGATATCATGTCTACTCAAAGAACCATGCCTTCATTGCCTCAAGACATTTTATATTATTGTATCTATTAATCTTTATTTGGAGGAAGTTATTGCATACTATATAATCAAAAAGCACACACAAGGATTTCTTTAATAATAGCTTAATTATCTATAAAACACAGAAAGGTTTCAGTGAGCTAGAAAGCCAGCAGTCAGTTCAGCATTTCCAGAGTTCACACATTCTCCAGCTTGGGTCCGTTTGTTTGGGGTTTTTTAGACCACAGGGATCAACTCCAGATATTGATTGCAGTAGTGTCCCATCCTTTATGTTTCCATGCATTTCTGATCAGTAGGAACTCAATAGTCACCTACTGTTTAAATTAACCCCATGTGCAATAAACACAGATATAATTTTTTATTTGATGCACTACTGAACACTACTTTCTCCAACAACTTCACTGCAATGCAGCCTGTGCTGATCATGCAGCCCCCTTTCCCCATTAATTTAAATAAGAGGAAGCCCCCAGATCTGTGACTTTCACACCTCATTCACCAAGAGGGAAACCTTTTTTTGTGTCTCTATATATTTTTAGTAAGATGTAGGAATCATAGGATACATAGCAATGAGTTATGTTCTCTCTCTTCAGCACTAGTGAGAAATGAGGACATCATGTAGCTGTATCATGTGGGCAGCCAAATGATGGCGACGGGGTAGAAAGGACCTGGTATCTGATGTGCGTACAAAGCATGCCCATTACACTTGAAGAAACCTCTTTGGATCCTAGCTTTGTGACAAACCTGAGAAGTGTAGAACTTTGCATAAACAAAACTCTTGTACCGTTTGGTAAGGCAAAGCAAGGCAATCTTTATCTTGGAGGAGAGCAACAATGCTGTTTTGTAGTACCTGCTACGGGAACTGTGCCTTGTTTTCATGAGCCTGAAAAAAGGTATAAGCTGTCTGCACAAATCATTGCCTTGGGACTGTAAAGATTAAGAGGATTGTTTATTACAATAAAACCGTAACAGTGCAAATGTCATAATGGGTTGAAGTCAGCTTTAACAAAACTATGTGTCATTTTCCCCCACCCCCTGCTTTTTATTTTTAAAGCAGAAGTGGGATAATTTTGTTAGGATGGAATTTTAATTTCTTTCAAGCCTAGTATAAAAATCTAGAAGTACTCTGTATTGCAGTCCACTTCATAGATGCAAAGAATAATTATTTCCAATGGAAATGACCTTGCATGACCTTGCATTATATGCCATCACTTCTAAATTGAATTTATTTTTAAGGAAAGCTCACTTCTGTGTATGGACGCTTGTCAATTCCTGCTTAGTTCACAGTCCTAAAGTCTTTCTCATATATCCAAGAAGGATGATTGATTAGTCCATTTTGATACAAATGAAGATCCTGAATCAAAGAAAAAGTAGTTTAAACATCCGTCTTGGAGTGGGAACCCCTGAGTAGATGTTGAAGAAGATTTGCTATTCATTATCTGTTCTAGGCAGCTTCCAAGCCTCTGGGCTAGGGACAGAAATTACACACAAACTGTATAAGTGACTGGCAATCAGTTCAAATCTGTAGCATAACAGAAGTTCAGTGCACATGAACCATTTTCAAAATGGCCAAAACCAGTTCAGGATGAATTTGGATGTATGTAGTATCAGATTTAATTGATTTGGTTAAATCAGTTTATTGAACTTCTGTCCCAGATACCCTCCAGATTCAAATTAACTCACAGTCTCCCAGCATCTCAGGATGCTTTGCACTAGTGTGCTCCCCCATTCTCCAGGGCTTCTGACCCAGGCCACTGCAGGCATGTGGCTGCATTGCCAGAATCAAAATTGAATTCCTGTTCCCTTGCTTATCAGCTCAATCTACTCAGCTTAGACTAACCTGGAAAAATCAAATAAATTTAGCCTTGGGCTTTTTGACTATATACTTACTCCATGTGTGTCACTGTGTGATGTTCAGCTAATTTCTGTGATGTGCTGCGCTGCGCTGCAGGGGCATTTTAAATGGGGGTCGATAAAATGATGTAATGCCTGAATTTTTATAAGGTATTTGGATAGAAACTACTGCAGCATATGGATTAAAATGTTTTACCTCCTTTTTTTTTTTCCTCTCTCTCTTCCCTTCCCTTCCCCTCTCCCTTCCCATTTTCCACCTTGGGTTATCTCTTTTTGTTGTAATACATACAATCACTTCTGGAAAATTGCAGATTCTCAGCCAGCATTCCCACAGCCAACATGATAGCAACAAATGCACATGCTGTGTAAAAATCCCTTGCCTACAGCACACATGACAGTAGAGTTTACTCAGAAGTGTTAAATAACTGTGCATGCATTTTTAGCTTTATTTTAGTCAACAAATCAAATACAAATATGCATGTCATATTAGCAATTATATTGAAGAGGAAGGAATGATTTGTTTTCTGTGGCTGAGCCAACTAAGACTTCTTTTCAGTTCAAGTGTTGGAGTGATGTAAAAAGAAAATAAGCGTCAGGCAGGAGAAAAGGATTATGGTAGGTATGTGATGCAAGAGAACAATTTTAGGATTTAGAAAGCAGAAAAAAGCCTGCAACATTCAGCTGATAACTGTCCTCATTTGGGCCGCCATAAATAAAAATATACCTTAAAATAGAGAAGTTGGTTAGAATTAAAATTAAATAATTAGTACTTACACAGTCAATTCTTTTACAACGTTTGGTGGCATTCTCACTTAAGAGATGAAGAAATAGTGGCATGGAAAAGGTGAGTGACATGCATGAATTCATGGGGTGATTCAGTAGGACAGCTAGGAATAGGACTTTATTGCAGCCTTTAGGCCATGCTGCCTTGTTCATGAAGTTAGCATTTATATTTGAATGTTTAAGGGGCAGGCATTTTTAGTGGAAGGGACCTGGTCTCTGGAATTTGCTCCTCCACCCAGTTAAACAGAGCTGAAGTCTGACTTTCAGGGAATGTTGCATGACTTCTTTCTTTATCTAGGCTTCTCTTCCTCAGGGCTGATTTTTAAGTGGTAGGTGGGAAAGGGCTCAAGGGTTCTTTTTGGACTCCTTATCACTGCTAGTTGACCGTTTGTGTAACTTAATGAGTATACATGTTTGTTTTTTAAGACTCTTTTTGCATGCGGCTTTAGGTTACAATGGAACCATTTGTATACACTGGAAAAATAAATAAATGACAACTCCTTCCCTATTTGGGGGGCGGGGGAGCAGAATATCCCTGAATACTCCCAGTGAAACATCACTCAGCATTTCCTCTTCTTACTAAAACAATTGATGGAGGGTTTCTTTGGGTGTTTTGTTTTTTTTTTAAGACCAAGGTTTTGGCCTAAGGGCAGAAAGTCAGAATACCTTTAGATGCTTAAATTACAATGGACTGATTTTTTTTCCAGAGGTGCCAAGTATTCTCAGCTCATCATCTATCTATCTGTCTATCTAGTTTAGCTACCTGAACCACCAAGAATCCACTGAAGTCATTGAGGCTGTGTGCAGATTCAAGTGTCTGCCCATTTGCTTATTTAAGGCGTGAAAATCTTGCATAAGGATCTATGTATTTCCCTAGCATATGTCTGTTTGCCATTTGAGAATCAAGGTATTTACATACAGGTTTTTTTTGTCTCTGTTTAGATCAAGTCACACATGACAAAAGAATTTAAGACCACAGGATTTTTTTTGTTTAAAATCAACTTCAACAGTGAAGGCATGCAAAAGTGATATACAACATTTTGGTTTATTTATTTGAAGACCAATCCTCTTTGGCCATACAAATAGTCAAGTCTAATGTTGTGCTTGTTATTTTTAGAACATTTGTAGTCTTCCTTTATCTGGTGTAAAAGGCTTGGATAAAGCATTTGTATGAAATTGTGCAGACAAAGTTCAGAGGAGGAAACAGTATTTTGACCTGTAAGTCTCTGTCTCATTTCTGTAATGGAAATGACATGCTCTTAGAAGGACTGAGTGGGAACTGAAATATTAACAAATTCTGTATAAACTGACCTATTTCATCTAAAAATAGAATTGAGTTGAATTTAATCCCACTCTTTCAGCC
>JAGPOW010000261.1:167497004-167508642 GCA_030014935.1 Caiman crocodilus | reverse complement strand
CCTCACTTCTTCAATAAATGTTCCTATTAAAACCTGCTCTGAAAATCTTAATGTACTTTTGAACTTGGAAAAAATGTATTGGTCCTAGGATATAGGAAAACAAAATTTAGCACTCAGGGTCAGAGCAGACTAAGTCCATCTAGATTAGCACACTGCTCTGTCAGAGGCCAATACCTTACATGACAAGGAAAGCCAGCCTTGTCTTCTATGATAGAATATGCCTAATCAATTTCTTCCTGACATCCAAAATGAATCAGTGTAACCCCTGAAGCATGAGTTTTCGTTAACCTTTCCATCACTATATCTTGCATAGTTATAAACGTTTAAGGTATTCATGTTCATGAAATTACTCATCGCCTATAATAGAATTAAAATCTAGCAACGTATTTATCTAGCAACAATCTGCTTCTATATTGTTGTGTCATTCCTCATAGGTCTTTGGTATTGAAGCTATTGCCTGTCTGCTGTGCCATTACTACTGCTTTATATGGTAGTCATTAATAGAATTTAAGGTAGCACTTGTAGAAATGTGTTTTCAGTATCTATGGGCACTGACAAATGTGACTATCTGTTGCACAGTCGGCCACTGAAAGCACTCTACAGCTGTGCACTGACAGAAGTTCATGGCTGCAGAGCACTTTAAAAAATGCCGGATCACATGACAATCTGAACCCTCATTTCATCGGGGTTTACATGAGGGCACTCCAAAGTGGAGCACCTTCATTAATGCCTGTCAGCGTGGGCCAGGAGCAGGCCTAAGCTGATACAACCCAACCCTGTTCTGGGAATTTTTTTCAGAATGGGAGGGGAGGGAAGGGAGGAGAGTGAGCCGGCTGCAGGCTGGGGTGGGTGGGTTGGAGTCCCCCTGTCCCTTCACTCCAGGCTGGGGAAACCCCAGAACTGATCTCCCTCCCTTGCCTTATCTCCTCACCCTCCCTTATCCTAGGATAGCACTGGAGCTTGGAAAGGAGGATAGGGCTAGGGGGCAGACGTTGCAGACAAGCAGCCTCTCTCCCCAGTTCAGTTCCAAAGTGGAGCTCAACCCCTACCCTCCCAATCCAACAGCAAATGCCTGTTGGGTTGGGAGGCTCAGTTTACAACTCATGGGGCTTTCTGTGGAGCACCATAGTTAAAACAGGAAACTGCGTATCTGCCAATGCCCTCAAAGGCTGAATGCCTGACATGATGCTGCTTTCTTTGGAGGCAGCCTTTATAGGAGTTGCAACAAATCAGGCTTTTCAGATGAAGGGGTATGGCATTTTAAGTACATAATTGCATAATTGGCATCATAGGATTTTTCATTTGAAGGGGGTAGGGTGGGTGTGTGTGTATGCGTGCTCTCTCTTGCACTCTCTCACACACACATGCACATCTCCCCTTGTTTGTATAAGAAACGTTGTCATTTCTTACTCATAACTGCCAAATATAAATTTCACAGCTTTTCTGAAGAAGCAGATTAGTTAGCACTATCAATATTAATGGTTTGAGAGAGAGAAGTTTGTGTTACGAGGGGAAAGCCCGTACATAATTACAGCGACATTATGAAAAAAGTGTTAATTTTATAGCATTTCTGTTTGCAAGCTGTTCCCAAACACATAGACATCTAAGAATTATTCATTTTAGTTCAGTGTGCTGAAAATGTCAGCTTAAGTAGCTGGCTTATGAATTTTAAATAGCTTTACCATCTCCAAATTAGTGTGCTTGCCTATAAATTTCAGTTGTTCTGTACTGGAATTTCACTGGCATGCCACAAAGTAAACAGAAAAAATGGAACGCCTATTAAGTTTTACGAGTTAAAAAAAGAATTATTTCACATAAATTTGCTACTATTGTTATGCAGGATATCTTCTCTCCTGAAGATATATGAACATAAATACTTGTTGCATTATTTGCAAACAAACTGTAGTTCTAGATCAGAAATATTTGTTACATTTCAGCAACACTTCTGTACCATCTGCCATAGAAACTTGGATTTCCTCTAACTATTAAGCACCATACGTCCTACCACTTGGGAATATTAAGCCTAGTAAAATATATGATTTGTAAGAGAAATTTGAAATATGACAATCCTGTTCCTTATTACTGTAGGAAATATAATGGTCATTTATTACAGACTAGTTAATCAGAACTTCCTTATGATAATGGGATGACTTTTGGATTCTCTTGCTTCTCCCAAAACACAGGTGTTGGCTAACTACAGCATTGCTGCATGATCTCCATTAGCTATTTGTTTTCTAAAGCCTTAGATATTTCATTGACTCCCCTTTTATCCAATGGCATGTGCAAAGTAAGATATTCATTATTCACAACTTCTTTAAAAATTAATTGCGGATATATACTACAGTGTCTTGGAGTTTTAATTTAAAGGTGAGATGAATTCTTTTCCATTTTTCTCAATTTGGTTAATAAAATAGCACAGTCAGTTTATTTTTTTGTTTATAGTCCATTTCATTTTCAGATGCACATGCAGTGGGCCAATGTTAAGTCTGAGTCACAAATGCTGCCTGGACCTTTGAAAATTGTGCAGAAACACTGTTTTCATGGCATTGTTTGGTATTAGAAGAAATGCATTCGTGCGTGTGTGTACATATATAAACTCATGGAAATCTATGCACAGATGTGCACATATTTGCATTAGGTTGTATAAAAAAAAATGTACTTTTGTGATTAATCTTGACCATATCAGTGGCCATGTTTTCCTTTACTACTTAAATGTAATTCTCCAGATGCAGTTCTTCTGCTTATCTAGACATACTTTCTGGCTGTTTATTAAACTGACCAACATAACTGTTTTTGGCTGTCTTGGTAAGTCTCCAGAAAGTGTTTTTTACTTCTCCCCCCTGGCCTTTCTTAGCTAGGATGCTATTTTCCCAATACTTATAGATCCAAAAAATACACAAGGTTTAAATATTAATGAAAATGAGCAAATAAATCCCTCTGGACATGGCCATGCTAAGATGAAATGGCATCATTAAAATACATTAAGCCCTTACTTAGAGCCCTAGCTATTCTGGTTTGGAATACACCTTTCATGAGCACCACTGCTGCCAAGTTGCACCACTTATTTGCAAATACATACTCACACTTCAGCTCTGTACACCTGGGACTCAGCTGCAAGGAGTGAAAGCAGCAAGTTCTAGCTAGGATTTCTTGAGAATATATTGACAACATTTCCTAAAAGCAGAATGCCCATGGTTCCCCTTCTTTATTTGTGGCAGGGCTGTGTTGGTAGAAGTCTTATATAGAGTTTATATTATGGATTGTATAGGAGAGTTTGGATAGAGATGATCCTGCCTCAAGCAGGGGCTTGGCCTAGATCAGTGGCTCATAATTATTTTTTGTGCTAGGGCCCATTTGTAAACATTGGGCAGACCTGACCCAGTAAAATAGTTTAAGTGAAAAAAACACCCCCCAGGCCCTGCCTGTGCCCCTCACTCCTAACCCAACCCTGACCCTAGACCCTCAGTGTTTGGGGCAGGGGGACGTGTGTGGAGTAGGAAGGGGCCCAAGCAGCCCCTTGCAGGCTGGGAGTCTGCCAGCCTGCAAAGGCAACCCATGTTTCAAAAGGATCACAGAATTCATAGACATACGAGCTGGAAGAGACCTCCTGAGATCATCAAGCCCAGCCCCCTGCCCAAGGGGCAGGAAGTCCGCTGGGGTTAGATCACGCCAGCAACATAAGCATTCAAGTATTTCTTAAAGGTATCTAGAGTAGGTGCTTGCATCACTTCTGGGGGGAGCCTATTCCAGACTCTGGAGACTCGGTAAAGAAGTGTTTCCCTATGTCCACTCTAAAACAAGCTTCAAGCGGCTTGGGACCATTAGACCACGTCTTCCCTTGGGGTGCCCTGGTGAACAGCCATTCTCTTAGTTTTTTTCTGATGAAACCCCTGCAAAAGAGTTACTATTTGATATCCCGGAGATTTTCCCACACTTTTCTCCTTTAAAGGAGGAAACATTTTTAAAGCTTGTTCATGGCCCTTTCATATATTCCTGCGACCCACGGCGTAAGAAAGACTGGATTAGATCCCTGGAGGTCCTTTCCAGCCCTACTTCTTTATGAGTTTGCAACTCCAGGTGCTCCTGTGCATGATCCCAGTCTTTAAAATACCTTGGCAGAGGAAGCTTGTGCTAAGATTGCCCCCGCTCAGGGGCAGGCAGTCCCCTTGAGGGCTCTGGATCTTGCTGCCCGCGGTCCTTTCCTTGCTGAAGGAGATGCTTGGAGGCAATGGATTTATTCGCCAGTGAGTGCCCCAATCTCACTGGAAAGGCACGGATGGGAAGGGAGGGTAAGTGCAGACTAGGCAGAGGCTGCCTAATCACAGAGGATGCACTAGAGCCTGTGTGGCATCAGGCACATCATGTTCCTGGGAGGCACAGAGAGCAGTGCAGGCAGCCCCAGCTTCACTCTCCCGCACAAGCCCTCCTCCTCCTCCTCCTCCAGCCCCTCTAACTTCCCATCGGCTGCCTTGGAGGATCCCAGAAGAGCCACAACATCCTCCTCCCAATCTAGGCGGGCTGGAGGAGGCGGGGGGAGCATAGGAAGCGGGAGCTGGGAGCTCCCTGGTGCCGAGCGGCTGCAGAGCAGTTCCCATCCCGGGACAGGGCGGCGGCGGCGGAGGAGAGGGGCTGGGGGAGAGACCGCGCGTCCCATCCACCCCCCCACCCCTGCGCTTGCCGCCGCTCGGCTGCGATGCGATGCGGAGGAGCCGGGAGGAGTCGCCTTGCCGGAGAGCTCGGGGTTGATCCGAAGTGGCTGCGGACCTGCCGCCCGTCCTCCTCCTCCCCATGAGGGCTCTTGCCCCCAGAGGCTCCTGCTTGCTTCCCCTGCTGCCTCCGGGGTCGCGATGGAGACGCCTGCTTTCTGGCTAGTGCAACTTCTGCTCTGCCTGCTGCGGGGTGAGTAATCCCTGCCGGGGCACCAGCTCCGGCAGAAACGGGGGGGGGGGGCAGCGCTTCAAGCAGGGGTGCTAATGGGGTAGCGATGATTTGCTGGCAAAGTTTGAGATTCAACTCTCTGCCTTAGTTCAAAGGGGAATGACGAACCACCCTGTGAACTTCACTACTGGAGGCAAAAAGTCAGGGCTAAACCTAGACGTGGATTTAGGGTGTATTCTAACCTGCCTGCCATCGGGTGCTCCCCAGGCAACCTGTCTGCATTTTACCAGCCACGGTTTATCTCCAGCTCAACCCCCCCACATCTACCTGGGCTCTCACCTCCTGTCTCCCATCCCTCTGCTCCTCACTGCCAGGCATTTGCATTTTCACAGACTTCGATTTTGCGTACTGCCTTCTATTCCACCCAGCAGAGCACGAAACCCATTCCAGCCTTTTGCACCGAAAAGCCCCATACTAGTCTCCCGAAACACCAGCAGTCTCCCAATGCCTGAAGAAGGGTGTTTGTGCCAGAAAGCTTGGAAAAGAGCATTTTTTCCAACTATTTAGTTGGTCTAATAGAAGGTCTCACATCTACCCAAAGCACCTCATCAGCCTTAGTGCTATTTCACCAGCAGCTTGAGCATTTCTGGGTTTCCCTTGGCAGGAGAAAGCAGATCAACTTCTCTCTCCCTCTCTTTTTTTATTTCTTTTCCCCTCCCTCCCAGTATTTTAGGCTGGTGATTTCTGCCCCCCCTTTCCCCCTTGCTGGAGAGGCAGAGCCCTTTCAGAGTGGTGATTTTCAAGCAGGGTTTCTTGCAACCTAAGAGGAAAACCTTGATAAAGCTTCCACCACCTCCTTCCCAACTCCCAAGCTCCCTTGGGATCTGTCAGTGACAGTCTCCCATCAGAAAGGCCTGCTGTGTTTTGGGAGAGTAGTAGGGGTCTTTCCAGTGCAAAAGGCATTTTTTTTGCAGCAGCAGCAATATTAATTGTTCCAGAACAGGCTTCGCTGGTGATCTCGGTGGCTGGAACTCTGTTTTGAAAAGAGAGACTGCAGAAAGGCTCTGTAAGATACTGGCCCACTCTTTGTGCCCAAAGAAGAGTGGTTGTGCCCAAAAGCTTGAAAAGAACATTTTTTTTCCAACTGGCTACGTGGTCTAATAAAAGAGATCACACCTACCCAAAGAACCGTGTCTGTAAGATACTAGATCTTGAGAGAGGACTTTTCAAAAAGCAGAAGGAATCTCTTCCTGGTAAAAGCAACCCTGGGACTGGACCTGTGATAGTGGCTTGTGAGGAGAGAGAAGCTGTCTCCAGGCTCTGCTTCCCTCTCCCCAACCCCATGCCTTATCAATGAGTTGTACAGTGTCAGATGTGTATATTTTGCCTCCGGTGTTGGTGATGCTGGTGCTGCGTCTGGCAGGGAAACGCCTTCTAATCGCACAGCAGATGCTTGATGCGAGTTCCAGAGAGCAAGAGGGAAATAAACACAGTTTGAGACCAGACCAAACAAACCATCCAGAAAAGTGTTAACTGAATTGTGGCTGTTGTGGATGCTTATGCACAAGCATAAGCAGATGGCTTCCCCTCCCACACCCCTTTGTTGCAATGGTCCAAACTCAGGTTGCATGTTTCCCTGAACTATAGTTCAAAATATTCATCTTTGATGTGGCAGCACACACGTACGTGCACGTGCACACACACACACTTTGCCTAGGTCCTGCAGCAGACTCACGCACACGGACACATATATACACATGTACACACACTTCGATGCCTAGATCCTGCAGCAGAAACAGGCACACACACGGATGCCTAGGTCCTCCAGCACACACGGATGCACACTTTGATACAGTATTGCCAACCCCACCATGCCAAAAATCATGAGATTGGCACGTAAATCATGCAATGCTATTTTTGGTGTGTGTGTGTGTGTGTGTGTCTGGGGGGTGTTTTTTGTGAAGGTGTGGGGGACTGTCGGGGTATGTGTGGGGTTTGGAGTCTGGAGAGGAGGGTCCACACACACCCTGGCAGGAGGCCGGGTACTGTGGGTTAGGAGTGAGAAGCAGCGGCTGGGCTGGGTGGGCTGTGGCTTGTGAGTAAGGAGCAGACACGCAGAGACCCTGACATATACACAGACAGTGTGTATATATGTATATGTGTATATGTCTATATACACAGACAATACCCAGCTGGTAAGTGGGGGGAAATGGGTACGGGGGGCCAGATCGAGGCATGGGTGAATGGGGCCCTGGGGCCAGGCCAGGTCATCCAGTGCCACGGCAGAGGGGCATGACCCCCCGCAGCAGTGCACACTCCTGGGGAGGCATGGGGCACATGCCCTCCATGGGACAGAGGCGGGCTGCCTGCTGCAGGCTGGGCTCTGCTGCCTTGCGCCAGGAGCTCAGCCGTGCAACACCATTGCCACCTGTTAAGCAGGCAGGGGACGTGAGTTGTGCTGGCTGCATGGTTCATCCACCTGCTCCCTGGTGGCAGGAGGCCCACAGGGCAAGGCAGCAGGATGCAAAGCCCCAGCTTGCAGTGGGCAGCCCGCTTTGATGCCTTGAACCTGCAGTGGACACATGGGCACACGTGCACACACACACTTGTATGCCTAGATCCTGCAGCCAACATGTACATGGATGCATACATACATGCTTTGAGGCCTAGATCCTGCAGCAGACACACACATGTGCTTTGATGCCTAGATCCTGCAGCCAACATCTGCACATGGACACACCTCCCCACACCTGCACACGTTATATGCCTAGGTCCTGGAGCTGACGCACAAACAGGGACACATGTTGCACACACACATCTTATGCTTAGATCTGTACACAGGAACACACATGTGTGCACACACACATACACACATTCGATGCCTAGATCCTTCAACTGACACACACACATGGGTACATATACACATAGACACACACTTTTATGCCTAGATTCTGTGGCTGATGCACACACACACACCGTTTAATATGTAGATCCTATAGGTATACCTAGATTTAGTCAAAATGGTACTACTGCCAGTCAGACTTGCAAAATTGATAATTTAGGCTTTCTTTTGACCACTTGTCCAACATCTCATACACACTGTTTATTAGGGGTGCACCAACTGGGATTTTTGAGGCCAATGCCAATAGCTGATTTTTAAGGAAGCATATTGGCTGATACCTATCCAGTTTCTGATACAGCATGGAGATCTGCATGCACCTGGTAAGTCTGCTGTGGTGGAAGGGGAGGGGGAGAGAAGGGGCGTGGGGGCGCAGATCAAGGTTCCTTGGCGGGCGTGGGGCTGGGGCAGGCGCTGTCCAGCCAGGGCAGGGTGGGCATGGGATGCAGCCATAGCTGCTCCGGGGAGTTCAGGGAGGGTGGGGCAGCTCAGCTCACTGTACACACCCTGGGAGGGCATGAAGGGAGTGTGTGCCCCTGGATCTGTGCGGGGCGGGGCGGTTGCCTCTGTGGGCTGGGGCTGCACAGGGTTCTTCCCAATGGGGGCTGGGCTGGGCTGCACTCGGGGCAGGTGGCGGTGGCGCTAGAAGTGAGCCTATAGGGGAAGCTGCAGCCACTCCAAAATTCACTGTAGCCCCACCCCCCTTCCACCCTCCCAGCACTGCTGCTGCCTGCCCTGAGCACAGCCCGGCCCAGCTCCCCCTGCCAGGAGGAGCCCAGTCAGCCCCAGCCTGCAGCAGCAGCCCACCCTGCACGCACAGATCTGGGGCACCCCTCCATGCCCTCCCAAGTTGTGTGCAGCAGTGGGAGCCCCCCCTCCTCACCCCTTGAATGAGCTACATCTTGTGTCCCACCCCAGCTGGACAGTGCCTGTCCCAGCCCCACTCCCTCCCTCACTGCGTGGGCCTTGATCTGCAGCCCCATGCTCCTTCCCTCCTCGCTCCCTGTCTACCACGACAGCCTTACTAGCTGCACACAGCTCACCAAGCTATTGGGCTGTGCTCCTTGCTGCCTACATGCTACGCTGCAGCTGTGTGCATGCATGGGCCATTTATCAGCCATGTTATCAGCCACATCAGGCTGATTTCTGATACAAATTCTGAAAATGTCCACTTTTCTTTCTATTGGTGCCCATCCACTATTGGACCAATGTTTTGGTACACCGCTACTGTTTACCAAGTTATGAGTCCAGAAATGCACGTCTAAGTGCTGATGTCCTGAGCAGAATGAATCGACCCCCTTTTGAATGGCTTCACACTAGATTCCAGGTTCAATATACTTCCATTCTGGGGTGCTTGTGTTTGGGAAACAAGTTGTGTGTTCAGGAGGCAAGGTGAATCTATTGAATATTTGCTCAGCTCTACACAGTCACTTGTAAGTGTGCAGAGTCTCCCTATGCCTGATGAAAGGTGTTTGTGCCTGAAAGTGTGCAGAGAACTTTTCCCCAACTATTTCAGTCAGTCTAATAAAAGAGGTCACATCTACCCAAAGAACCTTGCCTGCTAGATAACTTTTGGATATTTCACATCCTTTATTTCAGATGACCCCATTGTCAGCCACTGATACTTCATTTTTGCTGGCCAGCTAGCTGCCTTTAGGAATCCGGCAGTTCATGCCTTGTATGTAGGGACCTACTGAAATCATGGCGAGGCTAAATAAATTTCATGGGTTGGTTGTAGTATAAAGAAGAAACTTTGCGCAACTTTCTCAGATGTGCTGCCCCAGCCCTGCCCTTCAGCGCTGATTGGTGGAGAGGTCCTGGGGAGGGGGGGAAGAGGGACTAGGGGCCAGCCATTATTTTGTCTGCTTCCCTTTGCATAGCCCCGCGAGCCAGTGCCTTCCCCTGCTCTCTCCACTGTACAGGCTGCGAAGTTGGGCTGCGGCCTCAACAACCACTGGCTCCTACTGGTGAACAAGCATATTTTTTTTTTATTAAAACTTTTTGAGTTGATTTTGTGGACAATTCTAGTTACTGTATGCCGGGGTGGGCAAAATGTGGCCCAGGGGCCAGATATGGCCCACCAGGCTATTCTATCTGGCCTGTGGGGCCCCTAAAAATGGAGAAAGTTAATATTAATCTGCCCTGGGCTGCCTGTCATGTGGCCCTCGATGGCTTTCTGAAACTCAGTAAGCAGCTCTCTACCCAAAATAATTGCCTGCCCCTGCTGTACGCGAACAATTCTGTTTTTTTCAACTCGATTTCACAGACAATCCCAGATTTCATAGTTTCCACTAAATTGTGACTTGAGTAGACCCATACTTACATGCAAATCCAAAGTGGCTGAGAGAATCTGGTTCTGAGCTGTACATCTTTACAATGTCAATGGAGTTGCTCTTGATTTACTCAGATACAGGAAGAGAACTGGGGTCTCTTGTGCTTAGAAGGGTATTCCAAAGACTTTATGGAGGATAAAAAGTCATCCAGATCAAAAGTTGCCAAATTATGGAGATCTTTCCATGGACAGACCTGTAAACAACAGGGATATATTGTTCTCAATTTACAGGAAGGATGTCCATCTGCAATGAGACTTTTTTTAAATGTAAAATGCTCATCTTTGTGGCTTTTATCTCTTGTGAGTTGTAAGAATCCTACTAGGATCAGTCAAATATCTTGTTACTTTTCAGCTGAAAGGGCATTTTGGAAACCAAGCATTCCAAAGAACTTTTTTGACACTTACTGGTTTATTTCTTCAGTGTTGAACAAAGAAAAATAATCCAGTTATTTTTGATTAGGCAGAAACTTCTAGTTTTCGGCTCCGCTATCCCTCTTGCAAGTAAAACATGTTCACTAAGGATTTATTCCCATAGAATTGGTCTGTTCAGCTCCATGCAACTCAGACAGGTTAGCAAGCATTTTTTGCTAGAAGGACACTTAGAGGTAAATCACTAACAAGAGTTTTTTGCTTGTGCCCGTTATCTCTCTAACTGGATCTCACTGAAGGGCTGATTTTTAAAAGGAATCTGTTGACTGAGAAAGTATTGCTTTTGATCATAACAACTGGACGTTGCATAGACAGTAAAGGCATAAATGAAATCATAAACTCATTTTCTATTAAAAAAATTCTCTTTATAATTACTAAACATTTTGCGGTGCTGAATCTGAGTTTTTAATAAGTAACACTTTAACTGTATGAAGTATGAACGAATTAAAGTTCTCACCGGTTTTTATGGCAAGTAATACAAACATGCTTGTTATGTTCATTCTCCAGAAATACAGGTATCGGCTTTATCTGACCATCAGTTTGAACGTAAGAATTGCCATTTCCTGGGACAGACCATAGGTCCACCTGGCCCAGTATCCTGTGTCACAGTGGCAGAGAGTAGATGCTGAAAGGGAGACTGAACTGGGTCTGACCAGTATTTTTCCATTGCTCCTCTGACTTCCAGCCTCCAGCATTTAAGGTGTAGGAAGTTCTGATTCAGAGGCTTTGTCCCTAATTTCTGTGCTCAATAGCTACTGATTACGGCTGGGCGAAATGGCACCTTTCCGTTTCGACTTGTCCCTCCCGCCTCATCGCTGACCCTGCGGGACAGGGAAGCAGGCCCCGTGCAGCCTGCTATGCCCTTGACTGCGGGGCTCGGAGAAACCAGAATTGCCACAGTGGGCACTTCCCGTTTCACTTTACAAATTGGCATGCCAGTTAATAGAGCTTGCTGACTTGTAAGGCGCCAGTTAAGGAAGCTTTTCCTGTAAATAATAAATCCCTATTTACTTTGTCTTCGCCATTTAATATTTTGCAAATCCTTCGTACGTCCCCCACCAAATAGCTCTTTTAAAAAATTAAATCCCCAAAGTGACCCA
>JAGPOW010000261.1:167485182-167496904 GCA_030014935.1 Caiman crocodilus | reverse complement strand
GCTGAGTAGGCAGCTAGAATTGTAAGCACATTGGTGGAAAGGTCAGGAGAAGAACCCGGCTCACAGCTCCTACCCTTCGCACTGGGCCACAACTCAGAACTGGAGCTGTATTTTCAGGGCCCAATTGTCCAGTCTTCTAGGTTCCTCTTGCAAAGTATGGGATGCCAATGACTCCACAGAGAAAAAAATATGGGTGAAGAAAAGTCTGTTAGGTTAAAATTGAAAACTAAAGGGTTTTACCTGACATAAGTCCAGTACTTTGCAATTGAAAAGGATGAAGAAGTCAATTTGGGAGTTAAACTGACTCAGTGATCAAGGTCTCAGTCCAGTGACACCTACGTATGTCAGTGTTAATATGTCTCTGGCTATGGGTGGGTCAAGGATAAAAAAGCTGTAGGATGGAAGTGGGGTGCAAATAGTGCGGTGCGTCATCACATATATCACAATATACACACTTTTTCTCCTAGTAAGAAGAAAACAGAAGCTTCACTAATGTGCCAGGAGCCTAGGGATATATTATTCAGTTTAAGGTTGAAGCAAAAACAAGTATAACTAGATTGGAGCATGCATTAATTTGCTATATCATGTAGTATGTATACAGAACAACAAACTAGGCAAAAAATAATCAAAATATATAGTTTTCTTAATCCTGTTGTCAACGTATATCCATTGTAGTTCCGTGATATATCTTTCAGATGCTAAATACAAAATCTAGACTTCTTGAGCATCTTGACAATGCATCCAATGCTTCACTGAAAGCTATTTCCACAGCTGAAGCAATGTTTTTAACAAAAGTTAAAACTAGTCTGCAGGGAGATACAGTCTGATTTAGGGAGGTACATCACCAAGAGCGGCTAATAGCAGGATTGCAGGAAAAAAAGTATAACTTGGTTAGTGGAACATGAATGGCACGAAGGGTTTAGAAGGACTCAGCTAGATTATAATGAATGATGAAGTCAAGTGACTTCTTCACTGCTGCTTGCTGCTGTCATTGCTAGGCTTTTAAAGTTTGGCTGGAGCGGGAATGAAAGGTGGGCTTGAGTGCAACTCTGAACCAATCAATATAAATGCAAGCCGCAGACGCTGTCTACATCACTTTTTGAAGCAAACCAGGCAAGTACAGATGTAGCCTGTGCTTCCAAGTTGCAGTTAGATTCTGGCACTGCTCCTATCATCCTTCACTTTTTCCATTTTCCTTTGTTCTTATTATGGAACCTGTATGTTCCCAAGGTCTATGCAGACATCCATGCGCAAAAGCCTATGGTTCATAAGATTAACGTGGTTAGAAAGAAAATTGACCACAGAAATCTTCTGTAAAGAACATGAAGGTGCTGCAGGTGGCAGCAGAGAGCATTAAATATGTACACCAAACTTCTCTGGTCCCAGAAGTCAAGAAGGGTGACACCTATAACGTTTGAGAACTCCAGTCTGAATGTAGGACTGCCAAAAATAGGCAGGGTGATTTTGAACGTATGCTACCACTGCAAGTCCACTGACTTTATTGGATTTACTCCTGCTTTATTTTAGTTTAAGTGAAACCAAAATGTAAACCCAGATCCTCAAAGTTATTTAGGCTTTTACGTCCCAATTTCCTTGGTAGGAGTTAGGTTCCTCAATAACTTTGAAGAGCTGGGCATTAGATTGTAAGATTTTTTTCTTCTTTTTTCTTAAAAGAGATGTGGGAAACAAACTGCTAATAGCATTCAGTTGAATATATATGTGTGTGTGTGTGTGTGTGTGTGTGTGTGTGTGTGTGTGTGTGTGTGTGTGTGTGTGTGTATACATATATATAGATATACACACACATATAGTTGTATATATACGTATACAATAAGTGTAGAAGGGTACTGGTTTATAAAAAAAGATATACTTAACAAATGCCCACCGTGATTTTACTAATTAAGCCATTTTTTTTTACATATTTATGCCAGAATATTTGTATGATTTACTGTCCTCACCCTGCCCCGTGCTGATAACTGAGCTTATTATTTCACTTTTCCCATTTTTTGGTGTTCTTTATTATGGAACGTGTATGTTCCCAAGGTCTGAATGTAAATTAAATTCCAACTGCTTCTGTAAAAAGAAAGAAGTGGATCAACAGAAACCTTCACTTGCTATATGTCATTTATCACCATCTATAGCTTTGCTAATGAAATTTGTTCTCAAGAGACAAGTAAGAAGATAATAGTCTTCCCACTTAGGGCTTGTCCACGGCCATGGTTGAATTAAATCTGTTTTAATTCACACCTTTTTATGTTGGTGAAAGTCAGTATATGGACACTTATTTTGATAAAAAAGCAAAACTGGAATATTGGACTTTTATTCCAAAATCTATTTTTATTTTAAAATGAGTGTCCATATACAGACTTACTGCACTGAAATAAAAAATATGAACTAAAGCATATGTATTTATTTTTGGTGCAAGATTATAGGTAGATCAGTGCTAAGAAAGCCAGAAATATTCTCAGAAGTGGACTGGGAATGGGGAAGTGCAGAACTAGGAAATGTTAACATTGACTGCCAAAAGATTTTCCTAAACTTTTTGGGACCAATCTCAGTAAGTATCTTAATTTCCCTGAAGCTAATCAGAAGAGGAAAAGGATTATTCTTTGCTTGTGGTTTTCAAAAGTCATTGAGCTGTTCAAAGGCCAGAGATGGATACAGCCTTTGTCTTGAGAATTGCATGTGTTCTTCTTTGTGTTGGGCAATAATGACCTTCATTTCTGGTGGGAATTTGGAATGATTTTTTCCAACATGTCATAAGTGACTTTGTTACTTCCCTATAGTTTAAGGTTATTTAAAAAAATATTTTCTATACTTTATCTTAAAATAACCATCTCTTTCTTATTACTCAATTCTGGCTGCAGTATTCTCAGTGTGATGGTCACTTCTTGGCTAAGTACAGACAGTCAAAAAACCCATGGCTGAATTGATTCAGTCTTTGTAGGTTAGTCTAAACTGTGTAGATTGAACCACTAGTGAACAGACATTCACCTTTGATTCCAGAAATGCAGCCACATACCTGCAGTGGCCCAGGTCAGAAGGTGGGGAGCTCTAGCACGCCATCCTCCTCAGGTGGGGCTGCCAGCGTGGACCAAGGCTAGGCTGCACCCCCTGCAAGTGGGTCTGCAGGGGAGGTGCAAAGCATTCTGGGATGCTGGGGATTGTGAGTTCACTTGAATCTGGAGGGGATCTGGGACAAAAGCTCAATAAACCAATTTAGTCTAACACAGTTAAGACTGATACTGCATCCATCAAGATTTATCTTAAACTGGTTTTGGCAATTTTGAAAGCAGCTTATGACCTCTGAACTTCTGTTGTGTTACAGATTTGAATTGTTTTCCAGTCACGTATACTGGTTTATGTGTAATTTCTGTTCCTAGGTCTTCAGTTCAGGAGGAGTAAAAGGATTCATTGACAGGTTACTAGGATGAATATGTTGAGAAGTGCTGGGTCAAAAGACAAGCTGTTAGAGATCTTACGTTGTTCTAGCTGAAGGGTAGGCAGGGTGCCTGAAGAAGCACAAACTATGTCGAAGAACCTTCAAGGTCTAAGTCTTTGGATAATTCTTCATGGAACTGAGGCCCACGATAGCAACAGTGGTGTACACCTACGCAGCTCAGAGTCCACTTTCTTCTTGCTGCTTCTATCTCTGAACTTCAGCTCTTGGGAAGTCCTCAAAGGTTATAAAAGAGCACTCCATCAATCAGACAATGTAGCAATAGGAAAGCTAGGCTACCAATGGTCTTACACTCAGGCTAGAGGAGCAGTTGCAGCAGGTGACCTGTAGTGTACATTGTGTGGGGGTTTGTGGGGGATGACTCTTTGTTCTAAGTAGCATCTGAGCCCTATTACCCGGTATCTTTGCTACCTGGCTGTGCACGGGGAACTTTTGTGGAGCTCTTTTCCTGTTTATCAAGGAGGGGTTAGAAGAGGGAGCACACCTGCAAAGTGGCACTTAGTGCTTCAAACTTGTTTATCACCTCTCCCAGTTATAGAGATAATGCAATAAAAGACATTGAGGCTAAGTACAGTCAACCTGAGGCTGAATCTATTCAATCCTCGCAGGTTAATCTAAGTTTCACAGATTGAACCAATAAGCAAGTGAACAGATATTCACTTTTGATTCCAGAAATGCAGCCACGTGCCAGGGCATGCTAAAGCAAGCCTCTCTGCTCACCTGGAGCAGACAGTTTGGTCCAAGGCAGGCTTGCCCACCCTGCAAGCGGGGAGGGGGGATTGTGGGGGGGATGCAAAGCATGCTGAGTTAACTTGAAACCGTGAGGGGATCTGGAACAGAAGTTCAATAAACTGATTTAGTCTAAACCACTTATGTCTGATACTACATCCATTCATTTTTATCTTAAACGGCTTTCAGCCATTTTGCAAGCAGTTTATGTGCACTGAACTTCTGTTGTGTTGCAGATTTGAACTAGTTTCTGATCACTTATACCAATTTATGTGTCATTTCTGTCCTGAGCCTTTCTCACCTCACGATCTACCCCTGCATAGATCTACATGGAATCCTTCCCTGTTCTCTGAATTATAGTCAGTTTAGTTTTCCTCTTAACAGAGCTCTTTCTGTCCCTGGCAAGATGGGTCAGAATTTGCACTATATTATACTAGAGGTCTTTGCCTTCAATAAGCCATGCATATGCATACAGTATATAACAGTAATTGCATTCTTAACATTAATGGAGCAGTTAGGTTGTGCAGTTGATATAGAAAATTAAAATGAGAAATGAAAATGAAGTCTTTTACATATGACCCCTATCACGGGACACACAGAGAGCCTCTCCTATTCTTGATTTACTGTTAAATGACCATACATTTTTAAACATAAGACCGTGTGTGCTAGATTGAAAACTCAAGTGTATCGGATGTATCCCGTTTCCCATTTTGAACAGTGGATGAATTAGAATGGATTTTTATCCTGACAAACCACCCTGCATAATTAGCTAACTCTGGTGTGTGTATTGACAGTGGTACATCTCCTAAAATGTGCAAACAGCTGCTACACAATATACAGCAATGAGAAACGAAGCTGGAATAGCCATCAGCCTGTATCTCTTCCACAGCTGTGAGAGTGTAAATCAGAAATAATTCTATCAAAGCTAATGGCAGCATAAAAGTAATCTCTGAGGACAATCAGGTCGGGCAATACTTTTAGTTTCCTATATTTATTTTAATTTTGTGAATTAGTTATTAACTTATATGCTTGAGTTCTTCAATGAATTAATTTTTAAAGTAGAAAAACATTCTGTGTTTAGGAATGCTACCATTTAGACACAGATTTTCAAAGGGATTTAAGGAAATCAGATATTCAGCTCCAGGTCTGTGGTACCATTATGGCTGTAAAGCAGAACAGGAAGAATGTGAAGCGTTATGTCAAAGGTTGAATCTTTGCTGATCTGCTAAGGATACTAGCTGTTGGTTTCTAGGCATGCTTAAATATTGTTTTTTTGTTCGTTAGTTTATCTGGTTGATTTATATTTTGTCACGTAAGCAATTTTCATAAGAGAAATGTTGGATATCCTTCAATATGACCGTATTAGTGAGGGACATGATGGATTCTCCAGTCTTTAAATCAACTCTAGATATGCCTTTTAAAATATGTGCTATAGCTTAAATAGAAGCTCTGGTACTGACGCACTATTACTGAATGGATACTGTGGACTGCGTATGCAAAAGGTGAGAGATGATCATATATAAGTTCCAATTTTAAAATCCATAAATGTATGGATTTTCAAAGTTCAGTCATTTTTAGTTTTGAGAGGAAAGAATACTTTCTGGTGGGAAGATCTCCTTTCATATTTCTCATTCTGCAGCCTCATAACTGAGAAATGGGTCAGGCGGCAAGGAGTGGAGAGCACATTTTCTTCTTTCAGTTAAAAAAAACCCACCACCAACAAAAGCACTTGGCTGACACTAAACATGGGAAATTTCAACCCTGGAAGAACATTTCTGAGCAAGTGAAAGGAGAGAAATTTAGAGGAACCATCTTGCAAGCTCATGGGTGGAATTTGTACCAAACAAACCCTTGCACTATAGATGGGAGGGAATAAATATTATGGCTCAGATTGTGTCAGCAATTTTAATGCCCATTTCTATCTTAGCACAACACCAAGGAATCAGAGAACTTGTAGAATAATTCTATCTGGAAGCAGTCAAGGCTGAATTCAAGCACGTACACTTGGGGATGTTGAAAAAGGGTTATTAGAAGTCTCCTGCAACAGCGCAAGGAGTATGGTTACTTGAACAATAAGCAGTCAGTTCCAGCCTTGCTATCTGTGCCCCAGCTGTGAAGCAGGAGTTTTTAGTTTAAGTGGGAGTAACATAATAATGCAATTGGTTCAAGTGCTTTTTTGAAAAATAAAATATGCTTTTGCTTGTTATTTTCTTAGTTCTATGCAGACTTTTATCTTAGCACAACCAGAAAAAGTTGGGGTTTTTTTAACCCCCTCCTCCCCCCAAAATTCTGCAGGTGATTTCACTGTTTCACCTGTACTTGTGCCTTCTGCTGGTTTAAGAAAAAGGCAGAGCTGCAGGCTGCTTGGGTAGTCCATAAAGCCACGTTGCTGTGTAGTAATTGCAGCATTTGATGACACTGGTTTATATCAAGGGTTCGCAACCATTCCCTAGGTCTTCCAAAGAGTTTGGTAGAGAGAGCAGATGTTTCTTTGTTTCATCTAACTTTTATGAGGTGAAGTGTATGGAAAATAGGGCTTCTTATGCACTTTCACTGAGATTGGGTTACCTCTAGGGATCTAGTGGAAGAACTGTGGTTTCTTGTTTCTCATACAGTGTTTCCTTTTTGTGCTGTTTTTGTTTCCCATACATGTTCCCTGGCATACCCTGAACCCAGCCCTTGTTTCCCACAGTTTCAAATGTGACTGCAGCCGATCTGAATAACTGCTTCTTGTACTTGACCTGGGTGGTGTCAAGCATGGTACATATAAATCAAAAAATAAAACAAAAACAACCCCTACCCCACAAATCTAAGCAATGCCTCCAAAATCAGAGGTGAAACCACAAACCATGTTCTTGTTCCTGTAGGTGTAAGTACGTTGAACTGTGAATGCCCTTGTTTTTACTCCTCTGAGGTGTAAATATAAACGTTTGTAGTGTTGTTCTCTGGTGTGAAGATAACGATGCAGAGAAAAAATGTGACAAGTTTAACTCTTCTACCTAGAAAACCCTTTTCCTATAATGCAGTTTTCACCATTTTTAAGGAACTAGTGGTGTTTTTCAGAAACATTAACATCTTGTCAATTAGGCTCAGTTATTTTGTTTATGCTTGGCTCCACTTTTGTGCAGATGTGGTCACTTGAAGAGAAGTTGACCGTGTGAAATTTGCATTGCTTTCCCCAGGTGTGTTAGGAGATATAGTTCAAAGTGGATATTAGGGTGTACAGTTCTTTGGCTAAAGATCTATTTTTGTATTTCTTTATAAGGTGTCATGCACATCTACTGCATGATTTGTACAAAAGTAAACTGCATGCCAATTTGTGTTGGGGATCTTGCTATTTTGTAGCAGTTGTCACTGACACAGTAAAACAGTCATTATGTCAGAATGTCTTGTAAAATCATATGTTGCCTGTCCACTTCAGATTGAGGAACATTAGCAAAAAGCTTGGGCACTTTTTTAAAACCCTCAGAAGACGTTATTCTTCTTGACACAGATGGAAGTGATTGAAATCACCCCGACAGCAAGAAACCTAATCTGTTACTGGGTAGTAACAAAGTGTACAGGCTGTAATATTGGGAGTAGATAATACGGGTGGTAAGTCAGATAAGGAAAAAAAACATTTTCCCAGGTCTCCTTTGACAACAGGATCTGGATTTAAAGCCTCTGTTTGTCAGGGGAAAGAAGAACTTTAAATGTCTTAAGTATCACATGTCTGAAACACTTCCTCAGGAGGGAGTGTGCTTTGACCCTCCTATGTGAAACCCACATGGGTCATTTCCCCTTCCCAGGGTTGTAACAAAAAAGGCATTAGACTTTCCCATGCAGTTCGAGTGATTTAAAATTCATGGTTGCCCCAGGGGACTACTATTATACCTGTCATTCACAGGTGTGAATATAGATGCCAAGTTAAGCATTAACTTGTGCTATTCTTATTTCCTTTTTATAGGTAAATCTTATGCCATACTACATTTTCTATTGTCTTAGACAGCTGGGTTGCAATGATGAGCATCCTTTTGAGAAAAAAAAATGCCCTTCTTAGTAAGCCAGTAACACAGTGCCAGTTGTTAGACTGCTTTCCCAGTACTGAGAATTCTGCTCGCAGACTGGGGACCTCCACCGAGGTAATGGAGATAGCTGGCATTTTTTGTAATAAACCTTAGTTAAGGTGTTGCCTCTCTCTTCTTTTTGCTGTACCTTAACTATAGTATTACAGAACAGTCATGCCTCATATGCCCTCGGTTTGCAGTGTGTGTATTAGAGGCAGCAGCAGCAATGGTGGCTGGGCTGGTAGCGGTGGTGGCTCCCAATCTTGCCGCCTTTCTAAGTCGACACTTGGGCCTAGTGGTTTGCATGCCCACTCCTAGTTATGCTACTGCCTTTTAGTTTCAGATGCATTTTTACATCTAAAAGTGCTGTAAAATGCATCACTTAGTCTGTTTCTTTGAGACAGAAGGAGTAATACAAGGATCCCAGTACAGGATTGGGATGGTAGGAATCCAGTATTCTGAATCCGACTTTGACCCTTGTCTGAGATCTTGTGCAGATCGCTTGCCAATTCAGCCTTCACTTCCCATTGTAAAGAGGGAAGGACACTTAACATCTGACAGCAGTGTGGTAAAGCTGAATAAATTAAAATGTCATGGCAATAAAAGATGATTTGCACCCGTTTTATTTTGAGATATGCTTTAAAATTATAATTAAGTACATACTTGACTTTCTTACTAGAGGAAATGCATCATGGTGGGGCTTGTGGAAAGTTCTGTACTCCACATACCCAGAAAGTGGGTCCATTGCAGCTGCTAGGCCTGTACAGATAAGTGGGGTGAATTTTTTTCTAGAGGATTTCTGATTGTCTTTAATAGGCTTGTATTTTGTCATCTGCTGACTGGCATAGTTATCAGGAACTCTGTAGGGATGGCCTTAAATAGGTGCAGAGAGCACTACAGGCTCCTGTTCATGCTGTTAGAAGTTCTCTCAACTGGTTTCTGATTCCATAAGCCCTGTCGTAAGCTCTGTTATAATTTTGAAACAAATGGGTATTTTTCCTTCCTGTAAGAGTGTTCTTCCAGAGGCAATGACTTGAGCTGCAGAGCTGCAGTTACCAGCAGGAGAGAGAATCTCCCTGGGAACTAATCTGTATAATCCTATGTGACGTCCATTTAAGAACAAGAAGAGGGTTTACTGCAAGTGATTGATACTGATACTAAGAACGTGTTTGTTTACCACGAAGAGATGAGTGTATTGTAAAGATTGTCACTTTCTGTTCCTTTCAGCAAAAAGAACCTAACTTGATCTAAACTGTAAAAATACCGGAACATTGCGATGGGAAATGAATTTAACACCTCAGGGTAAACCACACTACTTCTATTATAAAATTGATAGAAATTTTGTATCTAGAACTCTATATTTGGTTTTGGTCTACAACAGTAGCATTAAGTAAAAAACATTCGTTTCAAGTAAAGAAGCAGAAAACGCAGAGACTTTAAATGACATATTAGTTGTTCAGAAATTGTCAAGTATTATTTATGTCATGCCAACAATGCTTTAAAAATGAGTGTCAGGACAGTGTGTCTGTCCTGAAGAGCTCACAGTTGAAGTATGACTTTAGAGTAATTGCTATGCTTCTGGGTGGCCTTGGAAAGGGTTGGCAAGGTAAAACTGATCGGAAAACTTCACTCCTGGTCATGTTTCTTGGGTGGTTGGACTGGGAAGTGTTTACATTGTTCCGTCCATGCTTACCTGCTCAGTGAAAGGAGACCCCTAGTGTTCATGGTTGTTAACCTACCTACATTTCCAAACCAATTCAAGTGTTGGAACTGATGTTTCAAACTATGACACAATCTGGGACTAAATCTGATTGTTGGATCCAAATATTAATCTGTATCCACCTAATATACTTGTTTTTCATACCATTTATAAAGGGATAGGCATGACTGAGTGGAGTCCATGAAAAAACAAGTGTCAAAGCAAGATGGTTTCTCATTTTCAAGTCCAGAAGACTCTTCCTGAATGAGAGGGGGAATCTTCTTATTAATTTCCAGCTCCTGCCATAGCCAACCCCATCCCTCCCCTTGCCACCACCGCACCCTCAAACTGGCAATGCTATTTCTGGTTGCACTTTTTCCTTGGAGTCTACAAACTAACTATTAACTCCAATACAACCAAGGTGAGGATCTAGTTCATTTGTTCCTCGAGAACGTCCACTCCTATTTGGCACAAACTCCTCCCTACTGGAATTTTTTGCATCTGTTGAAGATGCTGATTTTAGGAAAGTGACAGCTTTCATCTCACTACTCCTGAGGTGGGATTGTCCTGACTGAAGCCCCTAAACCTTTGCTGGGAATAAATGTCTCCTAATCCAGGCTGTTGTCTATCGTGGTGCAGCTTTGAAGCAGAGTTTGGGGACAGGCGGAGCAGATAGGGAACATGAAGAGATTACTATGCTTCTCTCCCAGGTTTTCTCAATCTTTCCCTTTTTGTTGCTGCTCAATCCTTAAATGTAGAAACATGTTTCTGGGGCTATTTTAAATTGTGCCTGTATTTCTTTCATGCACTATATTTATTGTGGCTTCTGTTTATTCCTTGTATCCTTCCTTTGTGTTGCTTTCCTTTTACTGCCCAGATCTGTGAACTTCATTTACCTCATTTCCTCTGTGGCTTTCACACTACATTACGATTGTTATGTCTCTTTTCCCCCTTAACAGTCTGCTGTTACAAAGGACAAGCATATAATGGAAAATTAGGAGCAGTGAGAATGAAAGATGACCTTTTGAACCATACACATGCACTTAGAGCTAGGGTTATTAAGAGGATGCCAGGTGAGAGTCAACCATGTTGTAGTGACAATGTCGTTTTTTTTCAGCTAATACTAATAGTAGCCTCCAGCTCCGTCAAAAATAAGGATGTTTCAGATTAATTTTCTTTGACAGGCTGTCTCAGAACCTCCTCCACATGAATGTATTAGATCAAATTCTTTGTTATCTAGGAGAGAGGATCTTTATTATAGCGCCCATTTCTCAAAGTTTGATTTGCTATTGCACACATCCATTTGTATGTGCATATATATCCAGCCCACAATGTGTGTACTCCAGTCAGGTCATTTACAGGTAAGTGGCCAGCTGAGCACTGCCATTCCTCTGACTGCCTGTTATTTCTTCGTAACTTAGACACTAATTCTTCAGTGGCAACTGCCCGGTAGGCCACCACTGAAGCCCACAGTTGCTCTGTGCAAACACTGAGTTTTGTCTGCTCAAAACCATTTCCTAGGATTGAGCTCTCAGGAGGTTTATACACATGCTCACATATTGAAGAAGCTTTAGTTAAAGTACCCCCACCACTATTTTTCATCATGGGATGCTGATACGTGTGACGCTGGAGTCTGCTGGAGCACAGTAATTACCATGCTTTAGCAGACTTCGCTCTGACGCGCTGCAATTATAGCGTGTTGAAGCAGCCTCGATGCATGTGTATAGGCACCCTCAGAGAATAACATTTTCAGGCCACGGACATCGGACCCAGTTCAGCACCGATGTG
>JAGPOW010000261.1:167460343-167484774 GCA_030014935.1 Caiman crocodilus | reverse complement strand
ATCACGCTGTGACCAGACTCCAGTTATCAGAGCAGAGTGCTGATGATTTCGCAGCAGATCATCAGCTTCAAAGAGACAAAGTGAAAGAAACACAGCACTGGCATTTCAAGTTGATTCTTCACACCAAAGAAAGGAGCTTGATTCAGACTAAAGTGTGAATGTTATACTGAGTGTTATACTGGCAGCACAGATGTGCCTGTAACAGTCATTAATCATTATAATGCAATCCAGTAAAAGAGCACATGCAAGGAAGTATGCCTTGATATTAGTGAAATTGTACCCTACCTCTGGGACTTAAAATAGTATAAAGATGTGGTAACATAAACTTAAGTGAGAAGTAGTTTGGCTTTGGGTTCTTTATGAACTTTTAACTTAGTTTAGGTCCATAAGTTTTTCCAGTAAAATAAGTTCAGGTTTCATGTAAAACCTTTCCTCCTACAAAGTGCCAGGCAGAATTTAATGGATTAGGCAGAAGCAAGGGTATTTTGGTTTGATTGACACTTTAGGCAATGACTTTTGGTATCCTTCAGTTGTCAACATGAAGTCCTATATAAAATGGTTTCACTACAGATGCTTGGGTATTTTTCTAGTAAACACTAAATCCTTATGAAAGCTTGGAAATAGATTTTTTTCTTTAAACCTTGCCAGCCTTCTGCGGGCTTTCCCACACTACCCTGCTCTTTACGTGAGAGCTGACAATGCAGAGCTGAAGAATTCATTCAGCATTAATTTTTTGTTAAGATTGGGCAGGTGTTTTCATTGCTTTAGTGTCTCTCAGATTGTGCAATTTGTCTCTTGTGAGGTTAGTCAATCTGTCCTTCCCTCTGAGCTAGATTCAGAAATTCCCCAATCACGACTTTCAAAAGCAACTTGTCTATTATATTTGAATAAAGCTGTCCAACATCTAAGCCACCAGGGGCCATGTGCCCCAAGGCCTCCGTGCCATGTGGGCCACACCAGGCTTTCTGCATGGATGGTTATCCCCCTAACCACGATGCTTTCCCTCCCACTTGCTGCATCATGTGGATGCAATTGACCCCATCTCCTCATGTAGCTCCAATCTGCCACCCACTCCTTTTCCCTGGGCATGGCCCCTGATTCACCATCAGATCTTCAAATTGACAAACCACTCCACCCTCTAAGGTGAAGATAAGAAGTGACAGCTAGTGGAGGGAGGGGGAAGCCTGGTGAATCTGGCTGCTATTGCAACCGGAGTGATGAGGAAAGCAGGGACCAGGGGAGACTGAACGTGAAGCCTGCGAGCTGCCAGTTGTACGGCCCAGTAGTAGACCTTGACTGCCTAAAACCCAAGTAACAAGAATGCCTATTTTTTTAGGTGTCTGGCCCTTAAAGCAGGATCTAAAACCCTGTGTTGGATATGTAGTTTCCATGTACATGGAGAGAATTCAGCACTTGAGAATGGGATTCAAGTAGAGTGGCCATCATAGAAGACATTCTGGTTTTCTGCTACTTTGTCCTCTGTCCTCTACTGATATGAAACTGGGCACCTTTATGTCCTCTCTTTTTCTCTTGAAGAGAGGACAGAGGACAACTGAACTGTCCTCTATGATGGCCACCCTAGATTCAAGATGGCCATCACAATAAGGCCTAGCTAGTAGGAATCCCTGAGAACAGAGAGGTGTCTGAAAACCCTACCCTTTTCTGAAATGCAAGCACCTGAGTCGTAGTTGCAGAGATGCGGCTCTACCCAGTTTTCACAACCTGGAATCCTCTCCTGAGGGCAGGTGCCCACAGCTAATCCTCTACGGCGGTGCTTCTCAAGCTTTTTTGTACCAGGACCCATTTGCAAACGGTTGATGGCCAGTCCTGACCCAGTGCCCCTCACTCCTTACTTGCTGCCCCCTACTCCTAGGGCCCAGCCCCCGAGTGTGTGGGACAGGGGGTGGGTGTGTAGGCTGGTGGGAGCATGTGGGAGCACAGGAGGGCACAAGAAGGCCCTTTCAGACTGGAACTATGCCAGCCTGAAAGGGAAAAGCTACAGTTTCCCATGTTTTTCTCTTTTAAAAGAGAATCCATTTTTAAAGTTTGTTCAAGACCCCTTCATATATTCTTGCAACCCACTTTTGGGTCATGACCCATGGGTTGAGAAACGATGCTCTAAGGGACTGAGCAGGTCTTGTTGTTTTCTATGAAAACATGGAGGACAAGTGGTGACTATTCCTGTACTAACTTGGTCAGTAGAGCTTTCACAAAGATTCGCTTCGCTTCTCAGCCTGAGAGGATTCCAGCTTGCCTCACCTCCAAAGGAGAGAGCCTTAACCACCGGGCTGTAGGCTAGGCTGAGCGAAGGCACTCTCTTACTGAAGGTGGGGCATTGAGTAGCCAAGACTGAAAGAGATATGCATCCAATAAGTTTGTCAAACCATTGATATTTGATGAACGTTTGGTTACAACCAATTGGTAGCTGTTTGGAATCGCGGACCTAAGCCTATGCAAACTGTTGACATTCTCAGACGTGAGACAGAACATGATAGCATAATTATGAGTAGCCTGCTGAAGATTGCCTCGCACTACACAAAAGGCACACCTGCTAGCACAAATCTAAAGCTATCAAGTGCTCTGCAGGCCTGATTTCATTTTAGAATAATGTGGCTAAAGGAGCTATATATCATATGCACATTTTGGGCTCAGAATTACTTCTGAAGAGGGAAGCAGGGCTGTTTCTTGAGGATCAGCTGATCCATAGTGCAAAATGATAGGCAAAATAATTGCTATGAACATTTCAGAGAGAGACATCTGTTAGATTGTTTTTAGTCTCTTTTCTCCCCAGGCTGACACCAGGACACCATCCATTGCTTATTCCTTGTACCATAGGTTTTTGTGCTTCTAACCTGACTGCCAAGCTGCCTTTTTTCTTGGCCACCACCCTAGGAATGTCATAATGCGCTGCTACCCAGAGACACACAAGCTAGTTCTGAACAAGTAAGGTCACATGCTGAATGCAATTTAACTGCCTCAGTGCAGTCCTCTACCTGGGCTTATATACCCTGATTATCATCAAGGTCCCATCTCTTTAAAACTATGCTGCTTTTGGCACTCAAGCTAGTTTGAGTATCTGTACAGGGGCCTTGTGTTATGCAGAAATACATACTGTTGTAATGACAGACTGCCTGCCAGCCCTGAAGGACTTCTTGTTCTTCTTGTGTCGCTACACCACCTTTGACCATTTTGTTACACATGCTTGTGCCCATTTATTGTACTTCTCATTTAGTGAACTGTATCCTGGCTGCCTACGTGGGAACTTGTGTTAGGACATACGATCATAATCAGTTTTCATTTCTCTGAGCTTCTTCCAGTTGTCTCTTTGGTCTGTTGTGTGTCTAATCCATTTAGCATGCTTGTGTTAAATTGTCATTCTGGCTTATCTCTGTCTAGGGATTAGCGTCTTCATGTTGTTGGTAAATTGAAACTGGATGCAAAGAGCAACTTAAAATCACTGTTTAGGTGCAGCTGCTGGATTGTAGAAGCGTTGGCGATGTGAAGTAGGTCAAAATAAGCAGTCATGGTGATGCAAAATGCCTGATACCCAGGCTGTACTGGAAGGAAGGCTAACTCTAAGTCAGCCAGTGGTGCCCAGATGATGGGTGGAAGTCTGTGGTGAGGAGATATAGATGGGGTTCCTGCAAAATGAATTCAGATATCTGCTGTGTACTCTCTGACTGTGGCCCTCAAGTCACAATTTATAGTTTCCTTTCTTCACTGGAGACAACGGTGCAATCATTGCTGCCTCTTTCCTCAGGATGATTCTGTCTGGGATGCAGGTGTTGGTACAGAAGTTGGCAAGGTCAGTAGCTTAGGGTTTGCACGTTCCCTAAAGTTTGTGCTCCGTTGATAAGTTGAGCCAAAAATGGAGCAGGGCAGATTCTTATCTGATGTAAACCACGGCAATTCAATTGTCGGCAATGGAACTATGACAACTTAACTCTGATGAGAATCTGCCCTAGTCTTACTAGCTGTTAGAGCACCTAGGATCTACCCTCAGACTATTTCAAGGGATGAAAAAAATCTTTGTATAACCCAGATAGCTCCAGAGAACCTGTTTTGGTTATGAGAGCTGCTTTGGTCTGCCTTCTGGATTTCCAGGGATGCCCAGAATCTCTTTAACTTTGGATACAATGGCCATATTCTAGGCATGCTGCTTATGCTGGGACTTGCAAAAAAGTGCCTCAATAGGGCATGAGGTGTCTCTTTATCTTCTGTATGGTAGCAAGGACAGTGGGGTGCTGGTCTAAATTATGGCTCATCAGTGCTACAGTAATTCACAGGGATAAATAATAGAGGAATTGTCCCTTGTCTAGATCCAATACTTTTAGAGTTCCTTTGGCCACTCTGTTACCTGTTTTGAAGATGCCAGAGCATAGGTGAGGTGCTTAAGGGTTTTGTATGCCTTTGGTGTATGAAAATATGTAACAATTCTTGTAAATATACACTCATGACTTACAATTGACACAAGTTCTCTGCAACTATAAATCTTTATATGTACTGTAAAAGAAAAGTACATATGGCCACCTAATTCTTGTATATGGAAGCCTACATAAAGAACAGAGGTATTTAATCTTTAAATACTTAAAGAGGTTCAAATGAAGTGTTTTGAAATGCCTTATATTTAGAACAAAAAATTAAAAAAATAATCTATGGCACATCACAGACCTTGACAAATCATCAGTAGCAGTTGCCCTACAACCATATCCCATCAAACTGTGATCTTGATTACTCTTACAAACTATGCAGTGCCACGTCAGTCATTGGATGGGAAACCGCTAGGGGAGCTTTGATTCCTTGAGGAAGAGGCAGACGGTGATTCAGTGGTGCTGTTTTCATCTCAGAGTCAATATTGACTAATACTTAATCATGCTGCTAAGGGAAAATCATTGGCTGCAAACTGCCATCTCAAAAATGAGATAGAAAACCAAGATCTTCATGACCACTTGTAGTCATTAAATATCTTTTGGTACTTTTCTATTCAGTTAATGAGAAATCTGAGGAGAAATTAATTTTTTTGGAGTGAGCCAGACAAATTTTGAATATTAATGCAGAGAATCCACAGCATAGTATATACAGAATATTACTGTAATGTCCTTTTTTGATAAACCCTACATACTAGAGCCAGACGAAACAAGAGATACTTCACATATTCTTTGGAGAATAATAAAAATCACTCAGGTGTGACAAATATTTAGGGAAACTGGAAATATCAGAATAATTTGCCCTTTTGAACCTGCATAAAAAATAAAACTCATTATTGCAAAGTGGGTTTGGGAACATGACACTGCACTAACCCAAATGTTATTATAGGTTCATACAGTGACTGAGATATGAATAATAGTGTCTCTAAAAAGGGTACATAACACAATTACACTTAAATATGAACAAACTTTTGTGATAGCATTCATTTGAAAGGTGAATTTTGCGTAATTTGTTCATCTTGCCATAGCCCAGAAATGGCCTTTCTTGCCTAATGAAAGGCCATTGGGAAGGCCATAATGGTCCATCTCATTTGATCCTAGAAATGGCCTTTCTGGCATAATGGACGTACCAGGGGATTGGTACATTCACAACCTCTGCCACTGTGTGACACAGGATACTGGGCAAGATGGAACTATGGTCTGATCCAGTAAATGGCGATACTTATATTCTTACCTTGAATTGTTATGTCACTCTGGGTCACTTCAGGTAATAAACCCTGTAAGGTCTTCTATGGACAAAACAAAGTGCATAATATACAATAAGTGTGCAAATCTGGTGTCAGGATTTCACTCACTGTATATGTGTTTTTTGAAGACATATTAATAAAAAATCCTTGTTTTTTCGTTCTCTTATTTGCTTATGTCTTTCTTCTGTTTTGCTTCTCTGCTGTGTTCTTTTACAATGCCTCTATGTCTCTCGACCCAAAAGTCCCCCAGTCTTTTCTGTCCTACCGCTGTACCCACCTCACTAACTCTCACTTCTATTGAATTTCTACAATGTTGATTGGTAACCACTTTAACTTGTGTTTGGATGCAGAGGAAATACAAGCAGCTGCTGTGACTTCCTTTCAATGTGATTAAACCTCCAGCCTGCTCACATGATCAGAATAACCTCTTTTTTCCAGTTGTTGGTCCAATTAAAAATGTTTGTGAATCCTTCATATTTACTGCAGCATCTTCCACAGCTGCACTTTGCTTCTAGGAATGTATATGCTAAGTGCATTTAATGGAGTTGGTTGATTAAAACACCTTTAAAGTTGAATACTCAACTTAGCCTTGATTAAAAGGACTGCCTGTTGACTCATACTTTGGGCCATCTGTCTATATCCTGTCACAAGTCTCACTTTTGTCTCCTGGTTAAATCTTTTTCTTTAGGGAAATATCTGAAAGTGCTAAAAGCAATGAAAGATGACCATCAGAAGGTGATCTGGGTGCTCATACCTTATGTGATGGTATTCAGACACTTTTTTTGTTGACAATATGTTTGAGAACAATCTTGTGAGACCCTTTGTGTCACCTTTGACCAGCAATACGAGTAACGTTTCCTTTTATGTTACTGGATGGCTTTATAATTAAAATACAGGAATGAGAGTCAAGAAGCCTCCTTTATAATTGGCTTGGTTACAGTTATCTTAATGGGATGCTGGAAAAAAAGCCACTTAAACTCTCTGTGCCTCTGTTATCCAATCTGTGCAGAGTGGATAAATCTTTGTGTACTTTCCCTGTCCTTTCTTTAAGTCAACTTGCTTCACAGTGTTGTTGTGAGAATTCCTATATTCACGGCTGGAAAGTACTTGGAGCTCCTTCAATACGAACTGACAGAGCAAGATTTCCAATGAAATGGAATTTGTCATTGTGCAGTGAAAGGTCTGGTTGTTTTATAGTGGGTAGTTTATCTTCCCCAGAACAGTGGGAATGGGCTTTAAACTGACACGCATTTCTCGACAATCAATAAAGAATATTATGAAGTGTAGCTTCTTACAACTCCACAGGGAATTCAGTTACTGATGTGTTTAAGCCTTCTTGGCTTGAACTAGCCTGGAAAGATAAGTATTGTATTTCCAAGAGGAAGACAACTCTTAGGCTTTACAAATGGAGCTCAAAACCTTATGTCAGGGTATAGTCCAAGCATCTGGATATACCAAGGACTCCCGTTTCTTACAATTCTAGTTAGTTTTCATTCATTAGTAACTTGTATGCAAAGACTCTTGCACCTGACCATGACAGAAGATTATTGCTTAGGCAGGGACTACATACTTTTCATAGACATTTGACTAAAACAGTTCTTATAGAATGGACTAGAAAAGTATTAATGAAGGCAGAATTTGGATCTATATTATTTCCTGCAGAGTACACCCCACTCAATGGGCCTATAAAAGGTGTAAATGGGGATCTGAAGGTACTCGCTTGGAAAATGACTCGTGTAGCTCCAGTGGATAGGTCTGCAGCACAAAATTTTGCCTGCAGAGCGTGAAAAAAATCATGCTCTCTCTTTTCTCCCAAACCTATGTCGACATGTCAGCAAACCCTCTGGTATGGACACAGCCAAACTGACGACAAAACAGCGTTCCCGCTTCCTTGGATTATGTTGTTCAGTGAGATGGTATTGGCAGAAAATTTCAATCCATTGGCATATTCTGTCTCTCCACTAGGGAGTTTTGCCAGCATAGCACTAGGGCAGCAAAGGCTCTGTAGCATAGATAAATCTTTACAGAGCCTGTGTAATTTATATAAATTAAAAGATATATATGTTCTTTTTTGAGCAAATAGTAACCATGATTAAGGTGGGGTGGGCACTGGGAATGTGCTGTTGAATCATTAATTTGGTCAAGACTATGTCTTGTTTCTAGCAGTACTCCCATTTTAACCATGTTGGAATAAAGCCATAACTTCTAATAAATCCTAATCAATCCCCTATTCTTTTTCTCCTAGTTAATCATCTAATGACACTTGGATTAGGAGGTGAGTTGTTCTTTTGTTTCTAAATATGAAACAGATATTACGGTTTTGTTAACGATATTTCCTTAGAAACACTCTCTCATATATGTTAGGTCAGTCGGTCAGTTGACTTCTATACATTTTGGTCCAATGGCAGTTTGCTTTACATGCAGAACTGTTGTTTTTCTCCAGTCCAGTCTCTAACGAGTCTAAATAGTCTAGCTACGGTAAAACTTTTAGATACGTCTTTAGCTCCCATTTGTGAAAGGAGCTTCAGCATGAGAAGAATTGAATACTCTGACTGAAACTCGTGCTTGATCAGATGTTTTTATGGGAAATATCTTGTACATTTAGATACCTGTTCATCTGATTCTACAGTATCTAATTCTGTAGTATATTTGGTATTTTGTAAGATGTTGAAAAATATTACAGCCCTGAACACAGCCTGACAACAATGCCCAGTGCATGAAAACCAAATAGCGTACTTAGTAGGAGTCTAAGAAAATCTCTAGGATTTCTATTGTGCACCGAAGAACAAACTTTTATTTGATCACACCAAAAGAGGAATTATATTTCATGTTAGAGTCCTTAGTGGAGAATACCCTGCTTCTAACATTGACATTTAGTAAACAGGGGCGCCTATACACATGCAGATTAATCAAGTCTTTTGGTGCATGGTAATTACTGAGCTCCAGTAAACTCTAGTGTTATATGTATCAGCGTCCCCTTGCTGAAAAATGGGGCAGTGGGGATATTGTAAAGCTATTGTTTCAGTCAATGATGTCCCTGTTGGACGCAGCATCTAAGACTAACACAGGTTTTTGTTGAAAAAAAGACTGACTTGGTGGTATAACCTTCTTAGTGAGAGACTCAGGCTGTTAGCATTTTCTGTTGTTATAGCAACTAAAACTGAAGTCACTTCAGTAGATGCTGGAGACAGATATTTCCATAAAGGGGAGCAGAAATTAAGAGTCTCCAATACAATACACTATTTATCTCTTGCAGCAGTGACAGGACCACAGGCAACTAGTGCAGCATGTGTCTACCAGTCAGTGACCAAGGGGCGGGTTCCCCATGGCCAAGCTTGTTGCCTGGGGGGGGAGAGTACCCCCCACAGCAAAACTTACCAACCAGCGAGCGGCACACTGCTCCCCCAAGTGGCTGTGGTGCTTTCAGAAGTGGCCACAGCCTACATCCGGAGCGTACGTTCCTTGGGTGATGCTTGCAGGGGGGCACCGGTGCTCCCACCTAGGGAGTATGGCCTGACAGGGTGCTCTCAAGGGGTGCATGTGCACCCCCATGCACCCCTTATGCATTGCCACTGGACAGGACATTTCCAAGATACAAGCAAATAAGAGAAAGAAAGTAAAGGCCCCTATTCAAATTGCTGTGAGAGTCTTCCACTTCCAAAAGACCAGGTTCTACTATGTGTTCTTTTCCAGGGTGAAAGTAGGGTAATTCAGTCATTTCTACCTGACTTTCCTCCTAGACTTCGCTCCTTTTTCCTTTCTTCCAAATTTCAAGAGTAAAGTTGATTGAAACATTTTGCTGATGCACTTTTTTAAATTAAAATGCAGTTTTGTGAAAATGGAAACTTTTCCCAAGAATATAACTTCCAATTGGAAAAATTAAAAACAATAAAAAATTGAAATAATTTTGACTTTCTCATTCTGATTAATTTAATTTTGCTATATATGTTAAATCTCTGTAAACATAGTATTAAGATTTGTCAATATTATAAATAATATAGTATTAATGTCATACAAAATTTAAAAAAATGAAAAACTTAAATCAAAATACATTTAATCTTGTCCAAATAGGATGTCTTAACATTATCAAAGTGAAATATTTCAATTATCCTGAACAGACAGTTTTCAGAATTTTTGTTCTATAGGAACTTTGAAATATTAACTTAATTTTTCAATTCAGCATGAAAACAAATTTTGAAATATCAGAACTGTCAATGGAGGTCCTATTTTATGACCAGCTGTTCTTTTGGTATTCTATACGCCCAAAAGGAAGTCAGTTATAATAGATTGTTAAAAAATGTCACGCTTGACGAGTGTAGACCTAAAAAGTTGTAGGAACTGCTAAAAATAATGCAAGGGGAAAGTGCTTTGTAGATGAAATAAACAAATATTCATGCTATTAAACTGTATGATTGAACCTACATATTTTTAGCAAGCGATGTCTATTAAACTTGAAAACTTCTTTCTAACCTACATTATACCCCAAAACAGTATCTGTCCTATAATTCCGTTTTGCCTTACAGCATAGACTCACGTTACGAATGTAAATGCAGTTGGATAGGTTCCTATATGCTGGACTGTAGAAACCAATGTTTTATACAGCAGCATGGCTCAGTTGGCCACAGAAAGACACGCACAAATTCAAATCCTGTTCCAGGAGTTGGACTTACACTCAGTATTGATCCTGCACTTGTTAATTGCTATTTAGTATTTTATATGTAATAATTGCTAATAGCTGTGCACAGGTGGGTGGTGAAGGAACAGTATTGTGCTATTTAGAGGTTTAGTCATTTCAAATCAACAATCTATTTCTAACAGCCATTGCAGCCCACATGGTGCTTTTCTAGGAGCACGGTTCTGGACAAAACTCTTCCCTTCAGGAAAAGAAATATGCTACGTTTGAAGGTTTTGAGTTAATTAATTGTGAGCGAAAGCCTTTTTCCATTGTCTGCCGGTCACTGTATTATTGATATAATAGAGAGGACAATCTGGCGGATAAGCCAACAGGGCTGATAAGCAAAGTACTTCATTTCTGTTCCTAGTTCTACTTGGGGCAATTTATAATAGTCCAATTTGGCTACAGTGCAAGTGGTTCCCAATGCCATTAACCACAATGAGAATACTTGTACCTAGTGTGAACTTAGTTTGAAGGATTCTTTCTTTGCTTCATTTTTCTTATGGGATAGATAACAGAGCTCAGTGGTATTGTGAAGCTAAATTCATTAAAATCTGTTAAGTCCTTTATGATGACTGGGGAGAAAAGGGTTTTTGCTAAAAGTGCAAAATATGATTGTATTAATTGTACTGTGCAGTAAACATGCTCGCATTTCTTCCTTCTTCAAGGTTCTCAGATTAAAAGTGCTCTTTGATTTGTTTTAGGTGCACGGCATCAAGCAATCGTTTGCAATGAATCTCTCATGTTAGAAAAGTTGCCTGCCTGTGGAAAATCTTTTGAAGAAATGATGAAGAAAGTAGACTCTAAAAAATGGTGCAACCTAACAGAATTTATCATGTAAGCTTCATGGTTTGATTTGTAATACTTTCTGATCATTTAAAGATGTTGCTTTTTAAGAAAGTCCGTAGAACCAAGTGTCAAGCTGTTAAGGATGTGATGGTTCCCCAAACTAGGATGAATTTGAATACAAACGTATTTGTTTTGCTGTCATACAGAATTTGGCAGGAGTATTGAGGTACACCTTCCACTGAAGTCAACATGAAATACATGCAGCGCTTTGAATATAATGGGAGTTTTACTTGAGTAAAAACTGCATGATTTTTCCCCTACTTATTACAGCAATAAAAAAATCTTAATAATAGCTTCGCAAACCGGCAGCTCCATTACCACTTCCATCTGCTACAATCTGTATCAAGCTGCCCTCTGTGGCAATAGAAAATTTATGTTCGTCACTCATTGGGATGTACTATATGGCATCTCATGAAAGTAAATTTTACCACCCCTGGTCGGTATAAAACATTTGTATTCTATATACATTTTTTAATGCTGAGATCCCATATGCTTGCTCCCTCCTGGCATAGGGGTAGATATTGGAGTTAAGCTCTCTGTTTGTGGTAGCAAGTTGCTACACTGCCTCAGGGACAGAATAAGCAACAGATTGTGATTCAAATTCAGAATCTGGCTCCCACAATCTACCTGAGGGGTTTGGGTGGAAATATACCCGGCACTAGCTGCTATCCGAGGCAGCATATGTTAGTGAATAGTTGGCACATGCCTGAGGAGGAGTGTGTGCCAAAGCTGTTTTGAGCTGTATAAACATAGAACAGAGCACAGTCCGTGACTGATGGAGCTCATACTATATAGCATATTAATGGAGGTTGATCAATAAACTCACGACCACTAACTGATACTTCACATATCAGAACTGCTTTATATTTAATTCAGGA
Organism: Caiman crocodilus; assembly: GCA_030014935.1. Lineage (NCBI taxonomy): Eukaryota > Metazoa > Chordata > Crocodylia > Alligatoridae > Caiman > Caiman crocodilus. The sequence continues at coordinate 167,472,698 of JAGPOW010000261.1, read as the reverse complement.
TTCAGGCAATGTTATTACTTTTTCCCCTTAAAGACTGTACATAATGAGAACCTTTGATCAAACTCTTTTGTTTTCTGTATTCACAGCAATCATTTTTTCTGCCCATTTATTTGTATTCCAGGAAGCCTATAGTAACATTTTTGCCAGGAGAGCTTTAAAAAAAAAAAAGCCTCTTGTTACTTAGTTAAATAATCTGTTCTAAAAACAAGGCAATCTATAGTATTGCAACTGTTATAATTTGTTTTGATATCTGCTAGACGAGCATGAAAAGCTTAATGCCACCTGTTTTTTATGTGCAACTGATTAAAATGCTATGAGATTGACAGTATACGGGCACTATCATTCGTCCTTTGTGTGTCTCCCTTTTAGTAGCTATTACAAGCAGATAAAATCTCTCTTTAAAGTCTCACTTCAAACTCTGCCCTGGAGGAAATCATTAGGGCTCATTTCATTAGTGCCATTAGTTTTAGAGGAACAGAGTATCTGTATTTGAATCTAGCGTTTTGGGGCTTTCCAAAGTGCTGAATACATGCAATGCCAAATAAAGAAAGGTGGGAACTTCAGGTGTTTAGTACTTCTGAAAACTTAACTCAAGTGAATTCACTCCAGCAAAATAAAAGCCAAAAGAGAAGAGAGCATTTTTCTAGATCTGAATTCAGTGTAGGTCCTTACCTCCCTCCTCCTCCAGTTTAAGCTCTTCTTCCTACTACTTCATTTCCTTCACTGGCACTTTCTCTTCTGCAGTAGCTTCTAGTCATCCCCCTATAGCGTGGGCAAGACATCTTTGGGGTTGAGTTCTCTTCCTTGCCTGTCTTGTCACCAGCAGACACCTGAGATGATAAAACATAACATCATCTTTTTTATGGTGCCAGCTCTTCAAGTGACATGCTGAGGTTTCCTTGGCACTTGCATTCTCCTGCCTGCTGTTACTCCAAAGTCAGGTAAAATCTCACACAATTTGGCAACAGATGAACAATTTTGTATTAATCCTTGGATTGAGATGTTTATGATCATTCTAAAAATCCAGTGATGGGAGTTACAAGGGATGTACTGCACCCAGGCTATGTTTTAGCCTCTTCTTTTTGTCACCATAGGCTCACTGCCATCACAACTTGGCTCCATCCATTTTTTTTCCTAATAAGAGTAGCACAAGTGTTTTAAGACTGAATCCGGGTGGCTGGATTGTCAGAGGAAAGCAGAGCAAGAATCTCCTTTCTCCAGGCATTGGGATGGCTAAATATGGTTCCATGGAGTTAAATTCCTTCTGTTACCTGGAGTAGCATGCGTACTGCAACATGTGTCCTTTATAACAGGCATTTTCACAAAAGTAGATCTTCTCACCCCTCTCCTCCTCTGCTCCCCATCTGCTATCCACACTTTTCCCTGTGTGTGGAGGTAAGGCATCATACAAAGCTGGGCTCTAAGCAAGGAAGGTGCACCTTCCCTCTTAGCACTCCTTCAATTCAGTTTTGCCTCCTAACTTACTCACTAATGGTGCAGCAAAACCTCTCATTCGAAACTCTTTGGTGATGACTTTATTCATCTTTTAAAGGTTAACCTTGCCTTTCTAATCGCAAAGGCATGTCAGATTTGGACTGCTCCAATTTCGCTGCATTTCAGATGGTTCAGAAATTGACCTGTCACTTGAAGAGGATGTATCGTCACAGCAGTAGCTTTCTTCTTGAAGTGATAAGTGATGACTAAAGTGATAGATCTCTCTACACAATGGATCTGAGAGTCTGAAGCATGCTATACTCTGAAAAATTTCTAAGGGTTTCACTTCCCGCCTCTAAATTATTTAGCGTAAGTCTGAAACTGCATGCTAAAATATTGAGGCAAAAAATGAGCTCTTACTTGTCACAGAATGATGTCTGCTCATCTGATTGGAGACTTGAAAATAATGGGGTAGGGGAGAATAAATATTTCTCACTTTGTTTTGTTCTCATAAAAGTTGATACCATGGAGCCCTTTAGGTGTTCTTTAGCGAAGGCAAGCAAAACTCATTGATGTGCTAGAGAAAGCTGACTTAGTGCATGAATATAGGCAACAGAAGGAACTGGGATTTGAATTTTACTATAAATAGCCAGGAAGACATGACACAGAGAAAGTACAGAGAAAGACTTGTCTCATTCGAAGGCAAGCTGTGGAGAATGTACCCTTATGGTATAACTGGTTGTCTGAGTTTCGGGTTCTATTAAATAAATGTTGAAAAAGTTTGATAGTGAAGAGTTGGGCATATCTGTATCGGAGATCTGTGAGCATTACAACATCAGTATGGAGAAACTAGCAAATTGTCTGTCAAGAATGACGGGGTCGGGGAGACCGAGCACTGCCATCCCATGCCGCTGCTGCTGCCTCCCGGGGTGGGGGAAGCTTGCCTTGCTGTCCCCTTCACCCGCCTCCTCCAGCACCCCACGGCACTGCTGCCGCCTTGTAGGAGCAGAGCAGGGAAGCTTGCCCTGTCATCACCTCTGTCCCCCATCCTGTGTCACTGTCACCTCTTGCCCCCCTGCTCCATCCCCTCTGTCCCTGCCATCAGGGTGGCGCTCTGCAGAGCACTCTATGTAGAGCACTCTGATTGGTTATTTTAGTAAGCATTCTGATTGGCTGCCAAAACAACCAATCAGAGTTTTCCAAGAGTGTTATGGACAGACAGACAATGCTCTTTTTTTTTTAATATATATATAAAATTAGCTTAGGACTTGCCAGATTCTCTGTATGGACACACTCCATATAGCGCTTTGGAAGCACAGTATCTCCGTCACCTAAATACACTCTTAGTGCACAGGAAGAATGGCCACATAGGGAGGTTGTGCAAAGAAGTTGGTGTCTAGATTGCAGTGAGAATGTCGTTCTTACTGGTAACATTCTGCCTGGTCATTTTGAGCTTAAAAGGCACTTTTACACGTGCTACGACACATTCTGATTGATTACTTGAGTCTGCTCTGATTAATCAAGTCTACTGGAGCATTCTAATCAGAACGTTCCAGCATGCTACGGTGTCTTGTGTATTCAGCGACCCCATTTCTAAATGGTTGTGGGGATGATTTTTTAGTTGAAGCGCCCCCGCCACCATTTTGAAATGCAGGATGCTGAATACATGAGACGCTGCAGGTGTTTCAATTAGAGCAGCTCTATAATGTCCCCACCCCCAACCCAGAGCACAGGTATAGGTGCCCAAATTGTCAAGCACTGTAGCTAAAGAGACACTATTAGTATAGATAATGGACTTCTATGGGGAAAGGGATTTGCTTTACTTTTTATTTTAATTTATGTACCTATAAAAATTGGCATTTTGATTTAGGCTGATTAAAAATATCTTGGAACTGAGATAATGAAGAGGAGTTTAACATTTTGCAGCCATTTTAAATGTAAAGATGCATTGTTGTCCCACAAAGAGGAACAAATGTAATGTGAAATTCTTGTCTCTCATCCACTTGGGGAGGATCAATTCCCGTTTCCAGTATTTCTTTCTCCAGAGAGTGGTAGATATTTTGTAGAAAGCCATTGGATAAAGGTGTTTTATACAATGGAATATAGTTTGGGAATCTAGAACCTGCTACCATTGTTGAAAAGCTATTAAAATACAATGTAAATTGTAAGTTGTGGAGCAAAAAATGAATGTGTTGAACTTAGGGCTGTCCAACTGTGGTCTATGAGGGGTTCATATGCAGCTGGGCTCTTACCCAGCTGTTGCTCCCTCTGTCATTCTGGCTGCTCCTGCAGCTGGGGTCTCTAGCACCCCCCCCCCCCCCAAATCTCTCCCTCAATATTTGCTTTGTATTCCTGCTTCAGGGGATGGTACAGCAAAGCCCAAAGGGAGTGGAGACCCCACAGATCAGTGCAGTGAGGGAGCTGATGTGGGGCTGCCTGCATGCACAGTGTTAGAGGAGCTGTCTGCATGTGTAATGCAGCAGGGATGGGGTAGTGTGGCCCAGGGGATTCTGTTGCTTTCACTAACATTGCCCCTAGGGTATGTGGCACCTTGGTATTTAGAAGTTGGACAGCCCTGTTTTGACTCATCAAGTCATTCGCCGCCCCCCCACTTAAATAAAGCATTGTTATTTTCCCTCTTTTGTACAATATGCATTACATATGTTACAATTTGATGAACATAAGACTGTAAGAAGCACCCTACTGGGTCAGATCAATGGTGGAAGTGGATGCCATCAGCTGATCCAAGAGGTGGGGTGCAGTTGTAACCCCACTTCGATTCCTACTCTACTCAAACTTTAAAACCAACTGCCTGAGATAGGCAGGGACATTTCTATTCAGTCAGCATTGAGGGAGTCAATTAACTTCATGGCTCATTAATATTCCCTGATTCTTGCTTATTTCTATCCACTCCACAGGAGTTAATAACTTACTATCCTTGTTAATGATTTGTTACACCACTACTTGAACTATCCTTTCCCTTGTAATTGTGCTTTCTGTTAGTCATTTCTGGAAATGTCCCTCTTCTATTTCATAGCTGAGCCAACTGTTCTTTGCTATAGCTAAAAACCTTACCTCAGGTCTGGTACTATTAACTCAGATTTAGAAATAACTGACAGTGAAGTATTAGACGCAGTGTCAAGATACTCAAGAAATCTAGATTTTTGTTTTGTGAATCTGAATGAGATGTACATTTAACTGGAATGACTGCAGGAATAATACCACAATATATTTTAACCATTTTGATTATGTTTGCCTAGCTTGTTTTGTTTTTTTAAACTTTATACATAATCTAGCAAAGTCATGCCCATTCCAATAGTTACATCTGTTTTTGCTCTGATTGTAAACTGAATAATACGGTGCTAGCCCCCAACCATATTAGTAAAGCTTCTAGTTTCTCTTTAACTGGAGAAAAATGTATCATGTTATATATAATGATGTGCCATAGATTATGCATCCCCTTTTCAAACTCCTGGATACACCCAGGTTAAATACTATAGAGAAAGGGTTGTCAACTCGGGACATGCACACCCCTAGCGGTACTTAGAAAGGTTTTGGGGCATGTGCAGGTGGGTGGGGATGGAGCACGCCCCAGGGCATGGTGGAAGCATCTCCCCTGGTGCCTTTGCCTCTTACCTGGGGGTGGGGTGCACTTGGCAGTGTTGGCTGCACATGGTACATTGTAGCGCTTCCCCACCACCTTCAGCCAATAGCTAGCAGTAGGTGGTGGCAGCAGCAATGGCCGCTGCATATGAGCTGTTCCCCCATTTGGCTCCCCCTTTCCAGTGCCACCAGTAGTGTACTACTGTGCCTCCAGATTGGTGGGTGGGGTGGGCTGGGGTTGGGGCTGTGCCAGGCTGCTCCTGGTGGGGGGGACTGGGCTGTGCTGCGCTGCACCTGGGGCAGGTGCCGGTGGCACTGGGAGAGAGGTTGGAGGGGCTATGGCAAATTCTAGAGTGCCTGCAGCCCCTCCAATAGCCCCCTGCCAGCACCACCACCACTGCCTGGTCCAACCCCCTGCCAAAAAGAACCTGGTGCTGCCTTGGCCCCAGCCCACCCCACACACAGATCTGGGGACACGCATCCGCCCATGCCCTCCCGGGGTGCGTGTGGCTGTCCCAGGCTCCATGCACCCCCATGCCCTCCCGGGGTGCGTGTGGCTGTCCCAGGCTCCATGCACCCCCATGCCCTCCCGGGGTGCGTGTGGCTGTCCCAGGCTCCACCCACCCCCGTGCCCTCCCGGGGTGCGTGTGGCTGTCCCAGGCTCCACCCACCCCCATGTCCTCCCGGGGTGCGTGTGGCTGTCCCAGGCTCCACCCACCCCCATGCTCTCCCAGGGTGCATGTGGCTGTCCCAGGCTCCACCCAGCTATGCAGTGCCTACCCCTGTCTGTTCCCCTGCTCCACCACTTCCTCACCGTGGGGGCTTATGGGAATGGGGATATGGGGAGGGGATGACTGCAGCGACTCCAGAATTCGCTGTAGCCCCCTGCCTTCCAGTGCTGTCTTGGCCATAGGCTGCATCCTGACCCTCCCCATGCAGATCCAGGGGCACAGTCCCCGTGCCCTCCTGGGGGTACCTGTAGCAGCAGGAGCTGCCCCACCACATGGCTCAGCCCCATGCCCTGTCCCCTGCCCCAGCTGTACTTCCTCCCCCATCACTGGGGCAGCTTGCCCCAGCCCACATGCACATCTAGGGGCACATGCCCCCCATGCCCTCCTGAGGTGCCCCCTGGATGAACTACTCATGACTCTGTCTCACACCCTGCCCTGTCCCGGCTGTGCAGTGCCTGCCTCAGTCCCACTCCCTCACACAGTACAGGGGTCTCAATCAGCCCTCCCCCTCTTAAAAAGAAGAAAAAATATAATGGTGTACAGGAGCTGAAACTTTGAGTCAGAAAGGGTACACCCATTAAAAAAGATGGAAACCCCCTGCTATAGAGGGAAAGCATTGAACTGGATATCTCTAGACTTATCTCTTCACTATTTATTATTCTGCCTATAATCCACAATTATGGGTTTAGAGATGCTACAGGAAACATCTCCAGCTATTCTGTTCAATGGCCATTAACAGATGCATCATCCATGAATTTATCTTATCTCATGTTGAACCTGGCTGTGTTATCTGCCTCCACCACCTCCTGTGGCAACAAATTCCAGAAGTTAACTATGAGTTGCTTAAAAGAATACTTTCACTTGTTAGGTTTAAATCTGTCACTTACAAACTTCAGCAGATGCCCCCTAGTTCTAGTATTCTGGGATTTGGTGAATAAAAGTCCCTATTCTCTTGGTCCACAACCTTCATGATTTTGTAGACCTCTGTCATTTCCATTGTCCTCAGTCTTCTTTTTTACAAACTGAAGAGTCTTAGCTTTTTTTTAGTCTCTCCTGGTATGGCAACTGCTGCAAGCACCTTCTCTTTGCCTATTCTAAATCTATGGCATCCTTTTTGAGATGACAGGACTGGAAATCTTTGAGAGCTCCTGGCGCTCTGATGAAGTGCCTGATGACTGGAAGAAGGCCAATGCGGTGCTTATCCTCAAGAAAGGGAGGAAAGTGGATCCGGCAAACTACAGGCTCATCAGCCTGACCTTTACCCAAGAGAAAGTCTTAGAAAAGATTATCAAAGAGGACGTTCTTAATGGACTGGCTGATGGCAGCACCCTGAGGGATAGCCAGTATGAGCTTGTTGCATGTAGGTTGTGTTTGACCTACCTCATTTCCTTTTATGACCATGTGACCTATCACCTGGACAAGGGGGAAGAGATTGATGTCATATATCTTGACTTTAAAAAAGCCTTTGATCTGGTATCCCATGATCACTGCTTGGCAAAACTGGCCAACTGTGGCCTCGGGTTCACCACTATCCGCTGGCTGGGAAATTGGCTTCATGGTCAACCCCAGAGGGTGGTGGTTGATGGAAGTCAATTGTCATGGTGCCCTGTGACCAGTGGGATACCTCAGGAGTCTGTCCTTCGACCTATATTGTTCAACCTCTTCATTAATGATGTGGAAGTTGGAGTCAGAAGCAGACTGACCAAATCTGCCGATGATACCAAACTTTGGGGTAAAGCATCCATGCCTGAGGACAGGGGGTAATTCAGGCTGACCTTGACAGGCTCAGGAAATGGGCGGATGAGAACCTGATGGTGTTTAACGCTGAAAAATGTAAGGTTCTCCACCTTGGGAGGAAAAACCTGTGGCATGTGTATAGGCTCGGCAGTGCTACGCTGGCTAGCACTATGGATGAGAGGGACTTGAGGGTCAGGATTTACCACAAGACGAACATGAGCCTTCAATGTGATGCTATGGCTACTAAAGTGACCAAAACCCTGGCTTGCATCCACAAATGCTTCTCAAGCAAATCCCAGGATGTCATTCTCCCATTATACTTGGCTTTGGTGAGGCCGCACTTGGAGTACTGCATCCAGTTTTGGGCTCCACAATTCCAAAAGGATGTGGAGAAGCTTGAGAGAGTCCAGAGGAGAGCCATGCACATGATCAGAGGTCAGGAAAACAGACCTTATGATGAAAGGCTGAGAACTATAGGACTCTTCAGCCTGGAAAAGCGCAGGCTCAGGAGTGATCTGGTGGCCATCTGTAAGTTTATAAGGGGTGTTCACCAGGATCTGGGGGAACGTTTGTTCACCAGAGCACCCCAAGGGATGACAAGATTGAATTGTTATAAACTCCTGCAAGACCATTTCAGGCTGGACATAAGGAAGAACTTCTTTACTGTCTGAGCCCCCAAGGTCTGGAATAGTCTGCTGCCAGAGGTGGTTCAAGCACCAACTTTGAACACCTTCAAGAGAAACTTGGATGTTTTTCTTGCTGGGATACTATGACCCCAGCTGACTTCCCGCCCCTGGGACAGGGGGCTGGACGTGATGATCTTCTGAGGTCCCTTCCAGCCATAATGTCTGTGAAATCTATGAAACGCACACTGTATTCAAGATGGGGCACACCATAGATTTGCATAATGGCATGGTGACAGTGTCCACTTTGTTTTCAGTTCCTTTCTTAATGATGCCCAACATTTTATTAACTTTCCTGGTTGCTGCTGCACATTGAGCTGATGTTTTTAGAGAACTATCTACAAGGTTTCCAAGGTTTCTTTCCTGAGTTGTAACAGCTAGTTCAGGACTCAGAACTGGTACGTGGAAAAAAAAAAAATTTGATACGTATCACTTTGAGTCGGCATGTGATACCCCGATGCCTTACACAAGTTGCACAGTACCTTAAATTAATGATAACATTCTACTTGGTATAAGTAAAAATATTAGCACCTTGCCTTGTATCTGCTGGGCTAATGGGTGATATTTTGTACTCCTCCTGCCAGTTCTGCTACAGCAGCTAAAATATACTGGGGGGAGATTTTAGAAGGAGGCTCAGGAATCCACGTCTCATGTCTTTCAGTGGGAGCTGTGTGTCAAGCCTCCCCTTGCACCCGAGAAAAATCTCTTCCCCTGAATGCTGGCTCCCCTCTCTGTATCATGTAATCAATGTTTAACACAGATTATTTTTATCTGCCAAGTTGTTCTTCACAGTGAAGCTGCTGCATCTCCATATATACACAGGGGAGAGAAAAAATAGGGCTTTTTCCAAATGTTAAAGGATAAAATATGCAAGGCATCATTTTATATTAAAAGAACCTTCTATAAAAATATTAAAATATAAATGATAAAAAAGAGGCATAACATTTTCTTTGGAAACATATTTGATGGATAAAATATTTATTGGCATTTTCCTGTCAAGACTGAAGTCTCATTTTAAAGTTTCCCTGCATGGACGAAATAGAAAATTCAGTTCCAACTTTAACATCTTTAACTTGTATGAGGCCTGATGTGCTAGTTTGACCTCACTTCTCAGTGTGGAAAAGTCACCATGAGTTGATGGATTCAATTTTGTGCCTCTCCTACTTATCAGACAGAGAAACCCGGACTGTTAACATTGCAATACTCACTTTCATTATTGTATTAGAAATAATGACATAGGGATAAATAGGTGCCATTTTTGCCAAGGGTTGCTTGCTACGTTAGTGTTGTATTGATAAAACTGCAATATAGGCCTGATTCTGTTTTTGCATCTAATGGTATAAATGAGATCTAATGGTCTGAGAGGAGACTTTTTTTGGCATGCTGAAAGAACTTTCCTATAAAACTACTGAAGCTATAACATGGGTGCACAGGCCCCGTAGCACCACAGGAAGCTGAGACCCATGGAGCCTTGGTAATCCAGCCTACAGAGCTCCTCGTGGGTTGAGAAATTTGGCAGCGGGATCCCCTTCCCACTGCCAAAATTCCAAGCCACGGGTTGGAGTGTGCCACAAAGCCCTGCAGGACCAGATCTCTATCCATAGCTGATTAGGGACCAGGCCGTCTTCTCTTGTCTGCCCTACTGTGGGACTGGGCTATGTCCTCTTCCCTCTGCTTGTCCAAGCTGGAGCTGGACCACACCTTCTTCCTCTCACTGGACCTGGCCATGCCCTCCCCATGAAGCTGGTTGGTAGCTGAGCCATATCCCCTTCCTTCTGGGGGCTAGGCCATGCCCCCTTCTTCTCCTATCAGCCAGGCTGGGGCCAGGCCATGCCTCCTTCTCAGGTGGGGCAGAATAGGGGCTGAGTCATGCTTCCTCTGCCCTCCACCTGGCTGGGCCAAGTCCTCTTCCCTGGTATGGTTGGATTGGGGCCAGGCTACTCCTTACCCCAATCCACACTGTATGGGTCCCACAGCCAGAGCTGTCACTAGTGTGTGGGGGCGTGAATCAGGGTGACCGCCGCAAGCCCTGCCCTTTCTGGGGCCCCGCAGAGCAGGGCAGAGCAGCGTGGTGACTCTGCACTGCTGCCAGTTTCACGTCCGGCTGCTTGGCACCCCTGCTTCCGAATCCGCCACTGGCTTCCTCATGTCTGGGGGCAGGGCCCTGCACAGGCTGATTTCCTCTAGGCCCTGCACCCTGCTCAGGTCATCTCTGCTTAAGGCACCCATTCAGGCACCAGATTGAGTCCATCAGCCAGATCCAGGCAGTGACCAGTCCCTTTGTGGGCTATCTGGCCCACTGGCTAAAAAGGTTGATTAGTACTGGTCTAAAATGTCAGAATGGATGTTGGAAAATTGGAACGGTTTCAGGAAAGTGTTACTAAACCAAAAGAGGTCTGGAACTTCAGTTCCAGTAGATTTTAAATGGTCAGTTCTAGTTCATCCAAGATTAAGAGGTGATTTGGTAATTGCCTATTTGTACTCAGTGGGAAAGTGATTTCTGATAGTAGAGAGTTTTTCAGTCTAGTAGGAAAATGCAAGAGGAGATTCAATGGCTGGAAGCTGAGGTTAGGCATAGTCATATTAGAAATGAAATGCAAATATTTAGGTCTAGGAACAGAAATTACACATAAACTGGTATAAGTGATCAGAAACTAGTTCAAATCTGTAACGCAACAGAAGTTCAGTGCATATAAACTGCTTTCAAAATGGCTGAAACCAGTTTAAGATAAACCTAGTTGGATATAGTATCAGACTTAACTGATTTAGGTTGATTCAGTTTATTCAACTGTCCCAGATCCCTACAGGTTCAAGTCAACTCACAGTCCTCCAGCATCCCAGGCTGATTTGCACCTCCCCTATAAACTTCACCTCCTTTTAGGGTGGGTGGGCTAGCTTTGACCCAAACTGTCTTCTCCAGCCAAGCAGGAAGGCGTGCTCTAGCACCCCCTGGCTTATGGCCAGAAGTGAATGTCTGTTTAATTGCTTATCAGTTCAATCTATGGCTTTAGACCAGGGGTGGGCAATTATTTTGGGTGGAGGGACGCTTAGCGAGTTTTGAGAAGCTGTTGAGGGCCGCATGAGTAACCTTGACCCTTGACAGGTACCCCACCCCCTGGTCACCATCCTGGGACCAGAAGTCCCGCTCTGACCTCTGACCCTTGCCACCAGACGTACCTCCCCTTTCCCATGGAAATACTCCTTTGAAGAGGGTTTGCTATCTTAGGACTTGGAAAAAAGCAAATTATGTACTAAAAATCAAATACCCATAATATTATATTTCAATTAAATTAAAATATACATATTTTTGTCCTGATATGTGATTGCTTGTGCTTTATATGTAGAAATGATTGCATAATAACTCAAAATGCAGTGTGTGGGGTGTGCAGGGTTGTTGGGGGTGTGGGGGATGGGTGAATGTGGGGTTTATGGGGAGCTGTGGATGTGTGTGTGTGTGTATGTGTGTGTGTGGTATTTGTGGGATGTGTGATTATGTCTGGAGGAAAGTGTGATTGTAGGGTTTGCAGGAAGGGTTGCAAGGGGGGAGCCCTTGCTGCCCAAAGCCTCACGGCCATGTTTGCACCCTGGTGGCTCCTGCTGGCACGAGCTGGTGGAGGCGGCACGAGCTGGTGGCACAAGCTGGTGGGAGCGGCACGAGCTGGCAGAGCTGTGGCTCAGGGTGCGTGAAGCCCAGGGTGGTGGGAACTTGCATCACGCACCAGAGGGCTGACTCACCCCCAGCCCCTGGACAGGCAGGGAGGCTGCAGCAGGAGCCAGAGCAGACCTGTAGCTACTTTTCTGCTTCAGAAGCTCCTGCAGCTTTTAGGAGGCCAGAGGCCCAGGGGAAGCTCTTGGCTGGCCCTGGGGGCAGTGCAGAGGGCTACCTGAGGTCACTGGGGGTGGCACATGGTCTGGGATGCAGGAAGCCCAGGGATGATGTATCCTGTGCCTGAGGCTTGGGATGGCAACAGCATGGCTGCCCTGGCCCCCCCCATGGGTGGCCCTGGTGGGTGCCAGTGCCCTGGGGGGAAGGCCCAGCACCCCCTGCCTTGCAGGAGTCTGGCAGAAAGTTCTCATCAGAAAGCTGGGAGACTGTGGTGTCGATGCCCACACGGTCAGATGGGTGGCCAACTGGTTAGAGGGCCGCACCCAGAGGGTGGTAGTGGA
>JAGPOW010000261.1:167407966-167436979 GCA_030014935.1 Caiman crocodilus | reverse complement strand
CTGCTCTTTTGGGGGGGCATAGTTATGTGGACCTACATGAAGCCACAAGTTTGCAACCTGTACCTTTGGATTTGAACTGTGCAGAGGTATGTATGTGTGTCTGAAATCCAGCAGCAGCACAGCTAAGAGTTTGAATGAGATTTAACTCTTCAGAGACTAATGGCAGCAGCCCTTGATGAGACAGAGTAGTGGAGAGACTCCTGCAGATAACATCCTTTCTGTAGAAGTCCTTTAAGGCAGTTTTGGCCTACTTTGTGATGTGATTGACGTTAGTCTTCTTAGAGAATTAATTGAGGAAGAATCGCCTCTTGCTTCTACTTCCCTAAGAAATGTGATTGCAGTGAACTGACAATCAGAACACCTGTGTGACTGCTCTGATGATAAGACGTTTGAAAAGCATTTGGAAAATAAATGCAAAATGTTAGCAGTTTGGATGTGTGCCCTGAACAGGTCTCCTACATCTAAACTAATTTAATTTAAACTTTTACATTTAATGGTGGGAATTAATCATTGGTTGAAGCAGAGTTTTATCTCTGCCCACAATAGAAGGGATTCAAGGGCTGTTTGGTCCTGTAAGCTAAGAAAATGATCTCCCCTGGCAAGTTTAATTGGGAAAAAATGTTTATGATGGAGGCGTTCGGCTATGTAATGGTTCAGGCTATGTAATGGTTGGGGGCTCTTAGGCCACTAGGGACAGACATTCAAAAAGCCTAAACTTGAATTAATTTAATCTTTGCAGGTTAATCTAACCTGGCTAGGCTAAACCAGTTTGTAACCACATAGTCATCCCCTCTAGAGTAAGGAAAGCAGGCACATGCCTGCAGTGCCTCCGGTTAGAAGCCAGGGGTGCTAGAGCAGCCCTCTCTTCCCTTCCACACTGCTGAGCTGAGGGGGTTTGTGGCCAGGCCCCAGAAAGATGTTCTCATTAGAGAAGGATTTTTCTCCCCACCCTCACTGCTCCTTACTGGCCAGGGAGCCAGCAGGGATTTACACAGCATTTACTTACATAGCATTTATCAGCCCATCAGCAAAACAAAAGCTTCTCTGATTAGTTCAAGATCTTAAACAACTTTTTCCAAGGAAGGAACAGAGGGACATTACCAGCAGAGCTGTTGATTAGCTCCATAAAGCCCTAAGCGGACACTGTCCTGTCTGCCTTTGTCCTGTCTGCCTTACACACATGCCTCAGAATTAGCTAGCATACCATGTGCTGACTCCAGTCTGTGCTGTGGGTGGGAATCCATGCTTGAGCAGGGAGTGGGTGGGTAGGGGGAAGCCAGGCAGATGCTGCTGTGCCTGCCATCTCTGTTGGAGCTCCAGCCAGGGAGCAGAGGGGAGGGGCCAGCCCAACTCTCTGGAGCAGAGAACCCCACCCAGAGCAGCAAAGCATCTGGCATGCTGGGCAACTCTGGTTTAAGTTAAACCAGGAAGTGGTCTGGGACAGACACTGCGTAAACCGGTTTGACCCAAATCAGTTAAGTCTGATACTACATTCAATGAGGTTTCTCTCAGACTGGTTTCAGCCATTTTCAAACTGGTTTATATGCACTGAATGTTTGTTCTGTTACAGATTTAAACAAGTTTCTGATCACTTGAATTGGTTTATGTATGTCTGTCCCTAGTCTTGAAGGTTAGGGCACTCACTGGGGCTTCTTGTAGAACATTTATTTCCTCCTTGTTTTTAAGAGCTCTGATTTTGGGAGTCTGGCATCCTGTTTCCATTTCATAGCAGATCATAGATTTAAAGTGTTTATGGGTTTTAAGAATGTACTCTTGCTGTCAGGCTATCAATTCATTTTGTTCATTGTGCTTCTAAGATCTTTAATAGTGAATTTTGCCCTTCTCCGAGACAGCAAAGAACAATTAAAATATGGGGTTTTTTAAGAGAAAAGTGACCCCAAGAAATGTTCTCATGTGTTTTGTATTGAATAATAGGCAGAAGCAGTATTGGGATTCGGGGCTAGAACCCAGGTACTCTTTTATCTAGGACAGTGCCTGCCTCACTTAGCAAAGATTCAGACTCTCTCTTACTTCCTGCTTTTTTGGCCCTCGCATATCTTTCCCTCTTGATTGCCCCATGAGCCGTCTTCAACTGGAAGGGTGGGAGGGTGCTTTCGGCCCTGCCTACCCACTGATGTGGTGCTTAGGGAAAAGGCAGGGTAGCTTATGGGCATTTCCCCAGACATATGGGATTACATCTGAGACTGTGCAGTTAGCCATGCCCAGTTGCACAAGAGGGGTGTATGTAGAAGAGCATGGCTGTGAGGTATGTGGTGCTGCAGACACATCAGAAGCGCCTCATACTGCATAGTCATGTGGTCTCCATGCTGCAAGGGTACACACTGCTCTACTTATTTTCCTGGGGGGCAAAAAAACCTGTGGGGAAAAAATAAATGGAGCAGTGCACGCACAGGCAGCAGGCAACACTGAAAAGTGGAATTGGGCTGCTTGGAGCCATGCTATGCCTGCCAGCCAGGCTTCATCTGGCAGGACCACTGCTGCAGTCCTGGGAGGCCCCGAGGACCCAATGTAAGGCTGCTGGGGCTAGCACCGTGCTGGCCCCACCCCCTCTTACCACCCCCAGGGTAACTTGCCATGCACCAAAGCATGCGTGGTGTGGGCGTTCCCAAGGAGAACCAAATGTCTGTGCTCGTCTGGATGTGGCTGAGGAGTCCAATGTGACACCAGCAGTGAGTGGCACCAGCGGTATCTGATTTCTCAGGTTTTCCAGTGAAATTTAGGGCAATTGTTTCTAAAACACCTAATTTCATGCTCAGGCTTGGAAAATGGAATTTAGTGCAACTCCTCACATGTACAAAGATAACCACATAAGTAAGTTCTTGCACTGACCCGAGGCTTTTTAATAGAGTACAAACTCCCATCTGAGGGTGACTATTGGCAATTGCTTTTAACACTTTATTTTTTGATCAAGCACAAGTAAAAATTCTGCATGTAAGTACTACAAGATCTCTTTACAGTGTATGAGGTGATCTGGTTTCTTCTTCCGCTGATCCCATCCTTCCAGATAACCTCTAAAACTTCTGCTTCTTCATAATCCTTGAGTGCCTCTTAATGGCTCTGAACTGCGCGTGCAAGAAGGTTGTGCAGAGAAGTGACAACACATAACCGGTAACACCTGTTAGATATATTTACAGACAAAACAAATTTGTGCATGCGAAATTTTGCCTCTGCAACATAGCCACCTGTTTTTGTATTTGGTCAGGAAATGAAGGACGAGGTTAACTGGGAAATAAAAGACAAAAGTATGAGGCAGTGTGTAACTGGGGTAAGGGTACTTAAGAATGCAAAAACAGCAACCCAGCTGCAATCTTCACGTTTTCCTTTTAGAGATAGCATTCTGTGCACTTAGCACATTCGCAAAACATACAGGAAGGAAAACATATATATTGGAACAAAAAGAACCCAGCAGTTAGCCTTCATGTCCATTGTTCAGGTTCCCTTAATTTAGCTGTATATAGTTGTGCTGACAAGAAGGTGTTGTCAACAAATATGTCAAACCTTTCTTCCCTCTTAATTTTCACTTGCTTTCAGCTTGTCTACAAGAAGCAATGAGAACAATAAATGTCCTTGTAACAAGGAGGCTTGTTAATCCTGTACCAGTGCTGCGAAGGCAATACTTTGCCTTTCGATGGTGTTTCTTTGAATATCTTTGGAATTGGAGGAGATCGACAAAATACTGCATCAATTTTCTGAGTACTGCTTGGTGTCTTGCTATTACGCATTTCAGAGTAGCCCTAAAAAAAACCTGTTCAGTTTTCAGAAGAATGGAAATGTTTGTCTGCCGAGAAAATGTGATGGTCTCTGGTGGCTGCAGGCCTGCAAATAGGATCCTGGTAGTTCGATTTAGAGCAAGTAGAAAATTTATTTCAGTTCATATTGTTGAATTATTGGTCTTGTAGGTCATGGTCACTGCTTCAGATTGCACTAGGAAAAGAAGTCTCAAAGGCTTGTACTCTCTGTATCAGTGTCTGAAGTGTAGTGTGGAAAAAACCCTTATCTATCTTTAAACCATTTAGCTCAGGCACAGCTAGCAATTTAGCTGCAACAACATAGTAACAAAGGCAGCACTCAGCTCCATGCCTATTCCTTCTAGAAGCTTTAAACTACCTAGCATAGGTATATCTGGAATATCTATACTATCTGGTAAAACAGGAATAGTTGATAGTATAGATGTAGCTACAATCTGAAAAAGTTATGTCAGATTAAGGACTTTGTTTAAAACTTCACTGGGTTGCAGATGTGCTGGAAGTGGAGTTGTGGTGTGTTGGGAATCCTGCTATATTAAGTTTAGTTAGGCTATTTTCAGAAAATAGTTACAGAAAGACATAAATTATGCCAGTATTGGCTTTAGACCTTTGTATGTCCAGTTTCCCTGCCACTTTGGTAACATTGAAAGCAGGAATTATTTCCTCCATTGTGGAAGCCTTGAGAACTGAACCATATAAACCTGGTCGTTCTTCATCAGGACTAAAGGGAACTAGCATAGAGAACTGTGAATCGTGATGATTCTAGAACATGCTCGTTTGGAGGATGAGACATATTTCCATGGGATCATTTTATTTCATGAAACTGAAGTTCAGTAGAACTTAGCCCACCATGACTCACCTCCACACTGTTTTGTCACTGTGCATCTCTTTGGAAGTATTTCTTCATTATAGGGTTTCTTTAATTCTGTAACCTTTCTGCTGATGGCCACTTCTTCAGTCTAGTGTCCCAGCCTCTAAAATGAACGCCTTCAAACACTAGACTGTCAGAATGCGAGAAGTACCGGAGGCAGAACAAGAGGTGTGTATTTGTGCGACAATCCTGAAATGCTCAGCAGATAACATTCTTTTGGTCCAAAATGGTCTAAATTTAAGAGATAATCCCACTACTGTTGACTCAGTGGGAGCAGAATCTGGGCCCAAGAGATCCAAAGATCCTATGGGCCACTGACAGATGTGTGTGTGGGGGTGGAGGGGAACCACATGCTTTACCGGAAGAAGTAGCACATTAGTTCAACCCAGCTCTGCAGCGTCTGATCAGATTGAGTGCTTCAGCGGGGCTTTTGGATACTTTTATCTAATAGCTGATTCGGTCAGTTGATTCAGTATTGACACTTTAGCTGATTGAATCAGATAAAAGTCCCACTAAAGCACCTGCTCTATATAGACATTGAGCAAGCTGAGTTTAACTAACGTGGTACCTCTTCTGGGCATGCATTGGGCTTAGCACAAGGGCACATGGAGTTTAAATTAAAGCGCCTGTTGTGGTTAGTTTGGTTTTTTTAACATCTGCAAGCAGCCTTGCTGGTTTACTGCTCCTGAGGCTTCCAATATTATTTGATATCTATATACCAGGTAAAATCAACAGGAGTTTTGCCAGTGGTTTCAGTGGAAGGTATGGCTTTGAAAGGTGATAATTTTGAGCCAATTCAGTGTTGTATTTTGCTATTGAAACTTACTGTGTTGGTAGAAAGTTTGAAATGGCTTTTAGTAGAGTAGGCTTCTCTTCCCATATATCTTTGTCTCTTTATTCAGTATCCCTTGAGAAAATTGTCATTTGCACTCAGTACAGACAGACAGAAAGCCTGAGGCTGAATCTATTCAAACTTTGCAGGTTACTTTAAGCTGCATAGATTGAACTGATAAGCAAGTGAGTAGACAATTAGTTTTGATTTTAGAAATTCAGCCACATGCTTGTGGTGGCCCAGGCCAGAAGCCAGGGGGCGCTAGAGCATGCCTTCTTGCTCTGCTGCATCAAACAGCTGGGGCCTGGGGGCAGGGGGTGGGGCAGGAAGGGGGGGGGAGTGGTTGTGGGGGAGGTGCAAACCATCCCGGGGTGCTGGGGGACTAGGAGTTAACTTGAATCTGGCACAGAAGTTCAATAAACCAATTTCACCTAAACCAATTTCACCTAAATCAGTTAAGATTATATTTTATTCTAAAATCAGTTAGATCTGTTAGAGCAGAAATCAATGACACATAGCTTAAGTATTTATAGAGTAGTAAGGTTTTTCTTTTTTTTTTTTTAAAGTCAGAAGGGGCTGGTTGGATTATCTACTCTGATCCGCTGTATTGCACGGGACAAAGAGTTTTATTCAGTTTACCCTGGAGCCCAGTAACTGGTTTGATTAAATTCAATGTTCCAGAAAGCATCCAGTTTTGAGCTGAAGACATCTGGAGTTGAAGAATCCACTCTTCTATTTCATACTCTGTTTCAGTGATTAATCATCCTCACTGATCTGTGCCTTATTTCTATCTTGAATTTCTCTAGTTAAAATTCTGTGATTCTCGGTATGTCTTTTACAACTAGATTAAAGAGATCTTTAATACCTTCTCCCTCTGAAGTATCTCAGCTGTACTGCAATGCAGTCAGCTCTGCACTTTAAAGCAGACTTGCTCACACTGCTGCCTTCAATAGGATGATCAAACAGTGAACAAGGCAATTCCTTCTTTCAGAATTTCAGCCCGCCTCTAATGCCTGGGTCCTATGGGACAAATTCTGCCTGAAGAATTAACCCTTATCTGAACAAGGCAGAGATCAGCCTCTGCTGCTGCTCGTATAGCTCCCCCTTTCCCTTGAAGGAAAAACCATTATAATTTGGAATTACCCAGAAGTGACACAGCACAGATTATCTTCGGAAAGGCCAAAACTTGCTTGTACAGGAAAAAAAAGAATTTGAAATGTTCTACGTAGTGACCCTACTTGGTAATGCCTATTGTACACATTGTATAACATATGCACAAACACATTTCCTATAAAATAAATGTCATGGATAATCTGACAAGTCGGAGAACTTTCAAACGAGGAAAAATGTACCTACCCCCAAGCCAAATGGGCATCAAAGACTTACCCCCAATCTGTTGAAGGTTGCTTTTTCTTTTTGCAACGTTAGGAAAAATGGCTGCATCCTGCATTATCAACAGAAGGAGAGAAATGTGGCACAGTTGCATGGTGTGGGGTTTGATTAGGTGAAGGTGCAGATAGATATGATGCCACAAATAAAGCTTTCCATTCACTGTGATAAAAGCAGTAATTTTCAACAATAACGCACTTAACATCTTGGTTGCTGTGTGCCTGTTCCTGTGCGCTTAGGTGTATGTTTCCAGAATAACATCATTATCCCCTCCAGTTTTTCTTCCCAGACTGGGCACTATTGACATACTAATTGGCCTCCATCCAAATAAAAACATTTACAATTCCACATACACAGAAAGTATTGATACATCCTTTGACGTGACTGCATTCAAAACTCTGGGCTATTGTTACTGGAATTGTTTCTCAATTAATTCCTTTTTGTCGTGAATTGTATATTTTCCCAGGTAACAAAGCTTTTTTATGATATAATTTTGACAAGAAGCTGGGGTGGGGGAGAACAGATGTGACCACCAAGTTTTAAATATTAGCAGCAGGATCGTTAACTGATATATCTGCTTTGAGTGAGTTCAAGCCCTCTGTTTGAACTTACTGAGACCAAAGCATGTTTTAACAAGTTCCTTGTGAGCAACAGCCACCAGGTTTCTTGCCTGTCCCCGATACAAATGTGCAGCACAGTCTACTCAGTCTAAAACAAATGACTAGTTGTAGCAATTTTAGCACTTTTTGCTTTTATGTAGCACACAATTATTCCATGTTTATAAATGCTTTCTCTTTCAACATCTTAAAGTCATGTGCTATAGGATATTCTGTCTTGGGGTATATTGCTGTAATTAGGAATAAGATATTCTGAATAGGTGTGTGTTCAGGGTTCTGCCAAAGTATTTTGCAAAGTTTGATCCAGCTCGATTAAGTTTATAAGTTCTTGAGGGACTGAGATCTGTGTTTGCATATTGCCAAGCACCTTGATAAGCTTAATAAACAATAAAGTTGCTCAGTATAGCCCTCCTACATCTGGGTTCAGGTGGCAGAAAAGAGACCCAGCCTCAGAAAAGGCCACTTTATTGAAGAGGAGGAGGAGGAGGAGTGGCAGTACCAGTCACATCCTAGCCACGGATCACCATTCCACAGTGTTATTTTTCCTTCCTTTTTTCTAAGTACAGTTTTTTGGGGTTTTTTTTCCTTTCATTTTTCATACTCTTTGGATAGGTTTCCAGAGCATAGCTTTCCTGGGTTAGCATCATGACAGACTGATGCATGATATTCAGTGCCGTGCATCTGGACGCTTGAAAAAACATAATTCTTTTAAGCTTCTAATCCATTAACCATTGAAATGTGACATATAAAGGTGACTGTCTACAGTGTGTGTGCTTATAATGAACATACTCTTCCAATTTAGGGAGCAGTTGTTTTTGTTTGAACTAATATGGCATAGTTCAGGGGTGGGCAAAATGCAGCCCGGGGGCCGGATGCAGCCCGCCAGGCCATTCTATCCGGCCTGCGAGGCCCCTAAAAATTTTAGAAAATTAAAATTTATCTGCCTTGGGCTACCTGTCATGTGACCCTTGATGGCTTGCCAAAACTCAGTAAGCGGCCCTCCGCCCAAAATAATTGCCTGCCCCTGGCATAGCTGTTGTCTGCATCTGAAACCAGGAGTCTTCAAACACAGTAGCATCATCAAACCTGCTTTTATTTATTTGTTCTTCCTTTTATAGTATCTGGTCCCTTACTCTCACTGCTGAGCTGCTTGTGTGTGTGGGTTAAGTACAGATTTTGGGAAGAGCAGCTCTTCTGATTTTACCTGGGCCCTGATTTAGCAGAAGTAGTAGGAAATTGGACTTTCTTACTCCGTCACTGACAGCTTTACTTAATAGTGTCACCTATAGTTTCAGCAGCACAGCATGTGGGGTTTTGAGAGAGACAAATAGCTTTCAAATTGTATTTGCTTTTAGCACTATTTCTGTTACACTTATAAAGTGCCCAGATACCACCATAGTGTGATGGGCATGATATAAATGGGAAGTTTTATGGTCTTGTTATGCTAGTATGAGGACAGGGCAATGTGACACCCTAGGGCACCTATACACAAGTGAGGAGGCTGCTCTGATGCTCTGGAATGCTAGTGTATTGGAGCAGACTTGATTGAGTCTGAGGGAGTGTGGCAATTGTCACACTCCAGCAGCCTCCTGTACCCCATGTATCAGCATGCTTGCGCTTAAAAATGGCAGTGGAGGTGCTTGTACTAAAGCTTGTCACACAAGCTTTAGTTCAAGCACCCCTGCCACCATTTTTAAGCACAGGGACGCTAGTACAGGAGATGTGGCAGCGTTTAATTAGAGTGGCTTTGAGAGCTGCTCTAATTAAAGTGCCATCCCCCCACCCCCCCCAGAACACATGTAAAAGTGCTGTTAGAAACTAAGGCAGACAAGGTTCTTTGCGTAGATGTGATATCTTTTACTAGACCAACTAAATAGTTGGAAAAATTGTTCTTTGCAAGCTTTTGGGAACAAACACCCTTCTTCAGGCAGACTCTCCCTATGCTTGAAGAAGGGTGTTTGTGCCCAAAAGCTTGCAAGGAACAATTTTTCCAACTATTTTGTTGGTCTAATGAAACATATCACATTTACCCATAGAACCTTGTCTGGCTATGTCCTTAGACTAACACGGCTACAATCAACACCCCCTTAGACTAACTCATTCATAAAGACGTAAGACCTTTTTCATAGATTCATAGATGCTAGGGTCAGAATGGACCTCAACAGATGATCGAGTCCGACCCCCTGCCTAGGTAGGAAAGAGTGCTCAGGTCAGATGACCTCAGCCAGATGCCCATTTAGCCTTTTCTTAAAAACCTGCAAGGAAGGGGTGAGCACCACATCCTTCAGAAGCCCATTCCAAATTTTGACCACCTTTACCACGAAGAAGCATTTCCTGATATCTAGCCTAAATCTGCTCTCTGCCAGTTTGTGACCATTGTTCCTTGTTATCCCAAGAGGCGCCCTGGTGAACAGAGTATCTTTGATCCCTTGCTGAGTCCCCCTAATGAATTTGTAGGTGGCTACAAGATCACCTCTCAGCCTTCTCTTGTGGAGGCTGAAGAGGTCCAGGTCCCTCACTCTTTCCTCATAGGGCTTGTCCTGTAAGCCCCTAACCATATGCGTGGCCCTTCTCTGGACCCTCTTGAGTCTATCAACATACTTCTTGAAGTACAGTGCCCAAAAATGAATGCAGTACTCCAATTGTAGTCTGACCAATGCCATGTAGAGGGAAAGTATCACCTCCTTGGATCTATTCGTCATGCATCTGCTGATGCATGATAAAGTGTGGTTAGCTTTGCTGATGGTTTCATCACACTGACGACTCATGTTCATCTTGGAGTCCACTATGACTCTGAGATCCCTTTTGGCTTCTGTGCTGCTGAGAGGGTCACTTCCCAGCCAGTAGGTGTGCTGGATATTTTTGCGCCCTAGGACCATCACTCTGCACTTGTCCTTGTTGTACTGCATCCTGTTGTGTATTGCCCACTTTTCTAACATGTCCGGGCCTGCCTGCAATCGTTCCCTACCCTCTGGAGTATGCAGTTCACCACACAGTTTAGTATTGTACACAAACATGGACAGAATACACTTCACACCCACATCTAAATCACTGATGAAGATATTGAAGAGTACAGGTCCAAGGACTGAACCCTGTGGGACCCCACTGCCCACATCCTTTCAGATTGATACTGACCTGTCTACTACCACTCTCTGGATGTGACTGCTAAGCCAATTTGTCACCCACTGGGTCATGTAAACATCTGTTTCACAGCCTCTTAATTTATTTTTGAACAAATTAGTCTCTAAGTTGCCACATCACCCTGGCTTCTGCCTGACCTCACACTATCATGGCTAACTACCTCTCTGTAGTTATGGTAACATGCAAGTGCCAGATGAATCTATACTCACAACCACCTTGGGAGGTGGGAGGGAGCTACTGTCTCCCTATTACAATGGGGAACCAGAGCACAAAGAGTCTTGAAGCCAGGAATAACTGACAATCTGTATTTTCAGTGGACTTAGATTTGATCTCTTGCCTTCCAGGCAAAATCCTAATAACCAGGTTGTAAGTTGGTGTTCCAAGGTGCATTTTTCTCAGTCCTTCCTACTAGAGCTATTCCTTAACGACAGAGAGAGAGTGTCTGTGTAGCTTGGGGGCTCAGACTCTCACCTGGGAGCTGAGGCACCCAGGTTTTAGTTCTTGTACCAGTAGCTGTTGAACTCTTTTATGCTAAATTGGAGCATTGTCAACAGGAATTGTTGCAGCCCCCATTAGAGCCTGGAAATAATTAATTCTCCTTGGATGTGGGTGTCCATTAGAATACCCCGACAGAGGAGGTAATTGAACAGATTTCCCATATTTGGGGATGAACACTCTCAGCACCAGGCTATTGGTTAAATGTTAACAATCACGTCTTCCAGTTGTGTGAAAATCTACCCATCATAAATCTACCTCCCCCCCCCCCGCCATTTCCATTATAAATGATTTAGCCAATTGGACCTGTTCTTATAAACAGTTTTAAGATGACCAAAGCATACTTTTGGGAGAATTTCTATCTGCTGAAAGAAATCATCTAGCACTTATATTTAGGTGCCATAGGGGGCTTCCAAACCTGTCCAAAGTCCTAATTCTGATTGATTTTAAAAAATTGTAGTTCCTTTTGCTTCTGACTTTTTGTGTGTGTGAACATGATATGCCTTTGTATATTTGATTACAACAGTGGTGCCCAACCTTTTGGTCCCATGAGCTAGGTGAATGGAATGGGGCCTGTCCAAACTGAGGTCCACAGGCCAGGATTGGGCCATGGGCCCTGGCATTACACGTTCCCATTGGAAATGGGTTGTGGGGGCCTGGAGTTGTCCTCTCTCACCCCTTATGCACTGGGATGAAGCCCCAGGCAGGTGGCACTGTACTCTCCTGCCCCTGTATGCTGGGATTGGGCCTGGTCTATATTTAAGCCAGTGATCTCTAATTGGTCACCTGTGACTAATAGTAGATAACCACTTGGACAAAGTTTTAAGAAGGTTGGAATGAAATGTTTGCTAATAAATCCTTACGTTTTAATGAAAGCCCTTTCTGAGCCTGAGCAGAGGGGCAAGACCCTATTACCAAGAATCTCTGACTTTGGTGCCGGAAGGATCACTGGCCCGCTCCAGTCCAAGTCTCCAGCCTTGGTTGTAGCCAATGCCCAATGCCTCTAAGAAGCTTTAAAAACACCCTGACACATAGCAGAAAAGGGAGGGCAGCATGGGAGCAACAAGCAAAGCTGAGAAGCACTGGAAATACCCATGGTAAAACAGATGCATAGCTTTGCCTAGATCATCCCTGACCAGTGGCTGTCTAACTTTTTCTTGAATACTCCCAGTGTTGGAGAGTCCACAGAACTTCCCTAGGAGGCTTCCACTGCCTCACAAGACTAATAGTGAAGACGTTTTTATGGCTATCCAATCTATCCAGACTTACTTTGCTGCAACTTGAGGCCACTGGTCTGCATCCTCCTCCCTGCAGCAAGACAGAGAGGTACTTTCCCTCTTTGTTCAAAAGAAATGGAGTACTTGGTTTTGCATAACCCACGGCTTGCTCTTTCTATTTACATTTTCAAGCTATATATTTTGATATCAGGCAACAGTCTAGTGCTAAATTTTGTATAATGGGATTCTCAATTAAATTTATTCAACCAGTATTCATTTTCTCGCAGGCTGTAGACATGAACCCCAACTCAGTGTTCTGTAAATGTCTCAGAAGGAGAACAAAGTGTTTCTATTATTTTTAGCCCCGAGTGAATAAATCTGTCACAATGCCATCTATAATCCAGTGGAGTAGCAGTCAACTATACTTTATGATAGTATTATTAACCCAGCTGTTTTTCACTTTCTGTCCTTTTCTCTCCCTACAGCTTATGGAGTTTTATTTTCTTTTGTCTGAATTGTAAGCCCACAATACAAAATGGAAGTTATGATTAGATTAGGGAGATGCAAGTAATCTGGATTTATACATGAAACTGTTTCTCTTAGGGTGTGCCTACACGTTGTCCTGCAGTGAGGTTGTTACTGCTCAATGCTTTAGTACTTCCAAAAGGTAGTACTCACCTGTAATTGCCCATACTACTCTGTATGCACAGCAAATGGCTATTTGCTATGCTTTGCTCTAGCAGCTACTCTGCTATAGTGGCACGCTATAACAGGGGAGCACACTGCTGTGGTGAAGTAGCTGCTGGTCACGTGAAGACACCTATGGACACTATGTCACTGTAGCACATAGCTATGGTGATGTAGTGTCACTTTAGATGGGCCCTTAGAGTAAGGACACATTCAAGTGAAGGAAGATGAGATGCAGGCACAATTTTTTATGAAAGAAGTAAAAGTGCATTTGCACCTTTACAGCATGTGCTTCATTTCATTTGGCTGTGAACTTGTAGATAACTAAGCTTTAGTTGCTTAATGCTTTTGAAACTTCAAGAAATAATCATGTAGAAGTTTGACTCCTTATTTGAAGTTTATCCAAACTATTCACACCCTTTAATTCTAGAAAATTTGGCTGGATATCACACAAGAAGATTCTTCTTGTGAGACTTTTTGGTACTTCCTGCTTCCACTTTGGCTGGAAAGACCATAAGAGAAGCCTTTCTCATGGTATGATATTTTTAATTATTATTATTTCAGCACTTCTAGTTCTGGTCCTGGCAGTGACTCAAAGTGCAGGGACATGAAAGAATAAAATTTGTTTTTAGTGAGACTGACTTTTTTCAAATTAGTTTTACAATTCCTGTGAGTGTGTATGAGGGTTACAAGGTATAAGCTTTCTTTTTCTGACAACCTCAAACTTCTTCTTAAAGGCAGACTGATTACTACAACATTTGCGCTTCTAGCTTAAGTTAACCTCTCCATGATGTTCAGTGAATTACATATTAATAGCCAGATTCCTCCATGACTTGAAGGAAGCTAATGGAGTAAAAACACTGGGCTAGGGACAGAAGTTACACATAAACTGGTTTAAGTGATCAGAAACTGGTTTAAACCTGTAACAGAGCAGAAGCTCAGTGCACATAAACCAGTTTCAAAAGGACTGAAACTGGTTTAAGATAAACCTGGTTGAATGTAGTATCAACTTAACTGATTTAGGTCAAACTAGTTAATGGAACTTCTGTCCCAGACCCCTTCTTGGTTCAAATTAAATCAGAGTCTCCCAGCATCCCAGGATGCTTTTCAGCCCTGAGCTGAGCTGTGCTGCCTTCTCCAGAGAACAGGGTTGACCCCACCCCTCTGCTGCCTAGGTGGAGCAGTGAGGGCTGGCTCACAAAGGGGTGGCTTGGGATACCCAGCTGGGGAGCACAGCTGGTTCTGCTGGTGGGGGAGGTGGCAGGGTACGGCTTTTGCTGGGCTATTCCCTGCTTGTTGCTGGAGCATGGGGGGCAGTGAGTGAGGGGCAG
This sequence comes from Caiman crocodilus, assembly GCA_030014935.1. NCBI lineage: Eukaryota > Metazoa > Chordata > Crocodylia > Alligatoridae > Caiman > Caiman crocodilus. The sequence continues at coordinate 167,422,632 of JAGPOW010000261.1, read as the reverse complement.
GGCAAGGGGTTGTGTTAGGGGAGGAGCAGCCTGAGAGGGGCTGCCAGCAGGCAGAAGGCCAGCAGCAGACCAGCAGACTCCACCTCCTTCCACCTCTGGCAGAGACTGAGGCAAACAATTGATAAGGGGAGGGGAAGGGGATGTAATTTCCCTCAGCTCCCCCAGGCCATGGAGGAGTGGGAAGAGGCTGGGGAACTGGAGCTGGAGGGACTGGTCCCCTGCCACATGTGAACACAGGGCCGAGCCCTGCAAGACCAGACCAAGAGGTAGAAGGTGTTGGCAAACACCTGGTACAGTCATTACATGTATGTGCTGGAGATGGAGCTAAGGGAACAGGAGAGGGTCCCAAACTGCTTGGGCTGGTTGTGACCAAAGAAAACAGAGAACTACATTTACGTTATAAAGAAAAACCTGTAGAAGGTGGGAGACTGGAATACCTAAGCAGAAACAAAAGACATTGAATGCATGAGTCCTACCAAAGGTGCTAGAGGTGACAAGCATCTAATGTCAAGGCACCCAAGAAGGAGAAAGGGGGGCAAGTGAGCTTAGAAAACCCCCAAGTAGAAATGAGGCCTGTGGGCTCTCCACTCCAACACCTAAGACCATCTGCTGATTCCCCAAGAAGGACTTTCTGAATACCCAGCTGTAAAGGGACACTCTGCCCTCAGGATTACATAAGACTTGATCTTGACTTTCTCTTGTCTTTTAGCTTTATTACATTCCATTTTACGTTAGCCTAAATTATGTGTGCTCTCACTGGGCTTGTCTACATGTGGCTCTTTTAAGCAGGATTAGCCTAAAATTGCCATTTTTAGTGATTTTTTTCGTTGTTCTTTGTTGTGTGCTTGAGGTTGCAAATTGCTGTATTCAATACATACTCACTTCAGATAAAGGACTACTCCTGTTCAAGCTTTCATGAATTCAATGCCACTATCTTTTTCCCCACCCCCTCCTCAGTCTGGTAGCAGATGCCCTCTCCGCCATCGAGCAGGGTGGAGAAGGAGAATCTTGGCAGGCACTGCTGCCCCTCACCCAGGCAGACTGGGGATGGGGTCCCCATCCTCCAGTATGCTAGCCCTGGGCTGGGGCCTGACCATGCCCCTTCTGCCCTTTGGCAGTGGCCAGAAGGCTGGGAGGTGTGCTTCTGGCCTGGTTTCTGGCCTGAGTCACTGACGGCTTGCAGCTGCATTTCCTAAATCCAAAGTGAATGTGTGTTCACTTGTTTCTCAGTTTACTCTTGGCAGTTTAGACTAACCTGCAAAGACTGAATTGATTCAGCCTCAGGCTTTTTGACTGTCTGTACATAGCCATGATGAATTTGGTCCACTGTTTGTGTCACCTGATTTAAAATCCACTTTTAATATATTTAGACTGCAAGTTTTTGATCAGATCTGTGGATAAAAACACACAAGTATACCCAGATATATATCTTTATATTGGTATAAAAGTGGAGGGAAAACATGACTTACAGTCCAATATTGCTGTGGCTCAGTGTGCACTGGGCTGGATTTGTGCATGATTGTATGCATGCAATGTATGTGTTGGAATTTTATTAGTAGGACAGCTGTATGATCTGCATTGGGGCTGTCCAACTGCTAGTCTGCAGGCTTCATGTGGCCCACAAGGGGTTAAGTTACAGCCCCCAGGCTCTTGCTCAGCTGTAGGTCCCACTATTGCTTCATTTGCACCAACAGGTGAGGGCTTTGGACTCCCCCTCCCTCCTCTGGCTGCCTCCTCCTGCCTTTATCCCAGGGAGCAGAACAGCGTAGTGTGCATTGTGGGGAGGTGAGGGTGAGTCCAGGGCCATGTGGTGCAGCAGTGGGGAGTTGGGGATAACTGTGTGGGTCCTGGGGGCCTGTGGCTTCCCTGGTGTGGCCTGCAAGGCATGCAGCTCTTGCTTGTATGACCCATGGGACATGAGGTCCCTGGCTTCTGAAAGTTGAACAACCCTGATCTGCACAATTAGAACTAGGTGGAATTTTTTCCACAAAACAGTTTTATATTGGGAAATGCTGATTCATTGAACTGAAACTTTTCAAGGAAATGCATGCTTTTGACAAAAAAAAATTCATTGTGAAGATTTTTTAGGATGGAGTTTGTGATCACAAGAAGAAAGAAGGGGAGAGGCAAAGACCAACTTAGTGTCAAGGGCCCAATGGTTAAGGCATTCATTTGGAAGTTGGAGAACCCAAGTTCAAGTGCCTGTTCCCGACTGGTTTCCAAGCCATTGGGCTACTGGGTACTCAGCTTTGGGTGCATGAGTATATCTTGAATCCTTGTTTTCTGGCCAGTCCTATGCATGCCACATTTTGAACATGCATTAATTCTGATGAACATTCCAGAGACCCCGTGCTATTGGGACACGTGCTTATATCAGAAGGTAATCAAATTGGTGAATTAGATTACCTGCAATTCTAGATTTAAAAAAAAATAATGTAAATATATATAAAAATTATTTCCTTACAGTCAAAATCCCTGAAAACTAATTTTTTCCACAAATTTTACATAAGAAACAAAACCCACAAGCCCAATATATTGCAACTTGCACTATAAATTATTCATTGCTTCTCAGAAAATCTGAAGTAGCAGAGAAAACATATTTGTTCACTGAAAATAACTATACAGATTTGAAAATAGTAAATGTTCATTTGAGAAGATGCGTGAAAACTTGCAATTTGTTTTAAAAAGAAAATTGATCATTTTTGTTGCTGTTTTTTTACACCAGATTTGGCAACAGTTGGTAAATATGACTAGTTAGATGATTTCTCATAAAAAACATTAAGAAATGCTCATAAGCATGGAAATTGGTAGACAATGAGACCCTCAAGATTTGTCAATTTCTGTGTTACAATGAATGTGTAGAATGTGTGAAATTAGATGAAATTAACATTGGAACCATGTTTTGAACACTTTGATTACATCATAAGGCAACTTGCATCAGAGTTATAGGATCATACCAGTAGTTAATAAATCCAGTCTTCATTTTAGAAACCACCCTCATTGCTGGTATTAATTTACACACTTGTTGAACATATTAGGAGGGAGACTAATATCTGAAACAGTTTATAGACGGATTAGTTGCCTACATCTACAGATGGTTCCTGAAGCTAAAGTTCAGGAATACTGGTGAGACACTACTTAATTCCTGTAGCATTTTGTTTGGTTTCATCCCTATTGAATTCAGTAATATTTTCCAATAAGGGTACTGTGGTTTTGGTAGGGGCATTGAAGTATAATCAGATGAAAAATAACCAAGATGAAATATTATTCTTCACATCACTCATCCGCATACAGTAGGGTATATTTAGAATCTAAGTCAGCCTAGGGCATAAAAGATGCATACTGCTAGAACAGATGAAGGATGTCATTATTAAAATTATGGAAGGATAATATTGGTATTTTATTTTTAACTTATTTCCTGTTTTTGCTGGCCTTGTCACAGCAGCTTCCTTTCTACTTCTTTTCCTTAAAATATACATGTACTGTTTTTTCTCATGCTAGGCGCTATGTTTCAGAGCCTCTGGGTGTGGATGTCTCAAGTCATTGGAGGCAAGGAGGAAGATATGGAATTGACTCAGAAACCAAACAAGTTCAAAGAGAAATGGGAGAACATAGGGGCTTTTTCTTAGGCTGTGTTTATGAATCTATTCTTTCCCCTTATGCACACGTCTTGTAGAAAGCAGCCATCCAGGTGGCATGTGGTATTCTGCATCTATGTGACAGTTGCAAGGCAGCCAACCTATATTCTCAGTGGCAATTGCTATAAAATAGACCCTGACATGGTCTCACTTCCACTACTCGGCAAGCCAAGGCTGAGCTGCTGCTGATCCACTGGAGTATTCTTCTTCTTCTGTAAGAATAAGCCATAAGGGAGGAATTTCTGAATTTGCCTGCTGTAGTGGGGAGGGAAGGATCCACAGAGTGTAACTCATCAAATGGTTTCTCTTGTCTCTCTCCCTTCCTCTCTCTCTCTCTCTTTCCCAGCCCTTTGAAATAAGTTTAAGTCACACACCGTTGAAAAGAACATTGACAAATACAACAGACAATTATTCAGCTTCCTTATTTATTTCCCTCTCTATAGACTGTCCAGACAATTCAAGTTCTTAATTTCCTGTCTCCTCCCACTACTCCACCTTTTCCCGAATCTCCTTCGCTCATGACACTATCACAGCAATCCATCAAATTATTCATTTAGGCTTATTGTTTCCTTTTGCTGAGAATAGTCTGTACTCATAAATATAAATCTTGGTTGCATTTGCACATTATGTGTATATTTTGGTACATCTGTTACTATGCTGAAACGGAGTGCTGCACGTTACACAGTGGAGAACGGTTCTCTGCAAGGTGGCAGCTAGAGGAATTACAGTTTTCTGACATGAACTAAGTGCTTCTGGAAAGGTTAAGAGTTCAAAAATTAACATTTTCGTTGCTTTTATGTCATTGCATTGCACTGAAAACATAGGGCTGCAATTATTATTCAAGGCTTCATGAAATTATGCTGTAACTGCACTTGATCTCAGTCTAGTGTCCACCTATGGACTAGGCACAAATTAGTCCTGAGTACTAGCTCAAATGTTCTTGTTTTTTCTACGTGTGTTCCTTTATGGGTAATATAACTACTTCAAGCCAAGGGAATTTCATTCTAATTCTGCACAGCAAAAATGAAAGAGTCAAGTACCAGCCGCATGGTCTAAGATTTTACCCACAGCACCTGGTAGCCTAATCATGGGGATAGGAGTTCTCAGTTCTGCCTCTCACTCACTATAACATCTCTGGTACCCACAGCCTCCATTTACTTTCTTTCAATAAAAGTATTCATAGCAGATACTCCTGCATAGATTCTAGAGATGATAACAAATCAAGGTTGCATTAAATCCATATACAGATATTACAAATGTTACAAAGATAATAATGAAGCTGAACTAATTAGCATCTGTAGTAGTGTGCTTTGAGATCTTTCCCATGAAGGATCCTATATAAAAGGCAAGTATTATTAGTAGGTACTGAAGTCAAATTTGGGAGACTGTTTCTTAAAATAATTTTAAAAACTTGCTCAGTTTCCAAGCATTTTGTCTGGTGAGCAATTGCAGGGGGAGGGAACAGATTTTATATCCCGTCGAAAGTCATTAAAGCACAAAGTGGTAACAAACTGTTTTTTTGTAAAGATTTTGTTTTCTTTAGACTCATTTTTCTTACCTTTTCTCCCCAGGTATTATGATAATTTTACTCAGTGCACAGAGCATGAAGCCAACAATGCAAGCTGCTTCTGGCCAAACCCCCTTGCAGAGCACTTCATCACTGGAATCCATAAACAGTTCTTTTCAAATTGTACATCAGAAGAGGTCCATTGGGAAGATCCTCCAGATGAAATTCTCATACCTCTGATCTTAATTCCTGTCTTGCTGACAGGTGCCATGATAACGCTGGTGGTGTGGTGCAGTAAGAGAAGTGATATTTTAGTATGAACCACTCTTTGTTTTTTCCCCATTTTCTGTCTTTTAAAATAGAAGAAGAAAAGTTGATTCTGTTTCACATTTCAGATCTGAAGAGCTTTAACCTGTTAGGTACTAAGGGAGAAAACTTTCCTATGGTCAAAGAAGTGTTCTGCTTGGACCTAAAGATAGAGCTTCTAAACTGAAGGTTTTCAGCATTGCTCATACAAAGAAACCATGTTTTAATCAAAACCAATAACTCTGGTTAACAGGTCATGGAAATCCCATTCGGGTTTGGATAATGAGGGAATGGACTTGCTAGCTGCAGAAGAGTTTGGTTGAGTGAGCTTAAATTTTCTAAAATGATACATATATGTATTTGAATGCACAATTAGTGATTAATTTGCCTTAGTTACAAAGGTGTTATGCTGGACCTTTGAGTTTTCCTTTCTTAACTTTGTTACTTCAGTGGAAGAGCCCCACTAAAGCAATTTAACAAGGAGATTACCACGAGGCAGCTTTTCTTGGAGGTTAATAAAAAGATATTGAATTAAAGATTGCAACTGTTGTCTTGGGGGAAGGAACAATTCATACGGCCAGTGACTATTAATACAGAGAAAACATTGTGTTTCTAAAATGTCCTTTGGCTTATTTAGAATTGGCTCATCTAAGAAGGGACTTCAGGAAGGATGAAGATCTTTTCCCAGAGCTGGAAAATACGAAGGGAAGTGGAATGATTATGAATTTACCAAGGAATGGTAAAGGAACTGTCATATGCCATAACCCTTTTTTCTTTGTTTTAATTATTATTCTTATTATATTGATGACTGTGTTCACTGTGTGCCCCTATTTTCACTTCACAAAGAATCTTTTTTGTTCAAGCTATGTCCTCTAAGCAACAATAATAAAAAGTGTTATATTAATTGAGGTGCTTTTCAGAGTTTAATTTTGAACAGAAGTCATTTTCTATCTCTTAAAAAGTGCAGAAGATGTGAAAGATGTGAAAAGAAAAGAAGTGAGAACAATGCTTGGAACTAACAGAGCTTGGAGGAATGGAAAGAAACATTGAATGCAATAAGTCTTATTAAAAGACAACACACTCCTATATAATGATATAAATAAACACAGAATGTCCCAAATATATTTTCTTTTTATGTTCCTATTGTAACATTTTTTCTTTGTTATATGCTAAATATCTTTTAAACCAAATATTCCATTATTCTGAATACTCAAGACTTTTCATGCATAAATACTTATTTATATACCTCAGACACTAAAATAAAATACAGCTAGAATTGCTAAACAACTATGTCTTCTATGTGCACTAGATAGATTTCCTTCTTTATATTTTTAACCTGGTATTTGGGATACTTCTTATATATGGGACATATGAGAAATACGCTTCTAAATTAACATACAAATTCTCCCCATGTTTAAAAAGAATACATATAGAAAGATAAACTGTACTTGTAGCTAACTACTGTGTATGCATCTCCCCTTGGAAAGCATATATAATATATATGCATGTGGGTTCTGGGCCCTTTAATATAATTAATGCTATATTTTTAGGAATTACAGGTTTTGTAAGATACTTCCCATGTGCATTTCAGTAAATAGTGACTCATTTTCCTTCTTTAAGCTAATTGTCAGTTTATATTTGTAAAATCTGTCAAGATAAAGATATATGTGCAAAATATTTTTATTGAGGTTATATTTAATGTTTTATTTAATAGATATTAAAAGCCCTGTGTTCCAGCATCATGTTTAGAGCTGTGAGAATAATGGATGTTTTTCGGTTTACTGGCTTCACAAAAACCATGTAAAAATGTTTCAGGTTGGCCCAAAATGATCTTTGGCAAAATGAAAGACCAAAAAGAAAATCATTATGGAAGATTGAAATCCTTACCTTGACCCAAAATGAATTTTTTCTTTGGGGTTTTAATTTTCTTTTAAAATTAAGCCTTGCCAAATTTCAAAACATTTTAAATTGGAATACTTAAATTGCTTTGTTTTTTTTAAAGATGAAATAAAACATTTGCCTTTCAGATTTTGTTTTATGCTTTTTTTTTTTTGGTCTAGGCTTATTTGCTGAACTTATTATGGGTTCTTTTATCTTGGTTGACCAGAAGTGGCATTTGTCATTGAATAAACTATTCATTTGAAGGTGTCCTCCCAGCTCTAGTCATGGTGAATGCCATCAACTAGTTTTGGAACCTAATTAAAGGGAAATTCTCATGTTGCATTTTGACAACATCATCCTTTTGCATACTTATTATGCTTTCAAGACAAAAAATATATTTAAATGAACTAGATGCCAAATTTAATACTGCTCTGTTTAATGCTTCCCCACAGACTAGGGATAACATTTTCAAAAGCAACAGAAAGCATGGACAGGGGTTACATTTCTAGCAAGGGAAATGCCATGCTTCCACTAGTAACTGGGAACATACGTATGTTCATACAGTTTTTCCTGCAGTGGAAATGTTGGCTATGGGGAAAAGATATCCCTCAGCAAGAAAGATCTTGCTTGTTAGAAAGTTTCTTATGTAGGAACAAATGCCTGCATGCTTTCTTGCTGTTTGACTGTTCCTGGTGATGGGAAGGAATCAAGCAGCAGAGAAGGGCTCCCAATATCTTCCCCAGATTGGGGTTGTCTCAGACGGCTAGAACCGACGTGAGGGGTATGAATTAATCGGTTGTCAGGTGGGCTGGTGGATGGAGAGGTGAGACACAGTGTATTGGTTTAAAAAATTATTTTACTTATGCCGCTGGTGGTCATGACACAGGCTATGAGGTTGTTTACGTAGTTACGGATAACAGAGGTAACGCAACGAGTTGATGAGACGAGTCCGTGCACGAAACGAGCATGCAAAGGAAAAGGGTACGTCAGAGCTGGTCGATGACGGGGAGAAATTGGTGGTTGATCAGGCCGCCAATTCACTCTGTCACGTGTCCAGAGTTCTCCGAGGTCACTCTGCAGCGTGTTCAGAGGTCTCCAACTTGGGTGGGAGCTGCACAGAATTTGTATGTTTAGAGTAGTCAATGACAGACTGCCAGGTGGGGATAGCTAATGAGGCGGAACGAGACCAGATTTTGGAGATAGCGGCAGTTGCTTACGGTGGTTCTATTGTGGCAGGGTCACATAACTGACTTGGTTATGACAGGGGTGACTGTAAAGATTTGAGCAGTAGTTGCCTCCTGTTACGGTTTGCAAGGAGAGGGGGTGGCTTCAGGCTGGAATATCTGTATGTTCCCTCTTGTGAAGGTTTCCAGTGCTGCAAATTTCCCAGCAATGTGTGGTGCTAGAATGAATGCGTATCCATAGCCTAAGTCACTTTGGGCAGGTAAAACTAATCAGCTCTAGTGAGAAGCAAAGTTTATCAGATCACTTGCAGTGCCACCATAACGTAGACACATGATTTCTTATTCTAGAGCTGGCACTGGCAGAGTTCATGTGAAGTATCCTTCAACAGCACTGCCTTGCATGGAGAGCTTTGTTACTTTAGATTGTACCTTGAAATTCAATGGAGTTGTTACCCTAATGCAAGGAAGTGATTAGGATGAAGGGATGTAAATGTAATGGGGTTTTTCCTCACACCTTATATTATTTTTCAAATTTCAGGCACAAATATATTCAATTTTCCCTAGTTGTGAAATTCTGTTAAATTAATCCTCTAATCAAATTAGGACTTTCCTAATCTGGACTATGCATAGGTATTAAGGCAGAGAATTTAAACAAGCAAATGGGAAAAAGAGACCACTAATTAGTACAGCTGAAACTGTAGCTGCTAAGTGTTTGCAGAAACCCTTCTGGGGGAGAAAGAAACCACAGTAACCAGTTTTTAACAACTCCATTGCATTAATGAGAAGCCAGTGAAATAGATCCTAAATCTTTTGATGTTATTTGCACTGGAGAAAGAGAGAAAATGTGTACTCTACTCTAATGTGGCTATAGTGCATGCATGGCTGCTCGGTCATCTTTCCCCTCCCTAGCCTGGGTCCTGTGTCAAAAAAATCATGTCTGGCCCTAAAAATGTAGCTCATTTTATAATTGCAAATGAATTTCATGTTACAAGAGAGTCTCAGAGGAAAATAGGCAGAAACTCAAAGAAAAACAGTCCCAAAATCCCACTTAGAATTGGAATAGTGTTTGCACCAGGAAACACAGTGGTCATAAAGGGCAGCATGCTGAGATGAAAATGAGAAAACATGTTTGCAAGCACTATTAACAGCAGAAAACAAATGGCATCCTTGCTAAGCAGATAGAAAAGGCAATAAATGTCAACGTTTCCTGATTCTCTGTGTGGGAGGGATACGGCTATATGTCCTTATTTATAAGGTGAAACACCTTCAACAGGGAAGATTGAACCTCCTAGGATCAGGGCAATCTTGTGACAGGAAAAAGACCTAGTGTCAAGTCCTTGATCCATGCCAGGTATAATGGGAAGAAAATAGGTGTAATGGAGCGGGCTCTCTGCTGCTCTCGGTGAGAAAGGGCTGTCTTAGCTTACTCATCAAGTTCCAGGAAATGATTCATGAGAAGAGATAAGCACCTACCTCCACCTTAAATTGATGTGCCTAACTTCCTTTGAGACATTTTATCCTGGCTAATTTAGCTAGCTTCCTGTTGATCACATTGGCTTTTTAGGATCCCATTTGTAGGTGCCCATTTACAGTCCATCAGGTGCCTGGGGAGTTTAGGCATGGGGATGCATTATATACAAATCCCTAATATGGGACTGCAAAATCCACTGAGCAAGAGGCCCCTTAGGGTTAGGCACTCCACTTCTAAACATTACCCTGCTTGAGGCCCTATGTGGATATAATCTTCAAGTACAGAACCTGAAAGGTATTTAGATGACTACCTCTGATTGAAATCAAAGAGAGATTTTGGTCTTCCTTGTGTCTCAATTTTCCACTTGTAAAATAAGTTGAATGTTTCTCTATCTGATAACAGTCACTTAGTGATAAAATCATTAATGGTTATTCATTTACATGCCCCAGTAATGACAGCCATGTAAGTGCTGAGATATTTTAATATAAGAATATTCATTATAGCATTTGGCATTGTGCTCCGTTTTGTAAACTTGAATTAAAACCCAGTTATGGCCCTGTAAAGTAAAGCAGTAGGCAGGGCAGGAAAGAATGGTAGTATCACGATTGCTATTTAGTTAGAAAATCTGAGGTAAAGAGATTGTATTTGTGCTGATAGCTTTTGTTGCACCTTGGTAAGTACATAGTACTTACCATGATCATCAATGTCTCTCTACCTCTGCCTCTGGAGTCTGATCCTGTTGGTGAGGCTTAGATGTGCGCAGAGAATGTCTAAGATTGGGAATTTAGGTGGAGGAATGTCTGGTTTCTGAATCCAATCATGTATTAGCTGGAGGATAAGCACTGATCTGCACAGACTAGGGCAGATCTGGGAAGGCCAATCTCTAGGTATTTTGCCATCCATAAGGTGCCTAGTGAGTGTAAGCATCTCTAGGGTTTGATGGCAGCACCTTTGGGAACTGAATGGGTTTGTGGGACAGAATATCTTAGATTCTTTTTCTCCTGTTTCATATATTTTCTTTTCCTTACTGATATTGTTAACCATCCTAATGTCAGTGGGATTTTCAGGATCACAACCTTGAACATAGGTGGAATATAAACACTAAGTTCTGCTTCGTGTACTTTTGTAAGATCTAGCTTTACATTTCCCATCTGTAAAATGGGCATAACAGTACTTTCCTGATTCTCAGAGCTGTTACGAAAATTAATATGTTAAAACTGAGAGGCACTCAGATACACATACAGTAGACATTTATTAGAATGACCTAATAAATAAATTGTGAAACCTTTTTGGGAGATGAACAGACATGTGGGACATAGCCTGTTAGATTTTTTCTCCTATATTGTTTGTTTTCCCTCCTAATATTTTCTCACATCAGCCTAATGTCAGTTGGGCAGTAAGGGAGATTATGACAGATAGGATTATCTCTCTCTACTGTTAGCTTTCACACAGTCCTTCTGACATCTGCATTGTCATGAAGCTCCTAGGTAATTTAAAAGCAAGCTTTGGGAGGCAGTTTTAGGAACATTAAAGATGCTAAATAGCAATGGAGTACAGGGTATTATTTCATGAGAGATTGTTTATAGCTGGAATTTCTTGATTGGGATGGTAACTAATTGTCCTGTTTTTGTGGAGAGCTCACCAAGCTAAAGTGCAAGTAAATTTATAGGTAATATGTAGAAGTACACAGCCATTTTCATGACACTGTGCTTTTAAGGATTTAAACTTTGATTCTGTACCTAATAATTATACATTAAAGCTTAATGATCATACAGTCTTTTCAGTATAAATTATCTTTGGAAAAAGTCAGTGGTGGACGCACAAGGACTTTATGAACCATGAATATAGACTAGTGAATATCCACACTCCTCCCTACACTACTTGTACAGGTATCTCACACAGCCCAAGCTACTGGTGGATTTTTCTGTATTTTCCACCTGGACTAATATTTCACATAGATATTATGGAAAAATGTACATTTTTGTATGAAAAATATGTCTGCCTGGTCTTGGCCAGACATCCCCTGTCTCTGCAGAGGAGATCCCATCTGTTTTTGTATGCCATCTTCTGGTATCTACATAACATGATATTGCACAACTTTTAAGTCCCAGTTAGGGGCACAATGCCAAAGTCCACAATAGAAAGAATGTCCTGAGGGAGATCAATTGCTTACACCCAGATCCACAAGCTTTATTAGATGTCTGGCGGGTTTTCTATGTCAGTGTTTTTCCCAGTTAGTAGATCTTACCACCTAAAGTTTTAAACGGCTGTCGGGTTGTATTCATTTGGTTAATGCTCATGAAACCAAATGGATAACCATTTATGGACTTAACATACTTCAAAATCTACTCTGGTAGTAGCATTTCTAGGAATAAAAATGCGAGTGTGCCCTGATTCTGATGGACAGTAGATTTAGGTCTCTCATGTCACAGCAAATCATTTGTCTTGCCAATGATTTAAAATAATATACTCAAACTTGTCACGACCCTGCCACAATATGCTAACTGAAATTTTAAATCCACTTCTATGGAGATGAGAATTGGAATCATGCACAGATTTTTCATTTCTGCACAGAGATAAATTTTACCATACAGAGGGTCATTGCAGAGCAGGTTAGGGGGTATCACATGGACCTGCTGTTTCAATGGGCTACATGGAACAAGGCAAGCTTTGAACTATCCTTTTTGCCAGCTACTTAATCATTTGTGGGGGTTTATCCAGATCAGGGGTGAGCAAAATGCAGCCTGTGGGCCAGATGCGGCCTGCCAGGCCATTCTATCTGGCCTGTGGGGCCTCTAAAAATATTAGAAAATATTTATCTGCCCCTGGCTGCATGTCATGTGGTCCTTCATGGCTTGCCAAAAGTCAGTAAGCAGCCCTCTGCCCAAAATAATTGCCCGTCCCTGATCTAGATGGAGCCTACCATAGCAGGGTCATCATTTTTGGGCCAGGAGAACAGAAAACAGTTTTGTCCAGTTTTATATGGGATCTTGTTGGGTATAATTAGGGACACCTTTTGGTAGTCACCTCTCCCAGTCAGTCAGTCTTGATGTAGAAATCAAACATAGGATTTGCTTTCCAAAGTATATCCTTTGGAAAGCTGCTTCACCAGGTATTTGCTGACCGAGATCTACAGATGGAAACTAAGATCCTGGTCTCCAATGCAGTGGTTATCCCCATGTTTCTCTATAGATACGAGACACGGGTGACCATGTCAAAGCCATCTTAAGCACCTGGAATAGTTCCATCAGCGTTGCCTCATTAGATGGGAAGACCACTGTACCAATGCCAGCATCCTCTCATCAGTTAACGTAACCTGCATTGAGGCAAAGATCATGAAACATCAACTCCACTGGCCTGGCCACTGTGTGTAGATGGCTGACACCCATCTCCCGAAGCACGTCTTCTTCTCTTAACTTAGTCGAGAACCTGCGGAGGACAGAGGAAGCACTACAAAAACAGCCTGAAAGTATACCTTATTCTTAAATAAGGCATCAACCCTACCAATTGGGAAGTGCTGGCTGGTAACAGGTCTCAATGGTCTTGCACCATAAATCAAGCTACAGCTCACTTCAAAGAGAACCATCTTTCTCAGCAAGCCAAGAAACAGCAGAGGAGGAAGGACAGTGCACAACATCCTGGCCAACAGCTGTGCCCCCCCCCTTCCTTCCCGAGGCACCACTTGTCATATCTTTGGAAAAACTTGCAGAGTACGGATTGGACTCCTCAGCCACCTTAAATCTCACCAGTATCCTCAGCCACCTTAAAACTCACCTTAAAACTCACCTGGCAGACATCATCCTCATACCAGGGGATAGCCAATAAAAAAATTGGAGTAGTGTAATGAGAGAACTCAATTCAGTTGTGAACTATTTGACTACTGTTTGTAACTATAAGTCTTTGAAGGCACAGAGTTAGCTGGGCTTTAGTTAGGAGATTTATTCCCGAGGAAAAAAATACATTTTAAAAAACCATTTATAAATGTTTTTAAAAATTTGTTTTAATGTTTTTATGCGCATTTAATATTTATAAAATGTCTTTTTGTAAATATAAAATCTATGATAAATATAAAACACTTTAAAGCTGTTTTATATGAGGGAGTATCCCACAGAATCATGCTTCTTTTCTAGGCTTTTTCTAGAGAAAATACATATGAAATAGGGTTAAATATATTTGTTTTAAATAAACAGGAAGCTCTGGAAATTGGCTTATAGTTTAAATACGCTTGTTAAATGCAACCAAGCAGAACTGCATGTGTAGAAAACGGTAGGAAAAACTTCTGATGTCAACTTCCTAAACTTATTTACATGGGAAGATTTTAATGTAGAAAATCATAATCTTTGTTGAAAGAAATCAATGGCACTGTGATGATCCTCGGGCCCGCACTATTTAACACCTTTGTGACAGGCAGGCATCCCCAGGGCCGTTCTCCACACGCTACGGCCCCGTCCGCTTTTCTCGGTGGGCCAACCGCCTGCCTGTTCTCGCCTGCTATTACTTGATCTAATTAGCTTCCATAACTGATGTTAATAAGCAGGAGGCTGCCCACTCATGCCCCGATGCCAGGGGCGATGTCTGCGGCTCCTTCCATCCCCATACCGCAGCCCAAGCCTCGCAGATGGCATCATGGTCTTACTCTAATCACCGGCCCCCCGGTGCGCCCCAGAATCTTCTGTACA
>JAGPOW010000261.1:167391520-167404620 GCA_030014935.1 Caiman crocodilus | reverse complement strand
GAACCCAGCATTCATTCCTGCCTGTGGCAGGGGGTCAGGCTAGATGATCTGTTCAGGTCCCTCCTGACCCTAGCTACTGTGAAACTATGAAACTATAATCCTTGTCAATAAAATTTAGTTATGTGCTAATAAGATGATACAAATAATACTGGGAAGTTGTAATTTATTAAATAAATATTATCTATCCTGGTTCTTACTGGATTGCTTAACATAATATGAAAAGTTTAGTGTGTCTTTCAGTCATAAATCTGTGTGACATGGTAATCCGCTAGGATGGTTGAATCCACATACTCTTTTGAAAAAGAAGTGATACAGATATCAAATTTTGTAGCATTTTTCTGGTATTAATTAGCAACATAACTGGATCTCACAATTATAATTTAGGGTTTAAGGCTGATGGAAGAGTACTATTTCTTATAGAAAGAATGAACATATGATCTTATAACTTCCTCCTTTATCCTCTCTTATCCAATTGGTTTGTAGTCCACAAGTTTTGGGTCATGTTTCAAGGTAGACAGTTCAGTTAATTTGGGGGGGAGGGCAGAAGCCACTTATTTAGTTGTAAAGTGTCTTGCATACCTTGTGTGCCTTAAATTTTCAGAAACATTGGTTTCATAGGAGTTGCTTAGATCTTGCTGAAAGAAAAAAAGAAAAGACTAGAAAAAGAAGATCTAAGTGGGAGAACTTGGTATGAAGCTTTCATTCCAGGCTGCTAGTTAAGTTTTGGCCTGTGTAAATAATGACTGAAAGCCCTAAATTGTTCAGTGGCTCTTGTGGCCTGATTTGGTAGGCAAACCTTATCTTCTTGTTATAAGAGTCCACATCCCAAAATATTAAGCATCACTGACAGTTCTAGTAGTTGGGACATTGAGACATTCCTGTCTAGGGAAGGTGTCTCCCAATTTCAGAACAGAACAAGACTGGGAGGAACAGATCCAAGTGGAGTGTAATGATCCAGTTGCACCCCACTTTCTGCAATGTAATTCAGAAGCTCTGGCTCCCCACAGAGTCCAGACTTCACCATAGACGCACCAAGCAGAGGACTTAATTTTTAAGTCTCTGAAGCAAGTAGCGGATAGGAAGAGATGCCTCTGTATCTCTCCCTTTTCCTGAGAGTTCACTGGCATTTCCCCTGCTCTTCTATTCTCCCCCTCCCCTTCTCAATTTACACTTCTGGGGGCAGAAAGGGAAGGCCTACCCACTGCCATCGCTGTCTCTGGCTGACCCAGGTGTAGGGGTGCCCCACAGCTGCTTCTACCCTGTTCCAGCCAAGGCTGAAGGCAGCAGTTGTGTGGGGAGCTGGCTTCAGCTCAGGACATCCCAGCGGCCAGGGTATTCCCCACCGTCCTGGGACCAGGCATAGGGAGTGAGAACCTACACACCACCAACTCTGTCCCGCGTGAAGCCTGGTTACCCACACAACTGCTCCCCACAGCCCAGGTCGGAGTGAGGCAAAAATGTCTGGGATAGCAGCAGCAGCCTTTGGGTTTCCCCTTTAACCCAGAAGCATAAGTAGAGAGGGCAAGCAGGGGAAAAGGAGGAGAGGGGAGGGAAGGTGTCAATGAGCTTGTAGGGGAATGATAGGATTTTGAAGTGAATTGGGAATGGGAGATTTTTATCTGATTTAGGAACTTAAGAGAAGCTCCTGGCTGCTGTTCCAGTGGTGTGGTCTGCCCCCTTGGTTGGGAGGAGAGGCTGGGAGTGAGAGGTACAGCCACCATGCAGTGCTCTTGCACTTCCTTTCAAAAGCTCGGATCCACCTATGAAGACCAACAGCATTATGAAGAAACTAACACTATTCTATGTTTCAGTAGAGGATTTTTAGTCTCTGGAGCTTTCAATCCAGCATTAAGATGTAAAAAAGATAATATGGCTATATAATTCTAGTGTGTATGTTAAAACCAATAATCTGCTATGGGTGGCAATTGTTATTTTCTCTTTAAAGAAAGTTCATTACACATGGAAAAAGGGAGATCTTAGGACACATGTTGTATGCACTGTCTTCTGGGTTTGGCAATAATAGCATTAGTAAATTCTAGCAATTTTAGGTTTCTGTTAGTTTGGTATCCTTAAGAGATGAAACAAGCAAACCTCTATATGAGCAGAATAGATGATACGTTACAAATGTCAGGGTTTTTTTCTGGGAAACTAGTCTTGCAGTCGAGAAAAAAGGAAAGAAATGACAGGAAGTCACCAACCATATTCTTTTTTTTTTAATTAAGTATCCCCATGAGCTTGAAGAACAAATATGTAATGCAGGGAATGCTGCTTCTATATTTGCCTTGATACTGGGTGGTCCGCTGGGGTAGTGAACTGGCCTTTCAATATCTTGGTTTTAATAACAGGACACAAGTGAAAGTGAGTCTGATGGGCTCATTCTGCTCCCTGATCATATCATAGTATCTTTGCATAATATCTTCTCTCTTACATGTGGTGCAACTTGGAGACCAAGGAAAATTTAAAATATAAAATCAATAAGCCAACGTAGGTATGATGCAAACATATGCTATCACATACTTTATTGTCTTTTATGGTGCCTACATGTTATGGCTGCTGTAGAATTTGGGGAGTTTTAATTTTGGTATTTTTTTCCATTTGCCATACTCTATCCATTATGCTTTTTGTAGCACTTTAGCATAGGACATCTTCATATCTCTGCTGTCTCTTTCCATTTTGTCATCTAGCCTTGGTCTCCATTTTGGTATATTGCTGCATACAGCTGCGGGATCTCCCCCCATGCTGACCAGGGGCCTCCTTACCACCGCAGAGAAAGGCTGGCAAGGGCCCTAGCAGAGGGGTCCAGCTCCAATTAAAGGGGCCTATCACAGACCAGTGAGGGAGCGGGATCACCGGAGCACACCGAGGGACAGTGCAGAATGTGTGAGTGGGGAGGAGGCTTAGGTCCCTCCCTAAAGTTCTGGTATTTCATTCTTTTTTGGTTTCCTTTTAAGCCCTAGAGGCTAGGCAAAAAGGCTGCCAAACTTACATCAAGGGCTGGGTGCCTGGGGCCCTTCAGGGACTCTTGATACAGACAGGCTAAACCAATCGCTGTGGTCACCTTTCCACCCTGTGTAATCCCATGCCACCGGGTGTCAGACCTGTAACTCAATCACAGCCTGCAGGCTATAGGCTATAGCCCTCAAGAGTAAAACAGCGTGCAGAGTTGATGCGCCGACAGCATGCTGAAGGCTAGAGAGAGTTGGAGATTGGGACATGATGCTCAAGCAAGGTCAGACACTGATCATCCGGCTGTGCCAACAGGCTGGCACATTGTTGGTGTGTAGGGGAGGTGGAGTCCCAGGAGCACCCACTGGTGATGACACCCAGTGTGTCCCCCTCTGTAGAAGGAAACCCCAGTACTGAACACAAAACCCAAGACTTGGCAGGTGAGTATTGGGGCATCCCCTGGGAAGAATGCAATCCAGAAGAAGGGAAACCAGGGCCGCCTCCAGGGCAGACTCCGAGCTTCTGCTCCAGGGTCACAGAAGAGAGGCTCCACAAACCAGGTGGGTGCAAAGATATTCACTCCTTTACAAAAACTAAAAGTGCTAGCTTTAAATCAAGGTTAAATTACCCAGACTCAGTTGGTACTTAAAACTAAGATGTTCTGTTGCTGACCACACTGGTTTAGTTTCAGTATAACACTACAGAAGTAGGAGGAACAGAAGGGGAGAGGATAATTACAAGAATCTTATCCCATTTGGAGAAAAAAACTTCCCGTGACCACATTGTGCAATAACAAATGATGTGGAGTCTATTAGAACATCAAAGGGAGTTTGTATGTCAGAGGAAGTGAAAGCATGAAAGAGGGTTTTTTTTCCTCCAGAGAAGTTATAGAATATCTTGGCTGATGTAAAATAAAAATGAAGATAAGCAGAAATAGATTATACACCACATCTTGTAGGACAAGAAGGCAATTAAAAAGGTAGAACAGAATATTTTTGACATTTCAAATGTAGACATCAAACAGAAAGAAAATATTTGCCTCAAACTAAAATCCATTGCCCTCCCTTCCAGATCGAGGATTGTTTTAGAGCATGGGATATCATCTGTAACTGGACAGAACCAGTGAATTCATTTTTATTTTGCTTTAGTTGACTCTGTCCTCAATTTTTTTTCTGAGGTTTCTGTTGGTGGCCATGTTAGCTGGGGAGGTAGACAGTATTTATGTCTCTTGTGCTAACTCCCTGCCATAGGGGGCACATCAGAAAGTTGGTTAGAGCGTATCTTCTGACTGTTTTTTGGAACCTTTTATGGAGAAGAAAACAAATGGGGATTTAAGTCTCTATTTCATTCCCTATTCTATGGACAGAGAAGTTAATGTAAAAATAATATTTTAAAATGGAAGAAAGCATCTAGTGGTGACCAATATCAAAACAATAATGTTAAGTATAAAAAAATACTGCAAATGAATTGTTCCCTGAGCCTGCTGTTTTAGACTAATGTTAATGATCGTTGCTAATGATCATTAAAATCTCTCTAGGGACTATTCAGATATGAGAAATTAGCAGTTCATTTTTATTATTCCCAGACTCATATTATAGCTTTCCACAGTCTCCTTATAACTCCTTGGAGAGACAGAAGTGCCTGAGAAAAGAATGAAAGAAAAAAATAAAACTATTTATAACATTAATTTATATGTTTCTGTCACAAGTCATCTGTACTTATTGGGCTTTCTGGCTGTATCAGTGATTCAGCTCAATATTGTGACTGCATAATACCTCTCTATTCTTTTTTCAGGGCTAACATTGGGAATGTGGATGAGTCATTTGAGCATTTGTTCAGGGCACCAACATTTATACAATCATTTTTATTTCTGTTGACTTATTTGTTTAATGAGGAAAAAGAAGATTTAAAATTCTGGAGAACTCTGTTTGACCAAACCCTAGCCCAGTGCTTTTGGCCGAATGATTTACTTCCTTAGTGGTACTTACAAACCAATGCTGATCTGCATCTTATGTAAATAACTTTGACCCAGTCCTGTTAGCTGGTTTATTCATTGTACTTTTGCACTTGCATGGAAGCTGGGTGAAAAATGGGACCTCAGACAGAAATGCTCTGTAGGTATTCACAAGTTGTTGCAGTGATACTAAATTCAATCTGTGTGTCTATCTACGCTAGCTTTTTTCATGTACATTTCATTAATAAATATGGTATCCAGGCACCTTCTATTAATGAGCAAACAAATAGTAGCCAGTAATGTCACTGGAGTTTACCTTCTGCTTGCTTTTGCATAACTTAAATACAAGCTATTTCATCTGCTACTATTTTTTTTATTTCTGCTATGGCCAAAGCTAGAGGCCTCCACCAGGAACCAGAGCTCCAATCTCCCGGGAACTGTATAGACAAATACAAGAGACAGACACTGTCCTAAAGAGCTTAGAATTTAGAAAACAATAAGAACCCAGAAGACTTGTGAGGAAAAGAATCGTATAAAGTTGAAAGGGAGATAATTAATTTCTGTCTTTTATAATGTTTGAATAGTTGAAGGAAAATACATTCTGTATCTCACCTTTTTATCCGCTTGCTGGAGATGTAGCTGTATTAAAATGGACAGCTGCTCAGCATAGTAAGGGCAAAACAATACATTCAGCTGTCTGGGGTTTATTAGGTGTCAGGAGATGAAAATTACTTATTGCTATCATGTTGGGGACCTTAGATATGTGTGGTTAAAGGAGCTGGTAACATGCATCTGTAATGCTAATTTAAGAACAAATTACAACATAAATTCTTTCGTAATTGAAAAGCATCACAATTTTCCTGCATTTTAGTCTATTTAGGATAGTGTCAGAAAAAAAGATGGTAATGTATGGTATGGTAGTGTAATGTTGTAGTACATGGTATGGTAGTGTAATGTTATAGTTATGTCAGTAGAAAATATGGCTAATTCTGGGACAATCCCAACTTGATTTCCAACTAGGTGTTTGGAATAACTGGAGTGAGAACTTCACTTAAGGCTCCATGTCACGTTTATATGAGACCAAGTATATGCAGGGAAAACATTTTGGGAATGCCAATGAGTTCTGTTTGATCTCGGTATTCTGTTCTCTCCATCATAACACATGAGCAAGGAGCATTCAATGAAATGTAATGATGCGAATTCAAAATTGAGAAATATTATTCACAGAAAGTATGGAGATCTTGACAAGGGTAACTGGTGAGACATTGACCAAGATCTTAGCAAGAAGGATTGAATATTTCTATGGATATCAAGACCATCCATGGCTTTCGTACTGAGAGGCCACATCTACATAAGGTGAGGACTGTGCAGTAGCTCATTACTACTTCACAGTAGCATCACATGGCAGGACGCGTGACGTGATGCCACTGTGCGGTAACATTACTGCGCAGTAACTCTAGTTACTGGACAGTCATTTAGTACAGAGTCTCATGTATATGCAGCCACTGAAAATAAAAAATTAAAATTTTGAGTTTTGGGATATAATTCAATCCCTTAGTATTTGAGATCAGCCTGAGACAGACTGTAGCATGTACACATCCTGCAGTATTCTTCTGTCCTTCTCCTGAAGCAGTGAAGTACTTACCACCGTTAGAAATACAACACTGACTTAATCTCATTCTGTATGGCAATTCCTACTAGTGGATGTGCTCAGTAAATCAGACAGATGATACAATGCATGTCTGGTGTTCTTAAAGAACACAAAAGGTTAGTGACAAATATTGTTTAATATTAATACAACACATGCACACAAATCTATTCAGGCCAGGATCTCCTTTGCTTTAGGTGCTGTTCAGGCAGAGGTTGAGGGTTTCTCTCTTGAAACCAAAGGAGATAATGTGAAAAGTGGAGGAAAGGGACACTAGTGTGCATGTCTGTGGGTGAGGAGGGCACAGTTTGACTTTCTGACCACTGACTGGTAACCCATCTCAGTGATTTTGTGATACTGCATCATTTTAACGTTCACTCCGCATCTTTACATGGAGCAGTGTCTCAAAAGAGTCATCCCTTGTTTCCTTTGGACTGGAGTGATTTCTCTGTAGTTAATGCGAGATTTATCCCAACCTAGTAAAGACCAGATCAGAAAAGTTCCAGGATTCTGCTGCATATTGTCCTACAAGCAATTTAATAAGAATTCAGGCTTTTGTTAGCCTCTTCATGTAGAACACTAAGGAGGCACTAGAGGATGGGAAATTGGAAACCTTTTCATTATTCAAGTTGTTCCTTTTCAGTAGACCTCATATGTTCGAATTGAATATAAATTAAAGTATTAAAAACTTGAAGTTTCTGTTTTATGATGGCTTACACAGCTGCCATCTGCAAACATTTATGAGCCAGCTGCGCAAAGCATCCTAAGTTACTCTGAAGTTATTTTATATATGACCCGTTTGTAATTTATCAAGCATTGAAACTCTTATACTAAAAACATTTCTTAGCATTTGCATCACTTTTCACTTCTCATTGGGCACATCTACATGTGCAAATGCTCCGGGGTGGGTTTACTCTAGAGTAATTTACTCTAGAGTAAATGCACCCCAGGCAAGCATCTAAACACTCAGGGGAAGCAGAAGCAGATTTGTTGTGTATGGCAGCAGTCTAATCCCTATACCACCGGCCCTGCACTGGCCCCATGTAGCAGCCAGGGGGAGCTCCAGGCTCTCCCTGGACACTAGCCCATGGGCTGGCATGGATATGGGTCTCCCAGCGCCCCCCCTCCGGCTCTCTGATCATAATTGGGAAGTGGGGTTGGAGCTCCTTTCTGCCTGGTCAGAGGGATGTTGTTCCCTCCTGGGCTTCAGTGGTGGAGCCCATCCTGGCAGCAGGCAGCTCTCAGGGTATGGATAGAAATCTCCCGGCCCCTGCTACCCAGCTGACTGGAAGCACATTTGCTCCCAGTCAGCCATCTATATGTGCCATACGGTGCAGTAAGTAAATTTGTTACTTTTATTTACAGGTTGCAAATTGACTCGTGATTAGAGCAAATTGCTGCATTTATAAGTAAGCATTTATACATGTAGACAGTGATGATTACTGTGCAATAATTTGCTCTAATTTCAAAGTAAAGTGTCCTGTTTAGGTGCCCCCTTATCATTGACATGAAAAGGGCATCAGTTTTCTGGCCTGTCAGAGCCTTCTTCAGCCCTTTCTTAGGATCACGGATCTTTACACGTCTGATGTTGAGAAGTACAGTGCATAGAAATTGAAGTCCATATATGATTTTCAGTGAGGAAGACAGACAATTTCTGGCATGAAATAATACTCTTGCTTTGCCTGAGTCTTTTCTGTTACTTTTCCTCTGTCTCTAAAGTATTATTACTTGTTCATGTCTGTAGAAAATCATTCAGGGTTTACTTCTGAACTGGACTTTGAAGGTCTAAAGTTTCCTGGTTTTATCACTTGATCTGGATATATTTTTATGGCCAACATTTTTTCAGCAAAATAATGCAGGTTTGGGGTGATGGTGACATTTTTTTAATTCTTCTTGAATTTGTCATTCTGGTTGTGGGGGGGAAAGAAGATCCCTCTAAAAAACCTTAAACGTTTTTCTTTGACAGGAAATGCTTTGATTTTAAATTAAAAAAAAGACATTGTTTTAAATGCAGTTCAGGGTTTTTTTTTTAACTACCCTATGTGGTTTTGGGTGGACACTTCATTTTTATTTCCATATTTTATTTGAAAGCATTCAAGTAAACTGGTTTTAGATAGGGGTTTTTTTTGTGTTTTTTTTTTTTACAGAGCTACCTGTTTTACCAGAGCTACTGTTACCAGATCAAATCCTTCAATTTTCAAATACTAAATTGTAGAAAATAACATATGAGAGACTTGGTTTTTATTAAACTTACACTTCATGAGACTTGCTCCTCATATATGCTAGTGTAAATCAGAGGAAAATCAGGATCAAAGTGGTGGCAGCCACAGCATTGTATGAGCAACCGCTATTTCAGAATTCACAAACAGCTTGAAATATCTCCAGCAGAGGTGCCCAACTCATCTGGTCCCATAGGCTGGACCTGTGTGCTGGCCATGTGAGCTGGATCAGGCCCATGGTTCCCACCCTTCCCCATCCCCCAGCAGACTGAATCCAGTGCCTGCTCTGGTCAGTCTGGGACCCTCATTGCACATGGTACCTGTCCTAGACGGGCTGGAGCAGGTTCTGCACGTGATGTAGTCCCACACCAGCCAGAGCGGACACTGCAGGCAGTGGATGTGGCATGCAGAAGGGACCAGACTGGCCCTGTGAAGAGTCCTCCACCACCCATGCAGCATGAGTCATGGAGGAGGCACTGCATGAAGCATATATTCCAGGCCCTATGCATGGGGCTAGTTCAGTACTCGCTGCATGTGGCGTGTGGGTCAACTCCAAACCCAGAGCCAGCAACGGTGGGGGCAGATGATGTGGCTGTGCAGGCTGGATCTGGCCCATGGGCCATATCGTTGATACCCCTAATCTATATTTCACTATGCACTTTGAGTTACTCCAAGTTTATGCTTTGGTAACTCTATTGATTCCCTGGTGCTAACTTCAGTAAAATTTCACAGCAATGAGTTGTAACCATTTTTCTTCCTTCCGAGCATATATCTTATACAGCCAGTAATGTTTTACTTCTTAAGGTATAGCAATGGGAGGAGGAGAAAATAAACTTCTGAGTATTAAATGTATGCAATATATACTTGTCAGGAGTTGGAAGAAATGTAGTAGACTCTGGAGGGTTAGACTGGATTTTGCAGTGAATTGTTTTCCTTGGGATACAGCTCTCCATCTTCTTGCTTCTACCAGGTCTCTTTTGTAAATTAATTGATTGTGCCTCATGGGAGAGGAGTACATGAAGTAGAGCCAGTGAAATAGCTTCTAATTAAAAAACTGCAAAATCTTGAACATGGCTTTTTTTCATTTCTGTAGGAAAACAGCAGGAACATGCAGGAAAAAAAACACACCTTGTTTATAGTTTCCTGTCACCTTAAGGGGTCCTGATTTTCAGAGGATGAGTGTTCAGTACTACTAAAAAGCAGGCTTCCTTAAGGTCAGCGGAAAAGCTGTCTCCTGAGCCCTGGTCTAGTGCTCTGTTCCCTCAACCATGCTCTACCAAGCATCATATTTTCCAAATGATCATTTATTTTTGCAAACACTGCTCTGTTTTACTCTTTCCAGACCACTAGTTCTATCTTGAATACACACACCATCTCTCTTGTGTTACATAAATGCACCCTCTCATTAATTATTTTCAATTAAGTGCCACCATTCGAGTTTGCTAACTTATACTTCTAATAGTTTCTCCATTTATTCAAGTTATTCCCAGTCAAAAGACTGTGCTGTGATTTTTTTTATTCTTTAGTTGTGGTCCCCAAAGAGCGAGTTCTGGAAAATTTTTCTACTTGCCAAATTGGATGTGTGACCCATGATATTACAAAAGAAGTATGTGATTCCCTTATGCCCATTTATCACCAGTATTGTAAATCTTTCACCAGGTTAAGAAGGTGCTATCCAACTGGAAGCTAGTAGCAGCCAGTTCTGAAGGTATATTCTTCTCTATTCAATGACTATGGAGCAGATTATGATAACTCTTGTATGACTTTTCACTTTGTATAAATATCAGTGTGACTAATCATAGTATAAGGACTGTTCACCAGGAGTTAGGGTCTGCCAGTTGGCTTCAAGTTGGGATACTACATAACTCCTGTTGAACTGCAAACACAAAACAGTAGCTGTTGCTGTGTAGCATACCTTAACTGTTTTTATATTTATTCAAGGAACTAATGGTGTCTGCTGACCTTCCTAGTTCTAATGGAAAAGCCATGAGAAGTATTACAACTTTACTTATCACTGAAAACAAAACCAGAAGCCTTTCAATTAGTTTAGGGGAGGGGCAGGATATTATAGTGGGTGGAGTGCTACTTAATAAGTTTCGGCGAGCTGTCAAGGGCCATGAGAGTAGCTGTGCCCCTTGGTAGGTGCCCCCGAGGTCACCACCTAGGGACTGGAAGTTCTGCCCTTTGCCACTGGGAGTCCCTCCCTTGTCCCCCAGAAGCACTACTTTTGGGAAGGGATGATTGCCATCTTGGAACCAGAAAAAAGTCAAATCGTATACTAAAAGCCAAACACATACTATAACGCATTTTAATGTTATTAGAAAAAATATTTTTGTTGTGATTGTGCTTGTGTGCTGTATCTATCTGTCCCCCTCCTCCACTGAACAGAACTCCCCTCCCTGTCCTGCAGCATTGGGAAGCGTTCTCCTCTGGGGCTAGGCAGCCTGGCAAATAGCCCCCGTCCCTTCCCCACAGTGGGGGGGTGGGTGAGGAGGAGCAGGAGTCCCTCTCCAGCATGGCACAGAAGCCCCCCCATGACAGGGGGGGGCAGGGGAAGAATTTTCCCCAGCATGGAATAGAGCCCCAGCATACTCCATTTAGGTGAAGGAAGCATGGAGAAGGGTTAATTCTTTCCTCTGCTGTCTGGAAAACAGTCAGACCCCAGCTGCGGTGGCAAAGGAAGGAGAAATTAACCCCCTTCCTGCCCACTTTGCCTTAACAGGGCCATGCTGGCCGGTGTCTCACCATGTCTCATTCCTGCTCGGGCAAGAGAGCAGAGGGGTGGGGCCAGCCCAGCTCTGAAGCAGAGAGCAGATCCACACCCAAAGAGCATGCTGGGATGCTGGAGGACTCTGGTTTAACTTAAATCAGGAAGGGGTCTGGGACAGATATTGCATAAACTGGTTTGAGCCAAATCAGTTGAGCATGATACTACATTCAACCAGGTTTATCTCAAACCAGTTTTGGCCAGTTTGAAACTGGTTTCTGTGCTCTGAACATCTGTTCTATTACAGGTTTAAATCTGTTTCTGATCACTTAAACTAATTTATGTGTAATGTCTGTCCCTAGCCCTTGAGACTGCTTCTCAAGTAGGGGGTCTGTCTATTTATCAATTGATCCATCTATCTACCTAATCTAAGGAGTATGAGGTTATTTTTGGATCACTGTGCACATATAAAATATTTCTTTTCTTCCAGGTTAAAACGAATACCTAGTAGTAGAAGTTTGTTTATATCTTTCACCAAAACAAATACAATAAAATGTATGATAAAAATGATATACAATAAAATGACATATATAACTTTTGCTAAAAGCATACAGTAAGGTTATACATTCTACTAGTTTACCCAAAATTAAAACAGCACATAGTGTGTAAAATACAAATACAAGAACACAGGAGAATTTTGTCTGATTTTGGCCCTAATTCTTTGTGCAAGGAACACAAGACAGGCTCCAAATTGTTTGAGAGAAGCCAGATTGTTTTTTCTTCATTAGCCCAGTATTTAAACTTTCTCACCGATGAAGAGATCCGTTTTCCTCTTATTTCTTCCAAGAGCAAACAGGACTGCAAATACTGATTTAACTCATTGATCTTATTCTTCCCATAAGAGCATCTTCTGTTGGGCTCTGACCCCCATCTGCCCATTACAAATGAAGATCTCCTTAATCTCAATCTAGTAATGGTCTCTCATTGTTTGTAGTTTTGCACCATAGATTTAATTAACACTGACTCTCTTTTCTATAGTTACTAAAAACAAGGAATCTAAACAGACATTTTCACAAGTTTCTTCTACCTGCAGCTATTCACTACTATGAACCTACTGAAACTATATGCATATCTTTACATACTAACGTAAGGGAGTGGTGTGTTGCCTGGAGTCCGGTTGTGTCTCTGTTGTAACAGTCATCTTCTGACCCTTAAAACTCCTCTGCCATGCCTTTGATTACAAGGGTACCAAACACTCTGGGAAACAAAAACTAGGTTAAAGGCTCAGGAAGTCTGCTTATCTTTGTAGGGCTCCACCGTACCATCCCTTGCCCAATCACATCAGATGTTCTGGACTTAATGTTTTTTGCCTACTAGATGGAGAGTTCGCTCTTAGTCCTGTGGACCCCCTAGTTGGGGTCTACTGCTAAGTTGGCTGCATGGCCCATTCTTCCCTTCATGGATCCCAAGGCAGCAGCCTCTCAATTCAAATCCCGTCCTTACCTTCAGGGTCAGGGTGGACTCGCTTATCATAGTATCTAGGGTCAGAAGGGGCCTAGAGCAGGCCATCTAGTCTGACCCCCCGCCAATGGCAGGAATGAGTGCCGGGGTCACAGGACCCCAGCC
>JAGPOW010000261.1:167376725-167391420 GCA_030014935.1 Caiman crocodilus | reverse complement strand
CCAAGTACCTATCCAATCTACTCTTGAAGATGCCCAAGGTAGGAGCAAGAACAACTTCCCTAGGAAGCTGGTTCCACATCCTAGCCACCCTAACTGTGACGTAGTGCCTCCTAATGTCCAACCCAAACCTGCTCTCCAGTAACTTGTGACCATTGGTCCTAGTTACCCTGGTGGTGCCTGGGAAAAAAAAGCCTGCCCTATTTCCTGCTTCTCCTGGAGGTATAATCTCATCCACATTGCTTCTTGATTCCAGGGTCCTGAAGCAGTTCTTTTCACTCCTCAGGACTGGACCCACTGACAGAGTGGCTTCCTCCATCACTTCACTGGTTCTCCTCCAATAAGTCCAGGGACCTAGGCTTTCCTCCAGGCCTCAGGGTTGTTTCGTCTTCTCCTCGTACCTTGGTGTCCTCTTTACCTGCACCTCGTTCCCCTTTTCTTAGGGCCAACCCCAGACACTCCCGCAGCGTCCCTTTAAATTCCCTTTCTTTCCTGCTGTATCCCCTATGGCAGCATCTGAGTTGCTGTCTTCTGGACACAGCTGCTCTCCTTTTTCTTTTTTGGCACAGTTCTTCTCTTTTCTGTCTGCCACGCTGTTTTCCTTCACCCAGGCTGGAACTGTGGCAGCTTTCAACTGCCGTGGCCCCAGCTGGTTCTTTTAATTAATTGGGGCACAGTGCTTTTCCATCCTTGGCATGGTGTGGTTCCTCCAGTAAGTTTCATTTCTTTACTGTGGCAGGGTGTCTTGGACACCCTGTCACAGCTATTATGTAGAATACACAGGTTCATTGTCTAAAATGATTTTTGACTTTGTGTTCTACTTCTCTCCTCACTCCACCACAACTTTGTGAAACTGTCAGTTAGTGCAGAAGCTCACAAGTAAAAAAGTCTGGGGAACTAGCAGAATCACTCAGAATATGTCTACAAGACTCAAGAGGGGAACAAACTAACCTGGGCAGAACGCCACACTCACACAGCTATACTTCTGGTAACTGAACTAGCTCACTTGGAATTAGTTGTATATGAGGCTTGTTATATAGGACAATTTCTGTGCGTTTTATTTAGATTGTACCATGCCATATAAGAAGTGAGAATGTGTTCTGAGCAGTTGCATGGCAATGCTTACTGTAACCCCCCAGTCTGTATGCGTCATAGTTTCTGGTGAGCTAGGTCTCTGTTGCAGCAGACGGAGGGAGGCACGGAGAGGGCACAGAGGCTGAGCCCTGATCAAGGGTGCTGTGTGGACAATCATCCAGTTGACTGTCCATCTCAGCAACAAAGCCAATTTGAGACTCCAGTGTGGTTCCTGGGGACAGGGGCAACGTGCAAGGGGCGCACGTGCACCCCCTAAGGATGCTGGTGCACCCCCTATCAGGCCATGCTCCCGGTTTAGCTGGCAGGCAGTGGGGCACGTGGGAGCAGTAGTGCCCCTGCTGTGAGCACTGTCTGGAGAGTGGGGCTGCCAGCAAAAGCAGCTGCGTTGCTTCCAAAAGCAGCTGTGGCGCTCTGGAAGCAGCGCAGCCGGTTTTACTGTGAGTGAGATCACTCGTGGTGGACCCTCCAGACTTCCTGGCTAGAGGGATTGGCCACCAGGGGATCCCCCTAGTCAGTGGGATTGGCCACCAGGGAACACCCTGCCCCGTTCATTGATTCAAGAGGCACCAGACATCCATGCCACCACTGAAACTAATACTGCTGATATTGGCCAGTATTGGAGTTAGCAAAAGCCTCAGGAGGAACAATAAAACAGGGTGTATCTGTGCATCCTGAAAAGATGGATGAAGCAGCCCCAGAACATGCAGGTAAAGGTGTATGGAGGAAAAGCTCTTTGCAATATGAATGCTAGAAAAAGCTCCATGAACCAGATTTGAATAATAACATTTACATTATTAAGCATATGATGCAGATAACTTATCTTTACAGATTGGATGTTTTCACATGAGCTCTGGGGTGCCGGGGATGCTTGACTTAGAATGACTCTCAGGAACTGATCTACTTAAAGCATCTGCAGCAACTCTTGTATTCAGCATCCCGTGCTTCAAAATGGTGTCAGGGTCACTTTAAAGCACATGATGCCAAGGCTGCCGGACCTAATTGGAATGAGTTGGAGAAGGTGTCAGGCATGTGTATAGGTGCCCCAAAAGAAACTCCATTGTCAACTGTAAACCCCTGCAACACATTATAGACTATAGAAATCCATTAACTATCTACTTTTATGACAGTATTAATATCTCACCTCTCTCTCCCCTTTGTGGGGCTTCATCTTTGCTTGTATCCTTGGATGCTTCTGGTCTCCAGTCTCCTCAGTGTGACATAGTTAGCCTAACTTTACATTTTTTTCAGCAGCATGTGCAAAACTTTTTTCCTAAAGCCCTATGATCAGCCCGGACCAACCTTTTACAGTACTATATTGAGTTGAACACTCCATACTAGGATATAGCATTGCAAAATTAAATGCTAAAAGAACACATTCTTATACAGAAATTCCACTTACCACAGCAGAGATACCAATGCAACATATGAGTATTTTATTGAAAGTTCATGCAATTTTCTTTGAATCTAATAACACAGTACATCAGCTTTAAGCTTCCTGAAGCTGAATTGTCAAATCAGAAACACATTTCACTAAAAGATGATGACTTTTACAGGCCAAATTTCAGTATTTTAATATGTCTCCCTACAATACCTGCAACATTTCCATGAAGTTGCTACTTTTCAAGTTCCTTTGTGTTAGCAATGGGCGAGGTGATTGCCAATATTTACATTGATTATGTTTTGATTTAATTGTTTTGCTTTCTAGTTACTATTGCTGTCAGTTATTGGAAGAAGGATATATTGGTTCTAATTCAAATTTTTGCTGCCTTTAAAAGAGTGCTGGGTTTTTTGTTCCTTTTTCCGAAGTACCTGGTATTGGCCACGCTTGCAGGCATAAATGCAACTAAACGAATAACAGGTTGGATGCAATGTTACCAGGGGCCTACTCAAATTGTGGTTTTGTGGTTTTTGCAGAAACCACAAAAAACAGCAGTTCCAGTGATTACTGCAAAAAATAGCATTTCCTATGATTATACATGATTATCCCCCCCAGAGTAAAACCATACTGGAATACAAAGAAAGTGCAGCAATCCCTGCAGCTGTAGAGCACGTGGTTTGAGATAAAGCTGCTGAGAGCCTGAGCTAGGGACATAAATTCAGTGAAGGCACTGGTCAGGAAAGCAAAAGGGTTTCAGAGCTTTTAAGAAGCCCGATGCAATGCTGCAGTCTAGAGATAAGTGATTGGCATGTATTTGATAGCATTGTGGCATATGGAATCAGAGATTTTCCAGAAAAACTAAGGGCACAACTACTATACTCCTGATAGTGTACTAGAGGCAGTTTTGCCAACTTTAGCAGCTCCTCTACACTGGGGTGCATCTACATGTGCGCTTTAAGGTGTAATAGCCTATTTTACTGTGCATTAAAGCATCATGTGAAAAACCATGCTAATAGACTAATGCTCAGTAAAAATAGGCTACTGTGAATTAAGCATCACCAAAAAAGCACATGCTTTCACTGCTGTGCAGTAGGGAAGCTTAATGAGCATTTATTTAGTACCTCATATTAGAGGTACTAAATTTAATATGCATAATCAAAAGAGCATGAATGAATGTGTAGATGCACCCTAGGAGTTTTACAGTGTAATATGACGGGCCAAAGCATTTGGAAATATATGTTGACTTCTACATTGACAAAAGTGATTATTTTGGGCTTCTTGTCGAAATCTGTTATAAGATCAGTTCCTTTACTGAAGAAGCTGAATCATTTAAAGGTTAAAAAAGGATATTGATTTCTGTGTCTAGTGTGTTCTTTTTAATATTAATTATATATACCACTCACATAAAAACAAAGCTGACAATTACAATTAATGACTAATTTTGGGGTTTTACAGTAAGATTTATTTTTTCTGGGCAATGGAGGAAAAAGTAATGAAATATTTTTAGCTGGTCTTATTGGATTGCATCTCAACAAAAGCATTTTCTTCTTGTTGGCACTATAATTTCCTATGGGATTTATAATGGAAAAGTTGGATCCAAATGCAATTTTACTAGATTTCACTATTCTCAAGGAGTTATAGTATCACTGTTCTGGAAACAACTCTTGTTTGGAAAACACTAGGGAACAGCTGTATTCTTTCATAGATAAGCAGAAGTAGTTTTATAGCTGGGCTTTACATCTTGGCTATAGATTGCTTCCTGGTGACTACAGTAATGCAATACACAACCATGTTGCGGATCCATTGGGTTTCTGTTAAATTATTGCAAAGAAAAAATCTTTACTCCAAGCAGCCCCACAAGGGATTAAGCAAAGTGTGCATCCAGTTTAGAAGAACAAGAACATATACAAGTAAACATAATGAATGCTAGAATTGAAGAACATTAACACCATTGTGATTGTTAGTTATGATGTGTGTGCAAGAAGCAAGGCAGCTGCTGGTTCTATAGCTCCCATGGTTAGCTTCTAGGCCTTACCTGAAGAAAAAAGGCCCAAACTTTATATATAACATGAGTTAACTTATGTGTGTCATCAGCACACATTAGACCAAAGGATTAACATGGACTATACAACACCATTTTCATAGAATTTCTTTTTTATGATAGGACCATACTTTACTTCCAGTCCTGTGAGGTGTTGAATGACCTCCTCTCTTAACTTCATTAAAACCCCACACATCCTATGGCAGGGGTGGGAAAAATATGGCTGCGGGCCAGATTTGGCCTGCAAAGGGACTTTGGCTCATGGCGGGTTCCTTGGTCCCACCTGACCCAGGCACCATCTTGCTCGTGGTGTGTCCCATTGCCCCCGGGCATGCAGTGGGGCTGGGGCAGCTCTGCAGCTGGACTGCCTTTCTAGTGGTATTGGTGGGGAGCTGCGTACACAACCCTGACCTGGGCCTGCCCTGTGCTGGCTCCAGACTCAGCTTGGTGGATTGGACCAACTCCAGACCAGCTGGGCCCTATGCGCATGCCCTGCCCCCAGCCTGCCCCATGCCTGCTCCAGACTCCCCCGCCCCCACTGAGTAGCAGCAGCAGGGTTGCAGACTGGCCTGCCATAGCTCCCCAGAACTGCCAATGTGGCCTGTGGGCCCAAATAATTGTCTGCCTCTATCCTATAAGGTTCTCACCATTTTGCAGGCTCAAGCCAAGACTAAGTTCCAAAAGTAATATATTAATTTTAAACAACTGTAACAATCACCAGGAGACGGATAATTATATCTATAGTTTTTTTAAAAAGTAATTTAATTGAATATTATTTATATACCTCATAAGAATGTTGTTTGGGCTAATTTTCTGAATGGCCTAATTTTCAGAGATGTTTAACTACATAAATCAGTGCAAAGAATAGGAATGTAGATGACAAGTCAGGCCAGGCAAGGAGTCATTTGAACAGAGCACCTTTAAAACAAATTAATTTATGCTTTGGAACAGTCAGCTAGTAAATTTTTCAAGAACAAAATTGGAAAGTATATGAAGACATAGCAGGTATCTAGTCATAAAAATGACTTGCATCTACAAAGAAAGATCATGATTTTAAGAGGAATGATGAGCTCAAGTTAAGAACATCAAGGGAAACCTAGACAAAAGCCTTACCATGGTTGGATATAGCATCTCATTATGGGGCATCAGACATTAAACAGCCACCAAGATAAAAGTAATAGCTAACACAGAATTCTCAAATCAGAGAGAGACAAGGTTCTTTGGCTAAATCCAATATAGTTTATTAGACCAAATAAAATAGTTGGAAAAATTCTTCTTTGGAAGTTTTTGGGAGCAAACACCCTTCTTCAGGCACAGGAAACATCTGCAGTTGTTGTGTGCTCTTTCTGGCTGTGGGAGAATGATGCCACAAGCCAGTATTCAAGAATGTTAGTCAGAGAAAATGTAAATTGTGGCAGACGATGAGAAACAAGTCGGGTACAGAGAAAAGGGAATGTAGGCCTGGTAATAAGATGTAGCTAGTAAATAGTAGAGAGAAGCTCTCTACTATTAAAAAGCTATATCTTAGCACCAGGTTTACATTCCCCTTTGCCCCTTCCCCACCTCCCCACAGCACCTGTTTCTCACCCATTGTGGCAGGCATCTATCACGTACCCAGTGGTAGATGGCTCTAGATATATGGAAACCCAAGGGACCATTTCAGGTCCAGCTAAGCCTGAGAATACTCAAGCTGTTTACTCTTGTTAATAAAGTGTATTAGTTTAGACATACTTGTATGTGTCAATGGTGATCTGTCTGGAGCTCCTGAATTCACATAACTGCAGCGACAGTAGCTCGTGGCTATTCAACCATATTAGAGAATATGACAATAATGGGATGAGCATTTATAGCTGACCTATAAATCCCTGAAGGTTTAGAACAGAAGCACTAAAAGACTGATGTGTAACAGTGTTATAGGGCATTGCTATAATGACATTTCCACTGGCTCTCATTAAAATGGTAAAGGTGTTGCTGCAACTGCAAGTAAACGTGGTGAAAAGGAAAGATAATACTGCACTAATATTTTTCCTTCTAGTACAAAGTAAAGAAGAAAAAAGCATTTGAGACCCATATCTCAGTATGAAACCTCTAATTCTCAAAAGATTAAAGCTTAAGTGAAACTGAATCATTTCACAATTCTGCAGTGTCTTGATAATGGTTTTCCATTAGAAGCAGAAATTTACATCCCCTTTAATAAAATCCCTAGTTGCATCACCCACTTCTTAATTTTCTAATAGCATGGTCCCTTGAAAAAGCCAGGTTTGCAGTTGACATTTCTTCTTTATTGCTAGACAGACGTTTCCTTCCTAATGTGGTTAGCAGAGAAATAGAAAAACAAAGAACCATTATTTCAATATATTATCTCCCCCATCAGATTCAAACAATCACTTTCCTTTCTTATTACTCCCTAAACTATAAATGAAATTGATAAATACACCATTACCTCTTAGATCATTGTTCACTTGAACAAATACCTCTAAGATAAGCATTTGCCAGGCTGTGTGTTAAAAGAAACATAAACAAGATCAAAAGACTGTTGGACTGGAAGAACTTTGAAAACCTTGAGTGGTGCAACAGATCTTTCCAAAGCATAATCTGATTTAAAAGAATGACAATCTTGTATGTATGTACATTGATGAAGTGAAATAGTGCTTTCTCTGTAGCTAGTAAGACCAAAATGCAATGTTGTATATTCTTAAGGAAGTTTTCTTTATTTCTGGTTTTAGAATAGCTCTGTACAATATAGAAGATAAAATTGTAGGGCGGGGAGGTAGGGAATAGAAGAGGATAATAATGAGTAGAGGACAGAAGACTTCCATGTTACGGTGTGTTGGCTTGTCTTTGATGGGTTATGATTAGAAAATATTATTATATCAAAGGCCTAATATTCTGTCCTAAGGATTTGAATCAGTGTGTCAGATCCCCTGCCAATGTAAAATAATGGCAAGATCCCACTGAAGTCACTGAATTCTATTAATCCATGTAGACATAGGGCTCAGACCTCATAGATAAGTTAGAGAAAAGAAATGCTGTCCCTCTGTTCCACCTTCCTAATGAGGTGACCACTGTTCATAATAAAAATGCATCCATGCACACTTGCACACACAGGAGTTTCCTGCATCCATGGCAGGCTCCTCCCATGCTGGCACAATTTGATATCATCAACTTGTACTTACCAGCCTTCTACAGCACAAGTAGAAATTGTGACGTTATGACATAATTGGGCTTACCGGTTTTACTCTGGTGTATGTGGGACTAGACTACCTAAACATGTATGTCCAAGAAGCACTTACAGTCACTCTAGTAACAGCAGCTTGGCCTGGCTTGGAGCTTCAGTGTATATGCTTCTGACTTGTCTCCTTCTAGTACTACATGTTGCATGCTGGCTGTATTGTGTTATGTGATTCTGAGTTAAAAACAAAATCATTTTGGCACTGAACAAATGAGAAGTTATCATCATTATAATTTATATCCGCTCTGTACAATGATGTAAACTGTGCCAATGCCTGAAGTGGGCAGATAACTTTTATCCTCGTGCTCTTACAGAGCCTGTCTACCAGTGAAGAGGAACAAATAATACTCTATTTGCTTTGAGCAAATGGCTACTCTGGAGTAACAGAGAACAAGTATCCCCTATACCAGCTTTACTTGGACTGGACCATTTTTCCAGGTCTTTCCTGGCATTGTGCTACACTGTAGTGTCATAAATTACCTTAGTGTAGCAGTTTGCATTTTGTCTTCACTTGTTTACACCAGCATAAAGGCAGATTGTCCAGGTGGAGACGCGTCATGTGCTCAGAGCCTTTGTGGCCCTACACTTTAACCAATTCAAACAGAATCTTCCTAGCCAAGGAAAGTAACGGGGGAACAGAAATCTATCTGTGTAGAAGGGGAATTAACATGAAGATTCATTTTGTTTTTTATATATTTGACTCCGACCCAGGCTCTAAATTACCCTCTCTCTAACATTCAAGAAACTCAGGCAGACATTTTGGATTCTGTCTTTAACGTCCAAACTTCTACTTAATTTTTAAAAGTGGAAACATTTCCTCCCTTTTCCTTAGGAAAGGTACATCTGTAATGAACAACTGCTGTAACTCGTATTTGCATTTTCAGAGGTGTATAGGGGAATGAGCTATTGTTTACTAGAAGCTGTGAGCAATTATAGAAATTATTCTCTCTTCCTATTGTATAAACAGAGCAGAAAACAAAATGCAACAAACAATCCCCCTCTTTTTGGCACAGAAAATGTATAGATCAAGATTTGTTTAATTCAAGCGAAGACGAGGGATACATTAGGGGTTAGTTTAGTTCTTGGATTTTAATTCTGCTGTTAGAGATAGGGAGCTGGATTGCTCAATTGTAAGCAAATATGATTATAAAAAGCAGTACAAAATCTCATCTGTCTAAAATATGAAGCACATCTTGTAGGATTTGGCAAAACAAACCATTATGCACATTGGAAGTTTGATTTAATAGTAGTCATTGTTTAAAAAGAAAAGAATATTGGCAACTAAGACTGGACCTTCTAATCGGTATCTTTTGAGCATTCCATTATATATGTTTTATTTAAAAATTGTACTGTATTTTGAAGACAAAACCTCAATTTTTAAATTCACATATTTTAAGATGAACATCTAAATTTTAGTTAGACACGTCTTCTTTGGGTGAACCTGATATCTTTTATTAAACCAACTTAAATAGTTTGAAAACATTTTCTCAGCAAGCTTTCGGGTTTAAAAAACCCTTTGTCAGGCTGAGGAAGCATCTTTAGTTGGTGTGTGCTCTTCCTGGATGGAATAAATAGTAAAGAAAAGTATTCATTCCATCCAGGAAGAGCACACACTAAGTAAAGATGCATCTTCAGCCTGACGAAGGGTTTTTTAAACCCAAAAGCTTGTTAAGAATTTTTTTCCCAACTGTTTAAATTGGTTTAATGAAAGATATCAGATTCACCCAAAGAACCTTGTCTGCCTATGTCCTTAGAGCAATACGACTACAACCTACACCCCTGTAAATTTTAGTTAGATACTTATATACCTATAGATATGTAAGTGTTGATGTAATAACAGCTAGGGCCAAGATTAAAATATAGCGCATCTGTGACGTTCATGGACCGTACTCGATGACACCCCTCGTGGGTAGCCCCTCCCCCTCATCTCTCCTGCCACGACTTTGATGTAATGAAGTATTCAAAGGAGGGGTTCAGTGGAGATCTTATTACTGGAGGGGACTTCCCACTGAGGGGTACTCACAGTTGCGAAGTTCGATGTTCCACGGGGCTCCGCCACCCCTGTACCCCATCCACATGCCAACCGGTCACTTGATGGTTGAGACCACAATGGTGGACACAGGTCTGTTGGCCAGTCGGTGTTGCTGGTCCCTGGGTCGGAGCTGAAACTGGCTCCGTGCTAGGGCGCCCTCAGACCCGGCTGTGCTCCCACTACAGTGGGACTTCTTCCCTTCTTAGCCTCAAAAATAGTATTCCTCTGCCCCGTTGAGGCTTCCTGGAGCTGGGTGTTGATCCGAGTATTCCTCGGCGACTAAATCCTCCGCGTCTTCCTAGGCTCCGTTTGCCCACCTCAGCCTCCGGGCTGGGAGAAGGTTGCTTGCCTGCGAGGCAGACTCTGGTGAAGCTACAGCCACGCTGGTGTGCTGCCTGCCTGCTCCCGTCTCCCTGGAATGCCCCCTGCCGCAGGGCTTGCTGGGGTTTTTAAACTTTCCCGTGGCAGCCCTAGCAGCTACTGCAATTGGCTCAGCCGTTCCCCTTGCTGGGAACAGCTGTTTAAACAGCCGACGTAGCAGCGGCTCGCGTGGCTGTAATGGCGACCGCTGCTGCCGCCATGTTCCCGGCTCTGGTGCCATCGACCCCCCGACAGGTAAGTGGGTCATTTTGGGGTGTTCTCGGGGGCCTGCCAGTTCACTGTGACCCTCCACTTGTCCTACCTGTGCCCGTGACGGTGGCATGCCACAGTCACAGCATCTAAACAAGTTTAAGTTTCTGGAAATGTGATCTGATGTTCAAACCTAGTGAGTGCCCAAATGAGTTCACAGGAAAGTGCTAAGAGCTCAGCATATTTGAAAATCAGGCAATTTCTTTAGGTGCCTACACATGGAAACAAAAGCCTATGTTTAGATGTGTATTTAAAAAAAAATCTTGGTCTAACTAGTATTTAGAAGCATAATTTAAGGTGCATGTGTTTTCACATTGGTTGCCAGAAACAATTTAGGCCTACAGAGATTCCTCATCTAGCTGAAAGAAACTATATATGTGTAGGTTATACATAGAGAGCCAAAGTACAGTTATTCAATGTTATCAAAAGTTGACTCTAATGTTACAGCTATAAACAATGCACTTAGAGTCAATTTTTGATAACATAGATACAGATATAGTATCTGTATACTATAGTATAGATATAGTATCTGTATAGTATACATAGATATAATGTAATTCATTGAGCCACCATGACTGTGTAATCCCAAATTTTCCAAGCTAAAAACTAAAATTGGTTGTTGTTACGTCTTAGATTTGCTCTTTGGCTCTGATAGGAGAATTTTAATTGTAACATTGAACTATCAGTTCACAAGATCAAGATACAGTTTCATAAAGAAATTACCATCCTTAGAAGGTCCAAGCTCTCAAACAAAACCAAGATCACCCTTATTAGAATGGCACAGACAAATCATTAACAGGGATCATATGTTGTTAAACTATTGATCCTTGAAGAGAATGATTCTTGTATCCATATTTTTTAATTGGAATTCAGATTTCAATCACCTTTTAAGTTGTTTGTCCATGGCAATGCTTTCTATTTATAAAATCTTAGACGAGATATTACTGTAGTTTGTGCTTTTGAGAAGATCTAACATTGGGGTTTTTTTGATTTATACTTCCTATATATGAGAGTGTTTTAATGTATAAAATACTGTCAGTGCTTTTCTATGAGCTAGTCATAGGAAAGCACTGGCAATAATTATATGTATGCTCCAATTAAATCTTCAATATAACCAGGTCGAATTAATTGAGAATATGTCCTCATTGTATAAGAGGACTAGATGATGACTCGGTGACTAGGCATCTATATCTTGGAATCATAGTCATAAAAACTCTATGGGGAGGGATTCTCTCCCAGTCCCATGTGGCAGCCAGCCAAGCGTAGCTTTTAAATAACATTATACACATAAAGGCACAGTAGGAGACTGATGAGGAATTCCTGGAACCCTTCTGGTATAAGGTTGGGTGGATCTGCATTGTTTTCTACAGTGCTGTTACCTGTCAGTTATTCCTTATGGGTCTTCATTGGTATATCTTATTGGTAGGGAACGTTCAAATTTGTGATTGCGCATTTTTTGTGGAAGACAAGAAATTACATGTGGTCTACAAAAAAATGATGGGCTCTGTGAAAAATGGTGGGCTCCATGATTTGGGCAGGCTTGCTGCTGCTGCTTCAACAACAAAATAATTTTTTTTAATTGAAAATAAAATCATGGCTCCCCAGGGGGAGCTAGCAGTCCTAAAGGTGTTGCAGCCTAGCTGCACAGCCCCGTATGGGGGAAGGAGGGAGGGAGGTGCCAGCAGAAGGTTTGCCAGCAAGATGGCTACCCTTGCCCCTCACTGCTGATTGGCTAAGAGGGATGCTGTTTGTGTAGCCCCACCCATCACTAATTGACGGTGATAGGCTGGGCTGCATCATGAATAGCCCTTGCAAACAATTAGCGGTGAGGGGTGGAGCAACTGCGGCCTCCTGGTCAATCAGAGGTGTGATAGGGCCCTGCTGTGCTCAGTCGATGAAAATGATGGTCAGCTCCAGGATCTGCCCATGAAATTGGCTGGCTGCCTCCTTGACTTAAGTAGACCCCTATTTAATGGCAGTTTCACGGGTAAACTCCAATCTTTCTATCCCTTCTAAAATGTATTTAAGAGTTGACACGAAATGCCCTTGCATTTTTAACAACAACAGTAATAATAACTCAACCCAGGGATGCTTAACTTTTAGCCTGCAGGTTAGATGTGGCTCATGGCTCCATCTCATCTCTTGAGATGATTTTCCTGTGGGGAAGCAGTGACACCACTCCCAGTGGGAAGCGCTGGCCTCTGTGCACTGTATTGGGTGTCCAACGCCAATGTGCAGTCCCAGGCAGGGGTGGTGCCAGGCTCCAGGGTCTAATTCCACTGTGGGTGGCATGGAGTAGGTGGTGCCAAGGCCACAGAGCCTAATCCTGGCCTGTGGAGGTTAGAGGGGCAGCACCCCAGGGCCCGGTCTTAGCATGCAGAGCAGGGAAGGGGTGACACAAGGCCTCTAGGGCCTGTTTCTGGTGTGTGGGGAGCCATCTGGCTTATAGACTGGCTCCGAGCCACTCTTGTGGCTTGTGGGACCAAAAGAGTGAGCACCACTGACCTAACCTGTCACAATTGCATTGACTTTCATGCATTGACTTTTCAGTAATGAATGCAGTTCTGTACTGGATCAAAACTCTGGCCAAAGAGTTTACAGGGTATGCAGTCAGTAGATTGCTTGCTACATACAGTCTGGCTTCTATGCATTGCATTATAGTGACTATGGGCAACTGGTGCCTTCTGATACTGGGGGGGCCACCAGTGGACAATCATTGACTGGTGAGTGCTCTTCCAGTGGAAGTGTTGGCAGCAAACCTGAACGTGCACCGGCATGTCTCTCTGCACCCCCACAATCCTGGGTGGGGACACAGGCCATTGACTACTACTCCCCAGCTGGCGAGGTCCAATCTCAGGGGGGGGTATGTGCCCCCTCATGCATCATCTATGACAGTGGCTTTGGGGGGGTCACTTCCCTCTAGAAAGATCTGTGAGTCGAGACAGCTACCCTTCTGCCACCTTCTTTCCTTCTGTCAGCAAAGAAGACATGTTTGAAGGAAAAGCGATGTGGTAAAAGTTGCCCTATGCTTTGCTGATCTCTGGCTGCCTTTCTAAGCTTTTGAAGCAGTTAGTATCCAGCATAATTTAAAAGCATTTTCAGTCATTTATACTGGGAAATGGGTTGGCACATAGCCAGTCCAAGATCAGTAGTTGCAAAGATGAGCTTTAGGTCATCCTCGTACCTCTTCTGACCTACTCTGTGTGCCTCTTCATCCTAGTAAAGGATCCAGATCATTAACTTCACATTCCTCTTCAGTGTGTGTCAGCTCCGGGTAACTGACAATTCAAAAAATTGCCTGATGAGAAGTCACAGCTGGAGAGCAAACTGGTTTCTGAAATCATAAAGAGTGCACTCCAGAAGAAATAGGAAGGACATTGTGAAGATAATTTGGGACTCTTTCAAGTAATAATATCTATAGAAAAAGCATTTATTGTCTGTGTACTTTAGAGCTCTAAAATTCAATGAAGGCCAGCTGAGCAGCGTATAAAGTGATGAACTCTCTTATTCAAAATGATGACATCAAAGGGAAGCTACTGAATATGAGAATAATGTGACATACCTTTTCTGTATCCACATAGGCCAGGCTTTGATATATGTTACCAGTGAAATTGGCCATAAATGCATTTGAAATGGTAACTGCTTGGCATTATTATTGTTACCATTATTAATTCCTGTAGGCTCAACTCTGATCAGGGTTACATTGTGTATAGAGAATAAGAGGGGGCTTCTGCCTCAGAAACTTTAGTCTCATTAAAGACTATGAAGGGTTGGAGGAAGGAAATAAAGCAGTGGCCACTGAAAGCTCAAATGTGACACCTGAGAATAATAAAAAAGAGGAGGAAGAAGGAGCAATTCTATAGTATTTTTCATCTAAACATCACAAAGAGCTTTAGGATTATCACTAATTAAATCCAGGACACCTTTATGAATTAGATTGCTGCTATCCCTAATTTACAGGTAGTGAATGAAAGGACAGAGTTCAGAGGGAAGAGATTGGCCCAAAGTAATTTAGTTAGTCTACAGTAGAATTGGGAGAGGGATCCAAGTCCAGACTAAAGCTATTGGAAGCTTTCGTGGTGAAATGTGAAACCAGAGGAGGCTCATCCAACTTCACATTTGGGGTCAACCCTGAATATTGATAACACATATGTGCTGAGCTGCTGTAACATTTCATGGAAGCAAAAAGCACTACAACTTTATAGGTAGGGACCTACCAAAATTGCAATTGTGTGATTTACATGGAAACTATGATTTTGCCGGGGGGGGGAAGGGGGGGCTCTGTGAAAA
>JAGPOW010000261.1:167364879-167376625 GCA_030014935.1 Caiman crocodilus | reverse complement strand
CCCCCCCCCCCCCCCCCCCCCCCCCCCCCCCCACAGAGAAAAAGCCCAGAGTCCACACTTTTGGCAGACTTGCTGCAAAAAAACCCCAACAACCAAAAAACCCTTACCATCAAGCAGAGAAGCTCTGCAGTCTTGGAGCATGGGGGGAAGGCAGAGGGGGAAAGGTGGAGAGGAGGTAGAGGCAGGACAGGGCTGCTCACAGCAGTGAGTGGGGCAAGCAATCCCATTGTGGGGCTGCAGACCATGAACAAAGCATTCGTTATGGGGAACCTGCAGTGCATCATTGAATAAAACCTTTATTTAACTAAATTATAAATAAATAAATACATAATAAATAAAATCTTTTTTGTGATTCTATTTAATCTGAAATAAGTTAACTTAATGGGGGGGAGAACTATAATAAAAATGAAGGCCTACTCTAATGCAGGCTCTGCCCCTAAAGGGCTAGGAACCCAGCTGCTGGTGATCAGTGGGTAATAATCTATCTGGATAACAAACCAGAGACCAACTAGAAGGGATGACCAGGTGAGACTGCTGTGCTGGGATGCCCAGAGCCAAAATTGCTGTCTCCTAACACCTTCAAAGGGCGGAGGGTTTTGGTTTGTGTTGTTGTGGACTTGAGGAGTTTTTCCGTGAAGAATAAAACTGGTCTGTGAAGCTGAGAATGACTTCTTTGTCTGAAACAGCAGGGTAAGTGACCAGCTTCCAAATGGAAATAAGTACATTCAAAACCAGGAACATGATATTCTTGGTTTAGGTTTAATAAACTAATTTATCTTTTAATAAAACCATCTAGATTGCTTGCAGTATGATGTTTATGTAGATGAAAAATGAGATGGAGCCTTGTAAAAGTCTTCCTGGTTATACAATTTGTCTGAGAAATGAAACCATCAGATGCAAAATATTGATTAGAGTGCAATAAATTACTTGGGGACCAATCCAAGAAATCAGTTAAAGTCTCTCTTCCTCAGTCTGTTGAACAAATTCACACAATGTTCTATCCCTAATGCAACACATAGAGGGGAAGAACAGTTGGAAATATAACCTTTATCAAAACATATGAATATGATATTACTTACTTTCATTATAACAGAAATGGTACCACAACAAACTCCAATGTAAGATGCGTTTAGAAAACTAATGCATCTTGTATTGTCTAAGAAGCAGGATAGTTGAGACTCGTTGCTTTTCCCATTTATGAAAAGTCAGGTATTTTTGAGAGAAGCAGCACAATGAAACCCATATTTTAGGTGCATTTTATGATACATCTCCTCTCATTTCAGCATCTAAGTCATCGCAAAAAGCAAATCCATTTCTTTTTACAGATTCACACACCTCCTTTACCAAAAAGGGCTTTCAAGAAATCTGAGGCTTTATTAGGGCTAAATAATTCTATTTGGAAGCACACAGGCACAGAAGGGAAACTGCTAGTGGGCTAAAATGGGCTGGTGCACCCAATAATACCAAACGAGTTTTAGTTGAAAAATCTCCATTAATACTAATATCTCTTTTTGAAAACTACTGGCAGCCCCTGCACAAGTATTTGGGCTTGGGGCTATGCTGAGCAAAAAAAAAAAAGGAGATATGAACTGTTTTGTGGAACAGTTACCACCTTTCAATGCCATGGGAACTCCCTTTGTAAAGTATTCACAATGATTCAGTAATGCTTAGTCCATAATAGAGTCCAAGGCAAAAACTGTTGTCAGCTCTTTACAAGATCTGGTTAATTGATCATCTATTCCAGGGTTGTGATGCCCTGTGCTGGCTTGGTCACAGCAGGAAAGATTTGCTTGGTAGGATCAGTCACTGTCTCCTCCTTGTTTTTGTTCCTTCTTGGTCATGTGCAAGACCCTTA
This sequence comes from Caiman crocodilus, assembly GCA_030014935.1. NCBI lineage: Eukaryota > Metazoa > Chordata > Crocodylia > Alligatoridae > Caiman > Caiman crocodilus. Next base: position 167,374,770 of record JAGPOW010000261.1, on the reverse strand, counting down.
GGAACACTGCAGTCTTTGGTTATGGCATTTTTTGCTAGCAAAGCTAGTTTGGTTGAGAGGCATGAAAAGATGACCCTGATACAGATACAGCTGTTTTGCAAAAGGAGGACTTATGTGGTGTGAGGAGGTGGTGTACTTATGCTGATAGTAATATTGTGTTGCCATAAGCACACACATAGTTCACCTGGAGGGGAGATGTTCTGCTTAACTTCTTTTGGTATGCATTTAAGAGATTTCTCTGCATAGAGAGAAAAAAAGGATAGGAAAATTCTGCTCCTGCAGGGGCAGAGCCACAGCATCATCTAAAAAGACTGTCAATCCCATCTTGTATTAATCTGATGCTCCTTTTAGCTGATGACTCTAGCCTGTACTGCTCTTTTTAAACCTACGAACTCTAAGAACATTTGGCCTTACAGTTGGCGGGTTACACGCTGAACTCAATCCAGGGCACTGACTGCCAGATTCACATGAGTTGATGTACAGCACCACCAGGTGTTGGTGCTTTAACGTGTTTTAAAATACTACATTGAGCCAGTGCTATAGTATGAAAATAACTTGGCATGGGAGTAGAGTATTACTGAATATTTATTCATACATTGAAGCATTAAGCTCACTTTTTTCTTTCAGTCAGCTGACTTACAAGCTCCAACCTCTTTATGTTTCTTTCAAGTCCCAGACTGCCACGTTTTTCTGGAGTGAGTGGGCACATCTACACAAGGCACTGAGTCTGCAATAGCTGAAAAGTACTGCACAGTAACATGTCACAGCATGGACAATACTAATATGTTACTGTGCAACATATCTGCGTAAGATAACCTAAAAGATGTTTGCCAGTGCTACTAATTCCAGTTACGGTGCATTTATTTAGTACTTGCTAATACAAGAACTAAATTAATTTGCAGTACATGAAACATTACTGCCATATCCATATATATGCTTCATTTTATAGCTATATATTAGTGCTGTTTATTTCATTTTAACCACGGAAAAATGTGGATTTGGGTTTATTTTTTCATAACCAAAAATTGGGGACTTTTTTTTTGAATGGGAGAAAACTGGATCCCGGCTAATCAAAGAAGCAGCACTTCTTGGTTTTGTTTTTAAAGCTGAAACAAACAGTGGGAGTTCCTCAATGGTCCTGAACAGCCATTGTCAAACCTTGCTTTTCCAGTGGTTTTGTCTGTACAGTTTTCCTCATGTATAAGCAAGCAACGATTTTTATAACCAGGAGTTTACTGGCTTAGACTGTTTGATAAATATAGTTAAGTATTATTTGCCAATAAAAATATCATCGGGGATGATTTATGTTACAATTGAATTTGCTATAAAATATGCTTGCTAAAAAACAATCATACAATGATTACAGGATTAACAAGAGTGAATTAAAAAACATAATTTCAGACAAGGTTGAGTATACACCAAGCAGCCAAGTAGCTGATGATTTCAAAAGGGTTTTTTGTGCTTGTCGGAGGTGAGAGAAGTTGATAATTGCTGCCATATACCTGTATGCCAAAAGAGGTGGGACTGAGTGGGAGTGTTATTCTTTTACCAAATTTCACTTTGGCATAAAATCCAGAGAGAGTTCCACTGGCTTCTTTTTGCCATACGTTTCCATCTACAATTCTTAACCCTCATTAATAATTTGCAACTTTTGTTATAAATTTAGCAAGGTGCACTTAAACATATTAACCACTTGCCTCCATCCTTTTTGGCTTCCCCTTTGAACATCTGATAATACCTCTCAGAATTAAAGTGGAAGCCATTCAAGATGGAACAAATGCTTACTTAATCCATTCTACATCCTGACATCTGTCAAATAGGTGCCTTTAAAAACTGATGAATTTACTACAAATACATATAGTAACTATGGTATTTTTTTATACTTGGATACTAACATACAGATACATTTGAAGCTTATGCTGCCCTTTACTGTCTTTGATTGTGTTCTGATAATTTTTTATATACAGTATATAAAAATCTAAACAGATGAAAACTGGAGTCTCAAGGTCCTTCTTCTTATCCTTTTTTAATTGCTATTAAACTGGTAAAATAAAAACACATGATACATAGAAATGAAATTGAGTTGTGAGAAAAAGGCTGTGAAAGGTAACACTATACCAGGTAATTAAAGCCACAATATAAACCATGATCTACGCAGTGCTGTTAAATTTACATGGTCAGGCTCTTTAAAAGTGGTCAGTGACTGTAAGCTCTTCAAATTTGAGTACCAAATTTCAAGACATTTTAGAGAGGTCTGATTTTGTGACTGTTCCTGGTGCTCTAGAAACCAGGATCCTTCAAGGTATGCTAAGTAGAATAGGTCATTTACATCGCTGATCATCTTTCATAAACTTGCCCAAGTGTCCAGACTATAACCACATGCTATAATAATAGCCCCATATCTATCCACAGACTATTCACATTTTTTTTGATAAATTGCCATCTATATTTGACTATCATACCATAAAAAGCTCCAACCAGCTTTGAAGTTAGATGTTGAAAATGTGTACTAACTTTATAGCTGGTTGCTATTGAGCTTTAATTAAAAAACAAACAAACAGAAAACAAATATATAAATGATAGAAAGAAACTGTCAACCAAACTTCATAATGTGTCTTGCTAGGGAAACTTGAAATAAACTACACAGAAAATTGAAAATACAAGCATTCAAATGTTTGGAATGATTCCTAGGGAGAAATTAATAATAATAACAAAGAATGGCAAATTACTGCATGAACAGAGGCATATTGAATACCTTAGTCCATATCTAATTCTATGAATTAGAAAAAACAATGAAAGTATGAAGGAGAGGAGGGCTTCAGATATGCACAACTCCATTAGTGCATAAAAGGGTTTCTTAACATTTCTTTCCAAATATCTACAGAAAGTAAGCTGAAAATAAGCTGCAAAGAAGTCTTTCTGTATCTCACCAATTTTCTTGCTTTTATGACTAGTTTTTACTGTTAGTTGTCTAAATACTACCCTGACTGAAAATGAATTGGGAACAAGAATAGAATATTGATTGGCATAAATTATGGATAACACCTTGCAGGTCTACAACAAATACTTTTTCTTAGGTTTTGACTAAGCTTTCAGAGTGGTTTCATACATTTGGATGGAGTTATATGAGAACTTTTGATGGGTCTCCCCATTCTTCTATTTGAGCTTCGTCTGTTTCTCAAAAAGGATTTACCTATATGCTACAGGACGTTGTACTGTAGTATTTATCTGTCTTCTTTTCTAAGGATTTTGTCCTGACTTGGGTGATAAATGATAGGCTGTTAATGAGGTACAGAATGCACTGCAGTTGAAGATCTGTCACAGTAATCCTACAGCTGCAGAAATATTCCCATTGAAGTCAATGGGACTGTTTGCCTGAGAGAGCCTTTTTTTTTTGAATTAGGGTTGCAGAGTCAAACATATTTTCTTGGGATACAGAACAAAGAATCATATAATCATTTCAGGAAAACTGACCCAGTTCTGCTGGTTTAAGTAGTTCAGACACCATTTTAAGCAACTAAATATCTGTCCTTTCTTTTGCTTTTCTTTCGCACCACAACCTTTTGCTTATTTTGAAGGTCTGTAGATTAAAAGGGGCCTAATTCAGTTTGTTGCTAAAAGTTAAATCTGGTCCTTTCTAACATGAATGTTGCGTGGCCCCCGGAGGCTGGGGCGGCGCGGCAAGCTCCTGAAGGTGGTAGCAATGCTGTTGGCAGCAGGAGTGTGGTAGAGGCAACTGGGGAGCTGCTGCAGGCAGCTGCAGTGCTGTCAGTGGTGGGGGGGAGGCGGGAGTGGGGTGTGGTAAGCACTGACCAGTAGTTGGTGACCACCCACAGACACTGCCAGCAGCTATGGTGGTGGCCAGTGGCGATCGTGGACCGCCCACTGGAGGCGAAAGGGGCAGGTGGCACCTTTTCACAGGTGGTGCACATGCACCCCCTACATGTCACCAATGTTTTCTAAGGTAGATGACAAATTGACTTCAGTGGGGCCAGGAGTTTTTGCTCTGAGCATCTAATGAGAGGCATTATTGGGCAATCAATGCCCATTAACTTTAGTGGGAGTTGATGGTGTTAAGCAAGATGCAGGACTGGGCTCAATATGTTTTAAAATCATTCTCTACAATTCACTTTTCTTCTTTCTGACAGTTACTTAACGGGTTTTTCATACCTTTCTTTAAGAGATGACTTATTCCTGACCCGCTGTAGTGATTCCACTCGATAGAATGAATGTACAGATAAAGATATACACCCTATAAGTATCACTGATGTTTCGTTCTATGAAGAAATCAATATGAATATGAAAATAACATTGTGATTCAAATATTATTTCTGTACTACAATGGGAAATGGAGGGCTTGATTAAGAAGTTTAGGCATCTATTATTTATGGGTAGGGACTAAAAGTCATTTGAAAAACTGTGAACTAGCTACATTGTAAAGGTCAGATACTTTCAGGAAAATCATTCTTTACAATCTAGCTGGCATAATTTGACAAACCTATATAAACCTGCAGGAGACTCTTTCTTAATATAATAAAGAGAAAAAAAAATCTAAGTATGTTATAGCCAATGTGATTTTTTTTTTGCTGTTTGTTGCAGAAAACCATCCTGAGAGATCTGTGAAGCTTACTGCTCTTGGTGTTCATAGGGGGTTCCATGGCTTAATATTGACAAGAGCTCAACACTTTTTCCTTTCCTTTCTCTGTGTTTTCATATTGTCAGTACTGCTTAGGGAGAGTTGGAAATTTTTAGACTTTTTGGTGGGAAGGGAAGGAGAATATCAGATGATCATAATTTTAAAGAAATGCCTGTGGGCATGAGCTAGTTTTGATGAGTTATCTGACTTAAAGCTGAGAAATTTCAAAATGGTTGAAAAGTTCCATTTTGATACCTCTTAAACAAGACATTTTGTATAGTCTGAAGTAATTTTTCATTCAAAAATGTATACTAAAATAGATTTTAAAAAAGGGTGAGTTAAAAAGAAAACTGTTAGAATTGCCTCAGAAAATATTGCACTTATATTTACTACCTTTTTTGCTGGAGGGGATTTTTTATGGTTAGTTAATATTTTTAAGACTTCAAATTTTCTCTAATTTAGAATGGAGGTGGAGGGAATGTCAATCTCATTCTTGAAGGATAAGGCAACTGTTTCCTACCTAGCCACAAAAACCGTGTATGAAACTCAGGGGGAAAAGTGAATCTAAGTTATCTACATCTGAGTTACTGTATTCAAGTTAACCTACAGTAGTGAGTGACAGCATTGCACTATTTCATACCGCTAGTGTGTATTTAGTGCAGTGCTGTATGTGGAGCTAAGACTTTGGCGGGCACAACCCATGGTTCTAGGCTCCGCAGTAAGCTGAGTCATTTTAAAATGACTTCCTAGAGAAGCATAGGAAAATTTGTCTGTTCCTTCTGGGCCAATTGAGGAATTTTGCAAAAGCATGAGAGAACTAGCCCCCCACTACACATTGCAGGTATTGCATAATTAACTGATTAACTGCAACTAACTTGAGACCAGCTACACCTGCAAAGTAGCTATCCTACCATAAAAAGCTCCAACCAGCTATAAAGTTAGATCTTGAAAATGTGTACTAACTTTATAGCTGGTTGTTATTGAGCTCTAATTTCCATGTGTAACAGGGTTCCCCACTTGTGGCTGTGAGCTCTATCAGCTAATAGGACTTCCAGATGCAGGGGTGGACCATGCACTGTGAAACACCTGGGCCTAGGGGATTGTGGCTACCATGATATCCAGGGCTGGTGGGTACATGAAACCTTTGGGCCCTGGAGATTGAGGTTGCTCCATTCCCTAGGGCAGGGGTTGTTAACTGGGGTTCGTGTACCCCTGGGGGTACTTGGAAAGGGGCTAGGGGGTATGTGCAGGTGGGCAGGAATGGAGCACTATCACCCACCATGCCACATTGCTGCCTCCCAGGAGCAAGGCTGGGTGGGGGGTGAGGGCAGTGGCTCCCCTCTGCAGGCTGCACAAGTGCCACCTAGTCGGCCGGCCGGAAACGGGGTGGGGGGAGCTTGCATGTGGCAGCCACTGCCGCCATCCACAACACTGCACCACCACATGCTCTGTGCCTGGCCACTGCCATCCCCCCTCTCCACGTCCAGCTGCTGCCACCCCCTGCTCTCTTCTGGGTACAATTCTGATGGATCAGGGATAGACTCCTTAAAAAAGGTTGAAAATCCCTCCCTGAGGGCTTGGGGGTGCATGAAACCCTCTGCCTCAGTGAAATCCTTTGTCTTCTGCTGTGATTTCTACCTCCCAGTACTGGGGGTGTGTGGGGCACCCCTGTGGCAGGAAGTCTCAGTGGAGGGGTTTCCAGCTGTGGGAGCTTGCTTCTTGCTTGTGTAGGAGGAGCCTGGGATTGGGATCTGCAAGAAGGCATGATGGGGTCTAATGCGCCATCCCACAGTCACACTTCCTGCCATGCATGTGTGGCCCTAGTGACTCTACTGGCCCTAGTGACATACAAGTTTGCACTAGCCTGTGACCACTGGAAAGCAATTGTGGTAGTACTTTATAGGGTACACTCACTTGAATATTAGTCCATTTCCCCTCCCAAGAGGCCAGTCAGCTTGAATTAAAAGAACCATCACCTTGAAGTTATGACTTGTTTTGTGTGGATGTAAATCAAGTTATAGTCAACATTTGAATTACAACCAGGGATACTAGTTTTCCATGCTAAAAACCCCAAAATTATCCAACAAGAAAAAAAAAATATGCGTTTTTCTGTGCTGCCTCTCCCCCTGCTGATTGGCTGAGAAGGTTGTCTTTCAGGTGGCCTTGCCCTTTACTGCTGATTGGGAGAGAGGGGCAGGGCTGCCCTCTTGGCCAATCAGTGGCAGAGGGGCAGGTGACATATTGTTTGATTCCCTGCGTGCTGACTTCTTCCCCCTGGCAGGTTGTCTCAGTAGCCATGAGAACTGCCGGCTCCCACTGGGGAGTTGAGATTTTATTTTCAATGAGGTTTTGTTTTGTTTTGTCTTTCTGGCGATTTCTAAAGGATCTTTGTAAAAATGCAAATTCCATGTTTTTCCATGGGAAGTGGATTTCTAGGATCCTAGTTATTATTGATCTGCACTTTGCAGTAAAGCCTAGGAGTGAGAGTGTTAAAGCTTTGGGTTTAACTTAAAATACAGCCATCAGAACTACTCGATTTCACTACCGTTTGCAGCTCAACTAGGAGCTGACTGCAACTTACCACCAGAGACCTTAAGATCCTAAAACATACACCAACATGATGCACATTAAATGGATTAAAAACCAGCTACTGATGGTTTTTAGTATGTAATTGTAAATGAGGAATCTTTTAGTGGGTGTCAGTTCCTGAAGAAATCAGTACTTGTCTTTTGTCCTGGTTTTTTAAAGAAAATCCTTACTGATAACGTTTGCAGGTAGCACACACTAGTAAGCAACATACAGAGCAGTTCACTTGTACATAGTTCCCTGTTGCTTGGCAAGCTAAGCCCAAGGAAAGAAAATGGCTTCTGATACTGCACTTAAGAACAAAGAAAACAGGCCATACTTATAGGATGGGGAACTATCTGGGAGAGTGACTCTAAAGATGCTTTGGGATTGCGGTAGATGATCAGCTGGACACAAACTTCCACTGCACCGTTGTGGCTGGAAGTGCTAATGCAATCCTTGGATGGAGAAGTAGGGCCATAGCGAGTAGGGAAGTTTCTTAATGTCTGCATCTGGCCTGGAGTTCTGAGCCCGCTTCTGCTGTTGACAGGTCAAGGAAGATATTAACATAAATGTTTTGGGGAATAGCCAATTGAAGACTAGAAAACATATTTTAGGCTGCAGGAGCTCAATAGTGGGAAAAAAGGAAAGATTAATGAGTAACTTTATCACAGTCTATCACTCCCACACGGGGAACAGAAATTTGATGAAAGAAGGCCTTTCAACTAGCAGATAGAAGTATAATGAGCTGGAAGTTGAAGCTAACCCAATTAAAAGTAGAAATATAGCTTGGATTTTTAACAGTGAAAATGATCAATTACTGGGAAAAAACTAGCAAGGATTGTAATGGATTTCTTATCCACAGACACTTTTTTCAACTGAGATTTTATTTTTCTGGAAAGGAAATTTCTCTGGTTCAAACATGAGTTAATTTAGGGAAGTCCTTTGGAGCTCAAATCAGATGATAAGAATGAACCATCACATACTTATAATCTTTCAAATAGAAGGAAAAGATTGTATTCCACCATCAAATTTACCAGGTTGACTAGACTACGAGAGCTCTAACTTCTGCTGGTTTTATGCTGGTGCAACTTCATAGACCTACTGTTGGTATTTCAGTATAAAGACCCTCTGTGCGTATCCGTGTAATTATTTATGATTCTATTTCAATCTGACTAACAGAGTCTTTAGAAGTACAGTATTACTTGTTCAGTTTTTAATAATAACATAACAGTTACGCTTTCTTAAAATCTGCTGATTTGCAGGATTTGCAAGGTAACTGGATTTTGGACAGTGGGATAGCAGGACCATGAGCTAGTGATTGGCCTCATGGTTTTTCAGATGCAAGGCACATACCTGTGTTTTCACTGGGTTGGTGTGTAATTGGTTTTTAATGTAGTATGAAGTTAGGGCAGTTAGTGTCTCACTTAGGGATTTTTCAACACGGTCAAAGCCAGTGCACAGGATGTCTGCATAGATGAAATGTTTTGTGTCCAGATCAATTGGTTGGTCATTTGTGTTGATGTTATATAAAGTGCTGCAAGTATGCTTGACTATCATTTACCACAATAATTAATGATGGGGGACAAGGACGGCAGAAGCTTCACCACTTTTATTAAATTAAAGAAAGGAAATTCTGTAATTTCTTATGGCTGATAAATTAGAAAATGTGTAATAGTAACTGGTAATCTGGGTTCCTCCTGTCTACTCCTTAGGAACTACTAATCAGATACAAATATTAGAATAACAGCAGTGACAATTCAGATCTTTTCTGCTGTTTGGGAACTGGAAGCAATGGGGTTCCCCTGAAATGGAGGAAACAAAGTCCCTTTCTTTCTAATACGTGTTCATATTTCAGCTGAACCTGGAAAAAGTGAAACACGAACAAACTGACCTAAAGAAGACATGAAAACACACCGAAGGCAACAGACAAACTTTTATGAACTCATGTTTCCTTCGTCCTACCCCACATCCCTTAAGTACTTGTGCTAAGCATTCTGAAAGAGCAATCTTCTATAAACCGCAGTTCCTCAATACTTAATACATTCCTCGTGGCACAGGAATTAATAGCTTCACTTGTATCTGTGACTCATCTTTGTCCTGGCTTCTTTCTGTGCCACCTCTGCAACATTTCTGTGGGCCAGTTGGTGAAGGCACAGCAAGCCATGACTTAGGAAGCAAAATTTAAGCACTGTTTTTTCCTCTGGAAAGAGAGAGAATAAAAACACAATGGGAAGATTTTGATGACTGAAACTTGCCAGATGTTGGGGGTGGGAGGCGGGTGTTTCTTTGTTTTGTTTGATAAAAATTAATGAAAAAACCTTCCTAAAATGTTATTTCTAAGGAACAAAATACATTTTCTAGTCAACTTGATAGGTAAGCAGGACATTCAGGCCTTGAATTTCCAGGAATGCGCTAACTACTCAATGTCTGGAGCTGAAGATCCACACCTTCCCAGGAGTATTTGTTCCAATGTTGAGCCCCAGCCCAAATCTGGGTTTGCGCCCGGAATGCAGACGCCAATATATACACCGAGCGGTGGAAGTAAAAAGAAAAGTTTATTGCTAGCAACAAATGGTGCAAGCAGAATAATTCAAGCAAGCACCCTGAATATCATTTCTGGGGTATTTTTATACAGAAGTTTACAAGGTTTCACAAGCGTGCTGTTCAGTAATTGGTTACAAGGGAAT
>JAGPOW010000261.1:167349311-167364779 GCA_030014935.1 Caiman crocodilus | reverse complement strand
AAGCAAGCACCCTGAATATCATTTCTGGGGTATTTTTATACAGAAGTTTACAAGGTTTCACAAGCGTGCTGTTCAGTAATTGGTTACAAGGGAATGACGAAAGAAGTTCTCTACTGAGCTTGTCTCTATACCTGTGTTTAAGCCATGTACCTCATTTACATACATGTATGTTTCATTAGCATACTTTCTCTCCACCTAGGGGTGAGCTTTTTAGTATTACAATGAGTTCTTTGACCTAATTGGCTGGCTTTTCTTATTCCTTCAAGTCTCTCTCTCACCCAGTTACTAGTGCTGCCTCCTTATCATCACAGATGGCCATTCTTTACATAACAGTCTCTTCTCGTTATTGTGTTTGGGTGGAGGTTTTCAAGGGTATTCCTTACACTGGCAAGAGGATGTTCACGTTACTGCCCCTGAGAGCATTAGCAAAATGGGCCAGGAATGCAATGGGCAAGGAGAGGTTGCAAGGAGTTAGGTGAATGGGGTTGGGATAGGGAAGGTTGGGTGGGGGTACCTGGGGATCTGCCCCCACAGCTGATCTGCTCCCCTCTCCTTACACTAAGACATCAATTATAGGCTCTTAGCTACATGCTATAAAAGCTATGTACCCCAAACTTTTAAAAGTTGAGCTTCTCTTTCAGCAGCATTAGTGTAGTTGTTTGCTCACCGTCACAATGCTGCCAAAGGCCTACCCTTGTCTGTCCTATGTCCTTCATATCTGCCTCCCCCATCCTGCCCACATTTTGGGGTAGATTCCTATAGTATGCTACTTCTAATCCTTTCTTATGTGAAAGAAATAATTAACAAAAAGGTGACATTTCAAGTATCATCACTAGTATTTGAATTAGTTGCCACTAAATGCCGTATTGATTTCAGGTATCCAGGTTGTAGTCGTATTGGTCTAGAGGAAATGGCAAAAGATGATACCTACTCTACTCATGGAGCCATTGTTTCAGGCTCTGTACAAAGTCAGACAGAGTAAGGGTTGCATTTGCTTTACGCTTTTCCTATTGTGAAGACAGCTTTCATAGGTGGCAACTTTACGTATCAAAAGAGAGCTGAACTTTAAGCTAATGATGGAGAGTACTGTCTGCTTCACATTCCCTCTCTGCTATCCTTCGTGCACCGTATCTGAAAAGCATATGGATCTCTGCTCTAAAGCATACCTTAAATTCAGTATGACAATTCCTACACTTCTATATTTTTAATGGAGAATGCAAGCTGCTTTAGCTGTGTAAATGATGGGCTACTTATCCATCCTTCTCATTTTCATAAATAAAAGTCTCTGGTGCAGTAGTGTTCAACATACTGATAATAAAGCACTTGGCTCTCTTGCACTACTATAATCTGTAAAACTAATGGTCTTCCCTGTCAAAACATTCCTGGTCATGTAGGAGCAATCCAACTGGGGCTCATTTGTAATATTGTTTTTCTAATAGCACTATGTATTGGTTCAGGTAACTGCACATGGTAGTACATTGGACACATGGGAGCTCATATAGCTTTTGATTGAAAGAAGAATTATTATGAAGCCCTGTCCTCTGGGTACAGAACAACAGTTCACTTCCTGACTAGTCCTGACTTTAGAAAAGGAATTAGAGCCAAAGAGGGAGAAAAATATAAACAATTGAGAACAGTTTTCAGATTGTGCTGCTTTTTTAGCTGAGGAATATAAAATCCACATGAGAAATCTGAATATTACAAATTGTAAATAAAAGAGAAGGAAAGTAGATCTGAAGTAGTATTGGATTTTTTTTTGGCGCATGCAATTGTGGGAACAGTGTAGACAATTAACCAACTTGGTAAAATAACGAAATACTCCAGAACATTACCACAATAATGGGGAAAGTCAAAATTGTAGCCTAAAGTTTTGGTCCAAGAGCATAGTATTAAATCTCAGAACCACCTCTAAAAGTCTCAGCCAAAATAAGAACTGTCCCAAACCTTTACCTGAAATATGATCAGAAACATGTTCAGATTTTCAAAGAACACTGAGAAAAACAACAGCTTCCCCCATAAACATTTCTTTTGCTTGTATTCTTTTGTTATTTCCAAATGAGATGCAAAAATACAGGACATCTTCTGAAAAAATCTCTGTTCTCATTGAATTACCAGCCCAGAATTTAGACATTCAATTTTTTTGGACATTGAGCTCTGTAGACCTTTTGAAACTTGCTCGAACATCAATTCAAATGTACATTTAGGCTGGAATTAAAAAACCAAAACAAATCAAATCATAAAAACCTAAAATCTTTGTAGGATCTGAGCCAGTAAGTCACATAAATTCCTTTAAAAATGTCTGGTTAGGCCCTGAACCTGCACATAGACATGCAGAATAATCATACTAGGCATGTCTACGTGAGATGCTACTGTGCAGTTGTTACTGTGAATTTATTTAGCATTTGTATTGGTAAGTACTAAATAAATGCACAGTAACTGGAGTTACTGTGCAGTAGCACTGGCGGACATCTTCTAGGTGACACTAATGAGCAGTAGCGTATTAGCACTGTCTGTGCTGTGACGTGCTATTGCTCAATTGGTATCTTGTGTAGACGTGCCCACTGAAATCTACTCACCTGAATAAAGTTAAGTATGGCTGGTTGTGGGATCAGGGCCTTAGTGTTCTAAAATTTTTGCAACATTTTCAGTGTACAGTGAAATCTGTAGGTATAATTTTCTGTTAAGCTCCTGCTGAGACTTTTATTTTACTAGTCTTCCGTCAACAATGCCAGCTATGCATTCCCACATTTGATTATATTACGAAAACCTAGAAAGACAGTGAGACTAACAAGCAACCCCTCACTCTGAGATAATTGGGAAACAAAATAGAATTAAATTAAATTAAATTAAATTAAATTATTTGAATTTTGGGAAGAGTGTGTTCTCTCTGGAGAAGTTTTCCTTTTTATTTTTTCCTTGTGATTAATGTTATTTATTGTTTTGTTTAGTACTGAGAGTGGCAGCATGCCTGGTGCTTTACTATTCAGAAAAGAAAAGACAGCTTTTAGTGCAAAGAGCTTATAGTTTCTGCTAGACTGAAATAAGACAGAACAGCTGGGTGTAACCTGGTCTTTTGTTAACCGAACTAGTATTTAGGGAGTTTGAGGAATAAGGTCAAATAAAGAGCTTTGCACTACCTATGTAGCACAAATACGTAGGTCTTTTGTATGTATGGTGACTGACTAGAGCGATCACAATAGTGGGTGTGTCTACATGAGAGTGCGCAGTTGAATAATTCTACTGCATATTAGTACATCATGGCAAAAACTGTGCTGATGCGCTAATGCACAGTAGAATTAACCTACTGCACATTAACAGTCACAGAAAGACCATGGCACATTAGCACTAGCTACTGTGCATTCATGTAGTACCTCCTATTAGAGGCATATTAGATGCACCCAGGAAACCTAAATGCTACTGAGTACAGTAGAGCCCATAAAGCTATTTAAGTTTATTGTTGCACCTTTGGAAAAGTGTTGGGGTCCTGCAGTTTCCAGTTTAAAATGGAAACTTGTAACGTAGGGCAAGGCATTTCCTAAGTGTAGTTTTTGCCTTTACAAACTGTGAACTAGTTCTGTTTCCATGAGCAGCTGTAGGAACTGTTCATGTGCAACCACCTCCCTTCTGCAGGAATTCCAAGCAAGAAACCATTGCTTTGTCTAAAAAGCAGCTATTCTGAGCCTTTGCCTTTCCCAAAGGAATAGCACAGACTCACAGCCAAATGCAGACTTCCTTTCAGGGACTGTGCTGAAGTCAATCCTCTGACTGCTTTGTTCCAACTCTTGCTTTTGAGTTTGAAACACAGGAAATCTGTTAGCTCCGTACTCTCCCTCTGGACTGCATATTCTTGCAGGTGGCTCTAGATACCAATCCCCTGTTTTATGCACCTGTTCTACTACACAGAAGGACCTCAGGTTTTCCTGTTGTTGGGCACAAAGGAGATGCCTTAGCTTAACAATACAGTTTAGGAAGTTACTCTTGGAGCAACCCAAATAGAGTTAGTTTGATCTAAGTGCTGAACTGTACCTACATTGGGGGAGTTTAGATTGGGCAAAAAATGGCTGCCTTACCTACCTTCCCCTCCCCAAGTATGCTCTCCCACTCCCAGATGGACAGCCTTCTCTCTGGAACCCCCCCACCCTATGCCAGCAAACCCGCCACAGACCCAAAAGCCCTACTTGACCCTGCCCACCCCTCACTCCACCACAAGTTAAGTAGATACCATTCCCACCATGGCTCCCAGTGCCATGATCACATACCTAAGTGGGGCCAAATCTACAATCACATTGCTTAACTTAAGCTGCATGATCATAGATTGGATCTAGATAATGTCTGCATGTGCCCTTACTCTCAAAAGCTTATCTGACATCTCTCCCAGCTGTATGAGGTCCAACAAATGATGTTATCTCATCTTGTGAGTCTGGCTTCACTCTAACTCGTGGATCATAAGAGTTATGACAATGCTGCTACTGTGATCACCTTAGCATATTACACCTTTTATGGCCAGCCATTAACACTTCTTCCAAAATGTATTTACAAGCTTCCTGAGCTCATCCACACTCAATAGTCCATGATGTGCTGGAACAGGTGGCCTTTTATGATCCTTTTAGAAGGCTCCTGTTTCGCTACTGAAAATTAGTGTCAGAAATAAAGTAGCAGAGACAGCAAAATAAGGCATAAAACTGCGTATCTTTAGGGGAACATCAAATTATAAATGGAGAGTGAGAAAGAAAGATTGTTTCAGTTTTGGAGTTACCTGGAAAAGTTAATAATTCTCTGTTGTACTGCTTGTTATTGTAGTTATTATTACGTATTTTTTATTGTTTATTGCAACTTCAGTGACCCATTTGGAAGAGATTTAAAAGAGCTATTACTGTAATATTAGGTTAAGAATAATGTGTGTTGAGGGGGAGGAGGTTCCCACTCTGCTTTTTATTTTTCTTGTTGACTTTCAAACTTTTTTTTGCCTGACAGCACCAAAATTACCCATAAACCACTTCTACAATATCTGAGAGAAATAAGATTCACTCTGCATTAAAAAATCGCTAACTGGTATATACAGAACAGAGGTTTTTACACTCCTCAGTGGATGGTGATCTGTAATTTCTAACACTGTTTGTAAGTACCAACAGATAAGCGTGAACCTCTAGAACTATTTCTGTCACCAAGTCCAACTAGAAAGTAGTTATGGAGACCAAAAGCTTCTAATGGATTAAGAGCTAAGAAAAACACAGATTTGCAAAGATCAATGTACAGATTGTTGGGATGAAAATCAACAATTGAAAGACTGAGGAAGACGCCTCACATAACAGAAACTAGAGAGCTGTATGTCTTAATGGTCCATAACAGGAGGCCAGTGATAGATCTGAAGGACTTAAGAATATCAAGACGGCATCTGATTAGCCAGGGAGACTACAACCTGGAAGGTTTTGGCTGACAGAGACAGACTTTTAAAACTATATCACTAAACTACAGAAGAGGATCTGAGTCTTAGCCTTCATCTGTTCTTGACCATATCCCTAACACACATGATTGGACTTATCTGAGATGTCACAAATAAGTATAGATCTATTTAAAAATGTATTACTATATTATGAGAGAAACAGTATGTGAAAACATTATAGAACATGAAGGTATATGTAACCAGTGTTAGAAGACGCATGCTAGTGTTGTTAGTTCATGCTTTTCAGAGGAAAAAAAAAGCATTCTGCACATTGGAAATTCTGGGGTTTGATCAGCCCTAGTACACATGTAGCACAACAAAATAAAAATAAAGATACAGACTCCTATACCAGTCCGTGAAACTTGATCATTTTAGGAGCCTAAACAAAGGTGCTGAAGTCCCTGAAAAAGTTACATAGTTTCCAAGGTGCTGAAGCCTCTTAATATACTGACAATTGTGGGTTTTCAGTACAATTGAAAGAGTCCACTTTCAGTTTCATGCTTATATACCGTTTTATACCAAGCTGCGCTTTAGCTTTTCAAGTTTGCAGAATTGTGGCCACTGTATTTGCATCTATATCTATATACAAGTATAGTTTGTCTGCTATCCTAATTTACAGCAAGACAGTAATTTACCTGTGACAACTAATGTAAGAGTGCTGGGTAACATGGAAATAACCTGGCAAAATCTAGGGTGCCAATGGCTTTGTGCAGAAGACCATCTCAGAGGCAGGGTACTAGTCTTACCCTAGGTAGGGAAAATGCTGCAAAAAGGTTGTGGAATTGAGGCCTAGTCCATGATAGGGTAGTCTGGGCTCTTTACCCCTGATAAATGGATTATCTCCTCTATTGCAGCAGCTCCTGAAGCCAACCTGGTTCCAAATACTGGTAAGCCTGCAGCTGGAGTAATTCTGGGCTCCACAATTTTAAAAAGGGTGTGGAAAAGCTTGAGGGAGTCCAGAGGAGAGCCACGCATATGATCAGAGGACAGGAGAACAGGCCTTATGAAGAGAGGCTGAGAGCCATGGGACTCTTCAGCCTGGAAAAGCACAGGCTCAGGGGTAACCTGGTGGCAGCCTATAACTACAGTAGGGGAGTGCATCAGGATTGGGGGGAACATCTGTTCACCAGAGCACCCCAAGGGAGGACAAGGTCAAATGGTCACAAACTCTTCCAAGACTGTTTTAGGCTGGACATAAGGAAAAACTTCTTTATTGTCTGAGTCCCCAAGACCTGGAATAGACTCCCTCCAGAGGTGGCACAAACACCCGCTCTGCACTCTGAAGAAACATTTGGGTGCCTATCTTGCTGAGAGCCTTTGACCCTAGCTCATTTTCTGCCTCTGGGGCAGGGGGCTGATTTTCTGAGTTCCCTTCCAGTCCTCAGGTCTATGAAATCTATGAAATATGCTGGCAGTGGCCTTTCTTTGACCTAAAGTAGTGAAGCCAGGTGTGTGATCTAGTGTCTCCATAGACACTGCCCAGGTTTTTGTGCCTTGGAGCGGTCACTCAACGTTTACCAAAAAAGCAGATTGCATTACTACACTAGACAAAAAGAAGAAGAGAAGATCGTAAAGCTACATTTCAACGTGGAATGTCAGGACCATGTGCGCTGGGCTGACTGAAGATCCTGTCCATATCTTTAACGTTTGCAGGACGGTCATGATGGATATGAAATTAAATAGGTTGAACACTGACACTGCAGCAGTACAAGAAACACACCTGGCCTTGGATGGCTTCTCAAGAGAAAAAATATTACACATTCTATACAGAAATAATCTTCTCAAAATGATCAAGAAGCCATTGACTGGTTCTGAAAGTATTCCATGGTTTACATTTATATTTTAAAAGGCACAGTCACCTTAGCGAGTGCCTACGCTCCAGCACTTTATACTTCTGCTGAGGTTAAAGACAAGTTTTACCAAAAAAAGGCTAATGTTATCAGTAAGTTTCCAAACACTGAAACTTGTATCTCCCGGGAGATTTCAGTGCCAGGGTTGGTGCTGACAGTGAACCCTGGCCAATTTGCCTGGGCTCACATAACATGAGTAGCATGAATGATAATGGAAAAAGGTGGTTGGAGTTCTGCTCTTATCATTATGCTTATAACTTAAGCATCACCAAATCACTCTTTCAAATGCACCCAAGATCCAGCCACTGGCACCAGTTGGACCTCATCATTGAAAAACCTTGCAGCTTATGGAGGTGCTGGAGGAGTTCTTCAGAGCTGCCTTTGCGAGGTTATAATCCAACATTATATTAATCAGAATCCAATATACTTGTTGCATTACGTGTGTGTATATATCTTTTTTTCTAGAGTGCCAGATCTGCACCAGCACAGCATATTTCCATTAAAGGATCAGTTCCCTCAAACAGTTATTTTGACATTGTGTTTATGATCTTTAATTCACTTCCTTTTTTGTCCTCCTTGCTAAACCCCGCCAAAGGCTTCCTTTGGCTTATAATAAAAGGCAGTGAATAGAAAACATCTGATCCATCCTTTCAAGCAGATAATCAGAGACATTTTTATTAGCATCAGATAGATCATTTCTGTGGATAGTTTACAATTTTGGACTGCAATATCTACTATAATCTTTATGCCGGGCCTTTTACCTTCCAAAATCTCGGTACTTGCCAGTTCTGCCTTAACACCCAAGAGAATTCTGTGATGTGTTTACATTTAGTTTTCCTCTTGGGCTGTTAGAAGACAACATACAAAATAGTTTTCTACCTTGTTTTATGAAAAAAAAATGAACAGCATGGAAAAAATATGAAAAAAGAAATGAACAAGCAGGGGTTTGGCCTAAATTCCTTAACTGAGGGTTTGTGTTTGAAAAGATCTCATTTTAAATTGGAAAAGTGATTTAGGCTACTTCTATGGTTATCACTTTTAGGATATCTATGCTGAAGCTGAGGGTGTGGTCACAGTGCAGGTAGGCATCCTTGTGTTAGCGCAGTCAAAACAGAAGTAGGCTAGCATGGTGAGAATAGAAATCATGGAGGTTTGGAATTTAGCACAAGTTACAAATTGATATGTGTTATACAAGTTCGCCATGAGACTTGTATACAGTGCTGACATGTAGGGGGTGCACAGGGGTGCATGTGCTGGTGCACCCCCTGACTGGATGCGGGGGGCAGGCAGGAGTGCCGGTGCCCCCTGCAAGCACGGGCCAGAGCGTGGAGCACCAATGCACTTCCAGAAGTAGCTGCCGCCAATCCTGAAAGCAGCCTCAGTGATTGGCCATCTCAGGATTGGCCGTGGGGGGACCTGCCCCCAGTCAGCGAGTTTGGCTGCAGAGGGACCCCTGCTCTGGTTGATGACTGGTCACTGGGGCAGCACCAGTCACCTATGCTTGTATAGGCTGTGCTGGAATCCATACTAGAGTGTTTCCACTACTGCTGGTGTTCACACTTGTGCTATAGCCACACCCTTCGCTTACCGTGTAGGAACACTTTTTGATAGTATGATTTCACAGTATCATGGTGTTTCTTCCTATTTTATATCAATTCAAGTGGGAGAGGATTGTGGTCTACTTTCCTGCTTCCTTCCTAGTAAACTTCAGCTTTCTCTCAGGCTTCGAGCTTTGTGCCCTCTCCTTCACTTTTCCTTCCTTGCCCCTCTCATACTGAATAGCCTACTTGTATTCTGACTTAAAACAATATAATTATGATTTCATTAAGACAAAAAGATATCCAGATAGCCAGCATACATATATGGACACACAGAAACAAAGACACTAGCAATGGAGAGAAATGATGGTTGGTCAAACAGATCTTTTGAAAGATCATTGTTGACTTGGGGGAAAAAAATCATTTGCTTTATCTTCTGGTGTTATAAACAGAATCTAAGCTCGCTCCCGTGTCAACCCCATAGCCTGAGAATCTGGGACATGCAGCAAAGGGAAGTTCTCATTTGTAAGAAAGAAAGAAAGTCAGAGGGTTTAGGGTCACAAGCAAATGAGCCAAAGGGGCGGAAGACGTAAAAGGTGAAGAAACATCAACACTGTGGTAACATACACTCAGCATCTTAATTTCCACCTTCCTCAACACACAGTTCCATAAGACTTTCGTCCTCAGAGCACTCAAATAGGAGCCACAGCTGCCCCCAAGTCAGAGCCCAGTGCATGGGCAACTGATGCCTCCTGAGTCAGGGTCGGGCACCAGATTACTGTTGGAGGGAGTGTTCCCCAGCCACCAATCACCAATGGGGGGTGGTCCCCCAGTGGCAGATTGCCAACCGGGGTGGGGGGTGCGGGCGATGGCATTTCCAGTTTTTTGGCTGGCACTTCCAGAGGGTGCATGGCTGATCTTGTGTGCACCCCCTATGTGTTGCCAGTGGTCCAGCATCTTAAATCCACAGTCCTGGGTGCTGAGCTGGTGAGCTCAGGGGGCTGGACTCAATGATCTTGTAAGATCTGTTCCACGCCTAACGTCTATGAATCTCCAGCTCCACAGTGCACTCCTCTGTGTAGGGCTGGCCAGGTTCCACGTGCATGCTCCTCTGTCCTTTACTCCAGCCAAAGCTTTGTTTTCCTTTTTCCCTTGCCCCCCAGGCCCTGGGGTTTTCTCTCAGTCGTAGTCCATATTAACAGTCAGCACAGCTCCGCAGACTACTTGCTGGTTCCTCCTGCTGTTGCACACATTATATTCACATTACAACTACAGCTAAGTGAAATTGAAGAAAAAATAGTGATTTTTTTCCCCTCCTGTTTTTTATCCATTTGTTTACTCATTGAAATTGGCTGCATATAAAATAAACTCCATTGCAGGGTTTTCTTTGTTTAATGAATATTCACTGTTGTTTTTCTGGGTCTTTTACACAGGAACGGGAGAGAGAAAAATATTTTTTAAAAGGCAAAGCAATAGTTGGAGTTGGTTGCATTTTTTAATGTAAGTCTCATGATAATTTGTGTTTTCCTCAATGCCACAGTTCCTGTACTTAACTGGATACGTGAGAATTTAAGACCTCATTAAAAATAAAAGATAAGCATCTCTCTGTCTCATATTTACAAAGAAAAAGCTTGAATGGTTGAACTGGACTTATCTTAGGGTGCATAAAGCAAAAATCAAGTAAAAAGAACTCCAAAATAATTATTTAAAAAATTGTGGGTTTTGAGGTCCTTGCTTGTAGTATTAACATGACTAGAGTAAGCAATATTGAAAGTATAATTGCAAACCAAACCAAACCAAACAAAAAGATTGGTTTAAGAGAAGAAACAACTTTCAACTAACATTTGTTTAAACTGGCTTTACAACTAAAGTCCCTTTGAACTTATTTACTGTTTCATAAGAAACCAATGAAGTTTTCTTAATGAAGGAATAATACAGTCAATTATATTGGATTGGATGAGCAATCAAGCAGCCAAATTTTCAATAAGATGCAAATGTTTTAGAGACACGGCAAAATGATCATTGAAGAAGGCATAGATATTCTGCCAAGTGGGAACAGATGCATGGAAGACGTTCAGTAACAGTTGTGCAAGCCATGACTGGCCAACAGCTTCAAGATGTTTTTAGCATAATAATATGACAACCTGGTTTATATTCGTTTCAAAAGAAAAAGATGGCAAAGTATGAATCTGGGATTAGCACGTGTCCTACGCAGGTTGACTAGAAGAATAACTCGGGAAAGAAAATGACACAGATGACAATGCAGAAGACCCAGTACCTGATTCTCCCTGGTCACTGACAGTTTGGTCCAGGGAGTAGAAAACTGCCCAGCTCTGTGCTGTCACACATCCATGCAGGTATATAATGCCATAAAAGCTGTTGAAAGGTCTCTAACGTTAAGAAATTTGTGGAGATCAAATGAGATGGGTTAGGGATTTGAGAACCGGGAACAGAAAGAAAAGATGTAGGGGAGTGACAGTGGACCAAATCGCTGTAAGTCAATGAGGAAAATGATATATTCTGTGAAAAGAGAAATCTCTGATAAGCAAAGCTTTAAATACAATGTAATCCTGTAAAATTGAAAAGGAAAGGGGCTAGATGAAATGAAAAGTGTCTAACTTGAGCTCACTCTTCCCCTCTTTGATTTAGGATGCGTGATTATTTTCCCATTCTCCCTTGTCACTTATGCAGGCAGATTCCTCTCTGCTCTAAACAATGACCTCTTTGTTTGGCCTTTGCTAGATGTGCTTCTTCTGGTATCTCTCTCACACGCAGTGTAGAAGATGAATGTTCCTCTCAGCTTTTTCCAGGTTTTAGGAGTGCTTCAGTGACCATCTATAGTGTACTCTGCCTACAATGATCATATCTGCAGTGTCTCCAGATGTGTTTGGGAGTGCCTAATTGCTCCCAGACTAAGTGCCAAATTTTGAGGAAAATAGCATGAAGCTGCTCTTTGCGGGCCCAGGGAGCTGCTAGTGCTGCTTGCTGGCTCTCGATTTGCTTATTGGAGCACACCAAGCCCCTATAATGGAGTTTATGATACATTTTGGCATCTGGTAGGTATGGAGCTGTAGTGAACGGGTGGGGCGTGTTTTCAAGGCAGTGCTCCCCAGCCAAGTCAGAGGCAATGTAAATGTGCCCTATATGACTAATCCTTTTTATTTATGAAAGGTAGACATGACTTGAAAAATCTATTTTATTTATCCTGCGGCAGATCAAAAGACCATGTGCCAAACCAATTTTTCCACCTGCCTTTTCAAGAAGGAAGACTGTTTTCCTTATTTAACTTGGTTCATATGGATATGCCATTTATGTTACATAGCCCGGTGAACACACGCTATTGTCTCACGTGGTTTATGACTGAGGAACCATGCTACTTTACCATCTCTTTTGCAGACTAAAACTTAAATCCTTGAAAGACAAGGGTGGGATGTCTGTTAACAATGCCGACATGTTTTGGAAGGAAATAGCTCAGTATCGAGGTTCTAACTTGGAGGTCGTCAGCCAGGGGTATGTGTACAGATGAACAGGGGCTGAACAGATGCTGTGCTGCTGCTGCTCTGCCACTCCCCATGCCCCTGCTCCGTGCCTGGCTGCTGGCCAACCCCCTGCCCCGCTTGGCATTCGGCTGCTTGCCCGCCCCCCACCCCGGCTCGGTATCCGCCCCCCCCGTGTCTGGCCACTCACCTTCCCCTTTCCCCCAGGGCTGCACTTACTAAAAAGGGGGCCACTGGGGTATACTTATTAAAAAGGTTGAAACCCCCTGTTCTAACTGACCAAATCTTCTAGGACTGAATTAGTATCTTGAAATGTTTTGAGACCTTTCGTTAAAAGGTGCGATACAAGTACCATCCTTTCTGTGGGAAATCGCTGAATGATGACGACATTTTTATTTTTAAAAATGTTTTTAAAAGAGCCTGGCAAATTTTTTTTAGGGGAAATGAGACTAAAGAATATAGTTGTAAGTATTGGACTAGAACAATTAGTATGTAACAATGCTAGCAATTAGTATGCAACAATGCTAGCAATTAGTATGCTTTGGGCTGCTACAAATACCTGGCACACTAAGCAGGGGACAAAAACGTTTGTTGTATGTTTTTCTTTTCATATCACTGGATCCCACACAACTGGGAATAAAAGCATTGTAGCCGTGGTTCCCTTTATAACAAAATGAGGAAGAACCCAAGAAAAGGTGATTCGATAATGCATCCGGAATAGAACAGGCTGGTTTTCAATTGTAGATATGGCAACGCAGAGACTTTGCTGCACAGGGTGGATTTTTAGAAAAGGATGTGGTGGTGCATTTTTTAAAACTATTTAGATATCTCTGCACAGGTGCTAACTTATTTAGGTGAGTGAGATTTGAAACAGTCATCTATCTGAATCATCAATATGTCACCTCTGTTGCCCTCTGTGGACAAGGAATTAGGCTTGTTGGGTACTCGAGTGTTTCGTGACTGTATGATACATAAACACAATAACAACTAAAGGCCTGAGACTGACTCAGGTTTTGTTAGAATTTTGTAGCACTGCCTAGCAACTGTAAAGTGAAACGAGAAAGCAGACTCAGAGAACAGATAAAGGAGAGGGAATTGAGAAGTGCAAATAGGATCTATGACTAAGTTATTGCTTTTGGTTCACACTTTCAAATTCCCCTAACAATTGGCAGATAGAAAGGCCTAATGATAGGTCTAGGTCTGTAGATACTGTATATACAAAGCAGCTGTGCAAACAGATGTTGGAACTTGCAATTTGCCTGAAAACCTTTCAGCTTCCAGAGACTTATTAAAAAATTCTTTAAGTGGATTTGAGGCGAAAAATCCATCTGTCCTTCCAATCAGTTTGGTGCTTGAGTCAAAGTTCTCAATGTCTTTTACCCATTCATCTTTCAGTCTTGGGTGATATGCCTTCCCTGCACAGCAACTAAACAGGAATGATGTGGCTGAAATGTTCCTGTGGTGTCTTCAGAGGTCCCATTTGAGCTTTGTAATGGGACCCCTTTACTTTGTACTACTTTAAATGAAAGCTCGGATGCTGGAGTATAACTAGGTAATTGAATTCCATAATCTTGCTGTATGTAACTCTAGAGAGGGACATCTGGTGGCTATGGATTTAGGAAACCCTAGGAGTTAGGAAACCTGGATTCACTTCTCTGCTATATTACTCATTCCTTGATACCTTGGGCAAATCACTCAGGGCTTGTCTAAACCCTTCTCTGTGTCACACTCAGGACTGCCACTGAGAAGTTTTCCTGCCTGTTCATTTCTGCTCGGTGCATCTGCCAACATCTAAAAAATGAGGGAGCTAGCTTAGTAAAGTCATGAATGTATGCCCTATAACCAGCTTTCTGTTTTAAGCGTGATATGGGCTTGCACTTTGAGCCACCCAGGGTAGCTACATAGTCTTCTTTCTGGGATTTAGTATGCAGTGGGTGTGTCTACTTTAGTGCAAATTTGCTTATTTTAATGCACATCAAAGTATCACAGAAAATCATGCACTTTTGCTAATGCTCATTAAAATAGGCTAATACACCTTTTTCTAGTACCTCACAGGTACTAAATTTAATTTGCATTAGCCAAAGTGCATTAATGAACATGTACACATGCCCTGGGAGTAGAGGTTAGCAGGCAGGGTGTGCTTCTTAGTATCAGCCTAGTGGTGGCAAAAACGCTATGTAAACATGATTTTAGCCACTCAGTGCATACGTTTTCCCCATAATTGAAACAGGAATAATAGCATTTCTCTACCTTAGCAAGTCATTTTCTAGATAAATACATTAAAATCCAAGAGACACTCAGATACTGCTGTGTTGAGGCTACGTAAGTACCATAGATGGATACTGCTTTACTGGTAGAGAAAACTAATTTATCCATTCCTGTATTGTCTTATAACTGATGCTTCAGCAGACAAAAAAGTGAAAATAGCTAAACCTAGTGCACCTGTCTGCATTTACCAGTTATAAAACAGTGGTTGCCTGGCTTTCCTGTATCTTTTTTTTTTTAATTTTTGGAGAAAAACATATTTAAAACAGGAATTTATGCTTTGAAATTGCATTTACCCAGCATAGTGCAAATGGAAAAGTAGGAAGGCAATCATCAGCATTGCTTTACTAAACTTATGACAATATTAGGAAATGACACAACGCACGAGTTTGTATCAGTGATAGCGATTATATCATTGCTTTGCAGCTGTGGGCAGACAGTATTATGTCTGCCCACATGAAATTTGCCCAACTAAATATCCTTCATATTGGCAATATAAAATTGGCCCTTGAAACTATCGTGCCATTTGGGATTGTTATTTACATATTATCTTACAATAAAATCCCTGCAAGACAAGAAAGATTTTAAAGGGCCAGAGCTCAACATGAAAAACACCAGTAATAAAAAAACCTTCATCTTTATTACCTCAATTTTTTTCAGTGAAAAAGCCTATCTACTTCTCCATCCAGGTATAAGGGATTTGTGATCCCTGTGTACCTTCCATTTGAATAAATACTTCAAAACCAGCAATCACATCATAGTATCATAGTATCATGGTGTCTAGGGTCAGAAGGGGCCTAGAGCAGGCCATCTAGTCTGACCCCCCGCCAATGGCAGGAACGAGTGCCAGGGTCACAGGACCCCAGCCAAGTACC
>JAGPOW010000261.1:167333086-167349211 GCA_030014935.1 Caiman crocodilus | reverse complement strand
CTAGAGCAGGCCATCTAGTCTGACCCCCCGCCAATGGCAGGAACGAGTGCCAGGGTCACAGGACCCCAGCCAAGTACCTATCTAAGCTACTCTTAAAGACGCCCAAGGGAGGAGCAAGAACAACTTCCCTAGGAAGCCGGTTCCACGTCCTAGACACCCTGACTATGAAGTAGTGTCTCTTAATGTCCAATTACATTACCAGTATATCTGGTACTGCATAGCATGTGCTTTGATAGTTACAACTGAGAAGCCAAGATTTCTCATAGCAGCTGGAAATATGACACTATGTTTTGGCAAATATGGCATATAATATAAAAAAGAATAAGATGCACCTGATTTGCGGCTGCCTAAGCTGGGAACAATGCTAAATATTGTCAAAGTGAATAAACACAATGTACACAAACACAAACACACAGTATCACTTCTGCATAAATCTGTCTCTAAATATTTGTACTGTAGACTGCTCATATTGCCTAACGGAGTGAAATAAAATGAAAAAAATATGACATACCACAGAAATATTACAGAATCCATCAACACCCCCACGTTCCTGTTAATATTGCAAGAGATTGCCTGATTGCTTTTGAGTTAAATGAGTCAACTTAGAAAAACTGCTCCATTTTTAATAAATAAGTATAATACAAGAGAATACCAGACAACTGAAAAAAACACTTAAAAGTTAATTAAAATTGGAAGCTCTTCAAAAGAGAAATATGGATAGAATGAATCTCTCTGACAGGCTGTAGTTAATCAGGAGACAAAAAGGAGATGCAATGATGAATAAGAAGGATGAGAGGCATAGAGATTATTTAGGGTTTAATAAAGTGGAAGGAATGAGTCCAAAGTTTTAAAACAAAGATGGCAAGGCAGGCAAAGGACCAGACTTCTCACTTTGCCATGGTCTCTTTGAATATGAGTAGCATAATGAGCAGTGGGCAACTGGCATGTCATCCTTGAGCACCCACTTGAAGGAGGAATAAAAATGGGAGCTGGCTCTAGCCTCACTGCCACCCAGGGTGCAGAAACCTGGTAGTCACACCTCCAGGAGTAGATTAGTAGATTGGGCACAGCTCTGTTGAGGTCTAGGGGTGTCTGTAATTACAGGCAGAGGAGAGTCGAGTAATAAAATCTGCTGGAGCATGGTAATTACCATGCTCCAGCCAGGCATAATACAGCTTATGTATCAATATCCCTGAACTTTGAAATGGGGGGTGGGGGGACATTTTATTTAAAGCTTGTAGAATGAGCTTTACTTCAAGCACCACCACTGCCATTTTGAAGCATGGGGGCAACTGATACATGAGACGCTGCAGAGCTTTAATCAGAGTGGCTCTCAGAGCTGCTCTAATTAAAGCACCACCCCACCCCAAGCACATGCAAATGTGGCCTAAGTCCTTAGAAAGGTTCATAATGTTAAAGGGCAAACTAATAGCAAAAGAATATTTACTTAACAAAATCTATGAACTAAGAACTGCATAGAGTTCCTAATGCAACTTGAAGAGAAAGTTGCCAGGTTTGAGGTTTCATCACAGACTGAAATGTAATTCAAGGGTTGCTGCAAGAGTCACTAAGGTTTATGAACCAGTTGCATAAATTGACCTCACTTTTGAATAAGCCTGGTGGTAGTACTGAGCCATCATATTTGTTCTATGAAATCAGCTAAAACTCAGTAATCTCAGCTGAGTTTCGTACCGAATGTTCTAAGATCATTGAGTACTACAGGTTCAGGTAAAAGGCAGAACCACGTGTTTTGAAAGAGCACATGATGTCAGCATAAATCCCTTTGGACCAAAAATGACACGTTCCACAGCTCTATCCAAAACCAAATAGCAAGAAGTCAACTATGTTATACAAAGGCCTCCAGTTTCACAGTAGGAGAACATATGTACATTCTGCTATTGGACTTGATGCAAGTCCTTGGACTCAACACTGGAATATGGGTGCAGACAGAAGTAGTAATTTTTGCCCAATCTGGCCACAAAAAGCAGTCTATAGCTGTGACCAAACACAAGTGCATGGCTGTAGACTACTTGAAAAATGGTCAATTGGGTGAAAATTTGAATGTTCATTGCATGAGGGGTCAGATTAAGATGTTTCAAAACAGAGCATCTTCTGTAACGTATGTCTGTGCTAAGGCTCCCAGCCTTTCACTGTTTTCAGAATGGGAGGGGGGAAAAGGGAGTGGAAGGAGCTGGGGTTCAAGTTTTGTTCAGCTCCCATTGGAAGTGGGTGTACTGGAGCCCCCTCCTCTTCCCTCCCCTTCTGGTGGTGGGGGGAAAGAGGGCTCCAATTCACCCACCCCACCAGAAGCAAGATTCCCTTCCCCCCTGGAACCAACAGTGAACTTCTGTCTGGTCCGGAGCATTGTTGCAACTCAGAGCGCATCCTACAAAGCATTCTCAGTTACAGTGGGGAGCTGCACTTTTGTCTGCACCCTATAAAGCAAAGTTCAATAGCTGATCAGGGAGAATGTCAAATGCAATGACTGCAGAGGTCACTTCTGCCCTAAAAATCTATTAGTTAGGAATAATATAAGATTTTCTAAAAAAAAAAGATGTATTTTCACCAGTTTATTTTCCATAATCTAATTAAAGTTGTTCTTTTAGTCTCTGCTATTCAGTTTGAATTCAGTGGCAGCTTGGTTGGGCCCCTTTTGAAAACCCACCAAACAACTGTCTTGCTCAGTATTTTGAGGCTGTGATGCAGCTCACTGCACATCTGTTTTGAAGAAAATCTGTACATTTTGCTCATGGATCAGGCTGTCAGCAGGCTGTGAAATGCGTTCACCAGGCCCAGTGCAAAAGTGAAAACGTCCCTCTAAATTATTTTGTCAGAAGAGATATGGGATTTGGACTGCTAATGGATGGACTGCTCTCTAAACAGAAGACCTTTCAGCAATGCAGGAAAAGGTATACTTTTCAACTCATTGGAGCTCCCTTAGAGTATCACAGAAGCATTTAGGATTTTCAGCTGGAGGGCTGGAGCCTAAGTAAGTGAACCAGAAGCTATTTCCCTTTATTGATAAATGCAAATACCATAGACTTCTTATGTTGATAGTGTTTCCTTCATGGCAAAAAATCAGGTTGTGCAAACCCCACTATATTAATTTGTTTTTCAGTTCTTTTCCACATTTATTTCCTCCCTGCTTTGCTCTTGTTGCAATCCCCTTTTATACTCTTCCCCATAATCTGTTCTTCAATCTCCCTTGCACTTTCTTCTTGGTCTCTTATACTCACTTCTTTGCCCCTTTTCCTTGCTTGTTTTGACATTTCTTGTTGATAGGTTCAGAAGTCTTTTAAGCCTGTATGGCTTCTTTGACTTAGCTTGGCATTTATCTCAAACTCCTAAGTGGGAGGCTCAGTTTCCTGTGGGAGTTTGAACTCACATGTTCTACTTCTCAATTCATTGCACTGACCACCAAATTAGACACCAGGTTAGGTTGAAAGCATCTCCCATCCTTCCTGTTGAAATTGGGGGACAGAGCGGACTCGAGTGAGAGAGTCAGGGGGCCAGAAAGAAAGCAAATGGGAGGGAGCCTGCTTCTATGACCTCAGTGCAATGGCTTTTGCCTTGGGAAGAAAGGATCCCGACATTGCGGTGCCGCGTTTCTGGTCCTTATGCTCATTATCCAGTTTCTCCAGTCACTACATAACCCAAAATTTATGCTGAGTCTGAACAGCAAGGGATGTTGTAGTGAAGGGATGTTGTTAAACCATTGTTTAAGGTGTGCAACTGGGATGAGGAGATCTAGGTTTTGGTTCCTGCTCTCTAGATTGTTTATGCATTTTGCATTACCTTATCGTTGACTAAAGCCAATAATTAACACTGGGGGTAAGGACTACATGAAAAGGGACAAGAACTCAGGCGTGCTTTCCAGTCATGGCCACTTTGTTGGGCCATAGTCTTAGGCTGTCTCTTGCCTGCTCCTCTTTTTGGTTCCTGATTGTTTTCCATTTGGCTGCCATTTGGACTAGCTTCAGTAGAAGGAGTGGAAGATTCCCGCAGCCCATGTAGGGGGGCATTAATTATATTATCCCCTTTATATCTTTATTAATCAAGTCCTATATTAGTTGCGTCAATATTTTGATGTTGATGTCAGACTGACATGTCCATAATTACAAATCTTTTGCATTAATTGATTTCGTTCACAATCGTTTTCAACACTGTGAAATCAGTCATTTAAGGCCACGTCCAGATGAGCATGGCCATGTGATATGTGGTGCCCCAGACATATTTATGCTGCCACATACCTCACATTCACGTGATCCACGTGATCCACAGGTGAAAAAGCCCACAGAGAAAAAATGCAGAGCAGTGCATGCAGGGGCAGCATGTGCCACTCAAGCCTAGAGCCAGGCTGGCCAGAGCTATGTGCCAGCCAGGCTCCAAGCAGCAGGATCACTGCTGCTGCAGCCCTGGGAGGCAAGGGCACCTATAGCAGTGGCACAAGGTGCACTGCCGCTCATTGTCCCCAGGGAACCAAATGCCCATGTTGGTGTGGATGCAGCTTTAGATCATAAAATATAATTTTTTTAAACATTTGTTCTGTTTACATATATCAAATGCAGCAAATTGTATAAGGATGTAGCCATTGAGTTAGCAAACTGAATTAAACCACTTCATCAAGCCTGATCCTCTAAGTAAGAGTAACCAAGAATTGAAACTTCAAAGTTAATTCTCTCCCATATAATGGACACTTAAGCATTTTAAAATTTTTAAGCAAATGAATGCAAATGGACTTGTGAGTTAAAGCGTGCATAAATACATTACTGAATTGTGGCGTTAACTGGCTGTGCAGAGGTGCATATGGAAACAAAACTGCTGAATGAGAGTAATCAGTATCACTGAAGCATGAGTTCTAAGCATCTTTAATGTACATATAAAAATGGACAAAGAAGACTGAGCTATAGCAGAGGAGTAACATTGCTGTATGCTTTTATACATTTTAAATGCATTTTGGCTGCTTGATTTCTGTGTTTCTTGCTGTGGTGCTGGGAGCATTCAAAAGCGCATAGCCTGAGCTTAAAATGGACCTGAATTTCCTTTAAGTTTGCAAACTTTGGAGTTTTTCATATTATAAAGTTTAATATGTTTTCTACTGTCATTGCATTTTTAGTATACTTCAACCCGAGATCTAAGCTCTTCATCATTACAGTGAGCAACTAGGTAGCTTTACACTGCTAGATATGAGTTAAATAGTTAAGCTGTTTGGCTGTCTTATCTAAAGGTAGTGCAGCCATTCATAACCTAGTTCAGACTCAGCAATGTTTTTCTAGATCAGGGACTTTCCACAGCTATTGAACAGCAGATGATAGCCAGTCCCCCCTCCCCACAAGCAAAATAAATAAAAAAATAAAAAGAGAAAAGGAAGACTACCAGAAATACATAAAAGAGAACAAATATATTTTTTGGTGGGGGTGAGGTGGGGAGGGGGTAGGGAAGGAAGTGGCTGAAGAATGGAGTTAAATTTTTGAGTCTCTTCCTGTATTTTAATGCTGTTGAATCACTGGTCTTATGGTAGCTGGTCTTATGGTAGGAGTACTGAGAGTAACAATGACTGTTGAAGTTTGTTTTTGCTAGCTTCGTGACTGGAAGTTGCATTTCTTTCTCTTTGAGAAAATGCTACATGGTTTATAATACTGTGACAAGGTCTTATTTAGACTCCCAGCATTATTTGCTGAGAGTTTTGGACCATTCACCTGCTAGTTGGATTTACAATAGTATTATTTTATTACTTTCTTGTGGTCATCCCTTTAGACTTCCACTGTGGGTTGAGAAACCATGTTAACTCCTGCCGACAAAGGACATTCAATTAAAGTTTGTATTGTTTAATTTCAAGGATCCTTAAAAGAGTTTTTTTAGGAATTATATGATGAGACTATTTTAAAAAATGCTGATTTGTTGAAATCAGTACTACTTGTAGGATGTGTAGGTTTAAATGTAGCTCATTCTGGGGAAAAATTGAAATATATAGAAAACAAAACAGAAAATATACCTGCTGTCTTTATCAACATTTTTTCTGAATGAAATAATTGATGGGGTGGGGTTTAAGAAAATGTTCACCTTGGTTATAAACCATTTCACAATTATTAAAACAAATATTTTGATTGACCCAAACCAAAGGTTTTTGAGGTTTGCTATTCACAGGTATTGTTGAGATTTTGATTTCCTAGCCCATTTGAAGGTGGGAAAATATTCATAAATATTCAATCTCTCAATATTTTAGCTGGGTGTTGCAGTTCCAGCTTGTTTGGTTAGAAATTGAAATGGCTAGTTTTTGAAAAAAATATTAAAATTAAGAAATATAGTTGACAAATCAGTGATTAAGAGAGGACATGAAACTGTCTGAAATGTATAAACATGAAGGATAGATATTCTGTTTGTTTGTTTTTTAGAAAAGTTATCAATAAGAGTAATTGGACAACATTAAAGGATAAATTTAGGTTGCATGTCAAAGAAACATACCTACTGGTGGGATTTAAGAATACTGAATAGTCCTTTATGAAGACCTTATAAATCACAGAGGTCTGATTCAAAGTTTGTTGAAGTTAATGGGAGTGATTTAATAAACTTTGACTACCTAACAGTCATTCTTTTGTAATGCCTATCTGGTTAACTCAATTACTGCCTTTTTGGGTCATTTCAAACTTCTCTTTCACTGTCACTGACCTTTTCTTCCAAATGTTATTCCATTTCATGTATTGTACCAAGTCACTTTACTGATAGTGCTATTATTTATACACTTTGAAAGCTTGGCAGAAGTTATGTAAATTGTATTCATATACTTACAAATTACATATGTATACTTCCTCATGATGAGTGATTAGGAGAACCTAATTTTGAGTCAAGGACCATAGGATGTTATGATGAACCATTTTTTCTTTATAAACTGTTTAATGTCATCAGACTGTTTAACATAGAAATGTGCATTTCACCAGAAATGTAGGATACCACTGGGTACAGCACTTACGTGGGGTGCGGAAGGCCTGACGTTCAGGTCTGACTGAAACAGAACCAGCATCTGAACGAGCAT
Source organism: Caiman crocodilus (assembly GCA_030014935.1). Lineage (NCBI taxonomy): Eukaryota > Metazoa > Chordata > Crocodylia > Alligatoridae > Caiman > Caiman crocodilus. Next base: position 167,342,178 of record JAGPOW010000261.1, on the reverse strand, counting down.
TTCTGATATTTCAGGTGTGTCCTACCAATTGGGGTTTCTCATACCCTTTTGCATATTGTTGAAAAGTCACTGGTTTCATTCCAGAGTAGAATGAGGAAACTTTCTGCAACTGCAAAACAGTGTATGGGCTGGGAAAACCAGGGCCAGCCTTTTGGAAGGGTGACGTGGGCACCTGCCGAGGGTGCTGTGGTCAGAGAGGTGCCACACAAACACACATGCGTGAGCACACACGCACACATGCCCCCCAGCTCTACCTCCCGTCCGGACTGCACGCCGCATCACTGCCTTCTTGCCGACTTCTGCCTCGGGCTGCAGCACTGCTGCTGACTTGGGCAGGGGCACGTGGTGGAAGTTGGCTGGCTGCAGGACTTGGTGATGATGATGAGGTCTGGACAGGGAGAAACAGGTCAGCTCTGCGCAGCACCCACTGCCCTGTGACTGGGACTGGCTCTATGAGTCCTATTACTGCACAAGCCAGCAGCACCCACTCCTTGTGATCCTACTGCTCATTGCCATGGGCACCTGCCTGGTGCCGCTCACCATTGCCTTCGCCTCGGGGCTGGGAAGAGAGGAGCCCTCCCATTTCCTTCCTTGCCCTTTTCCCCCTGCCCTGCTTGCCCACCACTGGGGCATGCCGCAGGGAGGCAAAGCTCCCAGTCCAGCCCAGCAATGTGCCTCAGGATTTATTTCTGAAACTTTCTCTAATATTTCTACATATTTAAACTCAAAGAAAAGGGGCCAAAACACAAGTTCGCCCAGGGCACCATTTTCCCTAAGGCCAGCCCTGGGGACAACCATTTTTTTCTGAGCTTCACAGGCAGTCTCTTTAGCAAGGAAGTTGGCTCTCAAGTCTATGTAAAGTGTTAAAATAACAGAGATCCCCAGTTTCAGATGTCCAGTTTCTAACGGTGCTGAAAGAATAAGCTGAGGCAGTATAAAAAAGGTGAGCAAATGTGCCAAACAAGCCACTCATATTTATGTTACGCATTCAGATGAGAAATGAAAGGTTTGACTAATGATGAAAGAAAACAAAGCCCTGGAGGCCAGGTCTTCAGTAGTATATCTGATGTGAATACTCATACTCTGCCAAGTATATACTGTGCAGTTCTTCTCAGCTATGCTCAGCAATTTGGTCATTCATCTTAGAGGATTTATTGTTAGAAAGTCTTCCACTGATCTCACTGACTTTGAATCAGGCCCTTCGTTCACAAGTAATTTACTATTTCACCACAAGAAGTGTCAGCAACTTGAATTAGGTAACAGCATTTTGAATAGGCTTCCCTTTTATAATCTCTGGGCAACTGATGCTTTTCACAAGGAGCTTTTTCATGCTACTATAAAGGTGCTGCTAACAGGTATTGCCAAACCCAAAATTTGAACAGCACGTTGCCCTGATCACAGTGACTGTCTCCATTGAACTGGTGGCCTATTCTCATTGCATGAGGATTATTTGAAAAAGAAAATTGTAACGCAGTCTGAATTTTCAGAGTCTTAGTAGAGCAGCGATTCCAATCTGAGAGCAGAGAGACCCAGCGATCAGGAGAGTCAGAGGATTTTTCTAGGCAGACAAGGTTCCTTGGGTGAATTTGTTATCTTTTATTAGACCAACCCCAATAGTTGGAAAATAGTTATTAAGCAAGAGGATTTTTTTATGTGCGTGTAAAAGATTAGAACAAAAACGTAGGGAAAGGAAAATGTTCTTATCACAGAAAGATACCTCCAAACCAAGCCACACTGAGGAAAAAAATAAGTGGTGATGCAAACAATTTTCCCTTGGGGTGACTCAACTGACAGACTGGAAAAAACATTGTCTGCTTGCTGGCAGCCGGTTCTCAGCGATGATGTTTTTCAAGACATTATCTTTGCTAGCCTCAGAGAAATGATATAAATGAAATGTACAACAAGTGCATTTATGTGGCTTGCTCTTCTTGCTGTTAACTACTGTCCCATTACTAGGAAAATGTCTATTGGTTCATTAATGGGTTTATGAACTTTGGAGTTGTCTCATTAAAACTATTATCTACAGCTTAATAGAGAGGCAACAGCTGGAAAAATTTTTTTTCAAAAATCTTGTTGGTTTAATAAAAGATATCATCACTACTATGAGAGCTGGAAACAATGCATTTCAAGCCTTGATTTTGTGTGCGTGTGTATTTTTGTACTTTCCCCCCCAATATTGAAATATCAGTGATGTAGCCTGGATTAATTCTAGAGATATTAAAAAAGTGAGAATAGAGTGGCCCTCATAGAGGACAGTCTGGCTGTTCTCTATTGATACGAAATCAGATGCCTTTATGTCCTGAAAGCATGGGGTTTGTATCAATAGAGGACAGAGTAGCAGAAAACCAGAATGTCCTCTATGATGGCCACCCAAAGTGAGAATCAGGTTTTGAATCCTTGTTTTCCTGAGATCAGTGCCTTGAGAACAACATGCATTGTAAAGTTCCATTACAATGGGAGCATATTGTAGCACTGAGATTTTAATGTAATTTGTGAAGCCCTATTGTTCATGCGGGGACCCTGGGATCAGGGAGAGGCTTCGTGCCCCATGTGCCAGCAATGTCGGATGCAGCGCTGCGGTTTTGTAGTGAATTCAGTTGATGCATCATAACCACTTAGACACTGATGTGACAAAGCAGGACAACCTGTTATTCCTTTTATGTGCCAATGCATGCATTTTTTCATTGTGATGCTAGTTATTGATCTCTATTGTTCAAGTGTCTGACAATTCCTAAGTACTCTTGAAAACCCAGCTCTGCTAATGGTACTTCTGTAGTGTATTATAATTAATGTAATGACACATTAGTGGGCACTGTTAGTACCCAGTTCAGTATCTAGCCAGTTGGATGATCTATAACTTCTAGAGGGCAGATGAGGGAAGCATGATCTTGAATTCATAGGGGAACAGACCTGAGAGAACAAGAACAGTGACAGCAGTAACTTGTGAGCTTATTGTGGTTGGTAGGCCAGGCCAGCTACCAGGCAGAGGACTAGGCAAAATGATATGCTTTTGATGTAAAGGGCTCAGTGGTAGCCACTGAAAGACACAGGGCTGGAGTCTGAAGGTACATTGAGGTTGTAGCTCAAGTACCTGTTATAGGCTGGATTAGAGTGGGCTGGGAATTGGTGTTTTTGTTTTGTTTTGTTTTTTTTAACAGTGAAAGCAAGCCTGAAAAGGCTTTTCCCCCTATTAACATCAGGCAGCCTCAGGGAAGCAAAATTGTCTGCCAGTCAAAGTATGGAAACCCCACCAAATACTTCTATCCTTATGGAAACCCACCAGATCCTAGAGTCTGAAGAGCATGCAGTGCTTGTCCTTAGCAGCTTAGCATACCATGGACCTAAACATATAGGAACTGGAGTACTACAAAACTGTAGACAACCTGTGAATTTAAGTGCATCTGGGAGGAGCTGTAATGGCAAATTCAAAAGTCAGAAGCAGTAGTGTAATGACTGGGCAGTAGTGTAATGATTGGTGGACAAGAGGGGCACTAGCCTCAGGAGCTGCCTAACAGGGGAGGGGGGGCACTAGAATGGGATTAGGGCTGCCTCCCTCCTCTCTTCCCCATTGCCTCTGTCCCTACACTTATGACCTTCCCTGCAGCAGCTCCCAGGACTCCAGCGGGGTTGCACCCCGCCTGGTACATGGCAGCCATGGCCTGCTCCACCATGCACTCCTGGCTGATTTAGTCTGCACCACGGCAGGGGCCCCTGGGTATGGGCCCAGCTGGACCCTGTCAACAGCAACGTAAAAAGGTTTGACACGTCACAGAACGTTTAATGGGAAGCAAGTAGAACATGCCGATATAAAATCTGAAGAAATACTGTATATACAGTTCTTTCCTATCTGTCTGTCTTTTACCTTAATGTGTTTATTGCACAGTAGTCTTTGCTCCTTGAGCCTGTTTATTTCTTCTTTTATTCTCGACAAATGACTAAATAAAGTACAGATACTGACCTTCCGCTATGGAACAAGTGCCAGGTCACAGCTATTGTGTGCTCTGGTTGTCTGGAGCACTAACATCCTTCCTTTGCCTCATTTATATTTACTCAATGTCCAGTCTGGGTAGAAGAACATGCTATATGTCAAACCATCTATTTCCCTCTTGTTACAAACATTCATAGGCATAGTGTTACATGCAAAGTATGCTTAGACCTCCAGCAAATACTGAAAAGGGTTGGAGTGTCATAGGCAAGACAAAGGTAATAGCATAAGTGCTTGACCTTCTTAGGATATGCAAAATTATACTATCAAAGAAAGTTTAGATTTTGGTTTCACATTAACACTCACAAGAGTTACACAGCATCTCATTACAAATGTCGAGGTTTTACGGTGGTAATTATATGCTTAGAAAAGCTAATGTTTCTGTTAACAAATACTGGTTTTTCAATGGTGATTGCTGTAAAAGTAATTCCCTAGAAAATCTATTACATTAGGTTTACGTAATGTTTTAAAATGGAGAAGAATATAGTCTGTTTTCTAAATCATGAATCAATGTATAAAGCAATATGCATGTTTGCTTAGCAAATCTTTGACTTGGAGTTTGATTTGCAACTGCTTATCATATAGTTTCATGATACAGTCGTCTATTTTCTCTTTTATTTTTTAATGCTACCCGTTTTTGTGCAAAAAATATTACCCCTGTAGTACTAGCAGCTTAAAAGCTGCTACTGAGTAGGCCTAACATTCCACGTAGGCAAGTGTTTCAGACAACCATATGCAGTATTGATACTGAGTATATATTTTTTAAACCCTTATTCTTAAGAAAGAAAATACAGTGCACAAAACCTTTAGAATATGACATAGACATATGCCGGGACCTCCATAAATGTTTTTGTGTTTCTTTCTTACATTTTTAACCTACATTTTAAAATGAGGTTTTGGCTGCTTTTCTTTCCCTTTGTTTACAGGCAACAAAATCACAGACAGTGTATAGGGAATTCTGTAATCTGAGAACCAGAATGGGGGAATACTGGCTGGTGTGAAATAAACCTTTGACCAACTGTTGAATTGAATTGAACCGAATTTGAATCTTTTCTCAGGTTCACAAGATATTGGAAAAATCAGACTTCTTCCCTTGCATCCCACTGGGGACTTTTACACATGCTCTGACGTGCTCTGATTAATTAAGTCTGCTGGAGCATTTTAACCAGAACGTGCTGTAGCACCTCGTGTATTCAGCATCCTGTTTTTCAAGTCGGTGGTGGGGTGTTTTAACTAAACTCTGTCAAATGAACTTAGTTACATCGCCCCTGCTGCCATTCTGAAATGTTGGATGATGAATATATGAGATGCTGTGGGTGTTTTAATTAGAGTGGCTCCCAAGAACTGCTCTAATTAAAATGCCCCCCACCCCCATCCCAGAACACATGTATAGGCACTCACTGCGACTCACCCTTCTTCTCAAGTGGTCAGCCTTTCAGTCAGATTTTCGAAAGGCTTTGAATTTTTCCCATGCAACTTTTGTATGTGCAAATCAGGTCCCTGGTTTGTATGTAAAAATGCCTTTTTTACATATGATTATAGGGATTTGGGCAGTCAAATAACAGGAGACTATAAAGCACATGGCTGAGGAGTACCAAACATGATGGGGCAGGAAGAATAAAGAAATTTAAAAGGGGCAGTGGAGGGACTTTGCTGAACACTGCAACATTGCCAACTCATTCAAGAGAAGAAGAAGACTTTGAAGGTCCCAAAAGAAAACCTGCTGTTATGATCATTTAGTGGTCCTCCTGATAACCAAAATATGAGATAATTCTGGGACCTCTTGGGCAAACTGGAAGTGCATCTTGAGGAGGAAATAAAGATAGGCATAAGCAGACATAGGATTTTGAAAAGAGGGATACAGATGGTATTGTGTCTCGTTGCATATAATAATATATTTTCCCAATTAAAAGAAACTAGAAGCTTTACTAATATGGTAGGGGCCTAGGGCTAAATTATTCAGTTTAAGATCGAAGCCAAAAGAAATGATTTGCAAGGTCCCTTCTAGCCCCTAACAACCATGAAACTATGAAATATAACCTTATTGGAATGTGCATTTATTTGCTATATTATTAAGTAAAAACCACAACAAACCAGGCAAAAAATAGTAAGTCATTAGAAATATATGCGCATCCCTTATTTCCCATATTTAGATTCATAAAACAAAATCTAACCTTTTTGAGTGTCTTGAGAGAACATCCAACATTGCACATAGTTATTTCTACATCTGAGTTAATGTTCAACATGGCCAGTTCACTGAGACATTCTTTACTCCATTGTTGAACAAAGCAGAGTTTTAAGTCTCCAGCAAGGATTTTTTGTGATATTGCTTGCTGGACCAGCTGTGTAGTAGGGGGAACTGTTGACAAGGTGACTTGAGGAAGGGCACTTGATGCCCCAAAATTTGTCCAACCCTTCTTTCGACTATATAGAGTAGCACAAAAATCTTTGCTTGAAGATTATTAAATAGCAACATGACTGAGTAAGAAGTATAAGGTGTGGGACTGCAACAAGCATTACAAGAGTGTAGTAAAGAGGGGTGCAGAGAGAAATAGTTCTGGGGCACCTTAAAATTCCGACTTTAAAGACAAGTCAGGGCTTTCACAGCTGCTGTCCTGTGTGCAGCTTTGGGACCTTGGGCTGTGGAGCCTAGCTAGTTATGCATGTAGGACAGCTGAGTGCTGAAGAGCATGGCTCAGGACTTTGTGCTGTTAACCAGTTTCCTGCTAGCTTCAGAACGAACAGTTTGCTCCCTCTTTTCAGTAGCAGTTCTGGCAAGGTGGAGGGAAGGGGGAAGCAAAGATAGGCCTTTCACCAGGAGCAATACCTACCATAGATTTCTGAAGTCAGCTTTGGACTTTTCACTACTTACTCCATTCCCTCCTGGCTTCTCGACTGGCACTTTGCTCCCTATAGCAGGAGTTGTGCTGGCCTTGTGGAAAGGAGGTGGGAACAGGGGATGAGACTTTCCCAACATGCTCTGGACCATGAGCAACTGGTGCCTCCTGAGTCAGGGGGGCATTTCCCCCCCCCCCCAGTGGCCAGTCAGTGTCTGGGGGTGGGTCTCCCAGCAGCCGATCACACCGACCAGGGGGTGGGGCTCCCCTGTGGCCAATCGCGCTGGCCCCTAAGTGCCAGGGGTACACCCAGAAGTGCCCGTGGCACTTCTCTTGGTGCCCCCACTCCCTGGCCAGAGCTCTCAGAGAAGGCACCAGCACTCCTGCCTGCCCCTCCCCGACCCATCGCCTGAGCGGGGAATGCTGGCTGCCAGGGGGTGCATCAGCACTCTCAGGTGGTGCACATGTACCCCTATGCGGTGCCTCTGCTCTGGACCCTGACAGTCAGTTTATGGATCACCCTGCTTATCCTACCCCAGGGAGGAGGAGGAGAAAGGGGAACTCCTCTACCACCCCCAGTCTGTGCCTGAAGAAGCAAATGCAGCCCTTACTGCTCCTGTAGTGGCTCCCACCAGTGCTGGAAGCATTCTAGAAGATGGGGGAGTAGCCAATCTGAAAGGCACGTGTTTACGTCCTCACATGTGCCTGTTCATTCACAGCAGAATGAGCTGCTCAGAGCAGCCAGTTCAGGGGCTGCCAGAGGATGGACGTAGACAGCCACTAGTGCCTGGGGAAGAGCAAGTGGCACACTTACCTCCTTATACAGTGGGCTGGACATCTCTAAGGGTTCAGAATCACTGCCTCATAGCTGACATACCAGTGTGCACAGTAGGGGAGATACAACTTCGCATCACTGCCACCCTCACCCCCAGTGCTGTGTAGCAGGAACTGAACGGATGTAGCTGATGTTAACATAGAGCATAATAGTAGTGAAATGTAACCATGTTAATTTTGTCCTGTAAGCAACTTGAAACCTCCATTTTGTATCCTTCTGCTCGACATAAGTGAATGAACTCTGCATGGCCTCTATGTATGAGTGTGTGTGTAAGGGTGAATGGTAAGAGAATGGCATAGAGACGGGAAAAGATTTAACTGTGTATATAAGCAACAAGATGCCAAATGTAAGTTACCAGTCAGTAAACTAATTAATAGATGGCTGAAGAATCCCTCTGAGGCCTAGGGCATAAAGGAAGCAATGAGGAGGAGGAATGCACACATGCTGCCAGATGGGCAGCAAGGACACTCCAAGGCTGAGATAGCAACTTTTGGACCAAACTAACCTGATGAAGACTGGCTTGGCACAAGGGCTAAGGTAATTATAGGGGCAGAAGTTTGTTAGGCCTCTACTGTGCCAGGGGTCTATGATTCACTTGCACCTGAAAGGGTTAATCCCTCGGGGTATTGGCCTGCAGCCTAGCTCCACCGTAAGGCCCACTACTATTAATGAATACAAACTCCAAAGTAAGGCTTAATAAGCAATCTGGATTACAAGCCAAAAATAACAATTATCATAGCAACATGCACGAGTTAACAACCACTTAACAGAACACTATATACAAATATACCCAGAGAGCCATACCGGCCCGTCACCAGCGATGGCAGCCAAGAGCACTGACACCCAGGCTGCAGGGCCTACTGTCAGATCCTGTCAAGCAGAGGATTTCTACCCTTTCCTCCACAAGTGGAGTACTTGGAGACCTCAAAAGGGGAGGGACTCAGCTTCTCGGTGCATGCACTCCTCACCACACGGGCAGACATGCACGCACGTGTGCACATGCGCTCCTCCTGCACACTCATGCACACACATACACACACAAAGATAGTGCCTCACACTGGTTTATGTAGTGGCCACCTTACACCACCTGCCAATCATACCATGGTCCAGTCACTGCCTGCACATCTCCACCAATCAATGTCATTCAAGAGTATCATTTTCTTGGACCACTCATATTCATTATCACTTCATAACTTATTAACATGAAGTTCCTGTTCTTTGGTTATATAATAAAGTTTCCACTGGACATGCCTCAGTTTCCTAAGTAGGTCATAGCGTCATCAAGGTCAGCAGTTGAGGTGTTCCAGAGACTTTTCCAGAGACAGGCTAACCTCTAGCCTGTGCAGATTGCATTGTAGGCGGTGACTCATGACACCACCTAAGAAGCCAAACCCCCATAGTGAAATCAAACCCCTTGTAGTAACGCCTGAGGCCA
>JAGPOW010000261.1:167302942-167332986 GCA_030014935.1 Caiman crocodilus | reverse complement strand
CCCCCCAGTGCTATTATTGAACAACTACTGCTGGGAACTATAATGTCTGAATGGAATGGTTGATTTGTGTTTGTGTGCCTGTGTGTACCGATGTGCACCATGATCTGTGTGTATCTATATGAGTGGTGTGTCTGAACCTCTATGTCTAATTCATGTAATCAGATTCGGCATTTTGCCTTATCCCCCTTTATAAAGTCTTGTTCTTGATTTGACAATTAAAATTTGAAGTAACAGTTACTGGGTGCTGGCTTTGGCTGGGCTGCAGCCCTGTACCCCACCTTCGACACAGAAATATGGGGGGTGACCCCCTGTGTCCCTCCCATGCATTGTCTATGACTGTCTTTGTCCCCTTTAAATCTCTACACTTGCCCCTTCTCTCAGTTTCCCTTTTACCATCTCATTCCTCTCCTGCTCCTCTCCCTTTAAACCAGTCTAGGATTGTGTTTGGTAGTTAGGCTTTCTCAGTGCAGCTGCTGAACAGAGCAGGAATCAAAGCAGGGTGTATTCATGCCATTACACCTCCTATGGATCCACCCTTGGTAGTAGGTATTTTGAGTATTAACGTATCCTTGGAAGTCCCAGAGACAAAGAAGAACAGCGTCATCTTGTTCCAGTTATTTTCGACATCGGGCTTGAAGGTGAAGAGCTGCCACAGAAGCTATTTGCCCATAAAAGCCTTACTTGAAAAAGCTTTATCATACCTATTTGCTTCTGGGAGTCGCACAATTTGGACTGAAGATAGTTGGTTTCAATACCACATGTGACACTGTTTTTACCATCTCTGAATGTTTAGCCTGTGCAATACTAGCATTTTAGTTGTATGATACCAAACATTTGAACTTTTAGTTCAGCTGTCATTGTTCTACAAGCAATTGTCTTTCATTTTTCTGCTTCTTTCCCTTGGGTAGAGATGCTAGGTTTCCCTCCCTGGTTCTTCCCCAGATCACTGTCCATGGAAGAGCAGCTGCACCATGACTCTATGCTCACCAGACTTCGTTACATGGCTTGGGGAGGCTCACCCCAAATTAAGGTTGATTTGGAGTGTGAATACTACCTGCGTTACGGCTCATGCCTCACTTGACTGCAAGTTTAGCAGTCAGGGGAGTTTGGCCATGAATCTACACCAAGAAGTTTGCTGTGTTTTTAGCTGTGTTTGTATTATAAATCTTGGTCTTCTTTAATCTCATTACCTCCTGTATGCTTATTCCAGCATATGTGTAGCTACCGGATGTACAAAAACCAAAACAAGACAGAGGAGGGAGATACAGCATTTTATTACATTTTTAATTTGTGCTTCCTTTATTGCTGGATTGCTTCTTAATGACTTATTTTCTTGAGATCACTAAACATATAATTGTATTTACTTTACTTATTTATATTACTTAAGTAATTACTGTTAAGAGCAGTATTTGTATTCATATGGTATAAACATACTGTAGTTAATGAAAAAAAAAAAGTTTAAAGAAAAGGTCAGTGCAGGTGCCATTGAATCTCTTTTTCTACTTTACAAAGGGGTAGAGATGAGAAAGTCCCTGCTGCAGTGGGGTGTGGCAAGGACTGTTGGCTTCTAGATTCTGGATCTAGAAAAATACCTGGACATTTCAATGGGGATGGGTGCCAGTTCCTTGAATCCCAAAGCCATATCAAAGAACTCCAGAGCATCTATTCTGGGGAGCCTTAGAGAACACCCTGGGAAAAAAGTTTGCAAGGTCGTGTCAACAGTGTACTTGCTGTGTTCCCGAGCAACATCTTCCAGCAGGCATACTGCTCTGGGTACACTGTTTCTTAAGTTAGAAGTGACACAGCTGTTTCCACACAGGGTTTTAGGGACGCTAATTAGCACTGCCGATAGTGCCAGTTACCTAATTTCCATATGCTAAGTATCCTACCGCATGGAAAAGTCCATGCAGTTTGTCTTGAGCAGTTCAGCATGCTTGAAGATGTAGGGCGAGTTTACAATGTAAACCCATACCAGTGGTGTGGGTTCAATGGGACCCAAGCAAAAGGGATCTAGTAATCACTGACGGGAAGAGTAATAAATGCATCAAACTGTCAACTCTGTATCCTTTATGCCATATGCCTATCTAGGGAAGGAAGTGAAACAGCAAGGGACCAATTCATGATCACCTCCAGAATAGAGATAAAGTGAAAGAAAACAAGTGGTAGGTACCCGGCCATTTACTTCTTCTAAGATATTTACCCCTGTGTAGGTTGTATGTTGGGTATTCAGGCTACAGTATTCATTCACCAGTGCCACGTATGAGAAAAATCTTTCCAACTTGCACTGCACAAATCCATAGCTTGGTATTCATTCTGCAGAATATTGGAAGGTAATACATTATGCAGTGTAGCAAAACTATTTAGTTAAATACTGTATTTACTTTATCTCTGACAATTTCCAGCATTTTGTAGCTTTTTATCAGCTCACATTTTCTTTTCAAATATGATTACAATTTTAGCTTATCTTTCTTGTCATTCTAGATACAATTCCCCCCTCCAAGAGCATAATAGAAAACATTGTCGAATACATTCAGCAAAAAAAGAGTCTTTGGTCTCTTGCAGAAGAACATGTAGGATTGCAGGCACTATCTAATTTTCCATTATATTAGTTCCTGGCTAAAATTTGATTTTTTCTTAACAGATAATAGCAACTGAGGAAGATAGGATATTCAAACTATTGAGCATTCAGGCTGAATGCTGTACAATAGGTGTTCCTCACACAATATTATGAACCATGCTAAGCAGTTGCTTAGAAAAGATGCTTTCCATAAAACTTTTGTGAGACTACATAAAGGCCAGCCAGATGAATGGGAGGTGAGAGAAAGGAATTAATGTTTATTTTCCCTTTTAGGCTTTTTAAGATAGGGAGGGTAGCCTGTGGAGCTGTCAGGGCAGGGCACTTTCTACATGTGAAGAGGATAAATTGCCAGTCCAAATACTCTTAGAATCGGAAAAGGCTGAAGGGGAAATATTACGGTTTCTGATGCCAAATCAAACATATGTGTAAAAATTGTGCTAGGCTGTGGCACTGAACAACCCTTTAGGAAACTCCACCTGCTCTTGGGAGTCATGCTGTTGGCTCTCCTGCATCTGGCTCTCACAAGAGCATGTTGCAAGCCTTTCATTTCAAAACACTTTGTGCAACATTGAGATGTATTCGAGCACTAATAGAGATGGGTACATTTCTTTCTGATCCTATTCCATAAGGGTTCTCTTATATACTGAAATAAAAGGATTTAGGGGTAACTTTTTCAAAAGTTCCCAAAAGCCAGGGCTTTCAAACATATTTAGGCATTTAATGAAGCAGGGGGCTGTCATGGGCTTTTCAAAAGCAGGTAAGCAGGATAAGCATAATAGGTGCTAGATACCTTTGAAAATTTATGCCTATAGGCTTATGTCACTTTCAAAAAGGGGCAAAAGCTCATGAGTCATTTAGGTGTTTGAAATTTTACTGCATATTCTTTCTATAGCTGTAGGCATTCTTCTGTAAAGGTTCAGGGCCTTATTTTTTTATAAAATTCCATATACCATTGGCCCAAAACTTTTAATCTTCAAGCTGTATACATTAACAATTTAATAGTGAGAACTCTCAGTATAAGATTCCTGCTGTAGCTTCCTTATTCATAAGAAAAGGCAACTTTCTAGAGGGAATAGAAGCAGTTATTTTAATCATTTTAGCCAATTATACTGCTGCCTATTTTATTTTTGTGTCTTCAATTTTGTGTCTCACGGGATATGTGCAGGACTCGCTCATTTCTACGGTATGTACTTTGAAATCTGTGATTACAAAAATAAATAAAGGTCAAACAAATCATCAGCATGTCTGGAAAGGAATGAAACAAATGTGTGTGGGGCATCAACATTCAGAACAGCTCTACTAAAGTATGTTCACAACTGAGAGGGAATGATCAAATACTCCTGTTTGCAAAACAGCTCGCCTACAACCTCCAGTGATGCTGTTAGCACACATACACAAACGTAGTACACAAATAATTCTTCTCTGTCTAGCTACTGATTTATTGATGCTAGGAAACTGATTTCCTTTTCCAGATGTTTTCTTCAAGTGAATGTTTCAAACAAAGGGCTTCAACTACTTGCATAATGTTTCAAATGATTCCAGGGTCCCTTTGATCTCTCTAATGTTCTGGGACAGCATATGCACTGGTTGCATGGTTCTGTCCATTTCTTCACAGAGAGCCATTAGTGTGTAGACCCCTTGAAGACTGGTCTCTACTGACTCTGCCAGGCCAGCCAGTGAATCCCTGTAAGTCTGAATACAGCCCACACTCAGGGCTGCCATATCATGCAGGATGCGGTGCACACGTGTTAGCATCTGATCTACTTGAGCAGCTACATCTTGGCTTATTCTCTCCAAGTGTTTGACTGCTGAAGGGTCTGGGACAGGGATGTCTGAGGCCTTTTGGCTTGGGTGCCTCACAGAATAGTCAGAATCCAAGCTGAGACTGGAGACTGAAGTTCCCATAGGTGGGTTGTCTGGATATCTTCTGCTCCGTTGGCCGATAGCGTCTTCTACTTCCTGGTGTAAATCTCCCAAGCCCCTTGCTGCTTTCAGTCCTTGGCTGCACCACAAGATGTTGGTTCTGCTCCCGGATGTCTCTGCCACTCCTGCCTGGGTGTAGACATCACTTATTGTTACATCATACTAGGTAGCTGACCTCTACATTCAGAGTGGATGAGAGGGAGGGAGAGTAGAAGCAACTCAGGAAAAAGGAGAAAGAAGTTATATAGCCTAGGAGTAGAGGAATATGGGTTAGTAAGTGGAAGAGGAACTAGCCACGATGGGGATATGTAAAGTGAGAGAAGTCAGGAGGCCGGGGGTAGGGCCATTTAGAGCATTTTAAATGCAGCCCGAAGGTGTAAGTTCTATTTTCAAATCCACTATATTTGTTTTGAGGCTTTTCTTCTTCCCATCATCGTATGAAGGGAGTTGGATACAAGAAATAGGATCTGTGCAGGCCTTAATTTGGTCTGTCTACTATTCTCTCTCACATGTGATACATCCCCAAAGAAAACAGCTTCACGCTTAAGACATGCACCCCAATTCTGAGGATCTGATTTTCAGGGAAAAGATGAAGGTTGTAAGTAAGAAACTATGGTATGTTAATTTAATTGCTCCCTGGTTTTGGTCAAATGATTTTAGAATAGTATAATGGTTTCTACAGCCCCTATGTATCTAACTTGCTGTGATGGTGTTTGAGCTACTTATTGTTCCAAAAAACTGTAAGGTGCCTGGTTTTGCCATTATTGCATTTTCGTGCTGACTGGCAAACAGATAGGACTTTCCATGATGCATATTCCTGAAAACAGTAAGTCTAAGAATTTGAAAATCACTGCATCAGTTGATTTGGTTTAATGTTTAAACTTTTCTGTTTTTTTAAAAATATATATATTTTAAATGTGACTATAAAATAAAGCCACATACATTTAGAGATAGATGCACAATGACAAAAACCACAGAACACAAGTTTTCTTCTTGTAAATTGAAGAGCAGCTTAGTCTACCATTACTTTAGGATCATTGATGGAATAAGGTAGAACTCAGCATGAGCATTGTTGGCAAAGTCCGGGACACAATTATCTACTGGAAGCAGAGGACAATTTACTGTGAATTATAAATTACTTCACAAACATCAATGGGATTGATTGGGCCACAATCAACATGGCCCTTAGGCAAGTCAGCTCTGCTTCAATTTTGAGTAATAATCATAGTCGCTTGCTTGTAACTTCTGCAGATACTTCTTTTTTGTTCTTGGGAATTACCTCATGTGGCTAGCTTTTTATTGACCTTCTCAGGTGCTTGCGAGGTCATGTTTTCATATAGATCCACCAATATGTCAAAGGAATATTAGTGTGCAAATTAATTAGAGAAGTTTCTCTCCCACTGCTATCAACAATATTAGTATACCAGCTATATTAAGGTAACAAAGAAAACATTTATGGGTATCCTGGTGTGGTTTTTAAGAACTATAAAATCCTAACATAACAAAAGCCTTTATCACTGATAATAAAGATATCTTTTAATGCTTATGTTCATAAATAGCTTCCTTTGTGGTAAGTTATTCTTTTTTGGTTTCTATTTTATTTTTGGAGCCTTCCCCTGGCAATGTGATTTGCTTGACCTTTACTAAGTTAACAAAAGGCTAAAGGCAAGAACTTGTTTTTACAGTTCAACTCTACAAGCTATCATTGTCCAAATGCTATGCTGAGGAAAAACCTACTGATCTATATATTTCCCCCCCTAGGAAGAATACAGTAGCTACCTATAATGAAAGATCCTTTGATATGCTACATGACCTTTGGGATTTGAAAAGAAAATTACATTTTTTGTATAAGCAGGTAAGGAAAACTATTCAAGGGTTGTGCAAGTTAGTTATAGAAAGTCATACAAACCCAAATCACCACTAAGATTAGAGTTAAGATAATCAATACTTTCCATTAGAAAAATCTATACAACTGAACATCGGGAGAAAACAGTGTTCATTTCCTCCAAGGAACTTTAAACATGTCCTCTCCCACAAAGGCCTGATCATTCTGGAAAACTTTGGTACGGATTTGTATCTGCACATTGTTCCTCTCCTAGCCGTTTGACATGCCCTCATAATAATGTTTCATACTCCACATATATGAAACCCCAATTGGCTAAGTGACTCTTGTAATTAATCGCAGATACATTCATCTTTCCTCAGCCAATTACACCAACCTCCAATTTAGGCCAAGACCTATTCAGCCAGCCCTATGCACAAACTTTACCTCTCATTTGTGCATCTGGACTGTGAGATACGCATTTTAATGTTTCACTCTTCTCTCTCACGTCTTCTTTGCATTCCCCATCTTATTTTCCCTGCCCACTCATTACCTCCCTCCCGCCTGTAGCATGTCACTTATTTCCCCACTGAAGCAGTATGTGTGTGTGTGTGAGAGAGTGAATTTAAGATGACCCTACAATTCTAGACATGGAAAGTTATACATTTTATCAATTTTTCATGTACAGAATCTTAATTATTGGGGAGGGGCATCTTCAATTCAGGACTATCTTGGATTTGGGTAAATACTAAATAAATCTGTAGTAACTTGTAAATGATTCAAGAAAAAAAAGTTTCCCTCTAAGAATTTTCTTCAGTGAAGGAAAAGGCAACAAGGGATATTGTTAAAATAAACAGCCGTACATAACATTTTTCATTTTAAATACTATAATGCTTTATTAAATACATTTTAAAATGTTAAAAATATTTTTAGTGGAGCTTGTCTATCATGGGATGATGTTCTTTAAACTCTAACCCTTGCATAAACCATTCACTGTGTATAATGCAAGGTCATGTCAACACCTTTGATTCTCTAGACCATCTATTCTATTGATACTACCACTTTGATGGATGCATAAAATGGGCATAACCTTTCTTTTTTCTTGTAAATAATTTTAGCAACTCAATTGATGCAGAGGGAAGGCTGTTTATGGAAAATTAACTCCAGCTTTACTGTATCAAACACCTTGGCTAAAGTTTTAGAACTTGGCTGCTGAAACTTTAGCATCCAAGTCCACATTTAGGCATCTAAATAAGATCCTCCTGTTTAACTGGAGCCGTAAATATTTTTCAAACTTTTCAGAAAGTCATACCACTTTTTTAGATGCTTAAATCAGGATCTTAGGCTAAGTATAGATGTTCAAAAAGCACCTGATGGAAGCACTCTATCACACTTTACTTAAAGTGCTAGAAGTTAGAGTGGGACCAAATAAAACACATAAGTGCTGTTTGGAGGAAGGGGCTTGAAGCCTGCCTGTACTGGCCAAGGCCAGCAGCTTGGGGGTGCTATTGCGCACCTCCCAGCATGCCCTGCGGGCTTCTTAGGGTGCCAGAGACTTGTAAGCATGTTGTCCCAGGCAAGGCATCCCTGCTTGACTGGTTGATGCAGGGAAACAGTCCTCCCCTGCTGCTCTGTCAAGAAAAGTGGGCTGCAGTGTGCCCCGGTGCTGGGGCTGCTGCAGGGTGCCACAGCCCAAACCCTTTCACCCCAGTCCCCAGGGCCAGGCTATGGCATGACCCAGTTCCAGGGCTGCTGCAGGTACCTAGACCACTTCCCTTCAGACTCCTGGCAAGGCTGTGGTGCACCATAGGCCAGGGCAGCTTTATGGAGAGAAACCCTGGACTCCATACCCTTTCCCCCATAACCCCCATGGCAGGGAGGCTCTGGGCCCCTTCGCCTACAGGTGGGGCTGGGGTGGCTATGAGGACAGAAACCCTTCTCACCTCTGCAAGACTGCGGCTCACAGCTGGCTGGAAGGACAACTTGGAGCTGGGCTCAGAGTCTCTTACTGATTCAGGTTAATGACAGCCAAGGGGGCAGAGCTGATATGGCACTCAAGCGGAGCAAATGAAATTGGCCCAAGGCTACAACATAGCGCTGTGCTGAGCCACCTGGGATGGCAGTGGAATGAGACCTAACAGGAAGCAAGATGGGATATGGCATAGACATTCAAGAAATCCGGTTTAGTCTAATAACACATCCATCAAGGGTTAACTTAGAGCAGCGGTCACCAAACAGTCAACGACTCTCAAACCCCAGTTGGAAAAATAGATTTGTGTTTCATATTATCCAGTAGTAAGCAATGCAATACCAAAATAGAAAGCTGAAAAACCTTTCTACAGATAATTGGGTCAATTCTTCTAGTATGTAATCATTTTTGGAAGTTTTATTATGCAAACGTGTCTAGGTAGAGCCACCAGTCACTATAATTATTGTGAACTCGTGGGTTTTGGTGTGGGAGGAGTTCAAACTGCAGTGTGCCAGGTTGGCTAGAATTCAGAGGTGTTTACAAGCTGCCCCAGCTTTTGTTAATGGTGCCTAGAAGCTCTGTGTGACTTTTGTCTAACTTGGTTGCAGAACTTTATTTCTCAGGGCACTTATAAATGCTGATGGATGCCTGCTGAGCTCCTTCAACCACAACTATTTTATTTACTTAACTTATAAATGCTCTCAGAAGTTCTCTGCTGGAACAATCGGGACTGGATGAACTCTCATAAATCACAATAACTGTAGTGATTAACTCCAAACTTTTCCACTGTATTATGTTAAAAGTTAGTAGTCACTGGTACTCATCCAGGACTAGTACATTAAACACACAAGACGTTCTTTTAATACAAGCCATTGTTGAAATCTGACTTGACCACATGTATTAGAAGACTTTTCAGAAAGTCTCTACACTAATTCCAAGAAGCAAGCTCTCAAAAAATGTTTAGGCTTTCTTTCACTTTAGATTCTTCCCTAAAATTTGTCCGTTGGTTCAACTTGACATTGAGAAACTCTGAAGCACAGAATTTGTTTCTGAGGTGAATTTTAGCTATTTTAAGAATGCTATCCAGAGGTTTCTGTCAGAAAGTAAGTGAGAGACTGGAGTTTTCATGAAGCAAATAATAGCTTTGACAAATCCAACTTAATGCCTATTTACGTTGTTATAACCAAGATATTCCTTAAAAATTGGTAGGGAGAAATATAAATCCATGTTAGTCTAATGAGAGAAGACAAATAATATATATGTATATGTATGAATAATAACCTCCTTTATCTTTTTTTGTGTGTACTGTGGCCCGTTGCTTTTCTTTGGTTTTTAGAAAGCTTACTTCTGGGCAGCCACTACCATTCCCATTTTATCAGAAGCCTTCCTCTATTCATCTGCATTTAAAATTAGAGAAAGATAGGGGAGGTAGAATGAGTTTTCAAAAGTGGATTGGCTTGAGGGAGTTAGCGGATGACAGAGAGGGGGAAGCAAACTGTAGACAGAGGGCAAAAAGTTAGACAGAAAACATCTTTAAACAAAAAGGAAATGCATCAAACACTTCTGACTTGTTCGTTGAATTTTTATTATTAAATTATACTTTAACTCCATGACCTCTGCAAAACTTGCAAGTGCTATTAGCCATCCAACAAAAATTCTTCATGAGCCCATTCTTGCTTCCTTTGCTGTAAAGGCACATCTTTCAAATGCAATTTCCGTTTACCTGGTTTTGTGATTCTCGTGTCTTGTTAAGATTTTATATATTTATTTTATTTGTTTCTATTTATTTTAAATAAAGCCCAAGAGGTACTTTGTTCAGTTAAACTCTGCTGATTTCCAGGAAGTTTACAAGAGCTCTAGATCTTGCTCACAGTTTATAATCACTGAATAGAAACTAATCTCATCCAGTTTACAACATCCAATTAGCAAACACTTGCTATCTCCCTCAGTTCCCCCTCTTCTCCAACACCAAAAAGAAATGCTGTAGCTCACTTCTGTGTTCCAAATGGAAATTCAACGAAATATGGTACTCTGTAAACCTGGAAGACTTTTCAGATAGGGAGAGTGAATTTGGATGACTTGACAAATACTCTGCCAGCACCTGTCTCTTACATACATCTTTATTTTACCCGCACGGTAAGATTGCATATATTCACAGTGACAAGGAGTTGCATCTTTCACTCAGTGATGAGGTACTTTGTGTGAATATGATATCTTTTATTAGGTCAACTTAAATACTGGGGGAAACATTTTTTTAGTAAGCTTTTGGGTTTGAAAACCCTTCGTCAGGCTGAGGAAAATCCTCAAACAACTGCAACTCATACTAGAGCAAAACTCTGTTCTTAAAAAGATCTTCCCAGAGCCACCCATCCTAGCCTTCAAACAAGCACCGAACCTCACTAACCTCATCACCAGAAGCAAATTTCATACGGACCAAAACACAACGACCGGATCCAGACCGGGCCATGACAAGAAACGCAAAACCTGCCAACATATCCCCACCACCCCCAAAATGACTGCATCCCACAGCAGAACCATCACCATTCCTCAATCTTATAGCTGCACCTCCAGAAATTATATATATAAATAAATAAAAATCTCATCCAATGCACCAAATGCCCAGATGGAAAATACATAGGAGAAACACAAACAACAACTGCGCACCGGAAATATATCAAAGACAAGAATACCTGTGGGGCACATTTCTCATAAGCAAACTACTCGGTCTCCAATCTCTCAGTCCTGACCCTCAAAGGGAACTTACAAAACACTTCCCAGAGTTGAGCCTATGAACTCCACTTCATCAACCCCCTGGATACTAAAAATCATGGACTAAATATAGACATTGGATTTATGACACATTATAACTTGCATCGGACTCCCCCGGTACCTCTCCACTATAACTGCTACATTCATCCCCCTTCTCCCCCCACTCAGCCTGTCTCTCACCCATTGACTCCTCAGTTTACATCTTCACTGACTGCCTATCTTGCATGCCTACCAGTCCAGCCTCTGGCTTCTTTACTATTTATTCCAGCCAGGAAGAGCATACACCAACTGCAAAGACTTTCCCAGCTTGACAATGTGTTTCTAAACCCAAAAGCTTGCTAAACATTTTTTCCCCCCCAACTATTTAAGATGATCTAATAAAAGATATCATATTGAGTCAAAGGACCTTGTCTGCTTATGTCCCAAGACCAGCACAGTTACAATCTACACCCCTTCACCCAGTGATGACACCAGTCTGTTATACCACTGGCAACAATTTTGTTGATCGAGACCACAGGTGCTTTACTTTGCCAGCATGCAATAGTGAAAATTTTGTGTCTCCCTGAACTGCTATGGTGTAAAAATATAAAGCCTTTTTTGATGCAATAAATCATGTATCACTGTCATTGTGTTGGCCCCAGTGAATTAATTTGGGAAAAGGTCTGTGTATGAGACTGCCTAATGATAGATGAAGGCCATAGGTAATTCAAAAACCTTACTAAACCATCAATAGTAGGGGACCTGTTGGGAATGCATTAATTCCTTTCAGAACCCTCTGCTCCTATTAGCTTCCAAGTGATGACTATCAAAACAAGGTTTTGGATGCACTATAATGTCAAACTGTAGCAGGAAGGAAGGGACAGATACAAGCCTGGGACCTGCTGTATGATTTGAGTATATCCCTTGATGTTTCTGTGCCTCAGTTTCCCATCAATTAAATGGAGTTAACACTTCATTCTCCGGGGATTTTTAAAGAATGGAGTGCTCAGGTATCATGGCGATAGGAGCAGAATGCAAATATTTAGGACAGCGATTTTCAACCTGTGGCTTGCTGACCCGGGGGGGGGTCTGTGAAAGATGAAAATGATCAGACAAGTATGTGAATACCCGTGCTTACAATTCAAAGGGGTCTGCAGCTCCATTTGAAATATTAAGTATCAGCAAATTAAAAAAAGGTTGGAAACCACTGATGTAGTATATATGAATAGATGGTATCTTTTAGTTTCTGATCATTAGCCAAAAATGAAAGTCAGAGGGTGGCATCACGTATAATTTGAACCCAATACCACTAGGTATTAGCACATTTTAATTCTCAGATTTTTTCCGCTTTCATCTTATCCTGTTTTTTCTATAAACACTTTTATGAAAATACTTCATGTTTGTATTCCTAAATGTCTGAGCCTTTCTGAGTGTTCCCATTATTACTTGATGAAGATGATTGTTAATTGCAAGTCAAAGAAGAACTGACAAATTACTATAGGATGTGATTATTTGTATAACACAATTTGTGCTTAACCTCTGGCTTGCAAGCCAAGTGTGGCCCATGGAGCCTTGGAATCCAGCCTGAGGGGTGCCGCATGGGTTGGGAAGGTTAGTGCTGCGGCGTAGTGACAGGTAATATTGCCATTCTTCCCTGCTGCCTAAATCCTGTGTGACAAGTAATCAGAGCCAGGCCATGACCCTCTCCTGACTGGGCCTACGGTGGCCGCTGATGCATCCTTAGCATACAGGATCCTCTTGATGAGGGGCAGGACTACCAGCAACCTCAGCCAATTGGCAGTGAGGGTTAGAGCCACTGCCTCCTCAGCGAATCAGTAGTGAAGGGTGGAGCCACTCGGGCCCCTTGGCTAATCAGCAGCAAGGGTCGGAGCCACCAGAAAAAGACTGGGAAAATGGCAGGGACCTTGGCTTATTGCTGCCTGCTATAATAAAATATTTTATTTTGCACTTTAATGACACTGAATGCAGACAGTAGCAATTTTGTTCATGCTGTCTGGGGTGAACGGTTGCGAGTGTGCTTATGGGCACTCTGTTTACAGCACAGGCAACCCTTGCTTACCGTGGTTTCGTTATAACGTTCATTTAAAATACCTACCTACTTTCCCTCAGCACTGAGTGTGTTTCATTATAACATTCAGCGTGGGCATGGGGAAAAGCAGTGGTGGCGGTGAGGGAATTGGCGAGTGGTAGCCAGGAGGAGCCCAGGGAGGGGCGGCAGGAGCCCAGGGTCCGCTCCAGTGCTGGAGTGGGTGGGGAGCAGTAGTAGCAGTGAGAATGGGAGGCATGAGCTCGAAGCCCAGGCCAGTGGGGCCCAGGAGCACAGGGTCTGCTCTGGCACCTGGTGCTGGAGTGGCCAGTGGGTAGGGAGGAGCCGTGGCAACAGTGAGAAGGGGCGAGTGGGGGGCATGAGCATGGGGCCTGGGACAGCAGGTCAGGAGGAGCGTGGGGCCCAAGGCCAGGGCTGGCCAGGGCCTGAGCCAGTGAAAACTGAGCCCACAGAGCTCTCCTGCCCCCGGGCCAGTCATACACTCACCAATGGGGTGCAGACGCTATCCTGAGCCTGCAGTGATCTGGCGATGGTGACTCGTTCCAGTGTCGGGTACCCTGGAGAGAGCCTGCACTGGCAAAGTGGGGCATGGACAGGTGGGTGGCCCCACTGTTTACCCTGCACCAGAGCCTGGACTCAGGACCCATGGGTGGGGTGGCTGGGGCCGTGCACAGGTGCACTGGTGGCCGGCGGGTGCGGGCCAGCAGGGGTGGTTGCAGCAGGGGAACAGCGAGGCTGGGAGGAGCTGATGCCTTCCCTGGCAGGGCCTGCATGGTGCCTTGCTGGGAGAGGGCTGGCAGGAATGCAGGGCCGGGGCCAGCAGGGCCCAGGGTGGGGCTGCAGGAGCACAGGGTATGGGTCGGCAGGTGGCGTCGGACAAATTATCTCTGTTTACATTAAATCCTATGGGGAAATGGGCTCTGCTAATGCCGTTTCACTTAGCGCTCAATTTTTCCGGAACCAATTAAGAGCGCTAAGCAGGGGTTGCCTGTATTATTATTTTATTATGGCAGTAACACTGTGGGTACTTGGTAGCTTTGAGAATAAGATCATTTTGACTGACTGTAAATTTAGGGGATTATTCAGGCTTTACAGTTAAAAAGGTTAACCTGGGATTTGAGGCCTGCAGCTGTTCTGGCTAAAGTTAATGGCAAAATTTCCGTTGCCTACCATGATCCAGGCTCAAGGCATGCACTACTTCTCTTTCCGTAGAACCCCAAAAAGTTTAATAGAGAGACTCTTCCTATGCTTTCTGTGCTGTATAAAGTTTCAGAGATAGAATTGTATGGGTTCCATACGAGTATTTTGTGATGAGTCTGAAATATCTCTCATTTAGTACTAAGTTTTGCTATTAAGGAACTACAGTAAAAATGTGCAACACTCCATTTTATGTAAAACTTTGCCTCAGTTTTTTTAAAACAGCAATTACTGTTTTAGTACATTTTAGTAAATAAGATCACAAAAATCACAGTACTATTTTTATGGTCAACACAATACTCCCTTTGTAAGCAGTGATCTCTTAAAGGAGGTAACCCTATTCCTATGTGCGATTCTGTTGCACATCAAAAGCGCACTGACATTGGTACAACTGTTTTAGAAGCTCTCCAAGTCACCAAATAAACCCCAAAAGACTGAAAGTATGGTAACCAACTCAGGGGAAAGCCTTTATAACAGAAATTGACATAAATACTACCTCAACATAGAGGTGATACTCCCCCTTTACGCAACATTGGTCCCATCTCAATTGGGGTACTGCATCCAGTTCTGGGCACCGCACTTTAAGGAGGATGTGGCCTGCCTTGAGAGGGTTCAGAGGAGAGCCACCCACTTGGATGGAGGGCAACAGGGCAGCCCCTATGAGGAGAAGCTGAGGGACCTGAACCTGTTCAGCCTCAGCAAACAGGGGCTGAGGGGAGATTGCCTACAAACTTGTTAGGGGAGATCAGCAGCAAATAGGAAGGGTCCTATTCTACCCAGAAGCACCTGGGGTGATGAGGAAAAATGGCCAGAAGCTGCTGGAGATTAGGTTCAGGTTAGAGATTAGGAGGCACTATTTCACTGTTAGGGTGGCTAGGATCAGGAACCAACTTTGTAGGGAAGTGGTCCTTGCTCCTACCTTGGGTAAATTAAACAAAGAGGTTGAATGAACACCTGTCTGGGATCGTGTGATCCCAGCGTGTGCTCCAGCCAGTGGCAGGGGCTCAGACTAGATGATTTATCTAGGCCCGTTCTGACCCCTAGCTACTATGAACCTTATTCATTCAGAGAGAATAGCGCTCTTTCTTGAAGGAAGCCTTCTACCATGGGAAAGATGCCATCTTTTATGACAAAAATATTTACTTGGAAGGCAAAGGCTTCATCTTTATCAATTACAAATGTGAAAAACAGTTAGCTGTGAGAAAACTCCCCTGCCTGCCCTCAGCATTTGTATTGATAGTAAGTCCATCTTCTGCACATGAACAGCTGGCTTCCATATGGCTCCAGCTATCTCTGACACCTCACTGCTCATACTGGCTGATCACTACATTATCTCAGGATCCCCAAAAGCTACTGACTAATATCTTACGGAACCACTGCTGACAGATACATAAAGCAAAATTGATAAATTAGATCTTTTAAATTTTGTGTGTGAATCCATTACACGTGGAAGACTTTGCATGGTTTTATACAGCCATATGGTTTGCATGAAGAAGTGTATGCTTTTCTTCAGAGTATAAATATACGTGTATTTGTGACAGGAGCAAATTTTATTAGAAATTGCTCCACAAAAAGATTTCGAAATCTCCCCAGATTTAGTATGGGATGGTTAAGTAATTAAAGGTGGCTTTTAGAGGCTTAGAGAGCCACTTCTGATCTACTCAAGCATCCACAGTATTGGATACATACACAAAGCTGCTTGAATTGTCTAAACTTCTTGTGATTCTCCACTGGCTTAAGTAGTCTCATGAGATTTTGTCGTCTTGTGAGATTTCCAGGAATGAATGCTTGTGGTTGTGTAGAAACCCTGAAAACAAAAAGGGTATGGCAGAAGCTGAGAATAAATAAAAATAGTAGGAAATAGTGTAAATTGACATAACTTTTTCATACTTCAAGAAGAGTTCACAATCGGTTTGAAATTTGCCTAGACATTTGGGAAAGTTCTAAGAATTAGCAAATCCAGCAGGGCTAGGAACAGACATTCAAAAAGCCTGAATCGATTCAATCTTTGCAGGTTAGTCTAACCTGCCTAGGTTGAACTGGTTTGCAAGTGTACAGACATTCCTTCTGGACTTTAGAAATGCAGGCACATGCCTACAGTGGCTCAGGCTAGAAGTTGAGGGGTGCTAGAGCAGCCCTCCCTTCCTTTCCACAATGCTGAGCTGAGGGTGTGTTTGGACAGGCCCTATCAAGATGCTCTGATTAGGGAGGGGTGTTTCCCCACTTGCTGCTTAAGGGGTTGGGGGTTTGCCAGACCCCAGTCCCTGGCTAGCACTCTGAGGCAAAGGCAGGGTGTGCAACAAATGCATCTGTTAATGATATTGAGCTTTTCAATCTCCCTCTCCCTGCTTTTTCATACTGCCTGCAGGGAACTGATAATGCAGTGTTTATCAGCCCATCAACAAAACAAACCCCCCTCTTATTAGTCTAAGCTCTTCTTAAACAGCTTTTCCCAAGGAAGGAATGGATGGACATTACTAGCTGACCTGTTGATAAGCTCCAAAAAGCCTAAGCTGACACTGTTCTGCCTGCCTGTCCCAGTGAAATTAGAGACACACACACCTCTCAGCATTAGCTAACATGGGGGTGGCATAACTGTGAGGGACCATGGGGATGGGGTCCATACTATGGGAAATGGGAGGGAGGAGGGGATCTCTGCTTGAGCAGCAAGCAGCAAGGGGGAGGGGGGCAAGGGGAAACAAAGATGACCCTGCTATGCCTACCGTCTATGCTGGAGCTCTGTTCTCTGGCGCAGAGAGCACAGCCCAGCCCAGGCCATGGCTGCAAAGCATCTGGGATGCTGGGAGACTTTGATTTAACTTAAGCCAAGAAGGGGTCTGGAACAGATATTGCATAAACCAGTTTGACCCAAGTCAGTTAAGTCTGATACTACATTCAACCAGGTTTATCTTAAACCATTTTCAGCCATTTTGAAACTGGTTTATATGCACTGAACTTATGTTCTGGTTTAAACCAGTTTCTGATCACTTAAACCAGTTTGTGTGTAATATCTGTCAGAAGTCCAGAAGTTAACACCTAGGATTATGCTTCTAGCCACCATTGCTGGTCTGTGAGCTATACTTTACAAATTAGCTGTTGAAATTGTGCCAATTATTTGCTGAGAAATCCAAAAACCTGTGAGGCTTGTGTGGTTTTAGGTTTTCTAACAATTTTGAAACTCAGACAATGCTTGTTGAAAGGTTATTAAGCTTCAGGAATCTTCTGAGTAAATGTGGGCCCACACTGCAGTTAAATCATGTGAAATTCATTATTTTCAAAGGCTGGAAGCAAAACAAAAAAATCTTGGCTTTTTTTAGATTGTATTTTGTTTTGACATTTTATATTTCTTAGAGAATGAGTCTCTAGATGGGGAGGACCCTCAGGATTGCAAATAAAGACACTGTTCATGAAGCCCTGTGGAGTGAAATCATCAAACTTAATTCAGCTTTGGTGTCAATTCCTTCATTGTTATGGATCAGTAAAAAAACAATCCAGGTCTTATGAGAACAAAAAGAATTGTTCTCATGGGACTCAGTCTCAGTTCCTCTGAGTAGACGTACAACTATAGGAACCAGGTAGAAAGGGGTTATACGCAGGGAAGGTCTGGACAGCTGTACCATAGCAGTTCATCAGATCCAGATGTTTTATGTACCAAAGGGGAAAAAGTTGGATAGATCAGAAGCTGGGAGTGAGAAGATTCTTGGATTATTTGAGACTGTTATTTTAAGGAATGTAGTTGCATGTTAGAAGAAGGGGAAGTAAGAGTCCTGTGACAGTCTGTTCTTAAGTGTCATTTTTTTTACAGTAATAATTTATTTTATTAGGATAGCACGCTATTGCCAGAAGGTACGAACGAATCCTGCAATCCTATGCTGATGGTAGTAGAATTCATTGGTAAAAAAGAACCATATTTCCCTCTTTATCCTTCATGTTTTCTACCCCTTTCCTTATTTGTTTCCATTAAAAGATGACTATTAGGTCCTGCAACATGACCTCTTCCAGTTCCTCTGTGTTCATATTTTTTTAATCTCCTTTTGAACATAAAATAAGTAAAATTGTTCATCCATGTCTGAATCTGTGTGATATTGCAGCAGAATTTTGGGAAACCTTCTTAATCCATTATTTTCTTTAAGCACTCATCAGTGGACTTTCATTACTGCAAAGACTAGGCCCGGTCAGAAAAATTTGGGGATCTCCCTATCTTCCTTTTTGGAAACAAGAAACAAACAGTGTTATGATTTTGGGGGTATGGTACAATGTACTCCCATTTCCCCCATCTGATAGGCTGTGACCATGACCTGCCACATTTTCTTCACAGTAGCTTTCTTGAGGTTATTTTAATCTCTACACCTTGCCTTACCAAAAAATACAAGTTAGTACCTGATTATTTCTCCAACAGATTTCAATCTTGTCCAACAACATTTCTAACATAAGCATTTACTCTCTTTTTTCTGTCCAGGAGATACAAAAGAGTCTTCACCATCTCTCAAATTCTTCCATTTTCTTCTTGCCAATAGCAGTAATTTTCTATAACTCACATGCATATATTGCTATGGAAAAAAACAAGCTTTTTGTCAGTTAAATGTTGCTACATTTCAAGAAGTTAAGGTTTTTCCAAACTTTTGTAAGAGAGACCATGTCTGAATGAGCCATTTCTAGTCTTGTTCCAGTTTGCAAGGACTAGCCTTCCTGACTGGAATTCGAAAAGCTGAATTGATCTACTGCCTCTACCCTAACTGTTAAATATTGCATAAGGGTCCATATTTGTTATTTGCGTCAACGTATTATGCAAATGTAGTCCACGTTCCTCACTAACTGCTTTAACTGATTTCAGTGTTCATTGCAAAGTTTCAACAATATAGTTTCCTTGAAAGCTCCATATGCATGTATTTATTCATTCAGAAGTTGCAAATTTACAGCCTTAGCATATGTGGCCACTGTAGTGATCATGAGGTTCAATACATGCAGGACTGTTAAGAATGAAGAAGAACTAATAACAACATTTATTGTGGAACAGGAGATGAGCCTCTGCAAGCATCTGTTTCTCTAACCAGGTGCTCTGTACCCAAATTTCCAAATTCCCAATTCCCTCAGTTTCCTGTTAGGGAGAACATCTAAACTATAGCTTCTATCACTACAGACATACCTCCATGACATTTTGTGAATTGTGTGACACCCACTTTCAAAAACAAACATGTATTACAGTGCTTACCTCCTTGCAGAGAGACAGGGAAGTGGGATAGGCAATCAACCAGGAAGGAACAAGCCTGAGCTTGCTCTTATTTGCTTCTTTCTTCATACCTTGTGACACCCTTTAAATGATCTGGTGGCATCCAACTGTTCCACAGTTCTTTGGTTGAAAATCACTGAATGAGAGAGTCTGTACTTCCAGGCACCCATTGTAATAAGTTGTGCAGGTAGTGCTGCTGGTTAGTACCCTGCTACTTTCCATTAGAAGACCCTGCTGGTAACCTTGCCAATCTACATATTAGGGTTAAAGTTTTCCATGCCAAGATTTAGCCCTGTAATTTCAGGCTGATTTTGTGGGGGAGAAGTTGAAATGGCTTAGCTTTTTCTGAAAACAAGAATAAAGAAAATGACACTTTCAAAAACATGTTTAAAATAGTTCTTATAATTATTTTGTTGAGAAGTTCTGGTACCTAAATGAATTGGGGTAGGAACTTAAAGCATGGCACTGGAGTCACTCTAGCAGCATAACTGAGACTTTTGCTATCCCTATGAACACCTGACTGAATTTAGCCATGTTACAACACTTTGGGTAGGAGCTGGGTGGGGTAGGGCATGCAAACAAACTTTAAGTTTTTTGCACGTACTCCTTAAAATTTGGCAGCTAAAATCTTTGAAGATTCAGTTTGAACTGAGCATGTTCCAGCTAACTGCAGCTCCTCAATATTAACCAGACTGCGTCTGTGCTATCCAGAGCAACTGAAAATAGGGTTGCTGCGTACGACCAGGGCTTTCCTTGCAATGAGGTTCCAGCAACTGAAAAAAAAAAGTGTTGGTACTGGGCTCCATAATAAGTAGCAGCCTTAAGGGAGGGCAAACTGGGCAACTGCTCAGTGCCCCACCCTTTATACAAATAAATATTAATTACCCTGAATATTTGTATTATCAATATTGTATTAAGATGCTTTAATTACAGTTTCATGCATAGGGCAAAGTGAAATTGAAATAAAAAATGTCCAACTTGTTCATAGGTCATCAAAATTAAGCCTCTAAGGGGCCACAAATGACACTTGCCCAGGGTCCCAACAACCCTAAGGCCACCACTACCATAACTTAGACCAGGTAACATGTTTTGGTCTACTCCCAGTGCTGTCCAGGCACCCACGTGAGGAAGGATGAGGAATGGGAAGAGGCAAAGTAGGCTAGGGAAGCAGTTCAAGGGAAAGAAGCTAGAGGCAGAATCAAAGGTAAGGAAATGGAGGTAGGAATAAGAATAAGTAGAAGAGAGATTCAGAGAGAAAGATGAGCTTGGGTATGGAAGAGACAAAACCAGGAGTGAGGTACAAAAGATAGGAGGGGTTATGGCTGTGCTCAGGGCTGGGCAGTGTAAGGATGCTGGCCTTTTAAGAGACTTTTACAACTTTAACTATTATGGTTGGAGGAAACTGGTTGTGGGGAGCTGGCTAGGAGGAGCAGCTTTGAGCAGTTGTGCAGAGGGTTGAGTCCCAATTACACCCTTTTGCTTTCATTTACATTGTAATAAAGTTCATCTGTTCCTGACAGCATGGTTACAGCTCCTCCTCTCAACCTACAAATGATACATAAAAACCATGCTGCACAACATTAAGACGTGGGATTGAGGCATAGGATGAGGATGAGGGCCTGAATTTGGATGCAAGTGTCTGAAACCACCCGAGAACACTGCCTATGATACCTGGAACTGAACAGAGGAGCTGAAAGGCTGAACTTTCTTTGTTGTCTAGTTTGCAACATGTTCCACTCTTCTCTAGTCCCAGGGATATAACCTCTGTATTAAAAACATAAAACCAAAATGATAAAAAAGGTTAACAAATGTTGAGTGCCATTTATTCATAGCTTTTTTTTATAGCACTTCATGTGCTCAGAGCAGAGCTCCAAGCTACTGCTAATTAAAATCCAGGTGTTCTGAGTTGAGGATCAGAAAACATCAGCAGTCAATCAGTGGCCACGTGTGTGACGAGTCTGGGTTAAGTGTCTTAATGTCAGAAATTAAGTGACAGAGAAAAGAAAAAGATCTGATGGTTTAGAGGATGGAACATGGTAAGCTTTAATGTGACATGGAATTGTGGCATTTTTACAGAAATATGCTATTATTATGTTGTTGTGCCTATTTTATAACTGCTGCGATTGAATTCTGCTTACAAAAAAAAAAGTCTCATAGTTTCTTTAGGTTTTGGCTTTGCATGCCCCCCCAGCTGCATAGTGTTGCTGTTTTCTGTTTAACAACTGCTAAGGGCCATGTCTAGGGCTTTTGCCCTAGATGTAATATTACTTTGTGGCTAAACTGATACTTATACGGAGATTCCTACATATGTAGAAGTTTGTTTGTAGGTATCTTCCAGAGTCAGTGATGCATGAGCTGAAAAGAACATTTTTAAACATGGAAACACTTCAGAGAGAAATCTGACCCTAGTTTTTGTATTCCTCTATACCCAAAGTTATTACATGCTGATCAAGAAGTGATTCAGTCAGATGGGAGCAAAAACCAAATTCTCTTTATGCAAAAGGCCTGATTTCATCCTTGTAGAGTGGTTAACAATGCTGAATTATGAGGATAAATGCAGGTACACCTGTGTGAGTTACTTCATGGATTCTCCAAAGGGAGATTGTAGGTTTAAAATGCATCAGTAGCATTCTGATGCTGGTAGCTCTCAGAAATACCTTTTAAGGCATTAAGATTGGGTAAAAGAACATATAGGTGTAAAATGTTAAAGGGGAAATGCATTATGTGGAAAGTTACGGCAAGATGTGACTTTGACATTTGACTTGTTGGCTATTTTGAAGAGCTCTCATTACAAGTGCTTAGTGGATAAATGCATAAAAAATCAGATGCTAAAAACTGATTTTTCCACTTACTGATTCATGAGTTAGTCCAAATTCTCTAGAAAGGGAAAACACGAGAAACCAATGTTGCCACCCTGTCAGTACTTATGTGTCTTGCAGAACTTCTGTCGCATAAATAACCTTACTGATATTAATGACTCGGGTCTATAAAGCAGTTATATAATTAACTGTAGGACTAGGGCCTAACTATAGAGAATTGCCTTGAAAGAATGCCTGAATTACTTACTACTAATTCGGCCCAGCCCCTGGCTGCTTTACTTTTCATTCCATCCAGGAAGAGCACACACCAACTGCTGACACTTCTTTAGCCTGACGAAGGGTTTTTGAACCCAAATGCTTGCTTAATAGCTATTTGGGTTGGTCTAATAAAAGATATCAGATTCACCCAAGGAATTGTCTGCCTGAATTACTCTAGTATCATCAAAGTCTTCTATAATTAGTAATTTATTAGACCACTTCCTAGACCTGGCTAACATATTAATTCTATTGGCGAATTGATAGGATGTATTAAAATCATAAACCTGTTTTATTTTGGACACTGATATTGAGAGGTAACCTGTTTGTTGGTGAGAGCCCTTTTTAATGATAAAATATTCCAACACAACAGACCAAGTAGAACTGTGTGAAGAATATTTATGGATGAAAAATTTATATTATTTAAAACTTAAGTTTGGTAGTCAAAATCTGGGTTCTGTTACTAAGTTGGACAGTGATCTTGGGCAAGTCCCCTCTGTCTTGCTGCTTCAGTTGCCCCATCTAGAAATGATTTCTTTCAGTTGTTGTTGTGACATACGACTTTATTAATAATTGAAAACTATATCTACATCCTCTGATAGAAGGGCAAAGGATTCTAGTTCCTGAAGATAAACTTGTCAGTTTGGATTATGCGTGGAAATACTTTACTGTAGTCCTGGCATACGGCAGTGAACTTAACAGCCTAACATCTCCACCAATTCTGAAAAAGATTGGACAGACTTCTTTATTTACAATAATTTTAAGGGAATTTTAAACTGGGAAGCCAAGAAGAAAGTTGTGAAAGAAACGAAGTATATAATTAATTGCAATATTTAAAGAAAATCCTGGAAATGCACATCTCTGGTAACTAGATTCTTCCTGAAACCTTATAAGAATGTATGCGTTTTTTCTTTGTTCCCTCTCCCCCTTCTTTGACTTGCAACTAATTAGTGAGGGGTACTCTTCATAAATAATAGCATTTTGGTTTTTAAAGATAAATGTGGATATGGGATTCCATTAGGATTGTATTATGCTAATTTGTGAGCTAGTTGGTAAGATGGTCGTGGTTCTATCAGATGAAATGCATTTTCTTTCTAAAGCTGTTATATGGCTCATCAGAAGTATTGTTCTCTTCTGGTTTTCTTCCTGTAAGTAGCTGTATTAAGTATGATGGTGTGTACAAATGTTTCTCTTCAGTTCTCTGTGTGTGCGTGAAATCTACATCTTCCATTCCACCACAGCATAGGGGCAGAATGGGCGGTTGCAATGCAACAATGCTTTCATTGCTGTCGGTGAAGAAGAGGGCTCAAATCTAGGAGTGAAAAGTAGATCAGTCTTTAAATCCTCTGTCCCTTGGCTTTCTGGGGGCCATGTCTCTGCTAAAAGTGCTATGCTTGGCTGTGGAGACCTCAAGTACGTGCTACTGCTGCACCAGCTGCCTCCTAAACCAGAAGCATCAAAGCCGTATCTGCCTGAAGTTTCGGTAGGCTAATTTTAGGGTGTCTACAAGCATTATGTTCCTATCAATAGAATCTTTCTTTTTCTGGTAGAAATGCTTGGTGTACAAGCATTCATAAGGCTTAGTCAGGTTTAAAAATGGTGTATTCGATATGTGGGGTTGCTGAATACACAACACGTTGGACTTTTCTGATACTCCAGCAGACTTGGAGCAAACAGTTAATCAATGCGTTCTAATCAGAGGTGTGTAGTAGACTCCCACTGTTGTGTCCCCTGTGCCATGTTCCCCACGGATTTTAACCCAGAGGGTCTCCAGTTGTCCACCAACATCAGCTTGCAGGCACACATAGCTTTCCTTAACAGACAGAGCTACCCCCCCGCCACTTTTATCTACTCGATTTTCTTCTGTACAAGGCATAGCTATCTATATCCATGGTCTAGTCTTGGGTGGAGTCCCACCAGGTCTCTATTATCCTTATGATATCATAATTATTTGTGTTAAGCAGGAGGATGAATTCCTCCCTCTCATTCCCCAAGCTCCTGGCATTTCTGTACAGGCAGGCAAGTATCCCCTTGGGGGCTCTTGCCCTGCCTGCGGATTGTACCAGGGCTGGGGTAGGGGTGGGCTCCCTTAAGCGCCTTGGGATGCTGGCTTTGCAAGGGTTGCTCAGTGAGCCGGCAGTGGCAGTAGTCTCCCCATCCTCCAGCAGGCTCAGTTTAAAGCCTGGTGGAGCAAGTCATCCAGTCTGGCTGAGAAGAGCCTGCTCCCCAGCGGAGAGAGGTAGAGGTCATCTTTTCCCAGCAGCTAACTGCCTCTCTTGCCAAAGAGTGGGCTGTGGTCATGGAAGCCAAAGCCTTCCTGATGACGCTAGTGCCACCATCTTTGGTTAACTATCTGGATCCTCCTCAGTCCATACCCTGAGACTGGGAGGACTGAAGAGGACACCACCTGTGCCCCCCCGACCTTTTAGCCCTGTTCCCAAATCCCTGTAGTGGCTCATGACCAGGCTGGGAGTGCTCTGAGCCGTGACATTGGTGCCCACATGAATAAGGAGCATGGGAGCATCTTCACTTGACATTCTATTTTTCTTTTAAATGGAAAATATAGTATTTTACTCTGGGGGGATTAGTATAAGAATTTAAATAGAATCATCTCTACTCAAGATTTTTCTCAGGTTTGATGGGACCAGAAATCCTCTGTAGAGTTGTGATTTTACAGTTAATTCAAATTTTTATTGTACCTGGCAACTGACAATGTTTTTTTTTTTTCAGGGGCTGCTGCACCTAGAAACTACAGTAGTATATATAATATAATATATTACTCAAAAGCAACTGCTGTATGCAACAAGCAACATACTGTTTTTTAATAAACTGGATTCCCATTCTGACATTACACATTCATTTAACTCTGCTACTGTAAGCATTCCCAGTGGGATTGAAATTAAGCACATGTGCAAGGGTTTGCAAGATCGGAATTATAGTGTGGATTGATAGCATAAAATAAATGTATTCCTAAGTAAGATGGGGGTATTGCCTATGGTAGTGAACAAACATAATCTACTTTTCTCCGTTGATAGATTTGGACTCGGAGCTAGTTTAAGAGGTAGGATCCTAGGCTCAATTGATGCAAGTCAACCAATATGCTTGCAGGAGAATGGAGCAGCCCATTGCCTTGGGCTCTGCCCAAAGCCCTGATGACTGTAACTCTGGCTGTGAATGCAGTTTCCTATAGCGTATCAAATGGCATTTTCTATCTATTAGTTCTTATAAATTTGGCAGTTTGTTATGGAAGTTATTAAGTCAAAGGTAGATTTTTTTTTTTCTTCTTCCTAATTTCTAGTTCCCAAATGTTTAAGAACTTCCTTCTGCAATCTGAAAAGAAAACCATCCTTACTGCATCCCCAGGAAGCAGAGAAGTGTTTTTAAATTAGAGTTTAGCTAGTAATTTATTCATGCCACTTCACTCCAATTTGCATTGGCTCTTGGCTCTGAAAGACTAATGGAATCAAACTAGAGCTAGGCTGCAGCTGCAAAACATGTTCTGGAAGTGGGAATTCACATCTTTAAATGAATTCAGCTATTTATATGCCTTATATATTATTCTCCAAGTTGGAAGTGATTTTGTTGACATATATATAGTCTCAAAATGCATTCTAAAGCACCAGCCTATGAGAGAACTGCATTTAAAATGTTCAGAAGCAAGTTCTTGCATTGTGTGTCCTTACTTGCTCATTAAGCATGATTTATCTGAACAACTCCAAGTAAGCAATAGAGCTCAGACCAAGACAAAATACAATTAAAGCAGATTTGAAAAGCATTAGTGAATTTCTGTCTGGTAGCTTTTTAACCTGTGTTTTGCATACAACTAAATTGCTGGACTGTGGAAATGGGCCCAGTTTCCTTTTAGAGGAAATGTAATGGGACTTGTGTTCTGTGATAATCCCCTGGGCTAGGGACAGAAATGACACACAAACTGGTGTACCAATGATCAGAAACTGGTCCAAACTTGTAACACAACAGGAGTTCAGTGCATGCAAACTGCTTTCAAAATAGCCAAAACCGGTGTAAGGTGAACCTGATTGGACCTAGTATCAGACTTAACTGATTTTAAGGTCAATAAACCAATTTAACCTGTCCCAGATTCAAGTTAACTCATGGTCCCCCAGCATCCCAGAATGCTTTGTATCATCTGCAAACCCCTCACAAGGTGGGCGGGCTAGCTTTGGCCTAAGCTGTCTGCCAAACAAAGAGGTGTGCCCTAGCATCCCCTAGCTTCTTGCTTTGGCCGCTGCAGGCCTGTGGCTGCATTTCTGGAATCAAAAGTGAATGTCTGTTCACTTGCTTATTGGTTCAAGCTTTGCAGGTTAGTCCAAACTCTATAGATTGAATTCATTCAGTATGAAGCTTTTTGATGGGCTTTAGCCTACAGCGAGACCAGAACTAAGTAACCTCAGAGTTCTGGACCCTCTCCTTACTGCTCTGTTACAGTCTTCAGGGCTCTGGCTGGATCTTGCTTCTGAGAGGACTTCTCTCCCTACCCAACCTCAGCCTAACCATCACCTTGACTAGATTTTTCAGCTTAATGGAGGCAGATCTCTGGGGCTCTTGGTTTTCCTGGGATTGCAAAATAAATTGGGCCTGCTTTCCTCCAAGAAAGTGGAGTGTCTATTACTGCCAGCTGCCTTGAAATCACTTTTATAACTAGAGAAACTGTGGGAAGAAAAACCAAGAGACTTATTACACAAATTGAGACAGGCATACTAAACAAAAATACTTGATAGCTGGAAGCAGCTTTCCTGGCAGGCTCTATGTTCCAGCAGTTAGCACTCATGCTAGGTTTTTTTCCCCGATTGGTTCACCAGTCTCTGTGTAGGGGCCTATCTTACCCTTAGACTTGAAGTATCTTGTTTTTCTTTCTCCCTAAAAGGTTTCCCTTAAATTTCTTATATTTCTCTCCATCTTGTTCTTCATCCAGTTCAAGGAGGACAGAAACAATCTTATCTTTGCATACCGTCTCTTCCTACAGATAGACACACATGCCGGTCAGACAGGTGTGCTCTTTGATATATTTCCTTGCATCCAGCCATTGCCTGGGTATATTTCATAAGGACCACTTCCTTTGTTTAAAAAAGCAAGAAGAGTTGCTAACTCCAGAAAACTTAGTTTGGTTGTCAGTAAGAAGGTTGCAGTTTGAGTATAACAATTTTACTGACTCATGCTTTTACTGTTATATGTATTGTAAATGTAACTCTTCTGTCAGCCACTGCCTTGCTGCTAGGCACAAATTAGAAGGGGTGTATTTAAATTTAAGGGTTTAACAGCAATCATAGTGGCTTGCTTGCTTGCTTGCTTGTTTGTTTTTTAAGAGTGGTTGTCAGTAAAAAGTCTGCAGAAAATAATGTGTTGAGTCGGCCATGTTGCTCAACTGCAACAGTAGTTTTACATTATGACCCCCCCACCCCCCGAGGTCCCTGTTAAGTCCCACATTTTGATACCCTGTCTCCACTGCACCCTGTGCACTGTTCTGACTCCCTCCCCCACCACTCCCTAACCTGATGACCTCGTCCTGCTACTTCTATCCCAGCAGAGACTCCAGCCCCCTACCATTTTCTCCTGCCCCTTCCCACCCCATCCTCCTCCCCTACAGCACTGTCCTGACTGCGGGGCCATGTGACCCTACATACTTTTGGGGTGATCACTGAGCAATCCTTGTAGGCAAGCAATTTCTGGGACTTGCAGGAGACATAGAACTGCAGAGGCTCCAATGGGCCAGAAAGCCCTGACCGACAGTTCACTGCAGGGTGCTGAATAGTGGTTCTGCTTCCACACCAGGTGGTGCTGCTTTCCTCTCTCTGTCCAGCATCAATACATGAAGGTAGCTTCAGACAGATGATGGATCTTGAATTGAGCTGTAGGCATCCTAGTTTTCTGGATGGCTCAATTATTTTTTATAGACGGGCTATCTTTTTTTAACTGACTATCTCTAAATGTACAGACCAGTTGGCAACCCTGGTAACTATATAGTTGGGAGAGCTGTTGGAAAGCTTTTGGGCCATCAAGGACCCTTCCACAGGTAACCTTAAGTTCTTGAACTATTGGGTATGAATGGTCCATCTCTACTAAAAATATTTTAAGCATGCCTAATGATTAGGACTGTATGGCTTCACAGACTCACATGTGCAGAAGGCGTCTTTTGGAATTCTTCATCCTGCATTTGAAGCTGTCCAAAAATCCTCCACTGATGGCTTTGGAAATCAATGCTGGCCTAAGCATGGGTGATTTAGTGCCTCTTGAGTCGGGGGTGGGGTGGGGAAGGGGAGCACCAGATCACTGAGCCTGGAACCACCAGTAGTGAAACTGGCAGAACTGGAAGTGCCGGCAGAAGTCCACTGGTGTGCTTCCAGGGAGTGCACAGCCAATCTCAGGTGGTGCGCATGCACCCAATATGCATTGCCGATGGGCCTAACTGTATCCTTCCCCAGCTCTCTATTATAGAGCTGGGGGGCTACTTCCTGTTGTCTCTAGCAACAGTTTCAGAAGCAGGGAGGTTGAACAAAATCTTGCTTTCCTTCTTGTCCTGCCTGGCAGTATCAGTGGGCATCTACTTGTGTATTTATGACTGTCTAAACTTAATGCACGTTTTCTTAAGGTGCATTAAGACAATTTAGGTGCATGTACATGTAGATGCAGTAATGAGCATTAAGGCACATTAATTTTTAGTCACATTAGCCCACGCACAGATGTGCTAATGTGCATTAACTCAGTGTGCATCCATGAACACACACCACATTAACATGATTTAAGTGTCTACACATGGGCTAATTTGACTAAATCCTGCCTAAGTTTGATACTTGCTTTATGCAGGTATCAAATTCAAATGTGCACTGTTTAGTGTAGTATGGGCCAACTTTTTGGGCAGGTGTTTCACAAATTAGTTTTATATGCTTCCTCTTTGATCTGTTACTCTGTTTCCTAACCTGTGCTCCCTGCTTGGTCTGCTGCCCTACTTTCTGCTCTTTGCCCTGTCTGTCCCCACCTTGACCTGCTGCATGCCCCACACAGAGGTTGTCTTGTCTGTGTTACAGCATGAATAACAATTCACTTTTATGCTACTGGGTATTTACACCAGTCAGATTTTAGAGGCCCCAGTGTGGGAAATACATTTCTTAATTAAGGAATCTAATCGAGGTTTGCAAGAAACAGCCATCACCACTGTTTCTGGAACATAACTTAACCATAAATTGAAAAATTCAACATGGGGAATATATGCTTGGGAGAAAGGGAGGACTTTACCTATAGACCTGGTCCTTTTCTCATGAAAGTCAGTAAGATATTTGCTCTTTTATTCAGTGGAATAAGATAAAATCCTGTATCTGAGTAGTATTTATCTATAGAAATATATACAGTAGTTGAAACAGAAAACATAAGATTATAAAATAAATAACTGTCTCTAGGTAGGCTAATTTCTTATCTTTTC
>JAGPOW010000261.1:167275338-167299066 GCA_030014935.1 Caiman crocodilus | reverse complement strand
GACCAGCGCCCGATAGAGGGGAAGTATCACCTCCTTGGATCTGTTTGTCATGCATCTGCTGATGCACGATAAAGTGCCATTAGCTTTTCTGATGACTTCATCACACTGACAACTCATGTTCATCTTGGAGTCCACTAGGACTCCAAGATCCCTTTCTACTTCCATACCACCAAGCAGGTCATTTCCTAGGCAGTAGGTGTGCTAGACATTTTTCCTCCCTAGGTGCAGCACTTCGCATTTCTCCTTGTCAAACTGCATTCTGTTGTTCTCTGCCCATATGTCCAACCTGTCCAGGTCTGCTTGTAGTTGTTCCCTGCCCTCCGGTGTGTCCACTTCTCCCCATAGCTTTGTGTCATCTGCACACAGGTGGACAGAGTACACTTCACTCCCTCATCCAAGTCGCTGATGAGGACATTGAAGAGTATCGGTCCAAGGACCGAGCCGTGCAGGACCCCACTGCCCACAGCCTTCCAGGTCGATACTGACCCATCCACTATAACCCTCTGGGTATGACCCTCTAGCCAATTCACCACCCACTGGACCGTGCAGTCACCCAAGTCACAACCTCTTAACTTGTTCACCAGTATGGTGTGGGATACCATATCGAAGACCTTCCTGAAGTATAAATAAACGATGTCAACCCCTACTCCTGCATCCAGGTGTTTTGTAACCTGGTCATAAAAAGAGACTAGATTAGGCAAGATCTACCTGCTACGATCCCATGCTGGTACCCCCTCAGCATAATTTGTCCTGCTGGGCTCTCACAAATGTGACCCTTGATCATTTTTTTGAAGACTTTGGCAAGGATGGAGGTGAGACTGACTGGCCTATAGTTGCCTGGGGCCTCCTTCCTCCCCTTCTTGAAAATGGGGACTACATTGGCCCTTTTCCAGTACTCCAGGACCTGGCCCATGTGCCATGAGTGTTCAAATGTTCTTGCCAGTGGCTGTGCAATGACGTCAGCCAGTGCCTTCAGTACCCTCGGATGAAGCTCATCCAGGCTTGCTGATTTAAACACATCCAGTTCCTCCAAGTGACTCTGCACCATCTCAGGGTCTATGCTTGGTAGTCTGGTGCCTTGCTGCTGCCTCTCTACAATCCCAGTAAGAGACTTGTCTTGCCCTTCGCTTAGGAAAACTGAGGCAAAGAACTCATTGAGGTGTTCAGCCTTGTCCCCCCTGGCTGTCACCAGTTGCTTATGCCTATTTAGTCGAGGTCCTATTCCACTTCTTGAAGTGTAGCACTGAACTGGGGTCTAGTTGTCCTGACCATCATCCAGTCTGAGTAGCTAGATCTAGTTGAGCAAGTTGCATCTCTTCTGCCAGAAACTCAGATTATATTAGCAGTACAGATTCTGTCTTGCAGGTCTTCACTGAAGGAACATAATCTAGCAAGTAGAGACTTGTTCCAGGGAAAAGAGGATGAGCTGAGAGGAATAGAATGTGGGATATAAATGGGTACCTTTTAAAGATGTTGCTAACAATTATCAGGATGACTGCTGTCTTCTCAGGGCAGATAAATCCTTCACACCAGCATAATCAATATTACACCATTGTAAAAAAGCAAACAAACAAAAACTGGCAGCCAGGCCATTCAAATCCCTAAGCCAGAGTGATTGCACCCAATCTGAAGAAGAATTAACCCTGAAAAGAGGCAGAATTAAAACCTCACACCAGTTTTATGTTTTATCAGTTTGTGTCCATACCAGCATAGCTGTTTGCTAAAGGGTCCTCCCTGCCTAAGGCTAAGTTGCAGTAATGGCTGCTTGGTCTGTGACCTACTATTACTATATATGTGCACAGCCATCAGTTCTTGATAAGAGTGCAATCAAAATTGGTATAGAACAAGTGGTGGCTCATGGGCCCCTGCAGCTGCTTCTCTTGAAGTTGTGCGGCAGAGAAAGGCCTGGAAGGGTAAGCGCAGAGGGTCACCCCCTCCTCCTCATGCAGTAGGGGTGGGAGGCTGCACCCCGTGCATGCAGCAGAATGGGGCAGGGAGGGGTGTGCACCACTGGTGCTGCCTGCGTGGCAGAGGAGTCCTGGGGGCTTGCCCCAGCAGGGCGTGGGACCTGCCTGCACAGAAGTTGAGCAGCACTGGTACAGAAAAATGATGTAAATTACACTACGTGGTGTGTCCATCCATCCACGTGCTCACTGACAAGCCCCGTCTTTCTCCTGCCTTGGATCTCTTTGCAATGTTTTGGTGTTACTTCCATAAAATTAATCTAAATTAATCCTTATATCCTGCCATAAGATTTTATAAGACAGAGGAGTCTGAACTGGGAAAAACTGGTCTATTGCTGACAAACTTCCTGGGCTCCCCGCCTTTATACCAATATGTGAAATGATTTCAGCCTCCTAGCTGCTTTTGTAATGAGATTTTCATAAAGACAGAATTGCCTTTGAACTGTCAGGCATAGAAATCGCAGTGTAACAGAGGCGTTCTGATTGGTGGAACTCTGGTTCTAGTATTCTGGTTCTGTCTTCTCGTATTTTTTTGAGATAACAGAAATCACGCATTTTAAAACACCACTTGCAATGTGCAGCCTGAATCATTGTGCTTCAGTTTTCTGTCTTTGTGCAATTGCTTCTTGTCCATCTTTGGAATTTCAGAATGGATCCTTACACTTTTTCTGTGCTAAGCTCTCATGGATTTTAAGTAGCTGAAAGGCGCTGTGGACAATATTACTAGCATAAAATCTAGTAACTCAAGTTGATGTACAACATAATATAGAATTTAGGCAAAATTCCATCTAATGCAACTAAAAATACAACAAGTTAGGAAGGTTAAGGAATTAGAAGCATTTTTATTAAAGGATCATAGACAACACCCGCAAGGATTTAGAACTAAGGCCCTGTTAAGAAAATGTTATGTCTGAGTTAGCAACCTGGTCTTTTATTTATTGTATAGTACTTTAACAATGGTACCAGCTTTTTGGTTCTTTGTGCAGCGGAGTTTTCCCCATAAGTTTGAAACACCTAGTCTTCTGTTAGAGCTTTATGTTTTAAATCATTTTAAAGCTCTCAGACGAATATTAGTTAACATAACTTAAAAATTGTAGGTAGTTAAATGACATTTCCTCCAATAGGAGAGGCGAGTTGTGTATTAGGGAAGTAATCTCATGAGATAAGTTATTAAATTATTTCATAAAATATTTCAAAATGAAGGTAGTTGTTTTTCACTCTCATATTGGTTTATAATAGTAATAAAGGAGTTCCACTGCAGATCATGTCACACCATCAATTTTTAAGCAGTACTCTGTGCTGACTTCAGTAGAGAATTCTGCTTAAAAATTGATGCCAGGATTTGGCCTCAAAAACTGATGTAATGATACAGTCCACTGTCTATGAGCAGAGTGGGTTACCCACTACCTGTCTGGGCAGCTGATTATTTTGATTGCATGGAGGGATTTTAAAAAAGTTGAGGCATATGATTATTCTGGTTTTGAAATAAGGTTTTCAAATGTTTAGTTAGGTTAGAAATAGATTGCTTTGGAGCAGAGGATCAATTGCCGCCCTGACATTAAAAAAAATATCAAAAGAAAGACCTCTCTGTCTGTGCATTGCAATCATATTATAATGAAGTTGATTTAAATACAAATTTTAAATTTTGTCAAACTCTGTATGAATGGCCATTACCTCAAGAATGTTTACTTCCATAGGCTTGTTCCTGAAGCTTTGATGCAACAAGTTATATTCAGGCAAAACTTCCACTGAAGCCAATAGGAACTTTTGTGTATTACCAACCACCCACTATCTTCAAACTTCACAGATTGTCCTACAAAAAGAAGCTGCATAGCTTCAATTATCCGCACTGCAAAACCTGATGTTATCCCAAGAAAGGTCAAACCTGATGAACTTGCCTAGGGACTTGGTTTCAGATTTGCAGGCATGCTTAATGTGAATATATATTGTCTTCACTGATAAACAGAGGGAAGGATGATCCTGCAGTGAAAACACCAGACTGAGAGTCAAAAAATATGGAATGAATCGCTGTCTTGTCCAAAGACAACTTGTGTGATACTGGACAGGGTGCTTCGTCCTGAAGTCTCAAAAAAGAATGGTAACTCCTAATTCAGGGGTGGGCAAAACGTGGCCCATGGGTCAGATGCAGCCTGCCAAGCCATTCTAGCTGGCCCGCAGGGCCCCTAACAATTTTGGAAAATTAATATTAATCTGTTCTGGGCTGCCTGTCATACAGCCCTCGATGGCTTACCAAAACGCAGTAAGCGGTGCTCTGCCCAAAATAATTGCCCACCCCTGTCCTAAATCCTTGTGGTGTTTTTGAAAATCCCATTCTTAATCTATGTGGGTGTTTGTTCCTTAGTTGTTAAATTTGAAGTGATCATAAGCATTCTGGCACAGGGACTGTTTACTCCAGGCCAGTGGGGCCTTGATCTTTGCAAGTACTTCTAAATAAATAAAATTAACAAGAAAAACTGTAGGAATAAATCTACCGCATTTATAACTCACTAGGATGGAAGTTGGAGTATTACAATCAATACATCTACATGGCTATATGCTGTATATTGAATCTAATTATAATGATGCTGTGTCTACACAGTCAATTAAAGCATTAGTGAGGATTGATTTCATTCACTGGGCAGTGTGATGGAAATTCCCCCTCTGTAACAACACCACCTTGCTTTTGCAAAGCTATCTGCAGCTTTGAGACCTGCTTAACAGAAACCATTATGTTTCTTGGAATGATTTATATAAATCAATGTGAAACAAAAAAATCTATATGATCACCCTCAAAAAACTGGGTATTCCTAGAAATTCTCTACTATATGGACCTACTATTTAAGTAGGCTTCTGGAAGAGCCACTAGAGTGTCTCTATAAAACTTGACATTATGTTATCAGAGCAATAATATACCTGCTGCTGCAGTAAATATGACTGTTTAGTATCCAAAATTGGTCTGGTTTCTGAGAGATCAATGAGAAGTAGTTTATCTTTTTTCACCGGGGATTTTATGATTATGCCTTAATCTTATTACAGCTCTCGAAAATCAAATAAAGTCTTATTATAGCAGTGCAGTTGCACCCAGATAGCCTAGTTTAAGGTTTTGTTGGCACATCCATTATGAATCCTTTATTCCAAAGGGATAAAAAGCCACTGTACGTGCTGGCTCTGAGCTAAAGCTTGGAA
Source organism: Caiman crocodilus (assembly GCA_030014935.1). Lineage (NCBI taxonomy): Eukaryota > Metazoa > Chordata > Crocodylia > Alligatoridae > Caiman > Caiman crocodilus. The sequence continues at coordinate 167,293,916 of JAGPOW010000261.1, read as the reverse complement.
AAGATTTATGAGTGAGTGTGATTATTTCTAACTACAACCTTAAAAACATTCTATTGTGTGAAGGGCGAGGTTCAATAAAATATAATTTGTCTCATTGTGGATATCTGAATATGCTTCTATTAATCAAAAATTGTAATCAAAAGTAAAAATCATTTTTTTGAGGAGAACATTGTTCTCAAATCATTGTTGAGGAGAACACATTTCCAGCATAATTTAATTCAAGATATCCTTAACTGCCTTCATTCTGAGAGTAAAAGCCTCACCCCATTGAAGTCAAAGGGATCTTTACCATTGATTTAATTAAGACCAGGATTTTAAGCTTAATGGGTAAGTCACTTAGAAATATATCTTTATTTCTAACTTTTATAGCCTGTGCCCTGGCTTTTACAGATGTTTCCCATTCATTATTGGTAATAGGGCAAGGCCCTAATGAAAATTGAATTTTCATGGAAGTGGTAGAATTGCTCAAAACTACCTACAAAGAGCATAAACCAGTCTCAGTGAAGTGGCAAAACTATAAGGAGTTGGTTTCAATAGGAAGAATCTTGGGGCATAGGATCTGAAATAAAAGTTACATGGGTAATCAAAAGCCATGACACAGAGTTCAAGTTTTTCCTCTCTCTCAACCACTGTCCCAGAGAAAAAACACTGGATCAAGAGAAGACTGGGAAGAAGTGGAAGGAAATTTGAGATACTGTTCAAAAGTTACTTTTGGCAATGTCACTAAAATTATTCACTGCTCCAAAAAAACCCGATTGTGACAAAGAAAAGGCAGTGAAGTATTATGTTTTATGTTATCAAATGGAAGAGAAACTAGAAATGATATGATAAATGCATTCTTTGAAAGCATGCTAAGTCTGAGCAGCCACATATTCAGTGTCCTAAATAACTTTAGATCAAGGAAACAAAAATGCCATTTTTTTCTATGAGGTACTGGCAGGCAATAAAATAAACAAAAATCTCTCAATTCCTGGCATTCAAAGTCAAAGATTAATCAAAATTTAAATTCTGTACAGAATAATGCAGGCATTTCTTGTCTGCTGATTGTGGTGAACTCATAAATTCATACTGTCCCCATCAGAACACTATTTTTTTTTGCATATCTCACACTGCCAAATAACACACACACACTCACTGGTTTGGGAAGGCAGAATGAAGAAAAAAGATTTTTTCCAGGATCATGACTGAATGCTGACTGTATGGAGCAAAGGCAGAGTCTCTTCTTCAGCTACTTGCTGCTATGTTGGCTGTTCAGCCAAAAGCTGGAATTTTACTCCTCTTGTAGCTACTGCTGCACTGACAGAAGTTTGGCAAGACCAGAATGTCCCCTTTTTAGAGGCATGATCTTTTCCAGAGCTTGAGACAGTGCAGCTGTGTGTTGCCCCTTGTATAGTCCAGTGCCCAAATGCTGCAGGTTGGTTTGGAGCAGTAACACAAATTGTAACCTACAGGATGAAAGAAGCACATGAGAAGAAAATCAAGAAAAAATATCAAGAAAATGGTTGATATTATTTCCCTTTTCTATACAAAATGAATGGCCATTATTGTTTGTGCAAACCTTTAATAGTTACATAATGATTGAGGTGATCTACATGAATGATCTAATTGTGTTTTATATTTATTTTAAATCTTCAGTTAAAAACGTGAAAGCTTCACAGTAAACACTAGGGGTTTGCAAAGTAGGCCCGATTTGATTTGGATTCTGATTTGGCCCAAATCAGGGACAGTGATTTGATTCATTGGTTTGGATCACTGTCCCTGACTTGACTGAGCTGAACCGAATCTGAAGATTCAATGCTGATTGAAGAAATCAGCAATTCAGACACAGACACAGCTTTCCAAGTTTTAGACTGGAAGTACTTCCAGTCTCCACTTCTGGGTCTGCCAGGGAGCACACTGCCCCCCCCCCCCCGTGCCTCCCTGGCTCATCAATTGGCCATAGGGGGACCCTGGGTGCCTCTCCCAGACTCAGGAGACTGAGCTGAGGGGCATGAGGTGGGGGGGGAGGGGGGTCTGCGTGCTTCAGAAGTGCTTCTGGTCCACTTCCTGGTCTGCTGTTGAGCATGCTGGGGAGTCCCCTGTGTTTCTGTGGGATGCTCCTTGCACCCAGCATCGCAGCATTCGTGAGCCCCTGCTACTTAGAAGTATGTAGAAAAAACACTTCAAGCTGTGTCAATGTCCAGATCACTGAATATTTACAAATCTCTCCAAATTGATTTGTAGGGTTCTGATTCGATTCAAAGAGATTGAAGGGTCCTCTGGTTAGATTCAAATTCGGAGATTTGGCCACTGACTGGGGCCTAATCTCCACCAGATCGAATCAGGGACCAAAGCTCAGTGCAGCCCTAGTAACCACCACTAAAACAAAAAAAAGTAAAGTGCAGTATTATTTATTTTAACTTAATCATTTGCATAGTACTGGAAATTAAGGGGTGTTATCTCTTCGTTTTTAAACTAAATAAAAACCATTTTTGTTATGAAGATTCATTATGATTATTGCTGTCAGAGTTACTTTAGATCCTTTATAAGTGTATTTCTTCATAAAAGAACATCTCAGATAGTTTGATATCCTTTCAAAATTAGCAAAATACCCAACAGAGACCTGAAACATTATCCAAAAAAAGTATGTTCCTACACTAGTAGTGAATGGAGACTAACAGGTTGTCATTGACTGCGTAAAGCAGAATGGGACTTCCCCAGGGGCAGCCCTTTTTAGTTCACAGAAATTATGAAGACTCTTATGAAGTAATTGCAGTACCTTCTGCCCCCACCCACTGCATGCATGCATATCCTGTGCTTCTGTTCTTTCCTTGATGGGCTAATGTAGTGTTTTGGTCTTATCACTGTTACTACTATTATCAAGGTCCTGATATTTTTCATATTTAACTTTGGTTGTTCACACACAGTGCATTTATTTGTATACATTTCTTATACTAATGTAACAGTAGAACAATATGATTAAGAAATTGTTATTAACAATGTTTCTGTAAATCTCATTTTAATTTTACAGATAGGGAAATGGGGAGGAGAGGTGACATATGAAGCCTTTGGCAAACTCAGGAAGAGACCTTGTATCTCCTGACTTACCTGCATGCCTTTTCCATGCATCCCCTTTTTCTTTTCACAAATGTAGAACATTATGGTGTGCGTTATGGTGAGTATATCAATGTTGTTAAAATTTTAAAAGCATTACATACTTTATTAATATAGAATTAAGTTTGCCTGGTGGTATATCATGCTCTCCCAGAATATTGGAGTCTAGCTTTGTTGAAAATATAAAGTGTGTGTCTTGAAAATCAGGATTTAGAGATTTAAGTTACATGCCCATGTCATGTTGACTCTGCCCCCCTGGTATTGGCAGTAGCATCTGGATTATATCTGCATGTGCTCCAGCTGCATTCATTATGTTAGATATAGCTGTATGGAGTGCTGGAGGGGTTACTTTGAGTAGCTTGGAAGAGCTGTGCTTGTGATATGAGCCAAACTGTCAGGGTTTTGCTTCTTGAGGGAGAGGAAGGACCTGTACCCTGTGTATATAATGAAAGGAAAGAAGGGCATTGAGGGACCTGTTGTGCTATATTTAAGTAGTGCATTAAAAATATGCACTACTCAGCGGCAGGGCATAGAAGTATTTATGCCATGGGGATTGCCAGTAGTTAGGAAGACTGAATATGGATTCTGGAAAAAAAACGATGGCTAAATAAAAGTGTGCGTTTAAGAAAGAAGGGGTTATAACAATTAAAAGACTAGGCTAAGTGCTTGACTATAGGGTAGGTGTAAGTAGTTTCTGTTCAGTATGCTTACAAGGCATGGTATCATGCACGTATGTGCATTATGGGTGGCACACAGTTGTGCTTTGAAATGTTTTTGAGGGTGTTGGGTTGCCAACCCTCCCGAATTGGCTAGGAGTCTATCAGAATGGGCATTGATCTCCCGGTGACTATTTTAAGAAATCTGAGAGATTTTAATAGGATATTTTAAGAATGTTAATTAATATAATGAATGCATATAATTCATGTAGAAGTTCGTTCATTGTTAAAACATAATGGTGTCATCTGATTGCGTTTTCCTTTCCCTTGGCAGCGTAATGACATAATACGTAATGTACAGTACAATTAATGACATTACATCATGCTGGAAAAAAAATCTCCTGGAATAGCTTCAGTCAGAGTTGGCAGCCCTAGGAATGTGTAGTTGTTAACTGGGCTGGTGCAAGAAGTGGCAGACAATTCATTGTGTTTCTACATATGAAATGCTTCTAATGTCAGACAGATACAGTGTAAACCCATGTAGTTAGATTTGCTGTTGCGTGGATAAGCTAAAAGTGTTTTTTTTAAGCATTTTTTAAAGCATTTTTCATTTACTGTCCCCAAAGTGGGAGTAGATGCCTTATACCAGTATGACTAAGTGTTGAGTGACTGAGCCATTTTGGATATGGCCAAAGCTATTCTTCAATCTGAGATCTGTATGGAAACATATACAGAAACTCTCATCCTAAAGAACATTTTTTTTCCAAGGGGCTGCACCTCAGGAATTTCTCTCAGATAATCCCAGAATTTATGCAGTAACCCTACCACACACACACACACCCTCCCCCCCCGAGGCACGCTGTATTTCAGGGTAATTTGATTAAGGATGTGAGTTTTTAGAGCAATTTGAAAAGCCAATCTTCAAACAGAAAGGTGTTCTCAACCTTAAACACATCAGCGCAGCACAGCTTTGCTATAATGAATTTAAATGTATTCTATTAAGTGTGCAGTGAGAGCAGGCTGGTAACTCTCAAGACACTCACTGTGTACCCAATGGTGGGGCGATAGGGAAAAAAAGGAGCCAGTTATATATTAAGATGTTTATAGATTCATGGATTTTAGGGCCAAAAGGGACCGTTGGGATCTTCTAATCTGACCTGAATAAAATAGGACATAGGCTTCTTTTCATTTTTTGTGTATTCAAGTTAAAATAAACAGTAACAACAATGCTTAGAACTCATGAATGGAAACAATAACCGAATGAATGAAATCTCAGCAATGTAGTTCCACATCGCATATTGTACGCTCATTACGTATTCAATCAGGTTTTTAGGGGAAAAAAATTACCATCAGGCACTGAACATTTATAGCATTCATCTTAGAGAAAAGCTCATATTTGTGTTTTGTGTGGAACATCTGCTGTGGGGAATATGGAAAGAATACATATACCCATTACAGCAAACAGCATGATAACCCCCATCTATCCAGCCTTTATTGATTTTCTTTTTTTTTTCCTGTGGCATTTATCCTTTTTTGTTGTTGAATTTTTCAGGTGATATGTTACAATTGGACACTGTTAATTGACTCTGGATCAATTTTAATTAAAGCTTTATGCAAAATACAAAAGGGGATAGTTAAGTAGTTTGGTGACCTAACTTAGTTCTAATGATTTGCCAGTTATCCCAGATGAATTATAAAATAGAATAGGATTCAGGATTCATATAAAATGTGATAATGAGACTATATTTCTCTTATTCTCCAGTGCAGGTTTAGTTGGGGAATAACGTGCCTTATCCAGGAAGTCAGGCTTACAGGTCTGAACTATATCATAGTGCTTGTTTTCCTAACTACTCACTTTTATTGTTAATGAAACCACCCAGCTTCTTAATGATAGCCTGCTCAAGCATTTTGAAACCAAGGGAAAAAAAAGATTCTCAGGAGAGTGTCATCAGTTGAGTAGCTTTCCTGTTTTCAGTTTACTAAGAATCAAGAGGTCCCATAAAAAAAATTGGAAGGAATTGATAACTTTTATGAGGTTTAGTAGAGGTAATCCACAATGACAAAAAGTTCAGGTCAATAAATCAATCCCTATATTCTTCAGTTTAAAGAATTGAGGGAAGAGTTACCTTAATCCATAAAGAAGGTTGATCCAAAATATGATTTGCCATGAAGGAAAATAAAAAAAAAGATATATTACATTTTTGGGGGAGGAATGAAGTCTACATACAAAAGATACATACCTGTTCCACTCATTGAATGACCTTTTTGTCATCTTTCTTTTCCTGTATCTGAACAGATAAAGAACCTAGCTGGTCACTGAATGCACAAGTCAGTACAGGGATATGTGTGTGTTCTTGTTTATTTTTACTGCCACGGGAGTCAAAGGCGCTAATCAAAATGGACCTCAGTTCTACTAATTATTGTAAAAATTCATAGGAAGTCAAGTCCCGTGCTATAAATAGCTCATAATCAAAAACAAGAGGCTAAAACTTTGACACAGGTCAATGCCACTGATGACAGTATTTTTGATAAAGGATCTGGGTATGAACAGTTTCCATGTCCAATACATTTTTCTTGAGGACAGGCACTTGCCTGAGATCAGGGAAGTTCCTGCTCTTCTGTATCTGTAACTTCACCTTATTGATTTGATTTTATTTTTTATAATAAATATGTATAAAAAGTTAAGAGTCTCTTTTCTCTCTCTCTCAGATATTGACTATAAATTCCATCCTGAATTTCTGGTACCCTTACTGATGATTGTTTTTTAAAATCAAAATGAGTATATTTTTGTGAAAAGTACTTTATATCAGCGCTTTCCAAAGTGCAAAAAATCTCTTTTTCCCTTACAATATTTTGGATCAGCTCTAGCATATAGCTGCATTTATTTCCTTAAGGCAGACAAGGTTATTTGGGTAAATCTGAGATCTTTTATTAGACCAAATCAAATAGTTGGAAAAAATGTTCTTAGCAAGCTTTTGGGTTTAAATAAATACCCTTCATCAGGTTGAGGAAGCATCTGCAGTTGGTGTGTGCTCTTCCTGGCTGGAAGGAATAGTAAAGAAATAGTAAAGTAGCAAAGAATCGGTAAAGTTTCTTTACTATTCCTTCCAGCCAGGAAGAGCACACACCACCTGCAGATGCTTCCTCAAAGGATAGTTAAACCCAAAAGCTTGCTAAGAAGATTTTTTTCAACTATTTAAGTTGATCTAATAAAAGATCTCTGATTTATCCAAAGAACCTTGTCTGGCTATGTCTTTAGACAAACATGGCTATACCTACACCCCTGTAACATGGAAGATATTGAATTTTGCTGTTTGTTTCCTAATTATTTCCATAAATGAAATAATGCTTTCTTTTACAAACAACCATCTCAAAGACTATGGTGATAGCTCTGGAAAATAACTAATATATCGCACCCTGTTCCTATGATAATGCCCACAGCCCAATTAAAACCACAAAACCATCCTGACTTCAGAAATGTCCCTAGTTATTCTTAAGATCAACACTTGATCTGAGCCTTCAAGAGGCCGAGAAGCGATACTCATAGATACTTCAAGAGGCCGAGAAGCTACTCATAGATGTTGGTTGTCCCCAAGAGCCCCTTGATGCTTGCCTCCCCTAAATAGTGATTTGCTAGTTTACGGGTCACCAGGTACATATGTCAAAAATATCACCACTGTGATAAGTTGCTGCTTTTGTCTAATTTTAACTTGGACAGAGAGGCTGAAAATAAACACACATACCTAAGTCATGGATAAAAATCATCTGTGACAAGGATGATTTCACAATGTGCAGGGAAGGAGTGATTTCCTCCAAAGTGCAGGCAAAACATCCCCTAGATATGCTTTAATTTGACCTCTTCCATCAAAGGCTCAGTAATGCATACACTATTCGAACATCAAGAACTGTTAAAAAGTGTGACTGGCTCCCAAGCTTAGTGATGTCATCAGTCTCATAACTCTTGGCACAACGGGTTTTATATACAGCAAGAGTAAGCTTACATAGTAAAAAAGACAACCTATTAGTCATCTGTTAACATGCTATTTAAACAGTTTTTACTCTCAGTATTGTGGGTTTAGTTTTTTTTATAGGGCTATGATTTGAAACTTCTGTTGAAGAGGCCTAAGGGAATCCTAATATGACCTATTTGAATAGGGATACACATTTGCTTATGAGTTGTTTTATGATGATGTATCACAAAAGTACTTCATTAGTAAAGTGTGCTGTCGACAGGATTGTCCTGTTATCAGAGCTCTGCTTTTATTATTTAAAGAATGAGTGAGTGACAAATTTTATCCATACATGGAAGGTGCTATCTGAACAGCAGTGAAAACTGAACTTGGTTTATTCAAAAATGGTTCAAATCTTCCATATTTGTATATCAGATCTGTGGAGGTAGGAGGGGGCACTTCACCCTTAAAGACTATACAGCCCTTGACTTCTATGTTAGAGACAAGCTGAAAGACAGTGCTGTTTTATAAGGCATCCAACCTCTAAGAATGACAAAGAGCTGAATGGAGACCACTGATTCACTTCCTGTATACCAGATGTTTAATTCTGATTACCTGGAGTATGAGTAACATTGAAATGCACATGTCAGCTATGACAATCTTTTCTGCTTTCTTAAAATAAAGATGATATTCTGTGATTTAAAGGACTGGAATTAAACCCAAGTGAAAAATGAGTGTCATTGGCTGTAGCTTCACGTTGTCTAAATTGCATGAATAATCAACACTTTTTATTCTTTAACATTATTATCTCCTATGAAGGCTACTCATTCGATTTTAAAATCTCTTTTGGGACAACACTTTGAAATGGAGACACCATCTGTCATCCTGTCTGCGACTGGCCCTGGAAATGGAATGCCATCATTGTGTTGCTGTCACAATCACAGTGCATAAAATGTTGAAGAGATAATTGCTTTGAATGCCACTGACTTCTGTTTTGAAGGTAACAGATTCCAAAACTAAATGAAGATCCAAACACACACATACTTTTCCCTTGCTCTCTGACCCTCAAAAAACCCTTCCAAATATAAATAATTGGTCAATTCTTAATATCAGAAATGATATCATTTGATGCACCTAGCCCTGCATAGGAACAAAGGGATGATGTGGTAGGTGATATGGCACTCGTGTACCAAGGTCAGGAACAGTCTTACTGTGCAATGGGCTGAGAGAGTTCAGCTCCTTTCCAACCCCAAATGGGGTGGAAAAGAAGAAAAGGGGAATGAGTAGGCTACAGCAGGGGTAGGCACTTATTTCGGGTGGAGGGCCACTTACTGGGTTTTGGCAAGCCATCGAGGGCCACATGACAGGCAGCTGGGGGCAGATAAATATTAATTTTCTGAATTTTTTAGGGACCCTGTGGGCTAGATAGAATGACCCGGCACGTGGACTGCATTTTGCCTACCCCTGGACTACAGGCTACACCAGTCAACAGAGCTCATCAATGACTGAGGAGGAGAAGGAGGGGAGAGTGAGTGCTGCCGCATGAAAATGGGGTTTAGCATAGGCTGATGAGGCCCGTGTTGACATGAACTGGTCTCAGATATCATGCTTCCTGGCAGCTCCCTTTTCTTGCACTTTCCCCAATAGCCCTTTTTAGTGACTTAAACATACAACTTTGCGCTAAAATCTTGTATAAAACAGATTTATTCTTTCCTAGACAGAGGATCAGATCCTTAGCAAATGAAAATCAATGTGTCCACATTGAAATCTGTAAATCACTGCTAACTTGTTCCAGCTGAGAGTTTGGCCCACAATGCATAGATGTGTTCAGGGATGGATCCACAGGAGGTAGTGTGGTCACATTCCTCTTTCAGACCATGCCACGGGAACAGCATCTGTTGACTTTTTAAAGTCTTTGAATCGGGTAAGAACCTCACCCCTCCGCCCCCATTCCTCCTTGTATGTCATGGTTTTTACCTCCCCCCACCCCATTTCTCCCACCACTGCTGCAATCTCCACTGTCTCCATCTGACCTGGTAGCAGGAGGAGTTCCTGAGCTGTTTCAGCTGGGCTGCATGGGGCATGGACTCAGCAGGGACAGCAGGTGGGTTTCTGATCCCCTGGGATTTCCCTGCCAGCCTGAGAGTAGGTACAGGGATGAGGGAATCTGCCTGTCACCATGGCCATTGCCACTGTCCCCAGCTGAACCTGGCTTCTTGTACTGATTGACTGGTGGGAATAGGAGCAGCTTTGGAGCTCCATACCCTCCACTGGGACAGCAGGGACCAGTGGCAGGGAGGAGAGGGGGACAATGGGATAGAAAAGGAGGTGCCACTGGGCACAGAGGAGGAGGAAGGTGTGCGTGGGTGGGGGGTGGGATTCTTACCTGATTCAGGGATATTAAACAAGTCCCTGGTTGCTAGTCCTGCACCGTGGTGTGCCTGCCATGGTTGGGGGGAAAGGAGAGCTGGGAGTGCGGGTACAGCCACCCCTGTGATGCCTGAAACCCCCTTCACAAATTTCTGGATCTGTCCCTGGATATGTTTGTAGTCAGATAGCAAAGACACTTGATCCCATTCATTATGGTGAAGAGAGAGGTCTTAACACCAGACCTCTTTAAGGTGTTTTAAGTTGAGCATCCAAAATGTGAGTCCTCTCCTCCCCACCTTACCCTCATTTAACTTGTTACTTTTTAAAATCCTGGGCACGAAGAGTGATTAGAAAGGGAAGCTGCACTAACTATATTTTAACACCAATCTTTTTTTACATGAACTGACTGTAATGAATGTTTTATAATAGGTTACTCCTTTATGGACTCTTCTGACAAGCCACCGATAATTTCACAAGAGGAAAGTTGTGAGTGCTCTCCTATTCCCTGTTGCTAGGGAAACCACTCCCTAGGTATCTGTGCGCTCAGTGTGTCTGCTTCTTTGTAACTTTATTTTTGGCTCCGAGATATGCAACCTGCCACACAGCATCAATAATAGAGTTAGAAAATGAAAATGGGCCTGAATCAAATATTTGAAGCCCTCATGGGTAATGAAAGTATAACTGAATATTTTATACTGTGTTAGCCACTCTGCAATTAAAAAATATATGCCAAAACAGCATGGAAAATTGAGTTAAGATAACATTAATCTATCATCATTGTCAATTTTTTTTAAGGAATTACCCAAAATATGACATTCTCAATTCAATTTTACAAGATGATTTGATTTGTGATTTTTTGAGTCTTGATTAATTTGATTTTTTTGCCACTTTGTTTGATCAGAACTTGAGGGACCAAATTATTTCTAGATCATTTTCACTGAATCGACTTTGTTATGTTTTATTTTTATTCAGTGTACTAGACAGAAAATGTAAATGCCAGATATTTAACATAAAGATAAGGTACAGAGATAATTTTATTTCATAAGTAACATTACATCTCCATAATTAATTTTCCCTCTGCCATAATTCTTTAGTGACGATGCAGAAAAATAAGCATGTGCACTCAATAGAGACATCACAGTTAAAAGTGACATTTAAAAGAGAGGTTGCAAACATATCATAAAAAAGAAATCAAAAGTAAAAGGACATCCATCCTGTGTAATGAATGTGATAGGAGTCCAGTGGAAAAAAATAGTATAAGAGCATGGAGTAAAGATAAGGGAGACGCATTTAAGCCACACAGCCCTCTTAATTATGGCATTTTGTAATGTGTTATAAGTGCATGACCTTGAAATGAACACATAGTAAACTTATTTTAATGTAGGGTGGAATAGGGTTTTGTGTTGATATTTCCTTTGTTTTGAGCATAATTCCTTAGGTTTTAAAAGCCCAAACTGAAACAAACAGCATCAACAAAAAGCAATTTCAGGAAGTTGCATCAGCTAGATGCCTCTGTGGCTCTTTAGCAGCAGAAATGGAAACTTTAGATCCACTGCTTAAGGGGGGTGGGCAAAACACGGCCCACAGGCCACTTCTGGCCCACCAAAGGATTTTGTCCAGGCCATGGCAGGTTCCTTGCTCCATCCCAGCCCAGGCACAGGGGGCAGTCCAGGCTGACCAGTGCATGTGGTCAGTCCCACCACACCCAGGCACACAGCAGATCTGGGGTAGGATGGTGGCAGACTTACCACAGGACCTGGCTCTACTGCCCAGGCACGCTGGCCTGTTCGCCCTGCACCCACTGATGGGGTTGGGACCCTTGTGGGCCAGGGCACACAGGATGGGACCATGGAGCAGTGAAGCCATGGAGCACTGCTGCATATGCCAGCACTCTAAGATGCTTTACCTGGGGTCAGCAACATAATCAAATAGACTAACCCTCAGGGTTAGTGACAAGGATTAGGGAGCAGTGGTCCAGAGCAGAACAGGTGAGCGAGGCTGGGATCATGGGGCAGGACTGAAGGGTGATGACAACATGAGGCCAAGGAGTTTTGGTGAGAAAACAATGCTGATTTTATTGATTGGTTTTCCTCCCTCCAGAATTTGGAAACTCCACTGCTGTTTTACAAAACTATGAATCTCAGAATGCCTTATACACTAACAGCCTATTGCCTGCAATCCTGCAGTCAGAAAGTACCAGCAGAGTGAGGCAGGCAGTAGGCAGGTAGCAGTGATGCACCAGTGAACTGTGAGTAGCCTTGGGGTGAGATGGCCCTATCCTTCTCGTGCCCACCCCTGAGGCAGCACATGTGCTGGTCAACACTTCCCTTAGGCCAGCTGCACCCTATTTGCTCACCCCATGTTAGCTGCTGGCTATTAGTCTTGCACGTGCTTATTAGAGTGGATCTAGATGCACCTACTGCTATCTGGGTGCCAACCAGGTTTCTTTTTTCAACATTTGTTGTAGTGTGAACCAGTAGTCAGTAGGTGAGGCATATTTTCATACTTTCATCGAAGTGCTTCTTCATGTAGTTGACATGAAGTAGACATATGGCATAGGCAGAAGTGACAATTTTTGTCTGATCTGGCCACAGAAAGTGGTCTATAGCTGCAACCCAACACAAGTGCATGGCTGCAGACCATTTAAAAAAATGGCCAATTTGGTGAAAATCTGAACCCTCACTGTATGTTTAGTTTGGGGGATTGTTGTAACTTAGAACACTTCCTGCAAAGCATTTTCAGCAGTGCCATAGCAATGAAGCTTGGTGCCCAGGGCAAAGTCCACAGAGGCAGCCCACCCTCCCTCCACATACAGATCTGGGGGCACAAGCTTCCCCATGCTTGCCTGGCACTTCATGCAGCAGTGGGAGCCATCTTTCCCCATTCCCCTGCCCCCCCCCAAACAAGTCAGTCCCATGCTCTATTTCAGCTGGGCTGCACCTGTTGGTGCCCTTTTGCTCTGGCGCCTTGTGTGGTCACCCCACGCACCCCCACTTGCTACAGCACTTATTCTCATTTTTAGCTGGAAGCTGCATTTCTATCTGTGCCTATGGCCTACCTGTTCTGCCTGTTACTACTTTTAGATACAAGCACCAACATTTTGTAGAAACTAATAAGCCATTTGGAGACGGCAAAACTAAGAGAGGTCACAAAGTTCTTGGATGCAGGCATTGAAGTGGATGTAGTCTACCTAGACTTCAAGAAGGCCTTTGACACTGTCTCTCATCCCATTCTCATAAAAAAATAAAAACCTAGATGGCTGTGGCATTGATGCCTACACAGTCAGATGGGTGGCAAATTGGTTGCACCCAGAGAGTGGAGGCGGATGGTCATTTTCAAGCTGTAGGGATGTGACCAGTGGAGTTCCCCAGGGCTCGGTCCTTAGGCCTGTGCTTTTCAACATCTTTATCAACAACTTGAAGATGGGCATGGAAACCACGCTGTCCAAATTCGCTGATGACACAACAATGTGGGAAGAAGTGGGCACACTGCAGGGGAGGGACAGAATCCAACTTGATCTAGACAGGTTGCAGAGGTGGACGAATGAGAATAAAATAGAATTCAATGCAGACAAGTGCAAGGTGCTGCATCTAGGGAGAAGGAACCAGCAACACACCAATAGGCTGGGGAATACCCTTCTCAACAACACAGTGGCTGAAAGGGATCTTGGAGTCATTGTTGATGCCAGGATGGACGTGAGCCACTAATGCAAGGAAGCAGTCAGTAAGGCTAACCTCACCTTGTCATGTATCTACAGATGCATCACAAGTAGGTCCAGGGAGGTGATCCTTCCCCTCTATGCGGTACTGGTCATGCCACAGTTGGAGTACTATGTCCAGTTCTGGGCACTGCACTTCAGGAGAGATGTGGTTAGCATTGAGAGGGTCCAGAGGAGTGCCACTCGCATGGTTAGGGGGCAGTAGGCCAGACCTACAAAGATAGACTAAAGGGCCTGAATCTCTTCAGCCTTCACAAGAGAAGACTGAGAAGGAATCTGGGAAGCTGTCTATAAAGTCACTGGGGGGACCAGTGGAAAATAGGCATGGCTCTGTTCCCCCCAGTGTCACCTGGGATAACAAGGAATAACAGCCATAAATTGATTGACAGCAGGGTCAGGCTTGATATCAGGAGGCATTACCCTATGATTAGGGCTGCCACGCTCTAGAATGAACTCCCTAGGAAGGTGATGCTCTCCCCTACCTTGGGGGTCTTGAAGAGGAGTTGGATAGATATTTGGCTAGAGTATAATGATTCCAGCACTTGTTCCTGCCCAGGGTAGGGGGTTGGATTTGATGATCTGTTCAGGTTCCCTCCAACCCTAAAAACTATGAGTTAAGAGGCATGACAATTGCAGTATACAGCATCATCTTGTAATACATTACAATGTGATCAGATTGCCTTTTTTTTTTCATTTGAAAGAAAAATGAAAAAAATATTTTTTTATCAAAAGGATGGAAAAATATCAAGGGAAGAGATATTTTTCATTGAACATTCTTTCAAAAATGTTGTCTTCTATAAAAAAAAAACAAAAAAAAACTTTTCTATTTAAGACCTTTTGACTCTGCATTTTTGGCCAGCTGGTGTTGTGATCATACCTGAAGCTCATTCAGTCGCCTTTGGGAAATTATAGTCATTAGGGATCCCTGCTTCTTTCTATCCAAGTGGTTGATCACTCTGGTAATAGTAACCTAGGTATCGTCCATTATACTGAATATTAAAATTGTGTGGTATTGCAGGAGTCTTTCCATGAATTGTAGCCTTGATATGGTAGGGTTGTGTGATATCTGAAATACAGTGTTCCTAGTAGGGACACCTATTGTGGCAAGGCCAAGAACAAGGTTTTCAGGTTAATACCAATCCAAAAATTAAATTAAAGTCTTCAATGGATGGACAGGCAAATGAAACAAGACTACTTCAAAATGATTGCAAAGCGGGATGAAGGGTGCAGTGGACTAGAAAACTCTAGTTGTCTCTAGATTTTCTTTGCCAGCAGTTTAAAGTTTCCTTCCCACAGCTTATTATGTGTCTGGTTATGTGCAATGGCATCCTACCATTAAAAGAAGGTGGACTTCACAGATATCTTCCTTCAATAGCAAGTTCTATGGCAATGGGTGAGTGGCAATGGGGACAGGTGCTACTGATTACCAGGAGTGCCTAGTCACAAACCTACATGGAGGTGATGAGTGTATGATTATCATTCTGTATTTGAAACTGAAGCACATGTCCAAAACTTATTAAGAGGTTGAAAGGCATTGAGCTGATTGAAGAAAAACAAATTACATGGTTTTGATGGAATATCAGCTAAAATTTTTAAGCAAGGTGTAAAAAAAAACTCTATTGCCTATTACATGTCATCCTTAAGAAAATCTGGAAACATGAATAGATTACCAGCAATTTGAGAGATGCCAGAATCATTACCATATTCAAGAAAGGAGATAGTTTGAATTGCATTGATTAGCATGTTATACTCCTGTTCATAGATGGGAAGATCCTCACCCATGTTCTTCTCAGTAAACTCATTTTTTGTCATTGAGGAGATTCTGCCCAAGTCCCAACTTAGTTTCAGACTGCTTGGAGGTACAACAGATATGACCTTTGTTGTTAGACAGTTGCAGAATGCTGCAAGTAACAATGAAGTCTTTACGTGGCCTTCTTTAATTTAACTAATGTCTTTGATTCTGTACATAGAAGCCCTCTGGAAGATCCTGATGAGATCTGGATGCATGCCAAAACTTTGTCGTCTTCATGACAACATGGCAGCAACCACCCTAAGCAATGCCTGCAAAATGGACCCCTTTACTATGAGAACTGGAGTCATGCAAAGATATGTGATTGTACCAACACTGTTTTACAACTATATCACAACTACTGATATATCTATTATTGCTATCTCTTCCCAGCTATATATTAGGGCTGTGCGAAATTTTGACAGCTGTTTCATTTCAAAGGTGTTTAAAGCCATTTTGCCTCCCAAAACACCAAATCGAAATCAGAACAGAAGGCTCCAAAACAGCTCTAAAAAGATGCTTTACCTGTAACATTGCAGAAATGTTTCAGAGAATTTCAGAGATTCAGAGCTGGGATTGTAGGGAAACAAAAACTAAGAAGAGGGAGGGGAGGACAGCTCTGATATTGACATGTAGCTCCTGGTTTGATTCCCCAGCTCTCTGATCGCTTCCCCTAGCTCTCTGATAATTTCTCCAGCTTTTCCTGAGGGATGCAAGCCCCCAGTCTGTGCATGGGGTTTTAGCAGGCTGCTGCTGCAGGCTGGAGTCAGCAGCAGCTACTTGGCGCAGCCCACGCTGAGCACTGGGAAGACTGAAGTGCTGCTGCTAGTTCCAGCCTGCAGCAGCAGCCTACTGAAACTTGGTGCACAGACCTGGGGGCCTGTGCCCCTGGAAAGAGCGGAGGGAATGATCAGGGACCTGGGGAATTGAACCCAGGGTGAGGAATTGAACAGGGAGCTCGGTCATAGAACCAGGGGTTGGGGAATTGAAAAGAAAGAATCAAACAGGGACCTGGGGAATTAAACCAGGGGCCAAGGAACCTCTGCCACGTGACCTGGATTCACAGGGAGCACAGATCTGTGCCAGGGTCTTGTCACCGCCACTGCCCAGCACAGATCTCTGCTCCCTGCAGGGTCAAGTCAGCTGACAGGGACCAGCAGGCTTGCTTGCCGCTCAGTGCTGCTTCCCTGTCCTGCAACACAGCATCATAGGGATTTGAGATCCGCATGGGGTTTTCCTCACCTGCACAGAGGGCACTGGCCTTCCCCCAGATGAGCCACCCCTAGCCCCATCCTGCTCCCCACTAGGGCCCTGCAACCCCTAGCTCTGCAGCCGCACCCAGCTGTGTAGGGCTGTGCAAAGCTTCCCTTGCAGCCCGTTTGAAACAGATTCAAAGGAGATTCAGCAAAAATGAAATAGGACAGTGATCCAAAACACCAAAATGAATCACTGTTCTCCAAAACTATCCTGCGTACAGGACTTCCATCTGATGCAGGAGGTACATGGTCCCACTAGGGGGAATGCCTTGTTGGACCTGGTATTGGCAAAGGGAAATGACATGTTAGGAAACCTACAGATCAGTGCACCCCTGGGGGACAGTGAACATCAAATAATAGAATTCACCATAAGACGTAGAGTGGGGAAGGTAACTAGTAGGGTGAAAGTGGTAGACTTTAGGAAAGCTGATTTCAATGAACTCAGGCATTTAGTCAAGGATGCACTGCACAGTAAAAGTTTTGAAGAGTTGGGAGCCCAGAAAGGGTGGCTGTACCTTAAGGAAATGATACTTTGGGCATAGAGGGAGACGATCCCGATGCAGGGGAAAAAGGGGGAAAGGAGCCAAGAGGCTTCCTTGGCTGACCAGAGAAACCCAGAGCAGTCTACAGGCAAAAAGGGGGGCATATAAAAAGTGGAAACAGAGAGAGACTACTAAAGAGGGGTATACCTCCTCTGCTCACGCTTGTAGGGAGAAGTTAGGCCAAAGATGCCATGGAGCTGAGGATGGCATCCCAAGTTAAGGATAACAAAAAAATTGTTCTTTAGATATATAGGGAGTAAAAGGAAGGCCCAGGGTGGAATAGGACCCCTACTAGATGGGCATAAGCAATTGGTGATGGACAGGGGGACAAGGCTGAACTCCTCAATGAGTTCTTTGCCTCAGTGTTCCTAGACAAGAGACAAGACAAGTCTCTCACTGGGATTGTAGAGAGGCAGCAGCAGGGTGCCAGACTACCAAGTGTTGACCCTGAGATGGTGCAGAGGCGCTTGGAGGAACTGGATGCGTTTAAGTCGGCAGGCCCGGATGAGCTCCATCTGAGGGTACTGAAGGCACTGGCTGACGTCATTGCACAGCCACTGGCGGGAGAACTGTAAAAGGGCCAATGTGGTTCCCATTTTCAAGAAGGGGAGGAAGGAGGCCCCAGGCAACTATAGGCCAGTCAGTCTCACCTCCATCCTTGCCAAAGTCTTTGAAAAAATGATCAAGGGTCACATTTGTGAGAGCCCAGCAGGACAAATTATGCTGAGGGGGAACAAGCATGGGTTTGTAGCAGGTAGATCATGCCTAATCTAGTCTCTTTTTATGACCAGGTTACAAAACACCTGGATGCAGGAGTAGGGGTAGATTTCATTTACTTAGAATTCAGGAAGGCCTTTTGATACAGTATCCCACACCATACTGGTGAACAAGTTAAGAGGCTGTGACTTGGATGACTGCACGGTCCAGTGGGTGGCAAATTGGCTAGAGGGTTGTACCCAGAGAGTTATAGTGGATGGGTCGGTATCAACCTGGAAGGCTGTGGGCAGTGGGGTCCTGCACAGCTTGGTCCTTGGACCGATACTCTTCAATGTCTTCATCAGCAACTTGGACGAGGGAGTGAAGTGTACTCTGTCCACATGTGTGCGGATGACACAAAGCTATGGGGAGAAGTGGACACACCGGAGGGCAGGGAACAACTACAAGCAGACCTGGACAGGTTGGACATATGGGCAGAAAACAACAG
>JAGPOW010000261.1:167244697-167275238 GCA_030014935.1 Caiman crocodilus | reverse complement strand
CGCACTTCAAGAGGGATGTGGATAACCTGGAGAGGGTCCAGAGAAGGGCCACTCGTATGGTTAAGGGCTTGCAGACCAAGCCCTATGAGGAAAGACTAGGGCACCTGGACCTCTTCAGCCTCCACAAGAGAAGGCTGAGAGATGACCTTGTGGCTGCCTGTAAGTTCATCATGGGGGCACAGAAGGGAATTGGTGAGGCTTTACTGACCAAGGTGCCCCCGGGGGTTACAAGAAATAATGGCCACAAGCTAGCAGAGAGCAGATTTAGACTGGACATTAGGAAGAACTTCTTCATAGTTAGAGTGACCAAAGCCTGGAATGGGCTCCCAAGGGAGGTGGTGCTCTCCCCTACCCTGGGGGTCTTCAAGAGGAGGTTAGATAGGCATCTGGCTGGGGTCATCTAAACCCAGCTCTCTTTCCTGACATGCAGGGGGTCAGACTCAATGATCTATTGAGGTCCTTTCTGACCTTAACATTTATGAATCCTAACATCTATGAAAAATGGCTGAATCTGAAACTGAATCAAAACACAGCTGTTTTGAACAGATCTAATATATATATATATGTACTGGTATAGCTATCTACTGATATAGATATCTTGATATATTTATTGATAGCTATATCTACTGCTGATACACTTCTACCTGGAGACAGCATCTAATATTGCATAGTCGGGCATTTCATTAACATCAACAGTTACATTCTAAATCCAAGATAACCAACACTTCCATTATGGATCTTCAATGTGCTGACAGTTTTTTTGTGTGTTCCCACTCAAATGAAAATCTCCAGGTCACTCTTGATTACTTTGGTGAAGTACATGAATGTCTTGGACTCATTGTCAGCTTAATCAAAACTAAGATATTTTATCAACCCATCCCAAACCAATTCGACCCAAATCTACCAGCTGCTTCTCTACGTATTCAAATTAGAGGGCAATCCTTGGAGAATGTTGAGCATTTCTCCTACCTGGGTAGCCACCTTTCCCAAAACAGTCAATGGAATAAAAAATATTCAGCATTGGATAAAATCTGCCGGTGTTATCTTTGGATGTCTCTGAAATCACATCTTCAGTGATCATGACATCAGGACTCAAACACAAATTCTCATCTACCAGGCTGCTCCTACTTTGTTGTGTGGATGTGACACTGGGATGACATGTCAGAAACACCTGAAAGCCTTGGAACGTTACCATCGGTGATCATTCTTCGTATCAATTGGAAGGGCAAAAGAACAATGCCATTGTTCTGATTCAAGCAAACACCACCACTGTTGAAGCTATGTTTATATAACACTAGCTCCATCGGACAAGACTTGCTATAAGGATGCCTGAAAACTGGCCTGTGAAACAGATCCTGTGCTCCTAATTCACTAGTGGTCACTGCTGTAGAGGTGGGGAAATGCAGAATTTCAAAGACACCTTGAAGGCAAATCTGAAGGAAAAAAAGGGTTTCTTGCCACAATCATTTCATAGAAACTTACTGCACTATGGAGGCAGGCAGATGAGTGAGACAAAGAGAAAGTCAAAGAGAAAGAGTCATGAATAACTGGTGCCTCCCAAGACTGGGGGCGGGGGGGCACAATTTGTGGGTGGCAGCAGCGGCGGTGGGATGGCAAGCAGTGAAAAGCCACAGAAGCCAGTGGTGGCAGCATTCAATCTCAGGGGGGACCCATACCCCCCATGCTTCCCCCCTACACGTCACCTATGGAAAGAACTGTGCCCTGACATCTCCATGGTCTGTTCATTTCTTCCAGAACTATTTGCCACATACGCAATTGAACATGCAGATCTCAGACTGGCCTCCTCATGCATGTATGGACTCGCCAATGACTTCCCTATTTACTAGAAGTCTGTCACCCTCATATTAGGCATTTCTAATGATGACAATTAGAGGAGCGAAAATAGCTTTTTAGGAATAGCTACCCAAAAATGTTCAAAAGGAATAGGAGTGGAATACCTTTAACATTGAATCAATGGGAGCCACTACTCTTTCCCACAAGTAGTAGCTTACTACCAGTTGAAATCAACAGAATTGTTTTTAGGGTAAGGTGCTAACCAACGGGAGTGAGGATGGCCAGGCCTCCGGCTAGTTCATTAAATTTTGCTCTGTAGGTAGCCCCACAGAAATTGCTGAAGAAAGATACCACTCCTGGTGAGGAAGAGACTGAGGAACTCCTCTTCTTCGCAAAAGTTTAAAAGAGCTACTTTTCTGTTTCTAATCCCTGCTAAACAGCTTGCAGAGCAACTGGCCTCCTCACAGCTACGTGCATTGAGTGACATTGAAAACTCTCCCTCACCCTAAGGAAAATGGTTTCTCTTAGTGTGGAAGAGATTCCCACATGCCACAGCAGAGTCTGAATATCAGAGAAGTCACAGCAGAATGTCTTCGGGGAAAGAAAATACATATTGAATTAGCAAGAGTTCCTTCAGAAGACATGAAGGAAGAAAACCAAAAAAGACTAACAACTGCACTTTTCTCACTGAGCAGCATTAACGTTCCCAAGGGGTTGAGTCAGTTTTATAATTTTATGTTTTATTTATGCAGTTGTATGTTTTCACTAAAGTGAACAGCTGGCTGCTATTGCTTTTAGTTTCTGGCAGATGCCAAATGAGGTCAGTAACAGAATTCGAGCTGATTCATGTAGGGAGAAAACTACAATGTAAGTCCTCTTTACAGAGCACTTAGATTAGAGGGCCATATGCAACAATAAGAGGATTTGATACTCCATGCAGTGAGGAGCTTCTGTCTTAATTGTCCAGAGTTCATGTTGGCCATGAGATTAATGTGCAGGGTGTGCACTTCAGTTTTTCAAAAAAATGTACATAGTGTACATGTAGTTTTTAAAAGGTGGGGGAGCAGGATAGAGGAGCCAGTGCCCACAGCAGCAACTCCACCAGTCAGCATGGGAAGGGCAGGGTTTGGCATGGATGCTTACCTGTGCCCAGGGTCTGCAGGTCTCTTTATGATCTCACCCACTTCCCCTTGAGACTGAAGGAGATGTTTCCTTGGAAAGAAGCCTGCAGGAGCAATGTTTGTCCCAGCTCCTAAATCAGCTACTGAAATGAAATTGTTACTTACTAAAAATGATCAAAAATTGCTTGCCGGAATCCATAAAAATGCTGATTTTAGCTGCCAATACAGATAATATTCTGTAATGCTGAGAAACTCCTTTCCCACCTCCCAGAGTTTTATTTTTTTCCCTTTGTTTAAAAAATAAATTTCTTTAGTTTGTAAAACCTTTGCATTGTGCTTGGAGGTGTCAATGCAGTGAATATTTTGCTGAATTAAATCTAAAAAAAAAATCACTTTTAAGCACTGTATTTGGGGAGGGGGAGGGAGGTTAACCAGACTATTAATTATTAGTAAGGAAGTTTTGATACAGGAATAAAGAAGTCATTCCAAGAGAATTTGGTTTGCCTTTGAGTGCTATTTGGATAAACATGAAATTCATTTTATAAGCCTTTCTGGGCTAAGCTTGTCTCTTCTCATCACTGTCTTTGCTGAATGTTTGCTTTCTCATGCTATTTTTGTTTCTTTGCTCTTGTTTAATGCCATCCTGCTGCCTTACCTCATGACGCAAGCTAACAACATGGCAAAAGAACTTTCCTGTGTAATTTACATCAAACTGCCTTTGGATTTAAGTTACAAATATCTAAGTGGTCTCTAAGGAATATGGAACAGAGGAGGGGGTCTTTAAGTGCTCTTAACAAGGTCCAAGTAATCAGATATGAATATTAATTAGCAAAGAACTGCAAATGTAGTATAACTGTTTGTGTGCATAATTTCAAAGTGCATGGCACATAATCAGATGTTCAGGATTATATTTCCATTTCAATGGGTTTTCTTCTTATTTAACATTCAGATAAGACTGACAGGGAGTTCTTTAAATAAGAAAATATAATACCGAGGGGCTGCCTTACCATGACATACTTCAATGAAAACAGAACTTTTTTTTGTGTGAATTGGATGCATCATGATCTTAATGCAAAAGAATTCTATAGAAATAATTAAACGAGCAATTATTGTCATGACTGAATCAATATGTGCAATGACCCCTACCTTGCTGAATCTGGTATTTTAGAGAAAATTATATTAAAATTATATTAAAAAGAACGGATAAAATTATCCAAAGTGCATCCATGATGTGGCTGTGCTAATCATCAGAAGTCTTGTGTTGGGAATGGATTTGGCCAAAACTACTGATGGTCTTGGTGCCAATATTTTAAAATATGGATGTCTGTGATTACTTTTGAGACGTACAAATGTGTTGAATCTTCAGGTGAGAATCTAAATTTGCTTTCCTTTAAATCTGCTAATGACAGTGAATATGTACCTTTACTTTAATGTTTACAGCGTATTCTGTGCTTGGCAGTCAGGCAGCACTTTTTCCTACACTTGTGGCTGGAGGCATTCATGCCCTGGGGCAAACATAACATTACTCACCTTGAGACACTGTCCTGAGCAACACCCCAGTTTACCCTGGAGGCAGTTTCCTTTTCCTGTTTCCTACCACCCATCAAAACAAAATCAAATTAAAAAGAAATATATCCATATGGCATGTTTGTGTGTTTGAGTCATATATATTTTATGGCATAACTTGTATGTATGCACATACATAATTTCTAGTGTGCATATACATCGTATAATGTTTTTGTACAGGTATTTTTATCTATACTACATTATGTACAAACAGGTAATAAAATGATAGAAGTAGATAACTACCTAGTACCAAGTTAATCTGTGCTTTGCTGTTCAGTAAAAATTATGACTAATACCTGCCTAGACAAGTTAGTTCTCTGTTGCAGGACAACTGAGTATGAATTTGAATTAAGACATGAGATTGGAGTGAAAATATTTTTTTTAATAACTCAGCATCTAAAGTAAATAGCTCCAGTATCTCTCAGCTGTAACTTAGGTGTTGCCCAGCTAGTTAACCAAAAAATAAAATACTTTAAGGCTATATTTAGCATAGTTAAGAAACCTTTTTTTTAATCCACGTCTTTGCAATGTCAGGCTTTTGCTTTGATACAATGTTAAAAGTGCTGTAGAGATAAAAGAGTGGGTTGCTTTAGAAACATCAAAATGTAAAGCACTCTTGTATATTTCTGAGGATGTTTTGATTACTGTAAAGTGTTCCATGGGAAAAATATGATCAAAACTCGCTCTTCTGATATTTTGACAGGAGTGCCCCACATTTCCAAAAAATGCCTTTTCTGAAAATAACTCTACTACTTACCGACTTAAAAATTTGCAGGGCACTAAATGATCCCTCCTTCAGTAGAAGAGACCTGTCACACATTAACATCAGCATGTGAATTTGAAGACGACAATTTATGCCATGACAGCAGCTGTTTCTACCAAGATTAGCATTGAGAAGCCCAGATCTAGAATAACCTTCCAGTGCCAGACTCTGTGGCAGTGAGCAGATAGAGACATGCTTCTCAAATCTCCAATACAGTGATTATGACAACGACCAGATAAGCAGGATTTGACCCGAGCAGTACAGGTCAATTTCTAACTGCATTTAAACTAAACTTGATTTGAAATTATTATAAACGATGGTTCTGTTAAATATGTCAAAGAATTACTCCCCATAGCAATAGTAAACTGCTTTGTTAAATTGATTATTCAATCTGGGATCTAGACTTAGGCTGCTGTCAAAGAGAACTGTTTTGGGACTGAAAGGCAGCATCAGATTGTTACATAGAAATACTAAATCCATATGTTGGTGTAGGTCTCTGGACAGTGAGGGCAAAGATGGGAAATATTGCTAAGGACAGGGATTTCTACTGTTTAGGGGTCCATGACCTATTCTAAAACAAAAGATCTTGGGAAAGATAGCGTGGATGTTTGGCATAGGCTTTGCAGTGAGGGCCTGTAGCTACTGCACTCGTTCTGTCCTGCTATGTGGAAGCTGGATAAAAGATGGTGCTGCTACAGAGGAAGCCACTATATACTTCAGCCAAGCACTATCATCTTTTATTGGCCTCATCTGACCACTTGCCAGCTGAGATGCTTAATTGAAAACAGATGCTGGCTGTCTTGAGGTCCCCTGGCCCTTAAAAGGACAAGTAATCCATTACAAAAGGACATTTCCAGTTCTGCCATGAATTTCCTGTGAAGCAACCAGATCTAACTTTCTTAAGGCCCAATCATTGCCTTAATCACCCTAACGCAGGGATAGGCAACTTTTGGCACGCATGCCATTTAGTGGCACGCAGAGATATTTTCCTAAGCATGCCAAGAGGTGTGTGAGGAAATTGTTAATTTTTTTCTTTTTTTTTTTAAGTTGCTGCCCTGGAATCTCCAAAGTAGCCACAGGTCCCAGTGCCATGGTAGGCACCGGGGGGCCGGAGCAGGAGATGCTGTCTGCACTCTGCCGTTTGTCCCCAGGCTGTGCTGCACAGCCTGGCCCGGCCCTGGAGGGAGGCCAAGCCGGGAGCCCTCCACACCCAGTTCTTTGCTCCAGCCACTGGGGACAGCTTCACACTGCTCAGGCCATGCCCAGTGCACAGGGAGGCCAGACGTGGAGCCAGGAACCTACCAAGCCCAATGTCCCATCCTGGCCAGGCAGCATTCCCTTGCAGGCACAGCAGCTGTGCTCCATTCCTGAGAAGCTGCATGGGCTGAGCCACATCCCACCTCGGGTGCCACTTGCTTGCCACAGCCCAAGTTTGTGGAGACTCATGGTTCCTGCTTGGCCCCTGTTCTCCTCCATCTGCTGCCTTCCCAAAGGCCTGGCAGTGCCAGCTGGCCCACAGCACCTCCCCCTGCACCTAATTTTCCTCCCTGCCCAGCCCCAGCCCTGAGCTCCTGGCTCCGCCGCTCAGTGCCCTGGCGCTGCCCCCACCTGGGTGGGACAGGGCATCTGTCTGCCCGAGCCCTGGCTGGGCCCTCCCTCTCAGCCCTGGGCTCAGGTTTTCCCTGCTCTGGGATCATCAGGGAGGCCTGAGCGCCCTGGCCTTGGCAGCTGCTGCAGAGGTGTTACTGCCTCCCTGTGCTGGACACTGCCCTGGACCAGTGGGCCCGAGCTACAGCCGCTAGTGCTGGGAGACATGGGAAGCAAGGAACACACCCCTTTTCTCCCTCTTCTCTTTCTCTCCTTTTTCTCTCCCCTCTTTTTGTCTTTCTCTTCTTTTTCTACTTCCTCGTCTCTTTTTTCTCTTTCTTTGTTCTTTCCCTCTTTTCCTATTTTTTTTTCTTTTTCTCTTCCCTTTTTTCTTTCCCTTTCTTGTTTCTGTTTTTCTCTCTTCTCTCTTCGTTTTTGTCCTTTTGCCTCTACCCTCTTTTTCTCTCTGTGTTCTCTTGCTTCTTTCTCTTTTTTCTTTCTCTGTTTTTCTCTTTCTTCTTTTTCTTTCTCTGTTTTTCTCTCTCCTCTCCTTTCTCTTTTTCTTCCTCTCTTTTTCTTTTCTTTCTTTTGTTCTTTTTCTCTCTTTCATCACAACACGCTTAAAAAAGGAACGCACAAGAACAAAGATAGTGTATGCATTTTTATTTGCAACCAGGTTTAGAATTTTTAGAAAACCTGATATTTACTGTTAAAAAAGCAGCATTTATTATTATTGACTACATAAATATGCAGTGCATCCTGCCATGTGCCCCCTGCCTCAGTTTTGTTTTTCTGGCATGCCAGCACTTCGGCACCTAACAAGGTAAACACTGCATTTTTTTTCAGCACTCTGGCCAAATGTGTTGCCTACTCCTGCTCTAACAATCTGAGATCCGGGGTTTTAACTTTCCTATCTGGTATTAAACATTTTAATCATTTCTATGAATATTGTAGCATATCTATTATTTAATTGCCTTAAGGAAGTAATTTAGTCCTGTGATAAGAGGTAAAACAAAACATAGCATGGTCTTCTAAAGCTAAATCCTCATGTGTTCATTTCTCCTCCGTTGGATTAAAGAGACCTAAAATAAATCGTATCCTGCTTATTATTATTATTACGAGAGCTATACCTGAGAGAACGATGCATCCGTTGAAATTAAACAACATTCTATTTCCTTTCAGAATTCCTTTTTACACCTAAACGATACAGCTCTCATATTATAGCTGGCAAAAATAGAAAGGCATTTTGCAGTCGCATCCGATTGTCAGGCAAGTTCCTTGACAGATTCATTACTCCATTATGTATTCTAGAAAACTCCCCTAAATCTGAACAGTGCTTTAACATAATCGTAGACTGCTGTTGCCAAACACAACAGTTTTCTGTTACCTTTTGGTGGCACTTTGGTCTACTTATTTAATCTCCTTGTAGTTTAAGACAGCTTTGTTTTAGATAGCTAATAGTAGAAAGTAGAGGCAGAAAAAACTCTGACCAAACCCAAGTAAATTTCCCTCTGCTGTAACTTCACCATTAGCAAGTATGTAATCTTAATTTCAAAATATAGATCAGAAGGGAAGATGACAATATAAAGAGCAGAGTGAAGAGTGTGCAGGATAATTGCAGACTGCAATATAAAGGCTTGACATGCATCGTTTTTAAATGGCCAAGTCCAAATTTAGAAATATTTTCTATTTTGAAAACTAGCTAGATGCGTGGTATGAATGCTAATGGAAATAAATCTGCCTAGTAAGTCAATTTTTCTTTTTACTTATTTTCATATTTTTGGATGTAAAAAAAAAAAAACCATTCAAAATCATGTTATGCAAAATTATGCATGTGACTGTTATTAGCATTTTCTCCATTAGGCACTGTGCTTTTAGCCAGCTGTTAGGTTGCTCAACTGCCCAGTCTGGGGGTTTTTTTCGTGCTAAAATCCTTTATGCACTAAGCTGTAAATTGAGAGGAGTATTTTTCAACCACCAAATTCATTTCTATTTTTGTCCCTTTTAAGCTCTTTAACTTGCTACTGCTTTAATTCCAACCAATAAAAATAAGCTTGACTGACATGACCAACTTTACAGGGTGGAGGAGAGAGAACTTCCCGATAATCTGAAAAAAAAATCACAATAGTTGGTGCTCATTGTAGCAAATGTCATTTGAAAGCAGAAGGAGGTTTGCAGTATTATCAGAGCTAAGGCAGTTGCTCATCCTTCTTCTGTTATTGGATCTTCTCCTGAACGAATTAAAAGAAATACATCCGGGGTGATAAAATTTACCATTCTTACCTTGTTATTCAGCCTAATCAACCTGCTTTTGGAAATACTTCCACTTACTGGCTGGAAGACTGTCTTTGCTAGCACATAGTATAAAATCCAATGCAAGAGGTAGGAAAGGCAGTTGAATACAGAAATAACAATGATGATAATGCTGGTATATTTATTCTATTTTATTGACACCAATGATAGTGTGTCATGCTTGTAACTCAAAGTACTTGATTGATTAATTGCCCTAATTCATTAAGGTATGACCTAAAACAACGTTTCTCAACTTATGGGTCACAAAAATATATGAAAGGGCTATGAACAAACTTTAAAAATGGAGAAAAACTTGAGAAACAGTAGCTTTTCCCTTCCAAGCTGTCAGAGTTCCAGTCTACGAGGGCTGCTCGAGGCCCCCCATGCTCCACGTGCAGCCCCCCGCTGCCCCATACATCCATCCCCTTCCCCACACACTGGAGGGGGGTGGGATTGGGGGTAATGGGTCAGGAATGAGGGGCAGTGGGTTGGGACTGGCCCAAATGGGTTCTGGTATAAAAAATGTTGAGAACCACTGGCCTAAGAGATATGTGAGTAACTGCAGGTTCCCTGGTGTATTTGGGTTTGAAGGCTATTTTAACAGATGTGGGTTAAAATTGTATTCCGATATTTTAATTTGAAAGAAAAAATACCTAAAAAAAAATTGTCAAGATTTTCACAAGAGTTTCCTCCTGTTTTTTAATCACTTTTCCCCCTCAAATTTGTATGAGATTTTAAATAAAAAAGTCCCTTCTCCCAAAAAAGACAGGACCCCCCCCCCCAAGAGAAGTACCATCTTTGCTTTTTTGTTTTCCTTTTTAAATTGGTTTTAGTTTAATCGTTATTGACCTATCCTGAAACAAATCCCAGGAGAAGGCTGTAGGTGTTTAATAGGGGGTAGGCATTGTAAATACAGTGGATTTCTACAGATACTAACTAAAATGTACATGTTGATAAAATTAGCAGAGAGTGCCACAGTAGTTTTCACAGCATAAAGATATTATTATTTTGTCTCGCTTTCCCTGAAAACAGTAGAACTGTAGCAGCATTACAGTTCTTCACATAATCCCCAGTCAGGGACTCGGGATTTCAATATCTTCAAAGAATTTGGCTCAGCAGGGTGCTACTGAGGTTTCTTTCTTTTTATAATTCATCATATGAGGTGCTCTCTCCTTACCACAGACCATTTTACAGGCACAGTAGAATTAGTCCAATGTTCTTTAAGCAGCTCTTCCAGACATGCCCACTAGCTCCAGAAATGGAGGTAAAGGAAGAAGAGAGCATATTGGTGTGAACCTAGTGAAACATGGTGTTTACACAACTTACATTTTTCACACAATTGCCCCTCCTGAAAGCTCTCTACAGTTGTGCCATGACACATGTACATTGCTTCATAGTTGTTAGGGGCTAGAAGGGACTTTACTGGTCGTCGGGTCTCGCCCCCTTGCGCTTGGGCAGGAAAGAACCCTGGGGTCAGATGCCCCCAGCAAGATGGGTTTCAAGATGCTTTTGGAAGACTGCTAGGGTCAATGATTATAACGCCTCTGAGGAGAGCCTGTTCCAAACCCTCAGTACTTCACTTCTTAAGAAGTTTTTTCTTATGTCTATCCCGAAATTATTTTCAATCAGCTTGTGCCCATTATTTCTTGTCCTCCCCTGAGGGATCTTGGTGAACAGGTTCTCCCCCAGACCCAGATGTACACCCTTGATATATTTATAGGCTGCCACCAAGTCCTGTCTGAGTCTTCTCTTCTCCAGGCTGAACAGTCCCAAGTCTTTTCTGCAAAGAATTTGCAAAAGTGGCTTATTGCACAAGAAATTGACCCTCCTCAAATGAAATGTTAGATAAAGGCCCTAGAGTGCCTTAGGGAACCAGCTTCACCCCTGGGGCTATCAGTGTGGGGAGCGGGAGGGAGGGAGCAGTGCTGAGCTACTGGTTGGGGTTTGTTGCCTGTCTGGAGCTAGAGCAGGGAGTGGAACAGAGCCCCCCACATCTTATGGCCACCCCCCCAGGTATCCCTAGCTGAGGTACTGGGGGGAGCCAGGCTGGACCCATGAGGCAAGGGGCCTCCATTCCAACACCCTACCCATCCAGGTCAGGCTTGGGAAAGCAGAGAGGGGGAAGTGAGCAGTACTGAGCTGTTGGCTTCCCTGGCCTGGGGTGGTTGCAGGGGATCCCCCTTGCCCTGTGAGCCCAGCCTGGCTCCTCCAGTACCCCAGCCAGGGTCTATTGTAGACTGGGCAAGTTTAATGAGAGAACTGAGTTGTTAAGAATCTGCAATTTGCTGATACGGCTTGTATTTTAAAGCTGTTAATGTGAATGTAACAGGGGGCCTTCTCCACGGCTGATTTCCTTGCGGCCCGTCCACCTGTTTCTGGGCTAATCGCCTGCCTTCTCACCCCCCATGCCTTGATGTTAATTATTAATTGATGTTAATAAGTGGGAGGCTGCCCATTTCCTGCCCCAATGCCAGAGGGCGCTATCTGCAGTCCTGTTCCTCCCCTACACCACAGCCCAAGCCTCGCAGATGGCATCCAGATGTTATTGATATCACTGACCCCATACCGGGCCCCAGAATCCTACTAACTGAACCCTGCCTGGATTCCTCTCCTCAGGCAGCCTATTTTGCCTTCATCCTGGGCAGCATAGCTCCCTGAACTGCCTCCCTCTTACGGGTGTACCCCCCCCAGGACCTTTGGCTACTAGCCCTGGCTCACTTACAGGCCAGTTGGAAACCCAGACCCTCAGCTCTCGGGCATTCCTCGCGGTGGGCCCCTGGCCCTTTGACCCTTCCGGTCCTGGCCTCAGCATTGACCAGTCAGGGGATGTCCAGATAGGTGTGAGTCTATGGCCCCACTCTCTTTTTGGGGTCCACTTTCCAGACCCTACAAAGGGGTAACCCACCTGGTTGGCAGGGCTAGGGTTAAGACACCCCGACCTTCCTTTCACCGGGGTGGTAACTGACTGGGCATTTGCTGCAGGCTCCCGCACCACTGAGAGCCCCACCAGGCCACCCATTCCTGGCAGGGTGCATTTTTAGGTCATACCCAGAACCAGGGGCCTCCTGACCACCCCCTACAGCTCCTCCCTTATCTCCAGATGATACCAG
The DNA here is from genome assembly GCA_030014935.1 of Caiman crocodilus. NCBI lineage: Eukaryota > Metazoa > Chordata > Crocodylia > Alligatoridae > Caiman > Caiman crocodilus. The sequence continues at coordinate 167,263,005 of JAGPOW010000261.1, read as the reverse complement.
TAGCCCTCCAGCCTGGCGATGTTGGTGCCTGGCCTCCAGCAGCAAAACTGCCCTGTTTATATGGACGGCCCCAGATTCAAAATGGCTGCTCTCATCAGGCACCTGGCAGCTGCCAAGTCCAGACCCTTAAAGTGGCAGGCACCCGCAGTTGCCTGCCACAGTGAATTATCCATAATGTTTAATGTACCATACTGTATAACAGGAATACTTTTCAGTTCTACATTTTCCAGCTCAAAGCACTATAGTCTTACCACTGTCATATAAAACCTGGTCTGTCATGTCTCTAAACTTACCAGTAGCCCTGAGAAGTAGTAAGTGGGATAGAAATGGGAATATGTAATGTCTGTTTGTGGTAAACCACAAATCAAATAATAAGACTGTATAATCTTTAAAGGACATTTCTTAATGGAGTTATCCAAAATTCTGAAGAAGTACTGCTTAATACAAAGTGAATTGGTTTACTATTTTGAAGACACAGTGCATGTGTCTATATGTGTTCTTGACTGCGCAGTTGTTACTACACAGTCACTTAGTACTTGCTTTAGCAAGTAACTATCCTTACTGTGAAGTCCCAGCAGTGCCCAGATGATTTCTGACCCTAATGTACAGTAGGAACAAGCTGCAGTTAGTGCCCACTGATGCTACATCACTGTTGTAATAAGCTATGTCACCATAGCTCATTGCTATAGCAACATAGTCGCATGCAGACACATCCAGAATTGCCCTAATGACTCTCTTTCACCAAAATACAGAAAACTTTATCACATCTGAACAATGTGCATTTTCTGTGTACAGAATGGTCACCAAACATATGCTGTTTAGTAGAAAGCTTACAACTGATCAAACTGGGTTTGATTTGTGTAACAAGCAAGAGACTGATTTGGATTTGTTTGGATAGCTGGGTTCATAGCTGGAAATATATCTTTATAGAGTTTATTATTAGTGGATTGAATCCAGTGCTGACAAAAGAATTCTCAACAGAATGAAATCCATAGTTACTTTTGTCTCAGATTAGAATACATTGTTAAATATGTACATTTACAAAAATGTATTCATAGGGAAAAACATCTTAATACCATCAAGATAACCTAAGAATTGAGCAGTCTACCCGTAGTTAACAATACTGCTAGGCAACTGAAGACAGGCGACATTAAATGAATATTGCTTTATCCTCACCAAAGGTCTTTAGTGATGATAATTAAGAAGTCAAAACAGGCTTTCAACTCATCAACTGAACAAAAGCTTTAATGAATATGTTTCATGACCACTGTGGTACATTATTAAATTAAGTCATAACTGATAGACCTTTTTCATAGGAAATGACATTGTCTAGTCAGTCAAAGCCCATTTTTGCCAGCCATGGCAGATTATTTACAGGCTGCCTAGAAAACCTATTGATTGATTTCAAATTTAAATAAAATTTAGCACAGAACTTAGATTGCATAAAAAAGAGAGGATATTATGCTTTTATAATAATACATAATATGCACGATAACCTGTGTTGTACAATTAAATCTCTTAGGTCCTGTACAACCTTACTATCCTTAATCCATAGGGATGCGAATATCTAATGCAAACATTATCCCGGCACACTTAATAAGGAGACTCACTAAATCAGGAATGCATAAGAGCATGCAACGTATCTCTTTTCTTCTGTCTGACTCCAGGCTAACACGTCTCTACTTCACAATAGTTAGTAGAATTAAGCATAGAGCGGATACCACCCCCTATTATAAAGGTTATCCATAATTGCAAGATTTGTTTATAAGTAGCTTATACTTTATCAAAACTCTAATAATTTCTGCTGAAATTTTCCATGGTAGGTACCTGCCTCAGGGAGAATTTTTTTTTTGTTGCAGGGAATCTTTCTAGATACAGTATGATAGATAGAAAATGGTTACGGGTTATAGGATTTCCTTGGATGGGGAATCATGGGAAAGGTAAGTAACTAATCCATTATTTGTAGGGTTTTTTTTTTTCCTTTTCTTCTTTTTATACTTCTTCCCCTTTGAAAATCCCACCTCCTATGTGTTTGTAAATTTCCCACTTTGTACAATGTACTCAGCACAGTATTTCCTATTCGTAAAAGCTATCGTGGTACTTACAGGATAAAGGAACCTATATTGATAGAAAAAAAGGAGTCAATATAGGTTGATTAAACAATGATATAAGGGGCTGAGGGAGATAGCAATACATATGTAAGTATTTGAGGAGTGTGAACACTAGGTCTAGGGACAAAAATTACACATAAAGGCTAGGGACAGAAGTTGCACATAATCTGGTTTAAGTAATCAGAAACTGGTATAAACCTGTTACAACAGAACAGAAGTTCAGTGCACATAAATCAGTTTCAAAATGTCTGAAACTAGTTCAAGATAGACCCGATTGAATGTAGTATTAGACTTAATTGATTTGGGTCAAACCAATTTATGAAACTTCTGTCCCTGATTCCTGGTTAAAGTTAAATTAGTGCCCCAGCATCCCTGCATGCTTTTCAGTCCTAAACTGGGCTGTGCTGCCTGCTTCAGAGAGCAGAGCTGGCCCCACCCCTCTGTTCTCTAGCTGGAGCAGTGAGGGCTGGGCTCACTGGCTGACTCACTGGCCCAAGGCAAACCCCAGCTGGGGTCTGGAGCCAGGGAGAGGGGTTAAGCTCACCTTCTGCCAAGTACAGAGCTGCCCTGCTGGCTTATTTAGTGCTGTCTGTGACTGTGGACTACAAATTCCAGAGACACCTGGAAGCAGGAAGAGGAAGTGATGTGCAACCCCGCATAGTCCTGCTGCTGTGCTAGTTTCATAATTGTTAGGGTCAGAAGGTACCTGAGCAGATCATCAAGTCTGACCCCCTGTCATAGGCAGGAAAGAATGCTGGGTCAAACAACCCCAGCTAGGTGATTATCTACCTTCCTTTTAAAGACCCCCAGGGTAGGAGCGAGCACCACTTCCCTTGGAAGTTGGTTCCACATCCTAGCTGCCCTGACTGTGAAGTAGTGCCTTCTGATATCTAGCCTGAATCTACCATCAGTCAACATATTGCCATTATTCCTGATTATTCCCAGCAGTGCTCAGGGGAACAGGGACTCTCCCATAGCCTGCTGGTCCCCCTTGGCCAGTTTGTAGATGGTCACAAGATTCCCTCTCAGCCTTCTCTTGTGGAGGCCTGTTCACAGGTTCAGGTCCCATAGTTTCCACTTATAGGGCTTGCCTTGCTGCCCCGTAATCATGCGAGTGGCCCTCCTCTGGACCCTCTTGATGCTATCCACATCCCTCCTGAAGTGCAGCGCCCAGATCTGGATGCAGTGCTCCAACTGCAGCCTGACCAGTGTCGCATAGAGGAGGAGGATCACTTTCTTGGACCTGCTGATCATGACGCATCTCTGGATGCATGACAAGGTGCAGTTAGCCCTCCTGACTGTGTCCCCACATTGGTGGCCCACATTCATTTTAGAATCAATGATGACACCAAGATCCTTTTCTGACTCTGTGCTGACTAGAAGGGAGTTCCCCAGCCTGTAGCTATGCTGCTGGTTCTTCCTCCCTAGGTGCAGTACCTTGCACTTGTCAGTATTAAATCCCATCCTGTTCTCATCCACCCACCCCTGTAACCTGCCTAGATCTAGTTGCAGCCTGTCCCTCTCCTCCAGCATGCCCACTTCTCCCCACATCTTAGTGTTATCCACGAATTTGAACAAGGTTCTTTTCACCCCCTCGTCCAAGTCACTGATGAAGATGTTGAACAGTGCAGGCCCGAGGACCTAGGCCCGGGGGACTCCACTACCTACAACCCCTCTAGCTGAAAATGACCCATCCCCTACCACTCTCTGGGTGCAACCCTCCAGCCAATTTGCCACCCATCTGACTGTGTAGGCATTGATGCCAAAGTTGCCTAATTTCTTAATGAGAATGGGGTGAGAGACAGCGTTAAAGGCCTTCCTGAAGTCCAGAAAGATTACATCAACCGCGACACCTGCATCCAAGGATTTTCTTACCTGGTTGTAGAAGGCCACCAGGTTGGTCTTACAGGACCTGCCTTGAATGAACCCATGTTGGTTGCCTGTAAGTATGATCACTCCTGCTGGTCCCTCACAGATGTGCTCCTGGATAATTTTCTCAAAGATCTCCCCCAGGACTGAGATAAGACTAATGGGCCTGTAGTTTCCTGGGTTCTCTTTGCTCCCTTTTTTGAAAATGGGCACCACATTGGCCCTTTTCTAGTCCTCTGGCACCTTACCAGAGCACCACGCATGCTCATAAAGTGATTCTGGACTGTGAGACCTCAGGAGCAGCAGAAAGAGGACGTGAATACACAGTCCATACCAGAAAGCCAAGCTGTAGCAACCAGTTTCTGGCCTGAGCCACTGGAGGTATGTGACTGCATTTCCTGAATCACATGTGAATATCCATTCATTTACTTATTGGTTCAATCTTAGCAGTTAAGGTTAACCTGCAAAGACTGAATTAGTTCCACCTTGGGCTTTTTGACTGTCTGTACTTATCCAAACAGGTATAAGTGATCTGTAACTGGTTCAAATTGTTAACATAATATAAGTTCAATACACATAAACCATTTTCAAAATGGCCAAAACTGTTTTAAGATAAACCTGGATGGATATAGTATCAGACTTAACTAATTCAGGTTAAATCGGTTCATTGAGCTTCTGTCCCAGATCCCCTCCAGACTGAAGTTAACTCACAGTTTTCCAGCATCCCAGGATACTTTGCACCTCTTCTGCATCTGGCTAGCTCTGCACCTCTCCTGCAAACTCCCCCTCACAGGGAGGATGGGCTAGCTTTGGCCAAAAGTGTCTGCTCTTGCTAAGCAGAATGGCATATTCTTGCACCTTCTCCACCCCCACCCCAACATGCATGTGGCTACATTTCCAGGATCAAAAGTCAATGTCTGTTCATTGATTATCAGTTCAATCTAGGTAACTTAGATTAACCTATGGAGATTGAATCAATTCAGCCCTGGGTTTTTTGACTGCTTGTAGTTAGACTAGAAGTCAGACTTTGCCATTGTTACTAATGTTTAGTTGTACCTTACTTAAAGTTGCCATATTTATATCCATGGAAATGCATGTTGAGTAACACGATATTCACCCTGACTGAGCATACCAGAATCTGGCCCAGGTAAAGGAGAGGCTTTCTTAAAGCTAGGCTGAAAAGATAAGAGCAGCTTTATTTGGGGGGAGGAGGGGTAGATAGAGGAGCACAGAAATCTTGAGCAGAAGGTAATTTAGCTGAAAAGCAAGGAATAGTTCCTAATGAGAAGATTTTCTCTGCGAGGGAGTAGAAACCCCAGTGGTTGATTCATTAAAAACTGGATGAAGAAATGAATTGAGCATATATAGTCTATACAAGGGAAATGAATTGCACCACCTATCAGGTCCATTCTATCTCTAATTTCTTTGAGTCTCTCAAGCTAAGCAAAGGAATTTTAAATTAATCTATTTTTGCCTTCCAATTATTCTTATTCATTTTACTTATGCTAATTTATCTCCATCTATCACAACTTCCAACTGGAAAGGAATATTACTGCTGGATGCCCACGAACTCCCTAGGTGATAGGATTAGCAGGCCTTTATTAATGTCTTGTAGTTCATTGCTGCAGGACTAATGCAAGAGTTGCAGAGAAGAAAGTTGAAATGACACAAATCCTTCCCCTTTTGCCTATTATGTTCAGTTATTTCCAGCATTTCTTTGATTTACCTTGGAAGCCTCCTGGCCAAGATTTAATATTAGGTTTCAGTAAAAAGGAGTTGTTACCACTGTGATACAAATGAAAACACCTTCCTTTTAAAACAGAAAAAAATATTTCTAGGTGAACAAAATTATCTGTAAAGCTGTTGTGATGGCTGATGCCTATGAAGAACTCAAGGAATTTTACAGGGTCCATTTTATAATGGACATGAATTATTCAACCCTTGGGATTAGTCAGGCATACAGCACAGTATGTCACAAAATGGCTTTTCAAACTAAAATGGATATTACTGGTGAATTTGCCTCCAGGATACATGTTTTCATCAGAAATTACTGAGAAAGTCATCTGAATGATCAGACTTGAATTATAACAGTATTTTCTACATGTTTGACTTTGCATGTCAACATTATCATCCAAATGCCAAGACAAAAAGCAAGTTGCATAGCTTAATCATCAGCCTATTTGAACCACCATATAAACTTTGGAGAAGATGCATGGAGTTTTTATTTATCTTACAATATTCCTTTACATATCATCTTTCCCACTGTAAGCTTCTCAGTTACCCAGTTATTTGACTGGGTACTCGGAGGTTTTTTATATTAAATATAAATAATAATTAAATAGTAATTGCCCCCAGAAATTATTTTCACACTTGTTATATTTTTCCATATTTTCCTACCTCAGATCCCATCTCATCACCATCTTAACTGGTATTTTTTTGTCCTCCGTGAGAAATAATCCCCCTCTAAGCTCCTTTTATCAGGTACAGCCCTTAATGACTTTCCTTTTATGAGTCCCAAGACTTTGCTTCACTTTGAGACAAACACCTGTCCCTTCTGTTATGAAGTGCTTCCTAACACATCCTAAAAGCTGCAACTACTGGGAATTTCACTGTCCCCAGAGAGCTTTTATCATCTGGAGGATTTTCACTAGGGTTGGAAGCTGGTTAAAGGACCTCAGTTCATTGGATGGAAAGAGATTAAAGGATAGGGGCAAAAGTAGAGAAGAGGCAGGTTTAAATGGCAAGATAGTAGGTGTGTCTACCAAAGATGTTTACTGCACAGTTGCCTAATTAAGTGCACCGTAAATGTCTCACCATCAGCATGTTCACCCCTATTAGGGCATATGAAATGAATAAACTCCACAGCAGGTTATGACTTGTAAACACATGTCTTCACCTGCTGCAGAGCTCTTTTTCATGCACGCAAGCGTGCATGTAGACAATGCCCTGGTTGGCTGGTGCACTGGGTGCTTCAGTGCAGGGCTAGCCAGCAGGCAGCCCCTGCACTGAAGCACCTTTGTGCCTCAGACACCTGCTCCGCAACACCTGGAGCCTCTGTCAGCCCAGGCTACTCTGACCAGACTTCATGTGCTGCTCATGAATAAACTTTGGGTCAATATGCTCTGGAGATTTTTGCTCCCCAACACGCATTCAAATGCCATGCCCAAGGGGCCAGAAAACTAGAGCAATAAGCTTCAGAGTTTTTCATGCGCATTAATCGCACATGTAGACATGCCCAGCTTGAACAGATCCCTGACAGTTCATTGAAGCAGTGAAAATGTCCCATTATGTCTTATCACAACCATAACACTTGGAAGACTATGGAAAAAAAGTCCTTATATTCAGTGAGGGTAGGAGGAGAGTAAGGTGAAAGACAAAAAAGTGAAAGTGCTACTTTTTTTCATCTGAAAAAACCCTTGGCGTCAATGGAGGAAGGATTGTGCAGATCTGACACCATCCGAAAGAGTTAGCTGACCAGTCGCATCATGGCTATGGACAGCTACCGACCATATCCATATTTGAATTGGACACAAACCTGCAACAGCTTTTTCAGGTCATCAGTCCTCAAGAAGTGAATAACATGGAGTACTGGACTGCCAATTCCAAAGGGGAAGGTTTTACTTTTTGATTCTCCGGTGTTTTCTGGTAGAATGCATTTCATTTTCTATTATACGCTGATATCATTTCCACACCTGGCTGTGGCACAGAGATATACAAAGACAAGTTAACCACAATAAACATGAAACATATCTTAAAACAGGAAAAATGGGTTGGATGACATGGTGTGTTCTTTATGGTGGTTTCTTAATGAATCACATCCACTTCCACAATAGGAATACTATATTTTGCTGCATGTAACCTAATAAATGGCACTTTAACATGTATAACACATACTATTCTCTTCTCAGGCGTGTCTTCAATCTAAAATTCTGTCATTGCCCTAGAGATTATTAGATTATTAAGAAGTAGCAGAAAGGCAAATGTAAGGGTTGGTTGTTAAGGTAGCTTTTGATGTAGAAGGACAATTTTAAAGATGCAAAGGGCACAGTATGATAGAAAACTCTTAACATCACAAAACTACCCTTTATTTAACTTTATTCCAGAGGAAAAATCCTTTAAGAGTAATGGAAGTATGGAGCTTCAAAGGATAGCTCGCTATGCCCTGGAATATAATAAGGTTAGTTGAGCTACTTAAAAAAAAAAAAAAAGAACAATATTTGAAATTGGCTGTATCTAAACTATTAAAATAGGGTCTAGTTACATGTTATACTGTGAGCTGCTGAAATGCGGATCAGTGTTAGTGCCAGCTCAAGTTTGGAGCAGTCGCATCTTAGGCCAGAAGGGGCTCGGATGACTGAAAGGTAAGAATCCCTCCCCTCCCATCCAGGCTTCCCCTGCCACTTTGGGATCCCCCAGTTGCCCTGTGTCCCTGGGCCCTCCTCCACCCCTCAGTTTCCCCCACTCCCAGAGCTCCCCACTTCTCTCCCTTAATTGTGGTACCTTCATTGTCTGTCCCCAGAGGAGCAGGCAGGGAAGGGTTGATCCCCGATGCTGCTGCCACAGGGTTGCTGTTCTTCTTCCAGCTGAGCCTTGCCCAGTAAACCACAGTGACGGTGACTGGACAAGCAGGCTTACCCTTCCTTGCCTGCTCCTCTGGCACAGACAGTGAAGGCAACCACAAGGTCGGGGGGAGTGTGGGCAGGGGGCAGTGAATGGGGATCTGCAGTGCTGGGGAGGATGAGAGGGCACGGGGCACAAGCACGTTAATATAACTTGAACTCGGTAGCAGGGATCAAAAAGAGACCTCGGCTGGAGTGGCATAGCTTTAAGTTTCCTAAAGAGAGCTTAAAATGAGATTCAAGTGTTAATGTGTGGACAATACAGGGGTTAAGAACTTTAGGAGCCACTTATATTTAACGTGTACAAAGCCCATAGTTTTGACTTGCAAAACTGGAATGAAAATAGCCGTGAGCTAAGAAACCTCAAAGCATTTCATTTTATATGGGATTAATTAAAATATTGGTAGTAAGTGGTAAGCTTTTGGCGGAGTTCCAGTTGACATATTCCTCCTCCTTCCCCACTTTTGTACTGTTCTGCTTCTGCTTATACAATGCTCACATTTGGAGTTTAATGACTACTGTTCAACCAGCACATACAAAAGAACCAGAAAATTAATTGGGATTTTGTGTGAAGCATGATGCGTTCTGTGGTATGCTCAGCATGTAGCATAGTAGTAGGCAGGATTTACAGATGGGAAAGTGAAGTTTTTAGAAAATTGGTTGAAGGTTGTGATGAATTACGTGATGAATTTTTGATGCAGCCTTGTTAGAAGGTTCTATAATCTAGACATAATATTTTTTTCTTTTTCACTGTGCAGTTCATGTTTGAAACCGAAATATGAAAGTTAGAGTAAACTCTTACCTCTCAGTGACATCTGCAAGTACTCAAAGATGAGCTAAGAAATCTTTGGCCTGGAAAATGATTCTTAGGATTGTACGACGAAGAGAAAACCTAAGGGCTTAATTTGGTCCGTTTCAGAAGAGGGAAAATACATTCTCTTTTTTTCCCCCTTCTTTTTAAAATGTACATAGGTTAACCATTGATTTCTTTCTTTCTCTTCAATGTTTTTCACTTCATACGATAGTGTTCAAACAGTAAATTTAAGTGCATTCTTTACCGCTACCCAAAATTGTAACCGCAGAACCAACCATTCATATGGCTGTAAGCAGCATAGGTCCAGTGAAGTCCATCAAAGTCCACTGAAGTCCATAAATCTGAATTAATTTATACCAGATGAAGATGGCACTTCATGAAGTTGCTCAGTTGAGAACTGAAGTTTTCTCTTAAGCCAGAAAACAAGCTGAATATTGGACATCAGCAATAGAAACTCCCCCTCTCTCTCCGCCTCCCTTTACCCTCCCCCCTGTCCCTTTATGGATGTTTTAATTTTGATGACAAGGCATTTCTTTATGTATTTTTTCTTTTTAATAAATGCAGAACAAGATACAAAGTGTGCCATCTTATATATTGTGAAAATCCATAATGGAAAGAAAAAGATCTAGGTATAGAAATGTATACACAAGCTCAAAATTAAATTTGAGGTGTTTACCTGGGAAGTCCCTTTTGGGTGCTCTCATGATACGAACAACCTACTACTGTGTGTCTCTTATGCTCAGCTGAATGTCAGAGTGTGGGCTGGCTCAAAGTATTCAAGCACAATTGTTTTCTTGCTCATCTCTCCACAGCACATCTAAAATTGTGCCATTTACTCCACGAGAGATACGGAAGCTAGAAAACACGTTATCTATCATCAAGTGCTATAACTGCTGAAAAGACCCACATCTTAAATAACATTTTCTGAAATCAAGCTGATTAACATTCCCACCTCTGTCCTCTTCTCAGTCCAATTATCCCTTTTCCCAAGCACCCAGTCCTCATTCTCTTTCCCATTGTGTCCCTCCAGTTTTTATGTATTTCCTCTCTGAACTTATTTAGTTCATTTTCCACTGTTTCTGCAAATGGCCCAACTCCTTTGCAAACACATAATACTTTCTATCTGCATTTTGTCCCATAATCCTGTCTTTCTTCCTTTGCTGTGGTGGAACATTTATACTGGAAACCGGGAACAGGGCAAATGTAGCAACAAGTGCTGACTCACTTACTGCATCTGCTGTATCTCAGTAAGCAACAATGAGATGCGGTACATGCCAAGAGTAAGCATTGGCATAGCATTGTTGCATGTAAATAGGTGGGAGAGGAATTGTAATGGAAACCCTGCTGATTTTCTGCAAGCCCACAGTTGTGTGAAGTTTTGGGAGGGCAGCAGGAGAACGACAGGCATGCAAAATGAGTGACTTTCATGAGAAATTTGTATTACTTGGTAGGAAATTCCTGCTATGACTAGAATATAGTCTATGGAGTCATAATAGGCTTTCTGAATGCTATAATGTAACCTAATATAAATGGCACTTGAACATGTATAACACATACCATTCCCTTCTCAGGCATGTCTCAAATCTAAAATTCTGTCATTGCCCTAGAGATTATTAGATTATTAAGAAGTAGAAGATAGGCAAATTTAAGGGTTGGGTATTAAAGTAGCTTTTGATGTAGAAGGACCATTGTAAGGATGCAAGGCACAGTGTGATAGAAAACTCTTAACATCACAAAACTATCCTTTATTTAACTTTCTCCCAGAGGAAAAATCCCTTAAGAGTAATGGAAGTATGGAGCTTCAAAGGATAGCTCACTATTTTTAAAATAGGTATGGCTGATGGTATTTTTAGCAGCATGTAGGAACAGTTAGGCAGTCAGCTCCCATGAAGTATAAATGAGAGCTGGGTGCTTAACTGTCCTTTTGAAGTCTTCCCCAAAATTATCATTAGTAAACGGACCTGATGCTGATCTTTCCATCATCAAGAATATTTACCAGTGTTGGTGTGAATGGGACAGTGCCCATCTCTGCTGCTGATGGATAAACAACTTTTTCCAACAAGAAAAAATTATGAAAAATGTTATGTGCGCCACAGATTTCTGGACGTGCTGGTTCTAATCATGGTTCCTTCTCATAAATTTACAAGATCTGAGCAAAAGGAGTTATGAAGTCATGGTAGTCTAATGTGCTGCTCAAAGACAAAAAATCCCTGTCTAACAATGCCTTTCTAGCCTTCTTTTAAAAGCCTATACCTGTGAAGACACTGCACCATTTTTAGGAAATCTGTTCCTTGATGTTAGAAAGCTCTTCCTAAAATCTAATCTGAACCTCTCTTCTTGCATTTTAAGTTCAATGCTATCTGTTCCTGTCCTTGTGGGCACAGAGTACAGTTGATCGATTGTTAACCTTTTTCCTTGTAACAACTTTTATTTGTATTTGAAAGACAGTTTTATTAAATCTTAGTCTCCTCTTCTCTTCCGAGTTTCTCAAACCTTTCCTAATATGTCAGGTATAAAATACCTGTGATAATTTGGTTGAGTTCCTCTTGATTCTTTCCAGTTTGCCTTTCATGATGTGCAGGAAACAAAACTGGACACAGTGCTCTAGCCCAGAGCTTACCAGTGTGAACGGAGTAGAAGAAACACTTCCCTGGACTTGCTTATGACAAGTCTTTAGCTCCCAAGATGATTAACCCCTAGCCCCAAACAGAACAAAACTACCTCCCCCCGTCCCAATCATTCTTGAAAATGACCTGTGTAATTTATAATGTTGACAAGCTTCATGATATTTCCTCACATCTTGCAATGTTTGCATTTTTCTTAAAGCCCCAGCTCCTGGATTTAATTTAGTATATTAAAATCTCAGGGTTTTTTTAAAGGTAAATTGTCTGCTGTTATAATTATGGATTAAATGTAAAATGTGACATTCCAAAAGACTCAAATCCCAGAAGGCAAATAAAAAACCTCGCTATGTACTCTTATTAAAGACTCTATGAGTTTTAGGTAGTGTAATGATTTTTGAAACTTGACTTCTGGTTTCTGAGCTCTTAGGGATAGCAGTACACTGTGATTAGTAGGGCAACTGGTTAATGATGTTTATGTAGATCTTTTAGGGGTAATCTCTGATTATAAGAGGATGATATGTGAACATATAGTCTTATTGGACCCATTTCTTTTCATTTTAAATGGCAAGTAATTTTCAAGTGCTCATTTTATTTTAATATTGCCCATGGTATGGTTCTTTAGGTTGTGAATTTTCTATTGTAAGAGGCAGATTTCCCAGAAAAAATCAAGCAACAGGATGAACCTCCCCTTCCTTTAGTGCTGGGAATCCACAAGGCACTTCAGGAGAAGCGGTTTGATTTGTTTAAGTGAGACTAATGTTTGCGTTTTTCTCTTGTCAGCTGGTGAAGCACACCAGGGTCAGGTATGCTGAGGGGATGGTGATAAAGGCTTTCGTTCAGTAGGCTAGCCATAGTCTGCAAAATGGGTAACCGCATGTTTTACATTAGCGAACTGGGATGAAATTACGTCTATATGCTTTGGAGAACTGGACCTACACATCTAGTTCCTGAGATATTATATTTATATTGCAGCTTTGAGTCATTCTTGTTTCAACAGGTTTGTATTAGTTAAAGATAGGGGGGAGACAAAAATGTATAAACTCTTTCCCACCTGATAAATGAAATCTTGGCAGTGCTAGACACCTCTTCTTTTCATCTTGCCTTTTCTCGCTTTCTTTATAAATTGATATGGCTCAAGTAGGTCAGGTGGCTGAGGAAACCAGCTGCAGTGATCTGTACACTATGATTTACTTAAATTAATCAGCTGAACATTGCAAGCCCACTTGGGCAGCCTTGCATGAAGCATTGCAAAGATGATAAAAGATATCAGATTAGAAATGAGGTTTTCGGCTGTCATGCAGGGAGCACTCCACTGTCTCTAGTTAAGTCCACTACTCAGTGCCTTTTGTATCAGCTTTAATAGTCATCTAGAAGTGTTCTACAAAGTTTTTTATTTGGAGTTTAATTTATGGCCTCTGCTGTGTTTACAACCACAGCCATCTGTGGCTGCAATTCCTACTTCTATTTATGTCAAATGATTCCTCACCAACTTCACTATATTTACTATTGGGCTAAATATAATCTTGGCCAATCATTCCACTTTCTAAATAAATCTGAAATCATAGAGTTCACCATTCTCAAACCCATCAATGAAAATTTACAACCAGTCTTTGAGGATATTGCTAGTTATCAGAAAACAAGAGATGCTTAGAGTCAAGATTGGCTTACCTTCAATTACTTATTCTGATAGACTTAATAGACTTTTCAGTACTTCATACATAGAAACCTACTTAAATTGTATTTTAATGGATTTCATAGAAACATCAAGATCTAGAGTTGTCTGTGAAATCTAGGGTTGCCCACAAAATCCATGAAAAAAGAACTTAATACAAATTATTTTTATTAAGTCTTTACCTTCTGGGTGGGCCTCACAGCCCACCTGTGAGGGGAAGGCACCAGCTGGTATGGCAGAACAAAGGGACAGTAGACAAAATGGTAGTTGCCCCTCCTCTCCCCCCGCCCTTGCAGGGCCTCTCCACCAATCAGCACTGAGGGGTAGGACCAGATGAAGGGCAGCCAGAAGTCAAGATCATGGCCACTTCCTTGTCCCTTCCCTCCCTGCCTCCCCCACCCCCAAGGCCTCTCTGCCAATCAATGCTAAAGGGTCAGGCTGCCATGCAATGCCTACAAAATGGGCTCTTTATGCTGGGAAAAAGCCATGAAAACGCCATTGTCATGCCATGAATTAAATAGGTCCCAATTCATAGACCAACACTGTTTCTGTGCCCATAATATATTATTTGTTATTTTCAGAAAATTCTTCTCTATATAAGTTAGTTTGGAAAACTGTGATTGGTTGTATTTCATGCATGCCTAGGAGACCACACAATGGACCTTCTGGTCCCTGTACAAGTACAGAAGGAAAAGATGGCCAAGGCCTATAAGAGCTTAAAATCTAAGTATAAAGATGGGTACAGAAAGCCTATGGTGTAAGTACAGTAAAACGATGAGACCTTATTAGTTGGTTTGATAGTCAGTGGGTGTGTCAGTTTTCCTGTAGACATTTATATTACACCATTGATTTGCATGGATCAACTGCAAAGCTAAGATCCTGGCCCAAAAGATTTTATCATTTTCATTTTCCATGTCACTCATTAAAATCAATCAGACTATTTCTTCTCACCTCATTGAACCAGGCCAGACATTATACAGATAATTCAAAAACAGTAGAAGCATATATCATTAAATACAAATATGTGGCTTCTTGATATCCAAAGAGGTCTTTTTCTAATTAACTCTTCAGCTAAAAAAGAAAGAAGTAAAAACCACTCGCCTGATCAATATTGCTTTATAGAGTAATGTCATGTAAATACAACATATACTTGAGCTTTGGCTATGCTTTATTAATATGAATTTTGTATTTATTTCTCTGCAGATACTTTTGTTCTGTACATACGTTCATGTTATTTGTAAGAACTATTTTTCACTACAGTTAAACTAAATCTGTAATATTCCTCTACTGCACAAGGTTCTTGTTCAGTTTGGTATAATCAAATTACACAAGGAAAAGTATGCCATCAGAGAAGTGTAACCATGATTTTAGGGTTTTACAGGCAGAAAGATAAAATGTACTCTCATGACCTGAATGTTTATGTCTTGTAAATTTTTATACACTCAGGGTGGTTGAAATATGTAAAGAGATAAGATGAAACAAATATTGAGAGTACAAAATATGCAGTCCCTGTTAATTTAGTGTGTAATAGCATTTAGTTGAAGCTTTATCCAACAGTCGAAAAACCAGAATTCCTGGATTTGGACTAAAAGGTAGTGATGGATCTTAGGCCTGTGGGAGTAGGCAGCTATTTGATCCGGCTTCAGAACTGGCTGCTTTTGATGCTAGCGATCCGATCTGGAGCTCTGGACCCGGTTCCTGCTTTGATCCGGCCAAAGCGGCTCCAAAGCTTTGGAGCCAACTCGGAGATCCAGTCATAGGGAATCAATGAAATATCTATAACTTTGTTGGTTTTTGTCTGATTTGGATGAAACTTGCAGGATTGGTAGCCCCTGGTGAGACCACAAAGCCTGGCAAGTTCCAAGAAGATAGGTATAGGGGATTGGGGGGGAACAGTACCTAAAGCTGCTAACAGGCAAAACTTCTGACATAGATGACTGTGTGCTTGTTAAGGCAGAGCAGGCTGAAATCTGTAGGGGCCATGGCCCCTGCTGAGGCCACGAAGCCTGCTGAGTTTCAAGAAGATAGGTATAGGGGCTTGGGAGAACTGCACCTCAAGCTACGGACAAGCAAAACTGGTGACATGGGTGACACCATGTGTGTTAAGGCGCAGCAGGGTGAAAACTGCAAATATGGTGGCCCCTGCTGTGGGCACAAAGCCTGCCAGCTGTCAAGGAGTTCAGTGCAGGGGGGTTCTGGGGCCCCCCATCCATGGGAATGTGATGGGCCCATGGGGCCCTTCACCTCCAGTTGCTGGCAAGCAAAACTCATGACATAGTGCTTGTCATGGGTGCTTCAGGCATAGGAACTCTCTATGCCTGAAGAAGGGTGACGGCATCCAAAAGCTCGCCAAGAACTCTTTTTCCAGCTACTCAGTTGGTCTAATAAAAGATATCACATCTACTCAAAGAACTTTACTTGCCTATTTCCTAACACCAACACGGCTACAACCAAAAACCCAGCACTAGGTGTTAGTTTTATTTATTCGCATAATTATTCCTTCTCATTCTTTTCTGTTCTATTGGACATTGCTTTCCCTATTGTGCTATCCCCAGCATTGGTGCCCACGGAACCACCACTGCTGGGCTCATAGGGACCTCAGTCGAGCAGAATGATTTACCACATGCCTAACTTTGAGACTGTAAGGGAACCCTTGCCCTGCTACTGGGAAAAGGCTTGAGGACAAACAAAACCTACAAGAGCTCTTTAAAAGCAGGGTTTTTGTGGCCTGAAGTTATAAGCATTCAGGAAAACTCATGTGGATTGGAACTATGCAGAAACTACAACAAAAAGGAAGCAGCTGGCAGGACTGAAAAGGACTAATGAGAGAGCCCTGTGCTCAGACTGAATGATGAGGCTGGCTGGCCTGAAAGAGGAGGGGTTTCCTAATATAAAAGACTGGCCATGGTGAGCAAAGGCGCTGACTCCTGCGTGCTCCAGGGCTCAAGCACTCACTGAAAAAAATTAGCCCAGCACCCACGAGCCACAGTCATTTTAGTTTTACATATTAGATCTCGGACGTTTAAAAAAATAAAAACCCCAAAAAACGATCCTTTACTGGTGGCGGTGCGTTACTCGAACCCATGTCTGCAGCACCTGTAAAGATCAGGCACTTCAGCAGGGTCTTTTTGGCATTTTCAGCTAAAGCTGATTCAGTCAGCTGGTAGATAAACATGTCAAAAAAGCCCCACTAAAGCACCTGATCTTTAAAGATGTCAGGCAAGCTGGGTTGAAGTAATGCACTGCCTCTTCTGGGCATATGGGAGGCTCAATACAAGAACATGCCAAGTTCAAAGTAAAGCACTGTATTGGGGCTTTTTAGTTATTTTTACATCTGCAATCATCCACCAGCAAAAGCCAAAGTTCACACCTATGCTAAGGGCCCAGGGAAGAGAGATATATGGACCACATGGGGCCAGGGGGTCCAGACAGGACTTAGGCTGGAGTTTAAAGCCCCAGCAGAGTAGCTGCTGCCAAGAAGCCATGGCCAAAGAAAGGGAGCCTAAGGCTGAAGGCTGCAACCAGAGTAAATAGTCTAAAATGCAGAGGGTGGAAGCCTAGGCAGACATGACTTGGTCTATGGTGAAATTACAAAATATTGACATCTGTAAGGCATGGGTGCACCTATGAGGAAGGCTGGAATTAAGGCTGTAGGGTGATTTAGGATCATTTGCTCCATAGCTTGAGCTTGTCAAGCTTGACTGGATTGTGCCAGTCTAGTAAAGAACCAAGCAAGCACTGTAAAATACCACTCAAAGGCTCTGGGAACCTCCCACAGAACTGTTTATCCCATCAGTGCCTGTTAGATGAGATACTAGGTGGCCATAAAGAGGAGCTGGAGTGGGGCAGGCTAGCCTGGCTGCTAGGGGTGTTGTTAGTTCCAGTCAGGGCTAAGCCTGCCACAGCCGTCCTCACAGCTCAGAACAGCCTCAGAAGAATTGCCCAATTTCTGCACCTCCCTCTGCCTACCACTTATTCTGCTAAGACAGTGCAATGAGCAACATTTCAAATTTAGGGAAGTACTTTTGAGTGCCAGTACTTTCTCAGTGATTAAACTGTGTATAGATCTTTGAACAATAGTGAAAAAAGGAGAGAAGCTTTTTATATCTGGCAAAAACCGAGGGATTATGAGTGGGGGAAATATAATAAAAAAGTTGAGTACTGATATTTGTCTGTGCAAAACAGTTAAGAGATGCCTCGGCACAGCTGTGTTGAGCACATTGCGAGCACGGATGCAGGGATTTCCCCCTGTAGCACGGGAAAAGTTTTGGTGCACGGTCAGAGCCCACCAGAACTTTGCAGCTGCACCAGTGAGTGCATGCTTGCGATTGGCTTACGTTAAATTATGCATATGTGTCAGTCAGCAATTGGCCTGCTGACCGAATAAGAGGCTTGGGCGATGCCCGCCCAAACCGGAGGAGAGCTCGGACATGCATGAGGAGAGATCCCTCATGAGTTTCCAAGCCACGAAGGAGGCCTGATTAACCAACAACGACTCCTCGCCGGATTCATCCGACGCCCCATACCCTGCGTGAGTGTGAGCTTCTGTGTGCCTGAGTTCCTGTTTGAGTTTGTAACTTCAAGGAACGTGCCCACAGC
>JAGPOW010000261.1:167201167-167234782 GCA_030014935.1 Caiman crocodilus | reverse complement strand
TACGTGGCTTTACGGGCCGCGGGGGAGCGCCCCTGCGGCTGATGGCCCCCTTCTGCCCAAAGTGAGTAATGGCATTGCCCCCCCCCCCCCCCCGCACCAGCTGGGCAAGTGGCAGCAGAACAGAGCCCCTGCTCTGAATGCTGCTATGCCTGCATCCTGTGCCCCCTGCCTCCCTCCTTGGGTTCACCCCCTCCCTCCCCACAGCTGGGCAGTTTGTCCCAGCCCCAGTCCTTCCCTCCGCCCTTCCCTAACCCCAACAGACTTACCAGCTGGAGGCAGTTGTCAGCTGCCTTTTTAGACTATGGCTGAATCACCAAACCTTTTCCAAATCTTTTTCCAAATTGATTCAGATGCTTTGAATGGATCGGTGAGCAGTGTGCAGATGACATGGTCCAAGCTACATGATAGATAAAATGTATCACCCAACTCTGACCATGCGTATGGTGTTCATGGATATTCTTACTGATATTAACAGATAGGTCGCCGTTGTACAATAGTAAATAAACATTACATTACTTATTAATTTGATGTGCACCCCTTTAAAGCTCTTTTTTAAATTATCTCTTGGTTCAAATTCTAATTTTTATGTTAAAAAAATGCCCACACTGAGTTTTTACTAATTTATGAGATTGAAACTAGATGGTTCAAAATGAAAGAAATATTAATTTTGGTCACATTATCCATAAACTGGATCATTCATTTCTGATTATCCTTCTATGAGGAGCTGAATCCTCTTTGAAGGTTTTATTTTCTGCTTACATTGAGTTTATTTATCACACCAATCAATAAAACCTCACTAAAGCTCTTTCAGAGCTGTAGTTTGATGCACTCTTCTTTTGTCATTTCCATTCTCCCTGGTTATCTAAAATGATTGTATCACTGTGTGGTTTGATCTGCTTCCTGTCAAGTCCTTGTTCATATGGTAAGGGACATATTGTGTATAGTCTTAAGGAATCTGTATCACTCAATTCATAAGTTGTGTGTTTTGGTTACTGATGATGATACTGTGCAGTTTACAAAAGACTGCTAGATATAGACTTCTAGGCTGCATCCACACGGGACGCTGATTGAGTGAACGATTGTTACTGCACAGTTATTTAGTACTTGCAAAGATGAGTACTACATGACTGTGGTCACCAGTGTTACTGCTCAGAAGGGTCCCCAAAAGCCTTTTTGGTGAGTCTGACTGCTCAGTAGCTCATTACTACTGTGCAATAGCATCAAGTCATGTTTCATGCCATGCAGTAGTAATGAGCTACTGTGCAGCCAGTGTCTTGTGTAGACACGGCTCTAAAGCAACATTGGTAAGCTCAGTCTGGTTTTGGTGTCAAAGTATTCACAATCTAGAACTTAACAACAAGATCTGCTCATGACAGTGTTATCCACATTTTCCAGATAAGGGAACTGGAGACACAGACTTTGCCAAGGTTATACACTGAATTAATGATAGAGGCAAAGATCTTACCCATTGAAAGTGTAGCCTGGTGTTTGTCTCAAACTTCAACAAACGTGCAAGTTACAACACACACAGTTCCTCTGTTTTACAGAGTCACAGAAGTTTAGGGCTGGAAGGGACCTTGTGAGATCATTAGGTCCAGCCCCCTCCTGCTCTGGGTAAGACAGACTGCCAACCAGACAATTCTCTTACTAAGAAATTATATCTAATGGGGACAGAGTACTTGTGGCTAATTAATTATGCTCTTGCTGAGATCATGCCAAGAATGATTTAAAGGCAAGGACCCGTGAAGAATAATTTCTGTATTTTGTTTTTTAGCTTGCTTGTATCCTGATGTCATTGTGAGTTGTGCTTAATATTAGGGTCTCTTTTCTGACTGATATGGGCTCTCCTAACTCTTTCCTTCACATCACCTGATAGAAGTGGCTATCTAAAGGAAAAGAAATAATGAGTTTTCACTTTTATCAGAAATAGCTGAAAGTGGTGCCCATCATTTTGGCCCTATGGGTCAGATGAGTGGAACAGAGCTCATCAGTGGGCTGGATCAAATCCTGAGTGCCCTGGGGCTTGGCATTTCCCCCTCTTGCTTTTTCCCCCCTGGTTTGGGGCACAGAGGCCTGGCAGTGCCTCCTCCCCCTGGCAGTGGGCTCTGGGGGCCTGATACCATCCACTCCTACTCCTACAAGCTAGGATTGTTCCCAGTGACCCAGTGCCAACCCCCCACCCCACCCCAGTTCTGCATGGTGGAATTGCTCCTTGGGGAACCCTCACTTCCCTCTCCCATAAACATTGGTCTCTTGGGCCTAGCGCCAACCCCTCCTGTTCCCTCCTATAAGAACTGGTCCTCAGGAGTCCATTGCTGTCCCTTCCCAGGCCTGCATGCTGGTATTGGGCACCCTATGCAGTGTGCAGGGCTCGAGGCTTCCCATGGTCTGGAAATTTGGTGGTGAGGGAGCAGTGCCACTGCTCTCCAACCGCCAACTTTCTGGACCTACGGAGAGACCCACAGACCAGATGATATGGGGCTGCAGACCAAATCTGACCTGTGGGCTAGACGTTGAACACCCCTAGTATAATGGATAATTACTGGAAAGCTGTTGAAGCAAGCAGTCTCCTGGTACAAACATCATGAGCCCAACTCATCATTGGGGTAGCTCCGATGAAGTTTCATCAAAATTAAATGAATCTTCTAGGTCTGCGATTGATAAGTTGAACTAGTGCCCAGATCCACAGAATGACTTGGGTGCCTAAAGTGGGACTCAAATGCATAAGTCTAATGATCTGGCCTAACCTCATGGGCATCTCTGTTTTACCAGTAAAAGTCCCTAGGTATCTATAGTTCTGCTAATGCACACATCCAGGTGTATCTAGTTTTGTCAGTGCTGGACAGCTTGGTACCTACCTCATGAATAAGCCTATCTAGAATCCAGAAATAAGGCATTCCTCCACCAAACGTCATTGAGGAGCTCTATCTGGTTGGTATGCTTTGAACAAACATATTGGATCAAGCTTGGCATGAACCACACTGGCAGCTGCTCCTTTTGTTTACAGACATCGTCAAGATGGCGCCTCCATCTTGAAGAGGAGATGCCCCTTTTTTAGTCAATAGTTTCATGTGTAGATCACCCACCAAGGCTGTGGGAGACAAAGTGTTGGTTAAAAAACTTTAATCACTCAGCAAATCAGGCCAAGTTGTCTTTGTTAGACTGCATTCATAAATAATGGTGACTTAATTACAAGTGGGAAGCACATTAGCATGGTTCTACTGTCCTCTATGAGGATACAGCATCCTCCACCATCAATAAGTGCTCAGTTTCCCTGATCTTTGTTTTATTCTTTGGATATTTATTTATTTAATCTTTTGTTTTACAAATGCAATGACTCCTGATTTCTTTATTGGCTTTCTCCCACCTCCCCCTTAACTAAAGTGCTTGTTGCTGACAAACCAGAATCTCCTATTATGTAGCTGCTTAGGGTTTTTTTCTCTTTTCCAGTTGACGCTCATTTGCAGTTTCTCATGCATGTACTGTGCTACTCATGCTAAACTGTTTGGAAAGTTATCATCTGTTAGAAAGCTGCCAGCTGGTGGAGAGCTATTAGAGCAGAGTAAGCCAGGTTAACCCTTGGTGTGCCATTGTTAACAATGCCAGGTTCCTCTGCCTGATCTAGATACAAAAATACATTTATCACGTCTGTAGAGAGTATTCTAACTGCTAGGTTAGCGGCTCAGATGGAGTGGGGATACTCTCCACCTTTCTTGTTGAAGCTTTTGCACAGAGCATAAATAAGTCAAGGCAGGGTGGCACCTTAGAGACCTTGCCATGCCTTCGTCCTGAATTCAAATTTAACATGGCTTACTCCTCTCTATACTACACATATAAGAACTGAAGAGTCTTATATGTGAGAGAAAGGGACAGAGATTAATCATGGGGGAAATTCTTGCCTTGTATTTTTATCCAAAGGTTGTTTCATGTAAAATGTGAAAATACTTGGAGCGAGGATTAAAAACCTGGTCTCCCCTACATATGCTCAGTGTAGGCAAGTGTTGACTGCCTGTCCCCAACTTTTTCCTCAGGACTTTCCTGCCACGACTTAGGAGATGGTAAAAGAAGATTAGATGTTAATCCTGAGGGGAGGGGTGCGAAGTACCAGACCACCCAGGTGTTAGCTCCACCAAATGCCTGTTTTATTGAAGTGAATACAATGTAGTACAGCACGCTAAATGCTGCATTAGTGCGGAAGCAGCTGTGCTGCCGCTTATCTGATTGCAGCTTCCCTGCTGCTCTTCTCCCGATCACAGCTGCCTCTCTGACACTCTGGTTGTGTGCCGGTTGTCTCTGGGGGTTATTTCTCCAGGGCAGCATTCCCAGACTCTCCGGCCTCTTGCAAGATGACTGCTGGCTACTGCCCTCTGTGTGAGTATCCCCTCCCCTGTCTCACCAGTCCGACATCAGCCTCCTATGTCCTTGCTCACAGCATCCTCTGTGCCCCGCCAGCTCCACATCCCTCTGTTTCTCAGCACCACTCTGTTTCTATCTAGAGCCCTGAGGGTGACTGCTTGATCTGGCTCCACCTTTTATGTATGGCAGTGGCCATAATCACCTTTATCCCCTCCTGATGTGCCAATCCCCCCACAGCTATGTCTCAGGTCTCCTATTCACCTGTGTCCAGGGTTTCTTTAGTAACAGGTTCTGCCCGAGCCCTTGTTGCACTCAGGAAAGACCTGCTTTTAATTGTCCCTTACACCAGTACCTAATCCAAGTGAATAAGGGTTTTTTGTTGGTTGGTTTGTTTGTTTCTCAAAGAAGCTGAGTTCCCTGATGGAAAATACATAGGAGAGATGAAACAAAAACTGTGCACCAAAATGAACACACACTGGAAATCTATCAAAGACAGAAATACCCAATTGCCTGTGGGGGCACATTTCTCACAAGAAAACCACTCTTTCTCCAATCTCTCAGTCCTGATTCTCAAAGGAAACTTACAAAACACTTCTCAGAGATGAACCTATGAACTTCACTTAATCAACTTCCTGGATACTAAAAATCATGGACTAAATATAGACCTTGGATTTCTGACACATTATAACCTGCCCGACATCCGACTCCCCAGGTACTTCTCCACTATTCCTCCCCCTTCTTTCTCTCCCCCCACGCCCAGCCTGTCTCTCAACCCCTGACTCTTCAGTTTATATCTTCATCGACTGCCTATCTTGCACGCAGACCAGCCCAGAGGCTGGACTTCTTTACTTTTCATTCCATCCAGAATGACCACACACCAACTACAGAAACTTCCTCAGCCTGACAAAGGGTTTTTAAACTGTAAGCTTGCTTAAATTTTTTTCCATCTATTTAAGTTGGTCTAATAAAAAATATCAGATTCACCCAAAGAACCTTGTCTGCTAGTTCCTATGTAGGCATACAAGTATATAGCTAGATTTACAATAAGAGCTTGCTACATTTATTTCAGGACCTAAAATAGGAATTCAGCTCTTTCAGAAATTTTTCTCAATTTTGGGTTCTGGGTAATTGAAAATCTTGCTAAATCTAAACCAGTGTAGAAACAGTTCATCTGAAATAAGAATCAGCCCCAAGGATTGAAAAGTCTCATTGTCATTTAGGATGAAAAGTATTATGAAAATTAATATTTCATGCTGTCTTTAATGTACATAGCAACTCGTATGCCTTCTGAAATTTATATTCACTCTTTGTGCATGCGCTATTGCCATTGGAACCTCTGAGTTATACAGGTGCATCCAGATGATAATGTTCCCTAGTTGCTTGTATTATAGTGCTGTTTAAGGTTGCTGCATCCTAGAAAGTAGATGCAGAACAGTTACAAAAGTTAATCCATCACACTGCTACTAGCAGTTTTCATATGCACATCGTGTTGAATAAGGTCTCTACAACAGCCTGTGCCTTTCTACAGTTAATTTTAAGAACCCATTTTATAAATTGGTCTCAGAAGGCTACTCTGTCCACTAGACTGGCCTTGTTTACAAGGTTGTCAACCAGCTATAATATATTAAATGATAGCATGAAGCTAGGCTTTGTTGCTGGTGATTTTCACAAATAAAAAATTGGTTGAAGGTCTGAAAGAAACCAGGCTCATTCTCCCATTGCTCTCATGAGAAAAAAGCAGGTTGTCATATGCAGGGTTATTGATGCTGGTGCCTGTCAGAAGCATTAACAAGGTCCTGGTGAAATGATTACCCCTTTACTAAATGGGTCCAAGTACCTTAGGTGCAATACAGAGTGGATAAAGTTCTGTTATGAAACAGAAAGAATAAGACTGAATGTCACTTTGGTTTCACTAGAGGCACAAATTTACCCCAAATAAAGAAACTAGTTGTGACTGATTTTTAAGGAGTCACATTCCGATGTCCTTAAGGAGTCACATTCCGATGTCAGTTTTGACTTGGTCCTTTTAGGAGTAAAACTCGTCATCTTGAAGTTGAAATTTTGGTTTTGGCTAGTGGCAGCTTATTTTTTCTTTCAGTTCTATCATTGGTGACTCAGTTTCTGGCAAAGTATGCATTGGCTGTGCATAGCACTTGGCCTTTGCTGATTCACCTCATACTCTGTTCTTAGAAGAAACATAATATCACTGTCTTTCCTATAGCTACAGAATAGAGTTGGTGATCCTTCATACATTCTTAGGACTTAGAGCTTAGCAAATGAGCATAGGGTCCCCTTGAGGATCAATGACTCAGTGTTTGGACTTCAAAGATGACCGTCTAATAAACATAGAAACTAATTCCCAGGATTTCTGTGCTACTTGAGATATGTAACCAAAGCAATGATTGTCACCTTGCTGGAAGGTTTTTCTCTCTCCTTTATATTTTTTACTTGGAGATGGAAAGAGAAAAAGAACCTGGGTTAGGAAAAGAATGAGGTGAGAACTACTTGCATCTGGCTGGACAGAGAAAATTAGATTTTAGTGTTGGAACAGGAAATTAGATACTGCCATGGACACAACAGTTGCGGGTTTTTTGTCGCTGTTTCTGGTAGATGGTACACAATTATTTCCTTATGAAACACTTCTTTCCAAACCATGTATGAATTTCTTATAATATTTTAAGGAATTGTTCAAAGTCAAGGCTATTTCTCTTTTAAGAAATAAATGTTTTAGGGTGAGCAGTAGGGCTGTGCGAAATTTCTATGGTAGTTTCGTTTCGACACTGTTTCAGCTTGTTTAAAGCTCGAAACAGTGAAATCAAAATGAAACAGAGAGCTTTGAAACAGCCTTGAATCAAAACGAGACAAGTTGAAACATTTCAAAATTGTCAAAACATTTTGAGTTCCGAAGCTCAAGCTGGGCTTGCCTGCAGGGAGACAGAAACTAAAGTAAGGAGAGGGAGGGAGAAGCAGGGGAAGGAGAGCTCTCATTATTGACTGTGTAGCTGGCCAGTGACTGGAGTCCTTCCCTGAGGTCCCTTCCAATCCCAGTGCTCTGGGGGAGGGATGGAAAAACTGCATAGAAGGCAGCATTGTTTGAACTGCCCTCCTTTCTGCCTTGGTGTAAGTTTCTGAGCTGTGTGTTCCAGCAGCCCAGTGTCAGACAACTATGGCTGGTAGCACTGATCTTCTAAAGGATTCACTACTACTAACATAATTTCACATTCAAAATATCTTTTTCTTGGAGGCTTTTTGATTTTTTTTATATTCATTGATTTATTCTTTTGAATTATGGATAGGATTACTGTAGAATTTAATTGATATAGGAAGCAAAATACATTTATATTTTATTTCTAAACATTTAAAGCTTTGCAGCATACATTATAGAATTTATATAGGGACAAAACCATATTTCTACTTGCTTTTATAAATTTCTTATTTGCACCACACACTTACCTATGCTCTGAGGTGCAGCCTCTTTCCTTCAGCTAAAAGGGATGAGGCTGCTACAAGCTGCAAGAAGAGGGGAGCAGTGTCACTGCCTGTGCCCAAGACTGCATCCCCTCCATGCTCAGTAGCCATAACCCTCCCCTAACACCACCACTGTGATGGCAACAACAAGCAGCAACACCAGCACAGCAGCCTCCTCCACCCCTATTTCACTTGTCATGCTGAGCCTGCCAATGCCAGAGGAAGACCTGGCTCTGGATCTGGATCTCAGTGCCGTAGCAAAGGAAATTCTGGGAAAGGAGGGGGAAATCAGCTCAGTTTGTGCTCAACACCCTTCAAGTTTTCCCTAGATCCAGGTCTCCTTCCCCAGAAGGCACATAGGAGGAGGTTGATATACAGGTGGACGCAAGTGGTGCAGCTGAATCTGCTCCTCCTCTTGCTGTGCCTCTGCCTGGTGAGGAGGAGAAAAGTGCAGCAGCATCCACATATGCACCCACACCCCAGAAGCAAGTTGGTAGTGTGGTCTGGGATCATTATGAGCTGGCAGATGATCCCACATAGTTTTGGCTTAGCAATGCAGGCAGATAGACTATCTGGGGGAAGGGAACGAAACATGAACATCACAGGGATGCTGATGCATCTCCACAGGCACCACCCCCTTGTCCTTGCTCCTAGTCAGCCTAAGCATGCCCAAAGGGAAGTCCCCCTCTCACTGCAAAGCCTCCATCCCCCCAAAGCAGAGGCTTGCCATCCTGGAACAGTGGGAGAAAGGGGGGTGTATTCCAAAGGCACACAAGATCACCCGGAGCATTTTGGAGATGCTTGCTGTTGATGGCCAGCCATTCTCCCTAGTTGAGTAGCCAGGGTTCAGGCGGCTCATGGAGCTCATGGCCCTATCACACCTTCAGTAGGGCATGATACCATCCCTATATGAGGCATTCAGGGAGTACTTGAGGGAGGAGATGCACAAGGCAGGTCCACAGGTGGCCTTACACTTCAGCTCAGACATCTGGAGCAGCCAGGATGGAGATCATGCCTATCTCTCCCTCACAGGGCACTGGTGTGACCAGTCAAGCCATTGGTCAGCTCTCAGTCAAGCCAAGGTGATGGATGAGACCCACACGGCAGAGATAATGGGGGCCATGAACTGCTTGGTGCAGAGGTGGCTCACTGGGCTGGACTGGGCGAGCTCACCCATAGGTTTATGGTCACCCACAATGGGGCCAATATGGTCAAGGTGGTCCATAATGCCAACTTAGTTGGCATCCACTGCATGGCATACAAGTTGCACCTTGTTGTCAGGGATGCCTTGGAGGGGGACAGGGCTGCCAGTTAGGGTGCCACTGCAGCATCAAGAGAAGCAAGATGCTGTGGGATAAACAAACAGACCTGAACAACCTGCAGCACAAAATCATGCAGGATGTGGAGGCTTGGTGGAACTCTACATACCTGATGCTTGAGAGGCTGATGTAGCAACAGAAGGCCATCCGTGAGATGGCCTTGCTTGGGGAGAACAGGATCATCATCCACCTAAACAGAGCAGAGTGGGATACTATCTCCCAGATCTTGGTGGTCCTCAAACCCTTCCTCGAGGCCACTGAGATTCTCAGTGCTGCTGAAGCCCTCCTCAGCCAGGTGATCCCTGTAGTGAGGAAACTTTACAGCCAAATTGAGAGCTTCCAGGTGATCAATGTTCCTGACTGGGGCAAAGCACTGTCACCACATGTGTAGGCACTGGTGAGGT
Organism: Caiman crocodilus; assembly: GCA_030014935.1. Classification (NCBI taxonomy): domain Eukaryota; kingdom Metazoa; phylum Chordata; order Crocodylia; family Alligatoridae; genus Caiman; species Caiman crocodilus. Next base: position 167,225,235 of record JAGPOW010000261.1, on the reverse strand, counting down.
GACTGAAGGAGGGCATCAGGAAACAGCTTGATATCTTGTGGTCCAGTACAGTCCACATGCTGGCCGTCATGTGTGACCCGAGAGTGAAGGGCACCATATGCAGCAGCCAAATGCTGAATCAGTGGATGGAGGCATTGGTATAGAAAGGCGGGGGGACATGGAACAGGGGGTCCACTGTCCCATGATAACACACCATCCACCAGCCAGTTTCTTCCTCCACCACAGGTACTGCCAATGTGGGCCATTGGCATGGCTTCAATGATGGGGTCCAGAGGCACCAGACCCCACCATCAGGCAGGTAGCACTCACACCTTGGTGGCTGCCTATCTTGCCAAGGATGCAGAGCCACTGCTGTGCAACCCTCTTGGCTTACTGGGCAAGCTGCAGCCAGATGTGGCTGAATCTGGCCACAGTTGCCTGTGAGCACCTGTCCTGTCCACCAACCAGGGTTCTGAGCAAAAGGGTGTTCAGCATCACTGCAGATGTAGTGACACCCCACTGCACCTGCTTGGATCCTGGTTTGGTGGAGCAGCTGGTGTTCCTGAAGGTGAACCTCCCACTGCTGGGATTCCTAAGCTCCAGGTGCAGATGGACTGAATGCTATCCTCCTCTCTCCATCCACACCCATTTCCTTTTTTTCATTTTTTGAAAACCAGTTAATGCTTGCTCTCAGCTGGAGGGGGCACTCACTGCATCACCAGCCAGCAGCGGAAGAACATGTCCCTTCTGAGCTCGCTCACCTGTCAGGATGGATTTGGAGGTATGGGTTGGGGCTATGGGGAAGGAGGAGACCCCAGGTCCTGGGCATGACCACTAAAACTGCCAGGGTAGGAAGGCCTGGTAGGACTGCTGGCAGCACAATATCCTGTAAATGCTGGAACCAACAATCCCATGGTGAAAGGCAGGTAGGAGGTGTCATAACCTCCAGCTAACGCATGCATGCATGTACATACATAGTCCTGGCTAAGATAGCCCAGACCTGTCATGTCTTTGACAGGCCTGAGACTTTCTGGTTGCAGTCGAATTGTGAGGCTCCAGGTGAGCTCAGCTTAGCTGTCTGGGATGCCAGCTTTTCCATTGAAAAACACTTTGTCAGGCTGAGGAAGTACCTGCAGTTGGTGTGTCTCCTGACCCTAGATGGAAGGAATAATAAAGAAGACAGAGGCTGGCCTGGCATACAGTGCAGGTAAGAAAGCCAGTCAGTGAAAATGGAAATGGAGGCATCAGGGGGTGAGGGACAGGCTGGGGTGAGAGGCTGGGGTGGGGAAGGGGGATGTAGCAGCACAAGCAAAAGTGCAGAGGTACCTGGGAAGTCAGATGTCCAGCAGGTTGCAGTGTGTCAGAACTCTGCCTCTATTGAGTCTATGAGTTTCTGCACTTAGGAGGCTGAAGAAGTGAATTTCATAGGCCTGGCTGTTAAAAAATGGTTTGTAAATTGTTCTCTCTCAAGATCAGGCCTGAGAGACTGGAGGCAGGGTGTTTTTTTAGCGAGAAATGTGCCACCACAGGCAGTTGGGTTTTGTTGTCTTTGACAGATTCTGGTGTGCAGTTTGGGGGGTACTGGAGATAGCTGGCAGGTTTTGTGTTTTGAGCTGTAGGAAGTTGGCTTGAGTTCTGGTGACGAGGTTAGGTGCTTGTTTGAATTCACTTTTCACTTTTGGGCATGTGCAGTAAAATAATTGTTGTTAAGGCTAGGAACAGAGATTCAAAAGCCTGAGCCTGAATTGATTCATTCTTTACAGGTTAATCTAACCTGGCTAGGTGAACTGGTTTGAAACTGGACAGACATCCTCTCTGGACGGAGGATTTCTAACAAAACCCAAGATGTCATTCTCCCACTTTACTTGGCCTTGGTGAGGCCATAGCTGAAGTGCTGAATCCAGTTCTGGACTCCACATTTTGAGAAGGATGTGGAGAAGCTTGAGAGACTCCAGAGGAGAGCCACACACATGATCAGAGGTCAAGAGAGCAGGCCTTATGAGGAGAGGCTGAGAGGCACGGGACTCTTCAGCTTCGAAAAGCACAGGCTCAGGGGGGACTTGGTGGCAGCCTATAAGTATATTGGGTATACATCAGGATCTAGGAGAAAATCTGTTCACCAGGGCTCCCCTAGGGAAGGCAAGGTCCAATAGTTTCAAAATGCTGGAAGACTGTTTTAGACCGGACATAAGGAAAAAACTTCTTTACTGTCTGAGTCTCCAGAGTCTTGAATAGACTCTATCCAGAAGTGGTGCAAGCACCTACTCTGGACATGTTCACATTGTGTCTGGATGCTTATCTTGCTGGGGCCATCTGCCTGCCGTGGCTCAGGGTAGAAGCTGGAGGGCACTAAAGCAGTCCTCCCTTCTCTTCTGCATGGAACTGGGCCGAGGGGAGGCATCACCAGGCCCCTGCAGGAGTCTCTCATTAGGGGAGATTGCCTGCATGGTTGCAGGCTTTTCCCCACTGGCTGCTCAAAGGATGGGAGTGTTGCCAGACCCCAGCCCTGAACTAGCACTTTGAGGCAAGAGAAGGAGGGGGAAGTGCAGTGCATGCATCTGTTGACCGTACAGAGATTTTCAATCTCCCTCCCTGCTTTTGTCTGCAGCAAACTGACAGGCAAGCAAGCCAACTGGGAGCTGATAGTGACAACAGTCTTTACCTCCCAATTAGCCAAACAATGGCCTTTCTCCATTACTTCAAACTTAAATAGCTTACTGGCTGACCTGTTGATTAGCTTCAAACAGCCCTAAGCAGTTACTGTTCTGTCTGCCTGCCCCAGTAAAATTGGAGAGACGCGCGCACACACAGACACCTCCTGGTATTAGCTAGCATTTTTATGCCTAGGGTCTGTGGGGCTGGGGTCTGTGCTGTGGGAGATGGGAGGGAGGGGGGTGGGATTTCCTGCATAAGCAGTAAGGGGGGCAGGGGGGAGAGGGGGAAGCCAGGCTCTGCCAGAGCCTTACACAGCATTAGCTAGCATACCAAATGCTGGCTATGGTCCATGCTGTGGCAGAGGAAGAAGTGATCCCTGCTTAAGCAGTGACTGGTGAGGGGGCAGGAGGAGGGGGGCACGGGGAAGCCAGCAGACCCTGCTGTGCCTGCAAGTCTCTGCTGGAGCTCTAGTCAGGGAGCAGAGAGGAGGGGCCGGACCCGTTGTGAAGCAAGGAGCCTTGCCCAGCCCAGAGAGCATGCCGGGATGCTGGGGGACTCTGTTTTAACTTAAACTAGCACAGGATCTGGGACAGACACTGAATAAACTGGTTTGATCCAAATCAGTTACGTCTGACACACTCAGCCAGGTTTACCTCAAATCAATTTCAGCCATTCTCAGACTGGTTTATGTGCACTGAACATCTCTTCTGTTACAGGTTTAAACCAATTTCTGATCACTTAAACCAGTTTGCGTGCAATGTCTGTCCCTAGCCTAAGAGACTAAACAAAGTTCTGAATTAATTATAAACAATTGAGCTTATTCGGAAATAGCCCCACACTGGAATATTATAATTATATCGCTTCCCTGCTGAGCCCAAAACCATCACAGAAATGAACTACCCATTTACAAACACTCAGACCAGCCCATGACCATGCCTGCAAATTAGGCAGAAGAAGTGAGAGGCTCTGAATGTCTAAGCTGTTTACGCAGCCTAATTTGCAGGCTTGGCCATGCACTGAGGAGCTGTCATTGGGCAAGACTTATTTCCCTGGCAATGGTCCTGTTCTCAGCAGAAAGATGTTTTATGGACATAACCTAATTCTTCAACCTTAGTCACATGCTGAGCAGAAACAAGCAAGCAGGGATTTTCCTCCTTATTGGTCCTGAGATCAGAAGAAACACAGTATAGATAGACCCTAATCTTTCAATATGTTGAACCTTCTGGCCTGATTCAACAAAAGCACTTAAACAGCTGAGAAATCCCTCGACTTTCATGCAACTACCCACAAAGATAGAATGAGGCATACACTTTTGTGCTTTGCTGACTCAGGTCAAGCCCTTAAGCACCCACTCTGTGGGCTTTTAACGGCTATTAACATAGTCCGTGCCAAAGATTATTATTCGTGGCTGCAGCATTTACATGTGCTCAGGACTGCAACAACTGAGCTGAAATCAGAATATCTCTAGCTGGCAGAAGGCCATGGGAGTCAGTCTGCCAGGCCATGGATGCTCTGACCTGGCTCAACATGCTGCAGAGAGGCTCGGAGGCAGCTCCCACACTGAAGCATCCTCAGGCCCCAGCCAGTCCCATCAGCATCTACACATGCATTGTGGTACACTAAATAACACTGCTGCAGGAAAGTACTTGTGTTTGCAAGTACTAACCTATGGCAGTGTTTATCAATTTACTGTAGCCTAATAGAGATTCATGTGTAAATGCTAAAACTTTACTATGAGGCTGATTAGGGAAATTCACACAGTAAATGTCTCATATATGCAAGCCCAGAGAAAAATAACACAAGGCCAATACGCATATGACTGCAATTCTAGAATCAGTTACTTTACATTCAATTACATATCTTGTTTACACATTCTGACTATTTAATTGCTGTTGGAAACCTGCTTATGCATATTTTCTGAATTTGCAGACCCATAGTTTAGTCATGTTAGCAATTTTTTTTGGTATTTCTCTTTTATAATTGGCACAATATTACAGAATAGGGCATTTAAATCAGTGTTGATTGTTGCACTGGATTAGCCATCGTCACAATATTTTTCTTAATGTAGCTGTAGTTTAACAATTGCACCTGTTTACAGTGGAGTAGCATGTACTGATTTCTGATGCATGTCATGCAGATATCATGAAAATAGTTTCGAAGTCAGTTTGAGGCCTTGTGCTTTCCAAGTGAAAAGGTATCTATCAACATGAAGTTACAGAATGGCCAGTAATATACATAAAATGCATTACTATAACTAGCATAAATATTTTTACTTGCATTGTGTTAGAAACTGCTGTGAGAAGAAACTGTTCTTCGCCCAGTGACTGAGATCAATCATACCCTGTTGACTTCAGCAGTTGTCAAATCAAGCCATAGGAAAATATTCCTAACCATCCCCAATGTTACTTAGGAAACCCCTTCTGGAAGCACTGCAAATTTTCTGCCTGCGTTAACTTTTGATTTATGGCTCCCATGTCCAAGGTGGCATCTCAGCACAATCCTTACAGATAATGAAGAGTGGACCAGGTTTTCTGGTGACGCGTCCAGCCCCACCCCTTCTTTCTCTATTAGGGTTACTGCTGAGTAACATTAAGCAGCCTTTGCCCAGGGAATATATGTGCCCCCTTCGCAGCATTAGCAGATCAGGAGCTAAGGTTTTGCTGTCATCGTCATAATGTTATAGCTTAAGTTATAAGTTATAGTTTCATAAGTTATGTGAAAGTAATTTGTATGCATTACCTGCCTCCTTGAAGGGCAAGCCTGAGGCTAAGCTTGACAAAATAACTGCTAAAATGAACTTATCATCAAAAGGATTTTACTATGTGTTAGCAAACATGATTAAAACCACACCTTTTCCCTGGTGTATTCAGGGACATTAGAGAGAATGATACAGGGTGTGATATAGTTCAGGAGGAAGCATATGTCAGGATCCCAATGGCTGTAAAGGTAGAAGAAAGCTGCAGCAAGGTTGAGGTCTTCTGTCATCTAGAGTTCTCCCTTGTCACTGGGGCCAGATCTCCACCTCGTCAAGATTTTGTGGTTGCTGTTTCCATGCATCAGCTTTGTCATGTTAAACAAAGCTTTGGGCAGTTGTGTTTTCTAACACAGAAAACAACACACTCTCCTGTACCAAATGGCAAAAGTCCTGCAGTGATGGACCAGTGGCAACAGAAAAAGGACTAGTGAATTCTGGAGTCTCCAGTCATAATGTCTGCAGGTGGCAGTAGCCTGATGGCCGTCTTGCACTTACACTGAGATAGAGATACATTTGCAGCTGCTATTGTGATGCAGCAATCCTATTCAGGATTGCCTCTGCTTACCCTACATGGAAAAAGGGCTAGAAAAGGGGGCCTAAACCTAATCTCTCTTATCCTCTCCTGGTTGGATAACTGTGTCCAGTGGGATCATTCTGTCTGCAGTCAGAAACATCATAAGAAGACATTTATATTTTTGCAACATGGAACATTCACACCTTGATGGATAACCAAGACAGTGAATGACCAGACAGAAGAACTGCCATCATATCTAGGGAACTAATGAGATACAGCATTGATGTGGCAGCTCCGAGTGAGACAAGGTGACTGGATGAGGGTCAACTGAGAGTAGAGGCAGGACAGGTGCATTCACACCATCGGGTTTGCCATCATTTCATCAGTCAACTTACAGAGATAACTGTGGGAATTAATGAATGTCTTATGACTTTGCATCTTAAGCTCAGCAACAAACAGCACACCACCATCATCAGTCAATGCACCCCAATGTTGAACTCTGACAATTATGTCAAAGTACAATTCGACTCCAACCTTGAACATGTACCGACTAATATATGCAAGGAGGACGAGATCATTCTTGCAACTTTGAGAAGACTGAAGTGTTGTATCAGGCTACCCCAGGCCATGAATATGACCCTCCTTCATTTCCTACAGAAGGAAAGACCTTGGAGATAGTTAAGCACTTCCTCTACCTCAGTAGACACCTCTCTCACGTTGATGAGGACATCCAACATAGGATCCAGGGTGCAAGTGCCTCCTTTGAGAAATTGCTTGGGCTTATCTTTACTTATTGTGTTCTCTGGAAAGAGATCAAGATCCAGTTCTTCATTGCAGTTATCCTCGATCTTGTCCATGGATATGAAATCTGAGTGACCTACTGTCAACCTCTCAAAAGCCTGGAAAGGTATCATCAAGGATGCATCCAGAAAATCTTCCACATCAAATGGAAAGATCACTTCACAAATGCCTTGCTGAAGCCCATGTTACCAGCATTGAGACAGTGATCCTCAAGCGCCAACTTAACTGGATCGGAGATTGTATATGGATGCCTGACTCCCAACTCCCAAAACAAGTGCTCTACTCCCATCTTAGTTTTCCTGAGATCTTGCAGTGGCCAGGGGAAATGCTACAAGGACATTTTGAAAGCATACCTAAAGAAAATAGATGCTGACGTCAAGATTTGGGAGGAGCTGGCTGTCAACTAACTCCAATGGCACTGCAAGCTCAACCAAGTGGCAGCCTATTTGGAGGTAAAGTGTCTTGCATTTGAAGCAGAGGAAAGAGTGGAGGGAGGAAAAGGAGGGAAATCCCAACCTGCAGCTATTCTCCCCTGAGAAAAGACATGACACTTCTGCAGACAGATCTGTAGCTCAAAGATTGGACTCAAGTCACCTCAAGATCTTTAAATAAGCTATGGTAGAGATCATTCTTGAATCAAGGAATTGCTGACAGCTCAACAACCATGGATGTAACTCTGCTAATAAGGGTTAAGAGCTCCGTTACTTTGGTCTGAAACAGGGCAACTCTGCTGGTGGTAGTGGCGACTTCTCCACACCCCTCCCAAAGGCAGTGCCTGAAGATGCCGCCGCTGTCATGCTCCCTGCTTCCCTGCTCCTTCTACCCCACCCCCAGCCCCTGCACCACTATGCTACTAGTCTGAAGTCAAAAGCAGTACTGTTCTTCAGGGTGTTAATTAAGTAGCAAGTGGGCAGACCTGGAGGAGGCATACTGAAGGGTTCCACTGGACTCTTCCACAGGAAAGACAGGGTACGTAGTATATAGGAAGAACGTTGACTTCTGTTCAGAAATTTAGGGAATCTGACCTTTGCGTCCTTTACACCGCCTTTGTTACCACGAGACTCAATGTCAAAAGCAAGGTCTGCTGCGCTGCCCTGGAAAGGCTACTTCCTAAACGGGAGGTAATGTAGTGTCTACACATGCAACTTGACTAACTGGGGCAGCTTGTCATTTTGCTGCCTGTAAACAGTCCTGGCTGCACAATGCATTCCCACTGGCCCTCTAGCATTTCAGACTTCCTAGTGCTATGATACGTTTGGGAAGTTAACTTGAAGTGTCCTGAAGTCAGAACCCCAAGCTTATATCACATTAGGATATTCTGTCAGCATAATTTTTTGTTCCCACAAACTCATCACATGGATTCATCTTGATGCCCAGAAATGAAGAGTCATCAGGAGAAGGCATTCAAAAGAGGGGATCCAGAGGGCACACCATGGTCCCATTTCACCCACCCTGTCGGGGGTGGGTGGGCCTTGGCTGTCAACCTGACTTCCAAGACTGCTTACCTTTGAGAGAGAACCACAGTATGGCACTCGCGCACTGTCCCTCTGTAAAACCCTTGGGTAGATCAGTAGAAGTGTGGGGTGTAGTATTTTGTTTGCTTTGCCTGTATTATTCTTATCTGCTATCACTATGTATCAAAAAACTGTCTATTATTGAATGGAAGAAGTTGTGGTCAATCTGAGGGTCCATCTAGAACAAGGTATCAGGATTGGGTCACAAATCCAGTGCTAATAAGCACTACTGGGGCGTGGGTCCTGTTGCAGCACCCAAATTTAATATTAGAAGTCAAATAGAGCTGTTGGCTGGCCCGTGTTGTTCTATTCATTACTTTTCACCCCTAGAAGGGGGGAAATTGTACAATATCCTGTGATATGAATGAGGCAATAGATGCTAATTAACAGTAGGTAGCCTACCTACTGGTATATCCAACTGGTGTCCTATGTGGGCACCTATCTTTTCAGAGAAACACTTCTTGAAGTATGAGGTTATTCAAAAGAAGAGCTTAGATATGTAGAAGCTTATATAATACACATACCTTCTTATACTTTTGCTTGTAGTAAGAATGAATCATCAGTATTTACTCACCAGTAACATAGTAAAATATCTGTGGGAAGTTTGTTAATGTTATCATTTTGCTGCCCACACATCTCTGTAGCATGGTAACAGGCTATGAAAAATTGGTGCCTGAAAACAGGGCATTGTGTTTAAGTATTGCCTTAGCATTTGGTCTGTTAAATCATTCCACGCAGAGCAAACGTGGTGCTTGATTTATGCTCATCTAAGGGAATCTCTACTGCCTGCTTACCTACACAGGAGTGATTTAAGTGCATATTAGATACTTAGGATGTTAGAGTTAAAATAAATCCAAATCATTCGAAAACAAGTACAGAGTTATGGCTACGCTTATAAATGTGGTATACAGTTGACTAACTGCCTTTCTCATGAAGTAACTCAAAAAGATACGCAGGAGGACACTGAATGCAATCTCCATTTATTACAATGTTTTCTGCTTGTTCCACATGAAGGTGCTAGCCTCCTGTGATGAATATCTAGGCTTTCTAGTTGTTGTGGTCCCTAAGGGTGTGTGCAGATGTTACATTTAGATTGACTTAACTAAGGTTAGACCAATTTAAATGTCCAACCATGCAGACTTTAAATTGGGCCAAAAATGGTGAGTCTGATTTAAGTTAGTTCCTGAAAAAGTAAACTAACTTAGATCAGGAAGGGGTTAATCTGATCCAGTGAATAGCTGCACCCATTGAAAGTACAGCCCTGGGGCCAAGACAGCCCAGCTACTCACCCTAGCCCTGGAGCTACATTTTTCCTATCCCCCGTACGCTGACTGGGCTAGTTTGAGTCCCCAGATGGACATCCTGCTTGCACACTTGCTAGCTTCCCCGATCCTGACCACACCTCCTCCTCACCAACTAGGTTCCCGGTGAGGCTCCTAGGATTGGTGAATGCCTGTACATGCTGTTCCCAATCCATAATCACCCATCTTTTGGTAAGCCTCGTGATCATAGACCAGGTGCAGCAAACATTTGTACACGTACTGATACAATGGGATGTTTGTTTGGGATGCTAAGGGATGATTTCTGAGGATTTCATTAGGCATGGCTAGGTGGGAAAAGTTAAGGGAGCTTGTAGCAAAGAGGTAACCACTCTTTTTATCTAGAGAAAATAGGAGTAATAGTATTTACCTCACAGGCCTGTTGTGATGCTTAATTCAAAATACACAGTGAATATATAATGCATAAAAAAATGCTTTCTGCTTTTACAATCCATGTCAGGTAAAAGGAAGCACATAGTCTTAGGAGAGCAGCAGGAACTAGACTATGTCTGAGAGTTGCAAGCTGGTATTTCCCCTTTTCTCTAGAGGGGAGAGAAAACAAACAGCCTTTTTGCTGTATTTTCCCAGCATTTCCTGCTGATTCTTGCCTATCTGTGAGGAATGGAGATCATCAGACTTGTGGTACCTGCTCTCCTCAAGGTGTAGAATTTGGCAATGTAGATAACTCTTGTTAATGAAAATGAGTTTTCTTCCTTGGTATGAGAGCCCTACAATAAAATATCACTGTTTCAGTGAAGCATAAGCATGCCTTATCTAGCACTAGAAGTATTGGGCATCTTTACACATGCTTTGGGGGTGGGGGGTGTGGTGGCAGTAGGGGACACTCCTGCATTGAGCCACCCACCTCTCTGTGCCCGAACACCCTCCAGGCTCCGAGTGCCTCCGTGGGAGTGCCTCACATCTGGCCAACCCCCTTCCTGGAGCACACCCGCTAGCCTGGAGTAGAGCTGCCACCATCCAGGGATGGGCTCAATTCTGGCACGATGTTCCCTGGGAAACACAGGCCTAGTAACCCTTGAAGGTACTTGACTCACTTCAAGAACTTGGGGTGCTTTCCTCAGTTAGAAGCACGAGTAGTGGTCTCCCTTAGTCAGCTAAACCAAGGGGACCCCAAAGCATAATCTAGACCCCCACCCCAATAAGTCTCCCATGCTGGGTACAAAGGAGAACTTTATTGGTTACAAGGCGTAGGGTTAGAATAGGATACAGGGTAGAGCAGTATCAGAGAAATCCCATAGAGCAAACAGGGTGGCTGGAGTAGCCTTTGATCACACATCTGCGTTATTGCAAGCTATACATCTAGTTGGATCTCGCGTAGCTTACTCACGAGTATCATCCAGAGGCAGGTGGAGATTCCCTCTGGAGGCAGGCAGTTCCTTGATCGTGAGTTTTGAGAGAGAGAGAGCAAGTTTCAGATGATCCAGGTCTTCTCTCTCTCTGAGTTTTCCTCATGGCTGCTGCACCCACCTCCTGGGCAGTCTTTAACTTAAATAGATTTTATGACTTCATTTACCTGGTCCAATGGAGGCCAGCACGTGTTGGCTGTTAGTCAACCAATTTGAAATGCATCACTGGTTGCTGGGCAGACTGGCAGTCCGTAGCGCACCAGGGAGCCCAAGCCCCTCACCCAGGTATGTGATGCCCATCACGTAGGCAGAGGGAGCAGGCTTCCCCCCTCCCTCAGGAATGTATCCAGCTCAGGTTACCTAAAGAGATAACCACATTGTCACAGAGCAGAGTTTTTGGGGAGAAACAGAGGTGGCCTTCTGCCACAGGGTGCTTTAATAAAAAGCTAGTTAGCATGCTTCACCAGACTCAATTAATTGGGTGTACTCTGATGCACACTGGAGCAGGTCCCCACACATCTACAGGCACACATTGTGTTCAACTTTCAGGCCCTCTCTGAGTTTCTAACACTGAAAAAATAAGCAGAAATGAATGGTTACTGGCAACTTTATATCTTGATTTGAGAGGGTGTATGTGTGTGTGTAGTTTTCTTAAATGAACAACGAGGAGAGTCATTTTGTTCCTGGTCCTAACTTGTGCATGTGTGTATGTGTTGTTGTAGGCTGCTTTGGGACACACCTGCAATGCGTGCATGTTCTTGGATGTGTATTTGGTCGAGCGCTTCTGCTCCTGGTCACTTTTATTCTGGCTGCTGGGGGGTCCTACTCTGGGTCCATGATACCAAGCTATCCTTGCAGTGTAGCAGTGAAACCACTTAGTCCCTGTGCCTTGCCCTCAGATGTTCTTAACTCCCTTTGAACTTAAATCTCTGGCTAGCTCCAGAAGCCCTACCTAGTCCTGCTTGTTCAGGAATTAAAATAAATGTAAGTAGAAAGAGGACTCATTTGTTAATAGCTCAGTCTCCATGATGTGGTGGGTCCTCTGGCTTCCCATTCCTTCAGGGGTTCACCTAGGGTCTCCTCATAGCCTCCTAAGGGAGAGCCACAGCAATTCCTCCTCTCCCCTCCTTGCTGTCTTGCAGCTCTTCTTCCCTTCCCTTTTATTTCCCCTGGCATCTCTAGTTACCTCATCTTCAGGCCAGCTGACCTGGCCATGTGTTTTTGCCTGGCAACCCTGTTGCCTAATGGTCTGGTAAGGTGCATGTTTCAGGGAAGCCAAGTTAAGGAATGTGCAACAAAAAGTGGGAGAAGGGCCATGGGCAAGGATGTGGAGAGTGGGGAGGGCGCTGGGATGTCCAAGTTATCTGTGCCCCTGAGTCTCGTTCTAGTAACGGAGCTCCATTATATGTACTATGTATGTACTATTTCTTCTTCATACCAGATGCAAGAACTGAGGAGGAAACAGATATCACCAAATGAAGGGACTCAATTGTGCCAAAATGTCCAATGATCCATTCCTTAGGCAAAATGCATGGTGTGCATTGTTCCACCTGTTGATCTTGCAGGACAATAAACAACATGTTTTCCCAGGGCTTACAGGCCCTGGTCTTGCATGTCTTGGGGATTCCTATGCAGTATTGGGCCCCCCAAGCCCTGGGAGCTCCTGCCCAGCTTTCCCCTCTTACAGAAATGTGCCCCAGGGAATCTCTGTAGTGAATCTCCGTAAGCAGGAAAATGCCTTGGGATGCTCTCAGGATTTCTGGTTCATATATGGTCATCAGAGCAGTGCTGGACATGCCCATATTTTTTTCAGCATACAGCATTAGCAACGGGAGCAAGTGGCTGAGGCTTGTTTATCATTGGGGGTCTTGGATTGTCACAGAGGCATACCCTAAGGTAGATATAAGATAGATTTTACTAATCTTAAAGAGACACCAGATCATCTAAGTGAAATATTTGATAGTTGGGAGTATCTGGTTAGTTAAAAAATTTATTTTTGTACTCACCTTCTCCACACCATGTATCCTTGTAAAGCCATTAACACCAAATGATGGAACTCGTACAGATTGAAGATGGAACAGCTTTTGTTGACATGAAGTCCACTGTTCCTGAGCATAAATTAAAACAACAAATAACTTGTGTAGTTAAAATGCATATCCGTATATTTTATTCAACACAGCATATTTTATTCTATTGCTTTGTAGGTCAAACTTGCCCTGCAGAGTGTTTTGCCAAGCTAAGAGTTCCCCTAAGAGATAAGATATCCCTTTAACTCAGTAAATGTTTAAACAATTATGCTAATAGCAATCATTGAGACACTGTATGCGACAGTAAGTGTGCTGGCCTACTCAGGAAAGGAAGATGATTCAAAATATGTTTTGAAGGTTCATCTGTATATTGGTGATGATTGATATTCAAGACTAGAATTATCTGATGGAGCTCCTCAAGTATTAGAGAGATGCTGGGGCTGATGAAACTGCCTGAGGCCATGACTGTTTCAGTGGCCATTTGCTAAATCCCACAGATTCCATTACACATATGGGACTCATCTATCCTAATGACATGATTCACCTGTGATATTAAACCATTATCAAGGGGGAAGAGGGAAGAAAAAAAACTAGGAAAAAAGACAGCTAGGGATAATAATTAAAGCCACTCCCCCACGTACATTGAGAATGATTTAATGTCAGTAATACAATAAAAACAATTATATTGTCCTTAAAAAAAAAAATGCTTTTCAGTGCAGAAGCTGCTTTCATTTCTAGGCCTTGTGCAGGCCCCGTAGTGGCAAGTCAAGTTCTGTAATCCATGCTCTCTGTGAAAAGTAATTATTCCTGGTAATTCAGTGGTAGTATTGCATTTCATGGGACTTCACACATGAGTAAATATTACTTAATGGGTGAAATTCACCCCTGGGTAGAGAGCTAAAACAAAACTTGTGCACTGCATAAAGCCCACTTAGTCCCTGGTATATTGTTAAATGGGTCAAATGAGAACAGAGTGAATAATAACATTCTCAGTTCATTGGCAAATCTGAAAAGTCAAAAAGATGCTTTGGATTAAACTCAAAATCTATTTCATTTTTTTTAATGAAATGAAATGAAAATCATAGAAAAAATCATTTAAGATAAATCCAACACCTCCCCTTGAGTTGAAATCAAAGGCATTGTTTAGTTCCTGGACTATTTAACCCTTTTTGATACCTTTTCAGTTGCATCTGGGTTAAAACATGTCCAGACAAGACATTTGCAAATTTTAAAAACAACAATCTTTATTTAAAAAAAATGTCCAAATGAAACTTATCCTTTAATTCTTTTTGTTGTTGTTGTTTTGTTTACCAAATAGTTTCAGTGCTCCTAAAACTCCATTTTTCCATTTATTTACTATTTGTGAACGATTTTCACCTAGCGGTAACACATATCCCTGGCTCTTGCTTTCTTGTGGGGGAAAATTGAAGACTGAGGCTAAAGCAAGCAAAAGCTTATGAAGCAAATTTACAATCATCAGTGTTATCGGTGGGAAACAAGCTCCCAGCCCCTACTCTATGATCAGAGCAGGGGCTGGGAACAAACTGCCAGCCTCCACGCTGCAATTGTGGAGTGGGGGCTGGGAGCTCCCTGCTGCTAGGCAGGGAGACATTTGTCCGGGCTCTGGCAACAGGCAGCTCCCAGGGTCAGGGAGCAATCTCTCGCAAATTTGCTCCCGGTCAACAATTTATACATGCCGTATTGTGCACTTGCAGGTAGCAAATTAACTGCTGAGTAGAGGAAATTATTGTGCAGTAGGGGTTAACATGTGTAGATGGTGATGCTTACTACACAATTAACATCTACACAAGATGCTTACTGTGCATTGGCCTAATACTGCTCAGTAGAGTGTCAGAGCATGAACCCTGTTAACAACCTACTGTACAGTGTTATTAGGCTAATACGCAGTAAGTGTCACTAATGAACCGTGTGCTGGCGCTAATGCACAGCAATTTTAGGTACTGCACATTTAGTTTGTCCTTTTATTAAGCTGGTAATAAACTAAATGTGCGGTATCTACGGCACATTAATAAACATGTAGATGTGCCCAGTAATTAGCTCTACTATGCAGTAAAGAATCTTTTATAGATGAGTCCAGTTACACTTGGGCCCATGTAACTTGTACACAACTAATTCTGAAACTAAAAAAGTCAAAGCTGTCAGTGGACAAAAAAAATCAGTGACGTTTAAGTAGCACGTAAGTGCAGAGGCCAGTTCACCTGCATGTGCAAATATTTCATATGAATTTTATGAGGTTATTTATTAAATAGTCACATGTAACAAAATTAGAACAAAAAAGTGCTTGGAAATAACCTGAACTTTGTGTTTCTGACATGATAAAGTAATACACAGCTCATTCACAATCTGATATGCTGTTTGTCGAGGTACTCGCTGAATTTCATAAACCAGTCAAGTGAGCATACAGCATTATATGGCACCAAAATCAGTAGTAAGTTCTTTGGAACTGTGTGATGTTCCAGCATCGTATGCATAAGATTATACTATGAGGCATATCTTCAGCAGAGGGAAATAATTGGGCTTTATTGCTTGATCCTGTATATAAATATAGAGCCAATATAACAGACTTTTATGTTTGTTCATATATAACCTTGTAGACCATGTCTAGACATGCAGCAGTTTGCAGTTGTGGTGTTGCAAATCTCTTTGCAGTGATACAAACCACACATGGGGAGCATTAAAACATACTCCACACTGGGAATGTGCTACTGGGATATACTGTGAGCAAAAATAATTGCTCTGGGAAAAAAGCAGCATGGCACACATGATAGGAGCATGTTCCAGAAGATACAGAAGCTTGGTCCTCCAGGGAGATTCTCTGGCTAGCTGCTAGAGCATCTTTACTCCTGCAATTGTGCCCTGGCTTCTCCAGCATGCTGGAAGCCATGGCAAGTCAGGCAAGGGCAGTTTGCCCGGAGCAGGACAATTTGTCCTTCACCAAAGCACACGTGCAGGAGCGCACACTGCAGCAAAAAGCTGTGGCACAAATTTGTGCTGCTACTATTTTTGCAACTGCAAGTGCACTCTATTGTATATCTGGACATGGTGTCAGAATACATACAGACATTACATTTAGATTGACCAGCGGTAGCTCAATAAAAATGCCCAATTATGCAAGTATTCAGAAGGCTTAAACAGCCTAAAACTGGGCATGGCTGATCGAAATTAGTTTGGAAGGAATAAGCCACATGAACATAGACCAGGTGTGGCGAATCGCTGTATACACACTTAAAGCCTCTAGTTATGACCTACAATTGGACCTATTTAATCCTCATAGAACCTGATCCATCTCTTGCTTAAGCCCATGACAGTTACATATGCACATAAACATATACACATTTTATAGCTAGTTGGTTCTACTTGGAATAGGTTTGAATTTGATCCCCTCTGTAGCAAAATATACAATGAACTTCGTAGGTAATAATCCTAAATTCTAATTTGTTACTATGAGAATCTCAGTATTGGCATTTTCTGACTTTTTGAAAATTAGGAAAGTGTTAATTAATGCAAACATTGAGATAAATAGAAAATAGGTAATTCCTTATTTTCTATTTCATGAAAATAATTTAATATCGTGTGCACGAGAGAGACGGAGAGAGACAGACAAACATACTGTTCTTATTTCTGTTTTATAATCAAGATTCTTCAGGAGACTAAACAATGCCTGAGTAATCAGAAAAAAACCTCTCTACACACTTCAACCAACTCTTTGCCCCCACAGACAGGCTCCAACTAACAGTTTAATTCATTGTAGCTTGAGCATTTCCTTATCTAGCTTGGTTTTGGTATTTACAGAGGGCCTACACACATCCATGAAGAATAAGCTTAAAGGAAGCATTAAAAGCTAAAGTCTGCTGGACAAGTAGAAAATTTCCCATTTCAGAAACTGAATCCCATGGTGCTGATGAAATTAAATGCTATTTTTTGGCCTGAGATAACTTCATTATATGCAGCAGCTTGATCATATATTTTTGGAGGGGAAAGGCATGTGGACATATTTTGAAAGTTTATGGAGGACAAAATAGTGATCTGCATCTGGGAAGAAGAATGAAGGCAGGAATAAGTTGTGGGAGGAAGACGGACTTAACTGGGTACACATTAACGAACCAGTGTATTTTCAAAGGAGAGAAAGGAGAGACAAAGGCAGCGTGGGTCAATTATAAAATCACTGCCCTCTTTTCTTTCTAGAATCAAAATGAGGGTTGGAAGGGACCTCAGGTCATCTAGTCCAACCCCCAGTTAAGCTAATGAAGATATTTTACACCAGTTGAGGATCTGTCCTTTGCATTTGGGTATTGAACAACATTGCAATGCATTTTAATTTCAAGTAAAATTGGTAAATGAACAGTATTTTATTTCCAGTTTTGAGGAAGGCACTGGCAATGGTCCTCTGACAACCAGAGCAGCAGTCGAAATAGAATCAGGAGAAAGAGAGCATAGGCATATATGCAGTGCCAGACTTGGTCAGACCAGTAGCCCAGCCTAGCCTCACGGCAGTGGCAAGTAGGAGAGAGAGAGTATGTGAACAGGGCATACATATGAACAGCGTCATGTAATCCTCCCTCTGTCATAACCTCCATGGTATCAACAATGGGGATGGGAAGGAACGGCTTCCCATCCTGTTGCTACAATTATCAGGATTTTTTGTGGAACTCCTTCCTGTCCTCTTGCTATAAGCATCAGGATTTTTTAAAAAAAACCTTCTTCAGAGATTAAAAAAAAAATCATTTAATATTGGCTGCAGTCATGGCTGCAGATTTTGACTGGGGTGTGCCGTGCGCCTGCTGGGACTTAAATCCAGTGGTTCCTGCCTAGAGGGTCTTGCTCCTCCTCTCAGGGTCAGACCAATTGCAGTGTTTGGGGGCGGGAAGAAATGTTGCCACATGGTTAGCTTGGTATGGACTGTGGGGTTCGGTTTTTTTGTTTGTTTTTTGCTTTGTTTTGTTTTTTGCCTTCCTCTGTAGCGAGGGACATGACCCTCTTTCCTGCATCTCTTGAGCGTATTTTCACAGCCTTTCCAGGACTAGGACAGTGACTGCTGTGGTCCCCCTGCTTTACCTGTGACAGATTGTTATGCCTTCTGGTTGTGTCAGTGTTGACTCTGTAGTCTTGCAAAGACATTTTTACAACCATGGCTATAGTTAGACACCCTTAACCTCAGCCTTACCCTGCTGCTAAGGAATCAAAAGTCTGATACCTGACATTGTTCTGTCTGTCTGCCATCCCTTGTGCCTAATAGGGAAAGCTCCTTGTGCTCATCCCCTCCCTTTTCCTGCTCACAATCTGGGCCTTGCACTTTTCGCCTCAGCCATTTCTAATGTTCTACTTCTGGTCATGGCTACGTCTAACAATACCTCTTTAATGGTGTATAAGAGGTATACACCATTAAAGATGGAGAAGATATTTCATAGAAATTAGGGCTGGAAGGGACCCCGGAGGATCATCGAGCCCAGCGCCCTGCCCAGGAGCAGGAAGTCTGCTAGGGTCAAAGGATCCCAGCAAGATAAGTGTCCAAATGTTTCTTAAAAGAGTCCAGAGTAGGTGCTTGTACCACATCTGGAGGGAGTCTATTCCAGGCCTTGGGGTTTGGACACTAAAGAAGTTTTTCCTTATATCCAGTCTAAAATGGTATGGGAGGAGTTTGTGACTGTTGGACCTTGTCATCCCTTGGGGTGCTCTGGTGAACAGGCATTCTCCTAGATCTTAATGCACACTGTGGATACACTTATAGGCAGCCACCAGGTCACTCCTGAGCCTGTGCTTTTCCAGGCTGAACAGTCTCATGGCTCTCAGCCTCTCTTCATAAGGCCTGTTCTCTTACCCTCTGATCATGCACATGGCTCTCCCCTGGATGCTCTTAAGCTTCTCCACATCCTTCTTGAATTGTGGAGCCCGGAATCGCATGCAGTACTCCAGCTACGGCCTCACCAAGACCAAGTACAGCAGGAGGATGACATACTAAGATTTGCTTGAGAAGCACCTATGGATACAAGCCAGAGTTTTGTTCACTTTATCAGCTATGACATTGCATTGGTGGCTCATGTTCATCTTGTGGTCAATTGTGACCCCCAAGTTCCTTTTGGCCATGGTGCTAGTGAGTGTAGCACTGCCAAGCTTATATAAAGGAGCCCACACCTTTTCTAACTCTGTGCAGGGACCAGCCACAACTTAATGGTCTTCCTGGGGACTGTAACACATACAGGAGTATTAGGGACTAAGAACAGAGCCTTAGCCTAGCTGCTTTAAACCCAACCAGTGACTAGGAGAATGCCCATCACACTTTCTCAAGGGCAGAATGGCTTTCTGAATTCCCCCTAAGTATTATTTTGTCCTTTTCAACAGGCATACTGTAGAATAAAGTAGGGTCACAATCCTTCTTTGGTACATTTCAGATCAAGCTCAGAAATACGTTGTTTCCCCCTAGATTTTTAGAACCAGACTCCAAAGCCTGTACTGAATTTTCACTCCAGGTTTGCTCACAGGACTCAGTCTCTCACTGAGGTCAATAGATATTTTGTTTTGTTTTACTTTGACTTTTTATTATGCCTGGAAAAAAAAAAGGTTTCAGATTCTGCCTTCTAGTGATTTCTAAATATTCTATTAAACGGGTTCCTCCAAATTTAATGTGGCACTTAAAAGGGTCTGGCAGTCTGCTCAGGGAGGAAAAAATATCTGAAGAAGCAAGGGTGTGTAATTTGGTTTGTTTTAAACATAATTTCAATGCAATAACATTATTTACTTCTTTCCTGCCTATGACCTATGGATGTTGTGGTAGCAATTTAAAATCAGAATAGGTTATGTCATTGTATTCATGCCGTCTAGAATAGATACCCTAAATAGATTCCCTAAGTACCTCCAATACTCATTTAATCTTATGCTTTTAAAGTGAAATATTGACATATATTTTGTATTGTAAAACTGCTTTGTTCCTACTATGAGCTGTTTGTTGTAGCAATGTTTTAGTTTTGTGTTCAAACTTCTAGCTCAGTAAATAATTTGTGAATCCTGGATGAAAAATATACATCCATTTGAGCATTAAGGGTGGTCTCCTTATAGTCATTTGGATAAATTGTAGGTTAACTGGTATGTGGTGAGAGAATTAGTCACAACTCCATTCTTAGTTTGTATCTTGGTTCAAACCATAGGCTGTTCAAGGGAGTTTAAGATTATAGGGAGAATGAGACCCCCTGCTTAGAAAGGTAAAACATCTTCAAAGGCAAAAGATGTGCATGGAGTTGCTCCTTAAGGATACAATCCATGAAGTACAAAGGAAGTTCATTCCCATGCAGAGAAAGGGCAGCAGAAGGGCTGGGAAGCCCTCCTGGCTAAACAGGGAATCACAGTCCTCCTTAGAAAGAAGAAAGAGGCATACAAACAATGGAAGTTGGGGACAGGTCCCAAGGGGGACTATACAACAATGGCCCGCATGTGTAGGGAACAAATTAGAAAGGCTAAAGTGGCAACTGAATTTAAATTAGTAACAGAACTCAAAAGACAACAAAATGTCTTCCTTTAGGTATATAGGGAACAAAAGGAAAGCAAGTGGGAGTGTGGGGCCACTGCCCCAAAACTTAGGTCAGCAGATTACTGACACTCAGGAGAATGGATGACTACTTTGCCTCTGCATTTCACCGGGTCATGGGGAAAATCATACTGGATAAGGTACAAAATGAGCAGGGCAAAAATGATTTCCTACTGTTGCCTTGGAGCTGGTGTGTGATCAGTTAAAGAAATTAGATATATATAAGTCAGCAGGACTGAATGAACTCCATCTGAGGGTGCTGAAGAAGCTGGCTGATGTCATCATGGACCCCCCTTGCAAAACTGTTATAAAACTTGTGGCGCTCTGGAGAGGTCCCTGGGGACTGGAAGAGGGCCAATGTTGTGCCCATCTTCAAGATGGGGAGGAAGGAGGACCTGAGTAACTATTGGCCAATTAGCCTAACTTCTATCCCAGGGAAAATCCTGGAAAAATTCATTAAAGTGTCTGTGTGCAATGCACTTGCAGGAGGTAGGATTCTGAACAAGATCCAGTATAACTTCATCACAGGCAGGTCTTGTCTTACCAACCCCAAGAAGTGGGCAGCAGTGTCCTGCAGGGGTTGGTGCTTGGTCCTGTACTTTTCAACATCTTCATCAATGATTTAGATGAGATGATGGAGAGCTCACTGGCTAAGTTTTCAGAGGACACCAAGTTATGGGGAAGCGTGGTCACACTTGGAAATAGGCTACAGATACAGGCAAACCTAGACAGGTTAGCAAGTTGGGTGAGTCAGAGCCAGATGAAGTTCAATGTCGAAAAATAAAGTGCTCCACCTGGTGACAAACAATCCCCTGCACACCTATAGGCTTGGCAATGCCAACCTGATTAACAGTACAACTGAAAGAGACCTGGGGGTAATAATAGGCCACTGCATGAGTACGAACCAGCAGTGTGATTCTGTCTCCAGTAGGGCATATAATACTATGGCATGCATCAATTGATGCATCTCCAGCAAGAACAAGGATGTGATTATTCTCCTTTACTCAGCACTTGTGAGACTCCGGCTGGAGTACTGTGTCCAGTTCTGGGCCCTGCACTTTAACAAGGACATGGAAGTCCAGAGAAGTGCCACCCATAAGATCACAGACTTGTATAGCAAGCCATACGAGAAAAGGAGGAGGGACCTGGAACTCTTCAGCCTAAAAAAGAGAAGGCTGAGGGGGACTTGGTTGCAGCTTACCACATGTCAGCAGATCACATCAGGGGCTCGGTGAACAACTGTTCACCAGGGCACCCTTGGGGAGAATGAGGAGTAATGACATAAATTCCTAGAAGACCGTTTCAGGCTCAGCATTAGGAAAAACTTCTTCACAGTTATGGTGACCAAGTTGCTGAATAAGCTCCCTCCAAAGGTGGTGCAATTGCCTACTTTGGAAATCTTCAAGAGGAGACTGAGTTGTCATCTTGCTAGGGTCACCTGACTCCATCTGTCTTTCCTGCCTGGTGCAGGGTGCTGAACACGATGATCTTCTGAAGTTCCTTCCATCCTTGCAATCTATAAATTTGATGATCTGTATCTGAATTACTTAGATGTAATAAAATAAAAGCTGTTAAAAACCAAATGAAATGTGCTTACGTTGGGTTTATATAACAACTTGATGAAGCAAGATACTCTGGAAATCTTGGTCACGTCACTGGGGTCACCTAACCCAACTTGTCTTTGCTGCCTAGTGCAGGGAGGCTGTACCCAATGATCTTGTGAGGTCCCTTCCAGGTCCTTACAGTCTATGAATAAGTGTACTTACGGTTTGTCCACTTCCTGGTGCTATGTGTCTTAGGTTTTCTACTATAATGTGTCCATTTTGTTCCCAATAAATTCAGAATTTAAAAAAGAAACTAATAAAGAAGAATATATCAGTAAACAAGGGAGAACCAGGCTGACTTCTGCAGCTCAGATGAGTCAGAAGTATAGTTTACATCTAAAATATCTTTAAAGGTAACTATTTATACATTTTTTCCATTAGTAGGATAGGATTCATCTTTCCTTTGTCCTGTTGACTGTATTTTCCTTACAAATATATTAAAAATAAAGCTGCTTTTCATAGATTATTTAGGAGCTAAATAATTTACTTAGGTGTAAGAAAATTATCTATATGGAAGGAAAAAAAACCCCAATCAGATCCAGCTTCCTGATAAATCTGAAAATTACGGTAAATTATTCTAACTACATTCATTGGGTACCAAATCTTGCAATATATTATCCATTTAAAATATGAGCTCCTGTTCTGTTCTGGTGTACAATTAAATTATAGAATGTGTCCTGTTAAGTATGATCCATAAAGCCCTCATCTTTCAGTACATCTTGCATGAATGGACCAGCCTGCTCACACAGACAGTTTGTGTAGATTAAACAGTTGGCCTAAATATTGCACATCGCAAATCTAACACCTAAAGCTTCAATTGTTTTTGCTAGTATCCTAAAATTCTGTGAGAAATGAAATATGCTTATACTCAAACCATAACTGTTTCTAAATAAGCCTTTAAACATAAACCGGTTCCTGTATATGATGTGGCTTAATCCTCTAGAAAGATATTGTTCTCCTCCTTCTCCTCCCTCCTGTACAATTGGCAACTACCAAAGGTTCAAGTATGAATCCTCTCTAAGTATTGTTTTAATCTCTGTTAGCTCTGTTAAGTGGCCAAGTTGCTACCCTGCTATAATATAATAGTAATACTCTGATGAAAAATGAAACCCTGGCACTTTTCCATGTTTCAAGTGCTTATGACATCTATTGGGAAATAAAATGAGATGCTCTTGGTATTAAAGAAGTTGGCTTTTCCATAATTGAAAGCCTATTTTAAAAATAGCATTCCAAAGGAAAGTGCATTAATCTGCCTAGTCACATTAGCACCAAATTTAACGCTCTCTGTTCAACTGAACTCTCCAAGCCTATTACATTCATGATTCCCACCAACTTTTGGTGCTGGCTGCTGCAACAACTGACAACTCATATGATGGCTTCAAGCTCTTTGTAGTTTGAAAGCATATTTTAAATCCATCAGCCCTGCACAGCATGGTCAGTGGTAGTCATTTAGTGCAGAGATGGATAACATATGTCAGGCTGAGGATAGTCTTCTATCTCCACGCACTTGGAATTGTCATAGTGTCCAAACAAATTGTTTCCTTGTGGTGTGTCAATGAGTCTTCAGTGCAACTCTGTCTGCCATTTGTTTATAGTCCTCTAAGGAATATATAATGTTTTCGTAAATTTGAGCAACTGGTATGAATTAGCAGAGTTCCACTTACCAGTTGGAGAGATTCTGTAACCATGCAGCAGGCATCTGCACACCTCCCTAGCAAATCAGGATCACCCTATATACAAACCAGCAACCACTTGCCAGGACACACAGGACCAGCTCAAGGACTTAGGAACTTTCATCTTGTATCTCAGATGTTGAATTTGGTAACCTTCATAATGCACTGTAAAGGGGGGGGGGGGGGGCGGGAACACACTTATTTCCCCCGGGGTATAGGCTGTAGCTGTTTTGGCCAAAGGAAATAGGCAGAACAGGTTCTTTGGGTGAAAGATACAACTTTGATTAGACCAACACAAATTCTGGAAAAATTATTATTTG
>JAGPOW010000261.1:167163657-167196820 GCA_030014935.1 Caiman crocodilus | reverse complement strand
GTTTAGGTTGGACATTAGGAGGCACTACTTCACGGTTAGGGTGGCTAGGATGTGGAACCGGCTTCCTAGGGAAGTTGTTCTTGCTCCTACCTTGGGCACTATCAAGAAGAGATTGGATAGGTACTTGGCTGAGGTCCTGTGACCCCAGCACTCGTTCCTGCCATTGGCGGGGGGTCAGACTAGATGGCCAGCTTTAGGCCCCTTCTGACCCTAGATACTATGAAACTATGAAACTATTGTAGGTATTTCTTAGGAGTAACACAGTTCTCTTCTGTTCTTTGTGCAGGGCTAGATGTAAAGCCATGTTCCCTCCATAGTTAGGTTGCATCCCTCTCCCAATGGCTGGTGGGAGAAAAGTAAGAACTTAATACTGTTGTTATCTAGCAGTGTTATGCTATTCACTGGAGCAAAAGTGGTCTGCATGGAAGTCTGAAAGTCCTTTCCTGGTGGATGAATTAAATAGCCAGACTATTTTTGCTAGTCTTACAGGGTTAACACATTGAAACAGATATAAATGAGCATCTGACAGTGAAGGTGAAAATACCTTCAAAGGTGAAAATAATTCCCATCCATCTATGCATTAGGTCCTCAGAATATGCTTCCTTCCATTGAGCCTGGCTGCCATATGATGGCATTCAACTGTGGAAGAGTTAAGAGCAATGATATAGAACTTAATTGAACAAGTGATGGGATAATAGTGACTATTTTCTGTTGTAACCAGGACACTCCTAAACCTCTGCTTGATCCATCTCACAAACTCATATATTTCTGAAAGTCATTTATTAAAAAACAAGGTAGCAGAAAAATCTAATCAAGTGAAGTTAGACCCTTTCAATTTATTTTAAATTAAGATTTGGGGATTACAGATGGAAATCTTAATTAGATACTATAATTAGTTTGTAAGATTGCATAAAATCTGAGCTAGACCCCTGTGCCAAAATGTCTCAAAACTTAGTAGACAGCACAGAATTAAATGACTCCAATCTTTTTGTCTCTGTAACTGTAAGCTCTTTATAAGACATTTTGAGCAGATTGCATTCACAGATTTGAAGGCCAGAAGGGACCTTATGACCATCTTGTTTGACCTTGTGAGTAACACAAGATAGACTATTGTATTATGTGTTTATTAGTGTCACTAGGATGTTTGCAAAATAATGTATAGTTGAGTATATGGATCAAATTATCCCTGCAGTTACCCCATTTGAATCGGAATCAACGCCATAGAAGTGTATGTGATTGTCACCCATGTGAGTAAAATCCACATCAGTTATCTTATAATTAATATTGTAGTTCTGGTGAGAGCTAGTCTTATCACTGAGTTCCTATAGGGTTAGTTTCTCTCTGAACAAGTGCACCTGAAGGGGAGAACAGGCACCATACTTTATTAAGTAATCTTTATGTTCTCCTTGACTATATGGTGCAGAGCAGACCAGAAGAGAAGAAAACTAAAATAAAAGCATAAACCTCTGAAAGAGGGAGTGGAACCAAAGCAGCATGGTTTTGCTTCCTACCTGAAGTGCTGGGGATGCTCTTAGAATAAATATGCATAGCTGAGGTTTATTGATGAATCATGTGCTCTCTGGAGAACTGTGGGAAGCACTGTGGTAGCCAACCAGGCCATTTTACAAGTAGAAATTACTTCAGGGAAAAGGGCAGCTTAGCTCTGAAACAAATCAAGCAATGAGCATTTGTAGTCAAACCACTTGTCCAAACCCATTCTCTCCTTCCTGTAGCCTTTTCCTCTTGTACCTCCTAGTCATACTTTCCTTCAAGAAGGAAGAATGTGGTGTGAGATTACTCATTGATGCATCCATCTTTCCATGAACAGGCCTCACTCTTCAGAAAAGGATAGCAATTCTGATGTTAAGAAAAGTGCCTCTGAAGGTAGTGCTGTGTCTGCAAAATGAGGCTACTTCCAGGTTTTTAACCTGGAAGTGTAACTAGGGGGGAGCAAGGGAAGCACCCACCCTAGGCACAGACTATGAGGGGGTGCCAGGATCTCCCTTCTGGGAGTATTTGCTAGGGCAGGAAAAGCTCTGCACTGCCTCTGCCTGGCTACAGGCGTCACACAGCACCGTGCTGCACCAAACTGCATCTGGGGGATGGGGCACAAATGGGATGAGCAAAATGGTGTCCTTTCCCACCCACCCCTAACGCTGGGTGCTTCATGGGTGCCCTGCCTGCTGATGAAAACTACCCAATTCAGAAGAACAACTTTAAATTCCTGAGTGTCTTGAGACATACAGACATAGCAATGATAAGCACCATAGAAAAGCCTGCAAAGGCTAAGGGCATGTCTACACCACCTCAGCAAAGCACAAATGAGTAGGGACCTACCTAAAGCACAATAGGACAAAAGAGTTTTTACAGCCCACTTGTAGTGCACAGAGCCAATTTTGTGGGTATTTCATGGCCTGCCCCTTAGTACTGATTGGCAGAGAGACATGGCGGGGAGGAGGGACAAGAGGGAGGTCACCAATTTGATTCCTGGCTGACCTCTGTGCTGCCCTGCCCCTTAACACCGATTGGTGAAGAGGCCATGGCAAGGGGAGGAGGGAAAAGGTGGCAGCTAGAACCTTGTCTGCTGTCCTTCATGTCACCGTGCCAGTTGACACCTTCCCATCCAAGCAGTGAGGACCGCTGGCTCTCACTGGGGAGTCAACGTTCCAGGTATCATAAAAAACACCCAGAAAAATAGTGGAGCAGGGCATGATCCAGGTCCATGCCCTGAGGCAACCGGAGGCTCAGGTCCTCCAAACAGATGCTCTGGGAGCTGGTCAGAGCATCTCTATGCCTGTCCCTTGCCCCAATGCTGCAGCACGCTGCCTGCTCATGCAGGCTGCAGCAACCTGGACCTGGGGTCCGTTCCAGGTAAGTAGGGGTAGGTGACTGAGGGAGGGCGTGAGGGTGTCAGGGACTGGTGGGGGCAGCTCAGGAGGGGTGGGTCCCCCGCCTGCCCTCTGCAGGGCCCACATGCCCTCCTGCATGGCGCCAGGCCCCCATACAGCCCACTGCTCACTCAGAGCAGCAGCAGCCATTGGGGTGCTTGGGGCCTCCTGGCACAGCCCCCCACTCTGCCCTCCACACAGCATGAGGCAGCGCAGCTTGGCCCCACCTACCTGCCACCCAGCATTGCTTGTGCCATATTGCATGGACTTGGCCTGGCTCAGCTCAGTGTGGCACTTTGCACCTTCAGGCAGCCCCAGGCCATTCGGGCTGTCACCAGGGGCTTCACATGGCTTGTGAGGACCACCTGTCACCCTGGCTGAATCCTATGTGCACAAGCCCCATGCACCATCGGGCTGGGCTGCTTCTGTGCACACAGCACCCAGTTCTGTGTGACAGGTGGCCCCTGTGAGTAGCATGGGGCTCCGGGTGACATCCCAAGTGGCCCGGAGCTGCCCGAAGGTGCATGATGATATGCTGAGCCAGGCTGTGTCTGCACAATGTGGCACAGACAGCACTGGATGCAAAGTGGCTGGGGCCAAGCCATGCTGTCCCACACTTTGTGGGGAAGCTGTGTCAGGAGCCCCTGAATGCCCTGATGGCCACTACTTCTGTGGGGGGGCATGTGGGCCCTGCAGGGGGGAGCAGTCCATGTGTTGTGCGTGGGGGAGGGAACCCACCCCTCTTCAGCACCCCTCACATAATCCCCCCTATACCCACAGTCCCCCCACATCCTTTCACACCTACCTACATCCCTCCACACCTGTTCCCACACCCCTCCTCCAAACCCCATATCCCCCCATCACACACCCATTGTACCCAGCTGCCAGACAGGAATGAGACCTGCTAGCAGGAGCTGTTGCTGCAGGGGCAGCTGTCCCCACATCCTAGTAGTGAAGGGATCAGGGGATCAACTCTGTTCTATGACAAAAGCAAATATCAAAACATATAAATATTTATTTTATTATGATGATGGAGACACTGGTAGGCTTCCAAATTGGTTTAATTTTGGGGTATTTTAAAAAGTGAATTTCAGATATTTTTATCAAAGATTTTGCAGTTTTTAAATGGGGAACATCAGAATTCCTGCTAGGGAGGCGAGTGGCAGGACCTAGGCAGAAGATCCTGCTTGGACAGTTCAAATCAGGCCACCACACTGAGAAGATCTTCCGGGTAATAGCTGCCCAAATGATAGGACAGTGGCATACATGTCAGTAGTGCTGCACAAAGGCCAACTGTGCAGCCACAGCCTACTGGCAGCTGGCCCAGAGATGCAGATGCCTCTGCAGTCCCCATCCAGGTTTGGCAGATGTACAGCCTTGGGCCACATGCTGTCACAGGCAACAGCAGGTCATAGCCAGGCAGCAGCCCCCATTGCCAGACTGCTGCAGTACTTAAAGTTGTGTAGGGAACTCTCAGTTAGGGCTGCTTCAGCAGTTCACCTGGTACAAGGGGTAGTGTCCTTAGATACCAATTAGCCAAGCCCCAGAAGCTTTTATCTATTTGTATTATCAAATTAACATGAGCTCTAAGGCCTACCCAGCTAACTAGTAGCCCCTACTTTATGGGGGACTAATGGATGAATGTGTAACCTGGGTACACTCAAGGGTGTACCCTGTCCTTAATTGGATGGGATAGCTGGGCAGACAACAGTGCTGTAAGAGGGATGCTGTGACTGGTACAGATCCCTCTATTCTCTATACAGCCACACCACAGAAGGGGTTCTTAACTATATACAGAATTTATTTAACACATAAAGAATTATATATGACTATATACATATATATATGTATAGTCCAAAGCAATAGATAATATTACAGAAAATTTACCCCTATACACTCTTATACATACACATATTTATAACTATATCTGGGAATGGGGTTGCACAGGGTATGCTTTGAGAGTTGCCACTTTACTGAGGACCCCGAGATCGTTAAGGTAAGCCACTAGGCCCATAGGGCTATCCCATGTAGGTCTCCAGCAAGTAAGTATTAGATTCCCAATATAATACTCAACAAATAAAGCCACCAAAAATAGACTCTAACTGAAAAACAACAATCTTAAAATAATTTACCAGATGAAATATAACATGACTCACACATACAACCAGTTTAAAAAATATTAGGCACAGCTCCCCATTTTGTAGGGCACTGTTTCATCCAGTTCTCTGAAAGGAGGGGAGTGGGGGGTTTCTTTTCTCTGGCCACTCCCCTGCAAAGCCCCTATTCCTTGAACTTATGGTTGTCACAAGTAGGGATGCAGTAGGTTTGTTTTTCCCCCATGTGGACCCTGCTGCTGCTCCAGTGTGCTACAGAGGGTTCCTTCTTCATAGGCCAGGTTCAGGGTTCAGCCCTGGGCATCTCTAAGGCCCCACCTTCTGTTGAGGCGATGCTCCAAGACTGTCTTAGGGCAGGTGCCCCTTGATAAGGCCTGAGCAGTCTCTCACAGCTCCCAGGGCCAAGGCTTTACGCACCAAGGTGTACACTATGTGCATGGGACAGCCCAAGCAGGCTGTCCCTGCTTCCAGAGCCAGGCTTTGGTGGCAGCTCCTCCAGCAGTGTTTTCAGAAGCCTAGGGCAATCACCCACTGGGGCAGCTCTTCCCAGCTTTTCTCGGCTCCACTCTTCTTCTCGTCCCTCACCAGTCTGGTCTTCCAGCTGAAGATGCTGTTCTTTTATAGCTATCTGGGGCTCCTCCCTGGATCGCAAAAGGTCCAATCAGAGCACAGGGCAGAGAAAAACTCTCCAGGACTCCTCCTTGCAGGAGCTCTGCCCCTGGATCATAAATGCACCAATCAGGAGAAGGGAAGGTATCCTCTCCTAATTGATGGAAGAAATTGGTGCCCAGAAATGGGCTCTGACAAGTGAGAGGAAAGCCACCCCACAGTCTCCGGGCACCTTCCCGGCAAGATCCTCCTCCTTGGTCAAGTATAGGGCCCACTTGGCCAGGGCCAGGGCCAGGAGGAAGTTGACCAGAAGGTTCTGGGGTTTGGTGGAACCACAGATGGGGTGACCAAAAACAAAAAAGGTGGGGGATAAAATTCAACACAAACCTCAGGAGGAGGTTCTGGAGTTGGAGGTGGAGGGGCTGCAGCCTGGCGCACTAAAAGGTCATATGCGCCAGGGCCTGCCTCTGGGCAGAAGACCGGGGTATCTGTGAAGCTCACCACATACATGCCCATGGTGATTGTTCCATGGAAGAGCTGCCAGGTGAGGTTCCCAGTTGCTCATGGCATGGGGGTGGAATACAGACTCAGCCACTGAAGTGCCCCAGCCATGCCCTCTCTGAGCAGGTCCTGCCACTTTGTCCCAGAAGCTCCTGTCTATTTGTTTCTTCCAGAGATTGTGGGCCTTAAGGCCTACCTAGTTGATTAATAGCTCCCACTGTGTGGGACCAAAGGTTGAAAGATACAACTAATCTATCTATCTATCTATCTATCTAGATAGATATCTAATACATATATCTATATCTATTTAGATAGATAGATAGATATAGATATATGTATTGTGGGACAACTAGGGAAGAAAATGGTAGGAGTGATGTGGGGGTCAAAGGCTGAAAATGTGAAAATAAGTTCTCCAAAGGGAGAGACCGAGCAGAGCTCTTCGGGCCATGCCCACTGGCCCTCAAAGCCATCCAAGGAACTGGTGGACGCTGCCTATTGGTGCTGTGCCTGGAAATGTATATGGACAAGTGAGAGGAAAATAACTCCACAGTTTCTGGGCACCTTCCCGGCCATAGCCTCCTTCCTGGTCATGTACAGGGCCCACTTGGCCAGGGCCAGGAGGAGGCTGACCTGAGGGCCTGCCAGGTGCTGACAGGTGCTGGCCCCAGGCTCTAGCTCCCCCTGGCTATAGTTCCAGAAAGAGCCAGGCAGGATTATTTTGCCCCAAGTGGCACAATTTACCCCACACCAAAGTGTATGTCTGGGCACTTGCGCTGAGGGGAAAAAACCCTGGCTCAAATTTGTGCTGTTTCTATTTGAGCTGCTGCATGCTCACATGCCTGCATGTGTGGACATGTCCATAAAGTTTAAATGAAGCATCAGAAAATATTGGATTATGAAGCACTGGTTTCCTACAAGCCCTCACCCCCATTGTGCCACTTCTTTCCAGTAGCTTATACCATGTCTTATTCATTTACTTTGAAATTAAATGCAATTTATATTATTCTGCTCCATACTTTTCAGTGTGGAACAGATGCTTATGTTGAAAATGCATAAATTGGTTGGGGAGAAGGTGCTGGGAGTGTTGACAGCTTGGAAGAGGAGAGGAAAGATTGAGATTTTGGCACTGAGAAACCCTTAGAAAACAGCAATAGCCATGCACATGCATCTGTCTATATCTTTATCTACCATTACATCCAGCTAGGACAGACAAATGATATTTAATACATAAATGATTTGACATTCACACCCTATATTTATTTACAAAGCACATGCCCATTTTCTGTAAAAATCAGGTGCCCAAATTTGGGGTGTGTGTCTTAAGCATGGAACCTGATTTTTTTCATTGAACTAGAAGCAGGGAGATACTATGCTCCACTGCTGCCAAGAAGATAGCTGCTTCTCTGTGTTCCTATAGAGCAAAAGGGGCAGTCCTTTCTTGACCATCTCACAGGCATAACAGCTGTTGGCTAAGCACTGTAGCTTTTGCCTGAAACTGGCTTAGGACAAGTGAACTTCTAAATGAAGTCTGCAGTATCTTGATGAGGCTTGTGGTATGGAAATAACAATAATCCTGCTACTGCCCTTGCAAGGATCTGGGACCTAGCCTTTTTCCTGTCTCGCCATGCTTGGAGGCACCTTTGTCTCACCCAGACTGCCTCCTGGGGTGTCACACTTCTTAGACCCTCTCTGTTTCCAGGAAGACTTAATCCATGTCACACAGGCAGCCATGACTCTGGAACAAATATATTTCTAAGTACTGCTTCTAAGAACACATCCATGTCTTATTTCTGGGTGTATGTATGCAAGAAAACACTGGCAATATGTGATGCTTTAAAACACATAATTGAGGAACAGGGGACAAGGTTGCACCATTATTTCAGACTGTCCAGAGACGCAGGCCACAGCATGATGCTGGTGTACATTCCCCCAAGTTTTCTTTGCAACCACAATGGCCTGAGAACAGTTTTGTTTCAATGAAGAGATGACTTTCTGGAGCACAAGTTAGTGTAAATTTTTCCAAAGTCCACAATTATGAATATATTTACATGGTTGGGTAATCACATTATACACAACACTTTTATCTTGTGGGCCATTATCAGTGCAAATTATATTAACAAGGTAGCTCATATATATAATTATTCTATGGTACTTTGCAGATTTGTTTCTTGTTAACCCCTTAATACTATGTTAACTGATTTTAAATGTACTAATAGCAATAAACTTCAAGGAAAATATATCATTTGTCCTTGTAAATACATTGCAGAGCAAGCAAGCTGTTTTCTGACCCTTGAATTTTACTCTTCTATTGCTTGCTTTTCCACTGTAACTGTGTTAAGCTAGAGCTCCATGGCCCTGACATCGTCTAGTTAGGGCTTCAGCATCATTTGGCTCAATAAGGCCTCAGTTTCTAGCAGGCCTCCCTTCCTCTTTAATGCATCTTTCATACTTAATCATTTGAATCTGACTGTTTTCTATACAATGTAAAACAAAGAAATAAAAAATGCACATGTTGGTTGAGAGCCATATCATGATTCAGATGTTTAAACCCCTGTGCAGTTCCTTTCAGCCAGTCAGTTTGATCAGGTGGGTGACAGTTATTAAAATCTCTCTCATTATACTTACAGGATGCATCTACAGGAACACTGTGCAGTAGATTAAAGTGCTGTGCAGTAAAGTGTCACTGTCTCCATGTGCATGGTAATTAGGTAAGTGTAGACTAATTTACTGTGCCATTGGATAGTCCCATCAGACACCAGTACTATCTGACGGCAGAGTAAATTACTGTACTTTATGGCATATGTAGATGGCGACATCTGGATTAGTGTAGTCCAGCTCAAATTGCACAGGAGTTTATTCAGTCACATTAATTGCACATGTAGTCATGCCCACTGTGTCATATCTTTAAGCTTATTACATTCTTTGTGCAATAAACCAGAGGCAAAACTGAACTGCTCAGGGTTGAGGCCTGGCTCAGCTCTCTATAATAAACTGACCTTTAAAATCAAACCATTCTGGTCAGATCAACTGATCTGTATCAGTTAAGTACAACTCTGAACTTTCTTATTTTTCCCTTCAGAACGGATCTCAGACTTTGGAAATGGCTTGGCATGTCAACTTCCTAGTGAACTTATTTGTTGCTGCATGTTTTGGGGGGAGGAAACTAGGCTGCTTGTTGCTCTTCAGCTCTCAGGAGTTGTCTGTCTCATCTAGTGACCTACGTCATGCTAAGCATCTCTCTTGGAGTGCTGTCTGACTTGCTTCCTTTTTATTCTGTAAAAAGCTTAGTAGGAGAAAGATAGACTTTTCTTCTAAGTCTTACTTCGAGTATAATTAACAACCCCTTGAGTTTCTCTCTACAGTCTTCAAATTAACCAGCTGTTTTAGGAAAGGCACTACATTAAACAATACAAACATTTTAAAAAGAGCTTTTAGAGTATTGGTAATGGATTTGGGGGAATTATTCTTCCAGCTACTGGGGTCAAACTCATCCTTGGTTAGTTTTGCGCAATGTTTTCTTACATCCAGTTTGAATTCAGCTATGTACAATGAACTGTGGCTAGAATCCCCCAATTGGTATCCCACTCTTGAAGCCATGGAGACATAACTTCATGAAAGAGGGTCCTCACTGACAGTGTTGAAATGTGTTAGCAGGTAGGTCTAACACATGTATGTTAAAGAAATTTCCCTTAGAGCAGTGATTCCCAACCTTTTCCAGCCCAAGGCACGCTTAATAATTAACATTAATAATTTTTTTCCACGGCGCACCTGTTAAGGTATTCCCCATCCCTATAGTTAGGAGCTCATTGTAGCTCTTTGCCCTGGCAAAATCCCACAGCCCAGCTGTTCAGAGGCTTGCAAACTGTGCATCCCCCATGGCCAACACATGTGCAATAGATGAATTTTCTTTAGCTCAGCTGGTTCTCTCTCTCCTCCACAGCCAACACACATGTGAATCTTCTATGAAAACCTCATCAGCATGGCTCATTCGTTAGCGCTCGGTGGCTGGAGAACTTGCTTATAATTCCAAAATTCTCGCAGCACACCCAAAACCAGGGTGCCCCAGCACGCTGATTGAAAAGCACTGTCTTAGGGCACATGAATTGTGGACTTCATGTTCTAGAGCTGCATTATAGTCACTTCAGCATGCTCAAGGTTGTGAATATGAGTTTTGGGTCTCCAGACTGAAGCAGTTTTCAGAGCAGGTTGGTACAAGCTGCAAATCAAATTCTTTTAAGGGCCTCTAGCGAGGCACTCAAAAATCAAACCACTGTAAGCTATACTGTCAAGTCACTTTTGGAAATCAGGACTGAAGAAAACATTCAAATAGGTATTTGTTGGTTTTTTGAGGAGAATGAACAAAAAGAGTTTTTGCTGAATGTGTCAACAGCAAATTTTGATTTTAAAACCAAATAGACTTTGTATTTCAGGTAAAATATTAAATTTAGGGGTTTCATTTTTTAAATCAGAAAAGATGTATTTTTTGTCTAAAATAAAAAAATTAACAAGGTTAGATGGAAGTATTATCATTAGCCCTTTTTACTGAAGACTGAAAAAGTAGATACATTTTATTAGTTGTATCCAGTTTTATCATTTTAAATATGTAATAATATAGCTCCTTGTGTTCATCTTCCATCAGCTGTTTCCATACCACTTCTCTCCTTTTCCCACTCGTTTTCATTTGTCTCCATACATCCTTCCCCTTCCCAATTATTTTTTTCCCTTTTCGCTCATTTTTATGACAGTTTGCTGTGAGTTTATCTCTTCCTGTTGCAGCTGATAATTTCCTAGCATACATCAGTCTTGAAAATGATCAGAACATTTATAAGTCAGACAAGATGCAGCCTTATTTCACCAAAAATGAGATGCTGTCCGCATTTGCTTTTCACATTTCCTGTATTTGGTATGCACTCATTTAAAAATAACACACCAGCAAATGCATCTGATGGCGACAAATGACATACTGTATTTGCATTTTTATTGTATTATGTTGAAAAGAAACATCCATTGTCAATGAATAAAGTCTGTTTTTCTGTTCATGAATCATTTATGGACTGATGCTGATATGTGAAAATGGGAGAGAAAGAGTCAATTTTTTTCCAGTACTGAGCAAGGAACTTTATTAGAATGAGGAAAACTAATTATCCCTGTCTGTGTGCACCGCCACAGATTAGGACTCCAGGGCTTTCAGGGCTAGAGCTCAACACAGCACCACTGTACAAATGGCTCTGCAACCAGCAACCTTGGGACTTTTGGGGTTTCTGTGATGCCTGGCAGGCAACCAGGACTGGAAGATTTGAGAGCCCCCATTATTCTTGCCAGTCTTCAGCCACCAGTTCCACACCAGTGGACTGGGAAGCCCTGAAACCTCCCAGACTAGCCAGTATCTTGGGCTTCCTTGCCAAAGAGCCAGGATCCTGAAAGTTGCATGAGTTTCAGTTCTCAAGGTCCATTGCTCTCTGGTCAGCCTTGGGAACTGAGGTTTATCCTAAGCCCTGAAGCTTGGGATCCCAGGCTGTTTTATTTTGAATGTTTCCAAAGGAAATATTTTGATTATTTCAAAGTGATTTTTTTTGTTGTTTTTTGGGACAATTTTGAAACGTATTTGTAAACAATTTTCAATGTTGATGATTCACACCTGGTTCGCTAGGCTTTCTTGGGGGGCGAGGGTAGGGGGATGCTGATTCATCTGTGTAACTTTTCCCCAAAGCCACAAAGCAGGAGCAGGGAAAGAAGATACACCATTTGGATTGTAGTCATGCCTAATGAAATCCTAGCACTGGTCCACCAACATTTTGATAAGAGGGTGATTCCAGCCAGGCCCCATTTACCTCTTTCTGTCTCAGCGCACCCATAGTACAACAGTTTCTGCTCTGGCTAGTTTTGTTTCAACTGGCAAGAACAAGCAAATGCTGCAGGGCATTGAGAGAAGTCTCTTTGATAAAACTGGTATTCCATAACCAACCCTAAGAAATACCCTGACCTTTTTACATGTAGACTAGATTGATAACTTCAGTAAATCCTCAGTATTTCACAGGAAAATGGGAATTGTTGCAGAGAGGTCATTCATGGGAAAAAGATTCCCCAGGAAATACTGTAGTAAGCAGGTCAGTATATGTTGATCAGATTTTTGCATTCATTAGCTGAAATTTGCAAATACAATGCTAAGGGCAAAGTTCAATTCAAACAAGTCTGATATTCAGTGCACAAATTTTACCAAGGTGTCACATATGGAGCAATTATAAAGTTTGAACCATATTCCTCTTTATTTATTTATAAAGTAAAGTCACTTTAGACACTATGCTTATTGGATAGCTAGTTGAGCACAGCAAGGAGTGCCAGGCAACAAGCAGATAACAGGTATTTGATTTCCACAGCTAGAAGAACTTGACAAATCCTATTTTTGGTGTTTCTACAAAGCCTGCCTGCCTTTCAAACTGAAGTTAATTTAAGGAGATCAATGGAAAAAACTCAAATTCAGGGGGAAAAGGGAATATGAAGACAAAAGTGAAAGGGGAAATCAAATAAACCAGCTCAAGAAAAAGCTGAGGGTCTTTTCTGAAGTGTTGGGTAACCAATGGTGGCTTTTCTACGTTGACCTAAAGGCAGAGATCATAGGTACAGGAAATCTGCCTTATTTCATCTTTTCCATACTTATGGATACCCATGCAGATACTGTAACTAAAAGAGGAAGGAGGAGGAAAAGCAGGAATGAGATCCCCTCTACCCCACTCTTAATGAAACACTGCCTCAAGTTGGAATGTGGCGCACATGCACAGAAGGACAACAGCAAAGATATAACATAGTGATTGTGATGCTGGAGATTAGCGTTTCACCTCCACCTCAGGTCATGCTTGAGGAGTGCTATGGGGTTGATTGCACAGCTACTGCCAGGGCTTTATTTTCCAAAGGTGCTTAGTGGTTTAACTGAAAATACTAGTTGAGTCTGGAACACTAGCTCATTCCTGGTTGTTTCAAAGCCCGAACCAGCATTGAGCATAGGTGCTCCTTTTTTTTATAAACTGGCTACATTCCTTAGACTAGTCTCAGAATTGATACAAAAGTCACCATTGTGTCCTAGACTCTCACTCACTATATGCTTTTCTCCCACAATTAGCCATTCTAGATGGTAGACTTATTGGGCTAGACATTGAAAAGATGATGTGGAACCACTAAATACAGCACACATCTTGCAGTGGCTGCTTGGTTTGTTCCTCACACAATGGCATCGTGCTGACAGTTTAGAACCGCTTGATCGTTTTCATGCTAAATAACAATGTCATTATACTAAGCATACATATGCATTGTTTTATTTTGTCATGCTATCTTCTAGCAGACAAATAATGTATAGGAAGTATGTATTCTGAGCACTACTGAGAACCTTTTGGCATAAGGCTGAAGTGTGTTTTCTGCTTAATGTAGGCATTATTTTGTCCCTTGTTTACATATAGCATTACTCAGTCACATACACATGTATCATTTGGGACAGCAGATTAGTATGCTCTAAAACCAGCTCTAATTTTTTTTCACTTTGACTTCAGAATTGGGTAAAGGGAGGCAACTCCAGCTTCTGAGGTTCTAAAATATGTTTTTTATTCTCCCCTGGAACAAAGACGGGGCGTTTCAAATGTTTTTGTAGACCGGATTTGTGTCAAGACATATATTTTTTTAAGTCAGAGCTCTCTTTCTTCCTTCTGCAAAATGTTCCGGCTTTGACAAAGCAGCATATATTGACCAAAAAAAAAATCCCATTTTATCACAGATGTTTCAACTGGGTCTAAACTATAAAAAAGAAAAAGGCTTGTGTACATGCACTAGCATTGCTATTGATGGCAAGAATATCAACCCCTTGAACAAATGACATTGCTGATAGCAAAACTAGGTCTGCTAGTATTACTTTTTGCCTGTGTGTTCTGGTGCTACACATGAGTAAGTAACTTCTGGGGCTGAGAATGATTGAAAGTATTCACTATTTTCCTGGACCAAGTCTTTACCGAAGGCCCATGTCTCAGTGGAATCACTGTATGCATGGGATTAACTGTAACCGCATGAGTGTTTGCAAGATCCACCCTTGAAGACACTTTGAGTCTGAAGTAGCACCTATTGGTTAAATACATAAAGAAATAAATACATTTCTTTTTCAGGTGATTTTAGATACTTAAATATTTTTCCGACAGCAAAGGCTGAGGTAAGCTGTAGCATAAAACATGTCCATCTATTATTTATCATATTTCTGCAGATACACGATATAAAATTTAGATTTTTTTTTGTATTGTGACAAGTCTTAGCTTAGTTGTATGGAATCATATAAACACCTATAACTCAAATTTTTCCTTGGTTCTCTAATTATTATAATTCAGCAGAAAATATCTCTGTATATTAGCTATGTGATATCTTGGGTTTTTTCCCAATAAAACATAATAAATTATTTTAATATAATTTGGGAAGGAATGAAGTTGGTGTGAGCTGAGGGGCTTTGGCAGCATGTTGATTGAGTTACATTTAGGCAGAAAATTAATCAGGTTTTCAATATCTGATGCACGGTGCCATAGGCTGTTTAAAAAACATACTGCCACTGAGCATGGTACCAAAGAGCTTTTGTTCTTCTAAAGCTGAATATCAGAAAGTTCAAGCATAAAGGCAGGTCCTGTGTTTTTGAGTATTCTGGTGTCTGAATGAAGATTGAATCTGTATGAGCTTCACGGTGCTCTCAAAGCACATTAGGAAAAGTGGTCTCTTAGTCAGTTGTACAGTATCTTGGTAGAGAGAGTTATTGTGATGCTCATAATTGCATATTTTCAGTGAGCATTATTTGAAGTCATTTTTGTAAACGAATATAATAATACAATCTGAAACATCATTTTCAGGCAGAATAAATCTTTTCTGGCTACAAGTATTTGTTTTTTTATCCTTGTTATTATATGGGGATAGAGTTGTAAGAGTTGCAATAAACAGCATGGGTCTTATAAAGCTTATATTGATATAAAGACTCTTAAAGACATTTTTATTTGTGATCTCAAGGCCTAGCAAGTTCATAACACTTTTCTTCTGTTTACACCACTACTGTGAGAAATTGCTAGTTTTGGTGGCACGGGCACAACTTGAAAGAGAATTGGCAATCCAAGTTAAACTTCTTTAGACTTCAGTATACCAGGATAGGGGCTTAATTGCCAGCAGATTCCTGCATGTACTTACTGAAAGAAAAGATTCCTATAGTTAGGGCTTTTCAGGAGGAGGAAGGGGGTGTTAGCTGGGTATGTGGCTCTTTTTATTAATTTGTAAATTTTATTCCATTATTTTTAAATATCCAGGTGCTCTTTTATAGTAAATAAGGTTATTTTGGCATGTTTTCTGTGATAGAAAGCTTCATCTTTCAAAATTGCATGACAATCTCAGCTTTCGTTTTGAAAAAGGTGAGAGAGCCTGGACTACTTGGTGGTAGAGAAAAGCTTGAAAACATGAACTCTAAAGGCTCAAAAAACGTATAGGTAAATAAGTATTCAACTTATAGGTTGAAAACTATTCAAAGGGCGTGTCTACATGAGATGTTTACTGTCTAGTTGTCTAATAAACTGCACAGTGAACATCTTGGCATCCACATGTGCACTATTAGCATGCACAAAATTAGTAAGATGCATGGCAAGGTAGTACTTATCAATACAAATCGTACACTGCTGCAGAGTTTTTTTGTGTGCAGCAGTGCACGTGTAGATGCTGCCCTAGTAGGCTGGAGCACAGGGTGCTTCAGGGCAGGGTAGCTGGCAAGCGGGCAAGCTCTGTGCTGAAGGACCCTTATGCACCAGCCAGCTGCTCCACCAGCCAGCTGCTCCATGTGAGCTGGCAGCGGTCAGGGTCAGAGATTTGAAGCTTCCAATATGCTATGCTGAGCTAGACTACAGAAGAAGCCAGCTCAGCATGTAACTGCTGCCTAACCTTTGTTCGGTTTCATATTCGTGTTGGAATGTATTTAAAGAAGTAGGAAGACCTGCATTCTCCACATTGTTCAGCCTAAGAACATTTGTCACGTTTTGGCCTTGTCATTCTGGGTAGCTGGACTAGGGACATCTATCACTTCTCTTGTTAAATCTGGGCTATTTGGTAGCCATAAGTGTAAGAACCATGACACCAGAAGAGCAAGTCAAAAAGGAGCATGTCTGTGTGGCCTTGTGCCTATGACACTTCCTTGGGAGCAGGGACTCCTAGGCTGTGTTCTCCATTCAAGATTATTTCTCTCTTTTTTTTTTAACAAGAAAAATTACATAAAGATCTAGCAGCAAGGACCAGCACCTTGGGAAGCCTTCCAGGGAGGTGTAGAGAAGAGCCAAGAACTAAGGTGTTCTCTCCCCCATGCGAATGCTCAGACCAGGAGAATTCTAGCCAAAAGGCAGACAGGACCATCACCACGTGTTGGATTAAGTGCTCTCGGTCCCAGTTGAACCAAGGTGCCTAATGTACAACTTTTTAGGTGCCTAACTCCCTGAAAGCAGTGGAAGTTTAGAAGCATCCTTATGTTATAGTGTTTCCTGTTGCCAGTCTCTTGGTGCTCCTGTGCTTTCTGAGTTGTTCTTTGGAATTGCCTAACCCTGAATCATGTCTTGAAGGTGCCCGAGACTGCACAGTTATTTTAGGCACCTAACCCCAGTCAAATGTAATTACCCTCAATGGTAAGATGCCTAAACTTTAGGTGTGCCATAGCCTTACCACAGGTGCCATTGGCACCAATTAGAATCTGGCCCGTGGTATATTCATCCATCAGTTGAAGTCTTATGAGTGTCTTGGCCAAAAGCATAAAATTGTTTAGAGATCAGTAGTTTCGTACTGTTGTTCTCGGCAAATACCTAGTTTCTAATTACACAGAAAGAAGTTTGTTGGAAGCCAGCAGCAAAAGATCTGATCCAGCATTGGCATTTACTTCAGTGGGGGCAGGAATAGGCTGTGTGCTGTCCCAGGGCTGAATTCTGTGCGGTATCACCAGACTACATAGCAAGAGTCAAAAACCCTTTGCTCAATCCTTTCTTATATTGAGATGTGATATTAATAGTCCCATGGTTTTCAAGGGGATCATAGTACATAGTAATACTCTTGCTCATGTTGGTGAAGATAGACACACCAGGTTTCTTGATATTTTGTTATAGAAATCTAAATACATATGTACCATGTAAATGCACAGTATGCGTGTTATTTTCAATACGCATTCAGTCCTTGATTCCTCCTCTAAATCTGTCAATAAGAATACTGTGATCATTGAAACCTTGACCATCCAATAGACATTGTAGCAAGCTTCTCATCTACACAGTGTGTGTCCAGTACTAATTCAGTTATGGAAACAGGGACCTTTTATGGGAAAAATGGCATTTAATATAAAAACAGCTCTTCTGAAAAGGGGCTATTGAACATCCAATGAGCACAAAGAGAGCCTGAACACCAAGAGAAGAACAACATCCATTGTCAAAGGCTGCTTAATGGTAGCTGTAGTATAGATTCCTCATGTATTAAGTATTGGATTGTACCAGACAACAATTTTTTCAGAGAACCTTGATCATGAATTGCAATAACGTTTGATCTGAGTTGCACGTGAACAGCTGGCCTAGGGGTAAAATGTACTATATCTCATTTCCAATCCTTTGTGATATCTAGAGTTTCAAGGAGAGGCAGTTTTACTACCATCTCAGACGAGGGGCTTGGAATTAGAGAGATTGTGGACCTGTCATAGAACAGCTTTGGGATCCATTAATATAGCATACACTTCCCAATGACCTGCTATGTCAGGCTCCTACATCAGCCATAAGTCAAAAGAGACTTTGGCATTTGTATCAATGTCTGCATATAGGGCAGAAAGAGCAGATGGTTATGCTTCCTGATACCAGCTTCAATAAATCTAGTTCAGACTGTTTTAATCAGTCAAGCTAATTAAATGTGTATCATTCTCTCTATATAAGTTCTATGAGAAAAGAAGTTAGAGAAAGGGGGTTCTTTTCTTTATGCTAGGTTGATAGCTACCCAGTTAATAATCTGATTGCCATCACCGCTGGCACCTTAAGAAGCCATTCCATTTTCGTGAATTTTGCTGGACATTGATTAGCACTTTACTCTGCAAATGATAATAAACCATTTAGGCTATTTAAATATCATTTTTATCAGTGACTTTAGTAGCATTGCTTGATTTATTCTATCATGGATTCTTAATGTGGGATTAGTGCATGCCTCCTAATACTGATTATAGTTGCTATAAAATCTTGGATGACTTCTCATTATATATATTTTTTACTGAACAGGGTTTTTTTTCCCTCCTAGAACTTATCATAGCAGTAAAGGAAGGGAAATAATACAATTCTATATAGTTTCCAAATCCCAGCAGTACAAAAGGTTGCATGCTGAGGGAGATATTTTTCCAGAGCTTGCTGGAAATGGAAGAAATGAATTAAATCCATCCCAAACTCCAAATTAAAAAAAAACTGACTAGCCAAAAAAACACACATAAATATTAATATTGCTGTGTATTACACTTTTTATGATGAATCTCTAAGTGCTTTACAAAGGATGATAAAGTATCACTATTACCATTGTACATATGGTAAAATTAGACGTCTAATTGCTAGATCCCTGTAACCGTGTAACAGAGAGCCTGGGGCTGTTGTTACTTTAAAGAGAGAAATGGCAGCAGATGGAATCGAGACAGCTGAGAAGAGGCTAGCCATAAGAGGGACGGCAGCAAAAAAACCACTGCTACCTAGGCAGGGAGCTGCCCATTAGGGTGAAGGGGTGCACCTATAGCTAGTCAGGAGAACTCTGCCTGGGGTGAGTTGGCTGCAAGGGAAAAGGCAGCTAAAGACAAATGGCTATGTTGCCTATTGCAAAGCTAGCTGCTCTACTGAAGTAGGTCATAGTCTGGCTTAGGCAGCAGTGGGTTGCAAGAGCAGAAGTCACAATCTGCCATGGCACCCAGAGGTCAGGCCCTAACAAGGCTGAAGCACCTCTTGATCAAAAGAGGAAGGGCTTAGCAGCAGAAAAGCCCAGGGCCCGAGCCAGGGCATTCAGTCTAGCCACACAAACCACAGGGAGAAGACCTCCCACTCAGGGAAACTGCAGAAGGATGCCTGGTTGACTTTTGAGCTGCTTTGGGGCCTGCTAGTAAGACATTAATTGCTTACAAAAGGATACTACCCAGGGCAAGAAGAAAGCATGTTACACATAAGCAAGTGATCTGCTGTTGATGTTCATACTCAGCGTGGGTTTAGTTTATGTTACAGCTAGTAGCCTTATTCTTTTGTTGAAATTTATACTGGTGGGTGGGTTGGGACTATCGGGTGAGGCTGGCAGAGTGCCTGAGGGCACAAGAACGTTCTGAGCCCAGCCAAGTGCTGGGGAGTCCAGGACGCAAAGCAGAC
Organism: Caiman crocodilus; assembly: GCA_030014935.1. Lineage (NCBI taxonomy): Eukaryota > Metazoa > Chordata > Crocodylia > Alligatoridae > Caiman > Caiman crocodilus. Next base: position 167,177,320 of record JAGPOW010000261.1, on the reverse strand, counting down.
AGAGCCAAAGCAGGTTCACTGTCAAAGGCAGGGATGAGACAGGGTCTGAAGGCCCACAGAAACCAAAGTAGGCTCAGGGCCCTGAGCAAGGTGGAGGTGGGGTTAGGGGGCCCAAACAGACCCAAATCAGGCTCACTCTCCAAGACAGGGTGGAGACAGGCCAAGGAGGCCCAGGACTAAAGTAATTGAGACAAGAGCTGGAGCCCAGAAGTGAGGTGCAACATAATGGGCCAGAGCTATAAGGCCGAGAGAGAGAAAAAGGGACAGAGGCAAGAAGGCCATGGCTTGACAAGGGAGTATTATACAGTAACACCTGCAAGGCATAGGCATGCAGGTAGGGAAGGTTGGAAGGTGTGAATAGCCCTAACAGTTATAGGTGCCCTGGGTGGCAAGAACACATTAGTGGGGCCCACTTAGCCCTAGAGGGGCAGAACTGAGACCAGCAGGGTCCAGGAAGGACCTGGTAGTTGTCAGAAAGACTGAGGATCAGTTTAGGATGTTTAGGCAGCCTCCCTTTTGATCACCCAAAGAATACATCAAGGCATGGTAGAGAAGTGAGAAGGGGAAGGTGCCCTAGAGCTGGAGCAAGAGAGGGGTTGTGTGGTCACCAGGGTGCATCACAGCCATTTCTGGAACCTGAAGCTTGCTACAAACTGTTAAAATACCATCACACAGTTTTGTTCTGTTTACTGTTAAAATATGTGGACCTCTTTTGCATTTACACCTATGGATAGAGCAATATAAAGAAGCTGAAAATGAAAATCAGACCTTACATCTTACATTCATTAGTGTTTCTCCATACCTGAACTCTTACATATGTACCGCATATGTCCTGGTTGTAGCAAGACCCAGGGAGCAGAGCACAGCAATAGATCGTGCTTTTATAAGTGTATCCTCATAGATTCATAGATTGCGAGGCTGGAAGGAACCTTGGAAGATTATCAGGTCCAGCCCCCTGCACCAGGCAGGAAAGACAACTGGTCACCTCAGCAAGGTGACTGTCCGGTCTCCTCTTGATGAGTTCAAGGGTAGACAATTGCACCACCTCTGAAGGAAGCTTATTCCACAGGCTGGACGCCCTGACTGCGAAGAGGCTTTTCGTAATGTTGAACATTAAATGGTCCTCTCTCAGCCTTCTCTTTTTCAGGCTGAGGAGTCGCAGGTCTCTCAGCCTTTCCTTGTATGGCTTGCCATGCAAGTCTCTGATCATACGGGTGGCCTTTCTCTGGACTCTCTCGAATTTTACCATGTCCTTGTTGAAGTGCAGCATCCAGTACTGTATACAGTACTCTAGCTGCAGTTTCATTAATGCTGAGTAGAGTGGAAGAACCACTTCCCTAGTTTTGCTAAAGATTCACCGATTGATAAATGACAAAATATTATTTGCCCTGTTGGCTATGGCATCACACTGCTGGCTCATATTCATACTGTGGGCTATTATTACCCCTGAGTCCCTTTCATTCCTGGCGTTGGTCAGTTTGGCATTGCCAAGCCTGTAGATACAGGTCAGTCGCATCATGCGCGCATTTAACTTGCGCAAATTCAACTATACACGGGTTGGGAGAGGGGGCGGAGCTTGAGTTTGCACGTGGCACTGCTGCTTACCTGGAGGCCCATTATGGCAGTGATGGCCACTGCCTCCAAAACCTCCCACTGTCGCCATGGAGCTGTGCCCGGAGCTGTGTGGCCGGCCGCCGGGTGGCAGCAGCAATGTGGTGGTGGCTGGGTGGCACGCAGCCATCCTCACCACCACCTCATGCTGCACTGCTGCCACCGGCCACACAGCTCTAAGCACGGCACCGCATGCAAACTCGAGCCCTGCCCCCCCGCATATAATCACCAATTTTCGCCCTACGTGATTTTCACCTTACGCGCTGACTTCAGCACCTAACCCCCACATAAGATGTGACTGATCTGTATGTAGGGAAGGTTTTGTCCCCAGATGGAGCACTTTACATTTCTCAACATTGAACTTCATTTGATTCTGATCCACCCAACTTGCCAGCTTGTCTAAGTCCATCTGCAGCCTATCTTCAAGCATGACCACACTTGCCCATAACTTGGTGTTGTCCACAGACTTGGCCAGTGAGATCTTTACCCCCACATCCATCATTGATTTAGATATTGAAAAGCACTGGACCAAGCACTCACGCCTGAGGGACAGCACTGGCCATTTCTTGCCAGGACAACATAGATCCTTTCAATAGAACTCTCTGGGCCCGACCCCGCAACCACCTCCCTACCAACCTAACTGTCTCACAGTTAAGGCTACAGTCCTTCAATTTATCCATGAGAACATTGTGGGATACTAGATCAAAGGCCTTTGGAAGTCAAAGTAACCGTGTCAACCTCCTCTCTCTTATCCAGGTGGCAAGTTACCCGATCGTAAAAGGAGATGAGGTTGGTAAGACAAGTTCTGCTCTCAACAAGACCATGATGGCTGTTATTCAGAATCCTACCTTCTGAAATCCTATTGCATATAGATTCCTTGTTGAATTTTTCCATGATCTTCCCTAGGACAGAAGTTAGGCTGATTGGCCTATACTTACTTGGGTCCTCCCTCCTCACTTTCTTGACTATGGGCACAACATTGGCCCTCTTCCAGTCTTCAGGGACCTCTCTAGAGTGCCACAAATTTTGGAAAAGTTTCACCAGTGGTCCTACAATGACTTTGGCCAGCTCCTTCCACCCTCAGATGAAGTTGGTCCTGTCCTGCTGATTTATATATATCTAATGTTTTAGAAGATACTATTTGCATTCAAATATGCAGGCCACATTCAAAAGAAAAGCAAGACCAAGAGCAATTGTGCCTAGTTCATTGCTTTCCCCCCCCACTTGTTTTGGTTATGGTTTGCAGCAGGTTTCCTTAGTTTGGCTCTGATTATATATTTTTTTAAAGTTGGATTAAATTAGGGCTGTGAGAAGCTTTGGTCACCGATTCAATTCAGTGAGGTTCAGTCCAATTCAGTGACCAAATCTCTGAATCCAAATTGAATCAGGAGACCCTTTAATCTCTCAGAATCGAATTGGAACCCTCTAAATTGATTCAGAGAGATTTGGAAAGATTTGATGATATAGACCTAGACACAGCTTTAAATGTTCCTTTTACATACCTCATGATACGAGGCAGCTTGAGAATGCTGAGATGCTGGGGCAGCTGGAGCATCTCACAGCAGTGTGTGAGGGGGTCCCCAGTGCGCTTGGCAGCAGACCCAAAATTGGACCCAAAGCACTTCTGGGCCACTTCTGGGTCCACTGGGAAGCACACTGGGGGGGGGTCCCCCTGTCCCCCCAGCTTGGCAACTGGTGCCTGCTTGGTCTGGGGTGGGGGCACCCAGGGTCCCCCTGCAGCTGATCCCTCAGCCAGGGGGAATATGGGGGGGTACTTCCAGTCCACTTCTGGGTTCACCGCCAAGCATGCAGGCCCACCGCCATGCTCCTGTGGGATGCTTCATCTGCCCCAGCATTGCAGCATTCGTGAGCTGCACCTGGTACCTTGAGGTATGTAGTATAAACATTTAAAGCTGTGTCTATGGACAAATCAGTGATTGTCCTAATCAGCACTGAATCTTCAGATTTGGATTCATCTGAATCAAATTGGTGACACTGATCCAAATCAATGAATAGAATCACTGTCCCCATTTCGGGCTGCATCTGAATCAAATACAATGTTCCCATTTCACAAACCCCTAGATTTAATGTTTTGGTATGTATGTCCCCTTTTCATACTACCTCTTTCACATGAGACATTTTAGTTAATATTTCCCAAGTCTCTTCCCTCTGCTCCATCAAAAAACAAAACAGACACAAACAAATAAAAAACCAATCCCCCCCGCAACCACCCCTTCACCTGAGTGCAGGTTTTAAAGCATTTGAAGGGACTTAAGGATACCACTCCAGTAAAACTGAAGTAAAATTGGACAATATAACTTATGCCAGTTTTGAAAATTTTAGCTAATGAGAAATTTGTGGTTCTCAACTTTAAACTAGCTTTTCCGGGGGATGGGGCCACAGGAGGACTTGAGGACATGTCCTAATCAAGACAGGTGATGTGCATAAGGAGTATCCAGGAAAGTGACAGGGGTCTGGATAGTCCTGGGAATCAGGGGGTGACACACACACTAATTCAAGACCTTAAATGCTTCTACACCAATGCTCATAGTATGGGGAATAAGCAGACAGAACTTGTCCGCTGGATATCTAGTTCAAAACTGGATATAGTAGGGCTCACAGAAACCTGGTGAGAGTCATCCCACAACTGGGCGGTTAACATTATGGGCTATAGACTATACAGGCAGGATAGAGCAGGGAGGAAAGGGAGGGGTGTAGTGCTTTACATCAAAGAGCAATACACATCCAAAATTAGCAGAATGGGGTCAGAAGAGAGGAAGGCTGAAGTGTTCTGGGTCAGAATACAGGGGGTGTGTGGGGAAAGGGACTTAATGGTGGGGGTCTACTACAGACCTCCCAACCAAGGGGAAGAGCTGGACCATGAATTCTCGGGTCAGCTGGCAGAGGTACTTAAGGCAAGGGATGTTGTTGTCATGGGTGATCTAAATTACCTAGACATCTGCTGGGAGGAGCAGTCAGCCAGGTCAGAATGCTCATTAAGTTTCCTTGCTGAGATGCAGGACCTCCACTTAACCCAGGAGGTGCACAGTCCCATCAGGGCAAATGCCCTGCTGGACCTGGTCCTGGCCACAGGCAATGACCTCATGAGGGAACTCCAGGTTCTTGACCACCTAGGCAACAGTGATCATCACCTGCTGGTATTCACCATCCAGCACAGGGCCTGCAGCAAGGCAGTAGCCCTTGACTTCAAGGGGGCCAACTTCAGTGTGTTGAGGAGATTAGTAGGAGAGGCACTGTGCTCCTGGAGAGTAGGGGAACTGAGTGCACAAGATGAGTGGTCATTCCTTAAAGAGATGATACTCGGAGCCCAAGGGGTGACAATCCCAGAGAATCAAAGGGGACAAGAGTACACAAAAGCTCCTCTGGATCACCAAGAGCATTCAAGAATGCCTGGATTGCCAAAAAGGAGGTGTATACCCAGTGAAAGGGAGGGGCTATCACCAAAGAGGAGTATACCTCCACCGATCAGGTCTGTAGGGGGGTTGTTAGGAAAGCTAAGGCAGATACGGAACTAGGGCTAACTTCAAAGATCAATGACAACAAAAAGTCCTTTTTTAAATACATAGGGAGTATGAGGAAGGGTAATGTGGGGCTCCTGCATGATATACTAGGCAATCTGGTGCTTGCACCAGAGGAATGAGCAGAACTTTTAACAATTTATTTGCCTCCATTTTTTTGTGCAGGGACCGGGACTCCCTCACCAAGATTTGGGATGGACTCAGGAGAGACTCTGCCAGGCCTAGGGTCAAAGAGGACTGAGTTAGAGAACTTTTGGAGGGGCTGGACATGTTCAAATCAGCAGGTCCAGATGTTCTGCACCCCAGAGTGTTGAGGGAATTGGCAGGGGTTATTGCAGGGCCCCTGTTACAGCTTTACAAGCGCTCATGGTGCTCTGGCCAGGTGCTGGACAACTGGAAGAGGGCCAATGTGGTCCCCATCTTCAAAAAAGGGAGGAGGGAGGACCTGGGCAACTATAGGCCCGTTAGTCTTACTTTGATCCTAGGAAAGCTCTTTGAGAAAATTATCAAGGAGCACATCTGCAAAGGGCCAAGCAGCAGGGATGATGCTCAGGGGTAACCAGCATGGTTTCATTAGGGGCAGGTCCTGTCAGACCAACCTGATTGCCTTCTATGACCAGGTCACAAAATCATTGGATGCAGGTGTCACAGTAGATGTAGTCTTCCTGGACTTCAGGAAGGCCTTTGACACTGTCTCCTACCCCATTCTCTTTAAAAAGCTAGGCGACTGCAGCATTGATGCATATACAGTCAGATGAATAGCAAATTGGCTGAGGGGTCGCACTCAGTGGTGGTGGATGGTTCATATTCAACCTGGAGGGTTGTGAGCAGTGGAGTTTCCCAGGGCCCGGTCCTTGGGCCTGCACTGATCAACTTTTCTATCAGTGACTTGGACAACGGGGTGAAAAGCATCATTTAAATTTGTGTACAACACAAAAATTTGGGGTGAGGTGGGTACACTAGAAGGGAGGGACAGGCTACAGCAGGACCTGGACAGGTTACAGGGGTGGACAAATGAGAATAGGATGGGATTCAATACTGACAAGTGCAGGGTGCGGCATTTGGGCAGTAAGAATCAGGAGCATACTTATAGGCTGGGGAATTCCCTTCTCAAGAGCACAGTGGCAGAAAGAGATCTTGGAGTCATTATCAACTCCAGGATGAACATGGGCTGCCAATGCAAGGACACAGTCAGTAGGGCTAACTGCACGTTGTGCATTCACAGATGCATCACATGCAGTGCCAAGGAGGTGATCCTCCCCCTCTATGTGACACTGGTCAGGCCGCAGTTGGAGTACTGCATCCAGCTCTGGATGCCACACTTCAGGAAGGATGTGGACAGCATTGAGAGGGTCCAAATGAGGGCCACTCACATGATCTGGGGACAGCAGGGCAGACCCTATGAGGAGAGGCTACGGGACCTGAGCCTGTTCAGCCTTCACAAAAGAAGGCTGAGAGGGGACCTGGTGGCCACCTATAAACTTATTAGGGGTGACCAGCAGGGAATGGGAGAGACCTTGTTCCCCTGAGCACCTCCCGGACTAACAAGGAAAAAGTTGTGAGAGAACAGGTTCACACTAGGCATTAGAAGGCTCTACTTCACAGTCAGGGCAGCTAGAGGAGGCTTCATGATTACTTAACTAGACTCATTTGAGCCCAGTTTTCTCTCCTGCCCAGGGCAGGGGATCAGATTAGAAGATCTGCAAGGTCCCTTCTGACCCTACAGCTATGAATCTATGGTTCCATAAAGCTTTCTGTCAGAAAGATCATGCTTCATCCTATGTTCATTTGGTTTCAGACTATATTGCATTGTACTTGAAGTTTTGTCGATCTTGAAAATATTTATACCTAATGTTACAAAACATAAGTAATATCATGGGTGTCTGAGATTACACAGATGCTTAAATTTAATGGCTACATGACTGCAGGGCCATTTTCTTTAGGGAAAAAAATCTGATTTTTGTTTGGTACAATTTACTAAGATTATTGTACAGCTTCACATACATTTATCATTGAATATAAATGGAACAGGAGGATATGTTTCTTAGTTGTATACAAGAAAAAAGAAAACTCCTTACTTTTACTTCCTGAAAGGTCCTATGACTGATTCATTGAAGGTGGATATTTCACATGTTAATTGGGGACTCATGTAGCATCTGACTTATATTTGATAGCACCTGTCATATCATAATTTGGGGGCGGGAGGCAACGCACATATTTTCAATGATATTTTCACAGATAAACCCACAGTGTCTTGCCTTCTATGCAAAATAAACTTTATTAAAATAAATGCCATTATAATTAGGGATGGACCAAAACGAACTCCTCAGATCTGAACAACTTGTAGGGAGGTGGGATGACAGATTCTTTTTCTGAATCCAAATCCACCTTTGAGATTTTAGTCAGATCCCACACTGTAAGGAAATTATTTGCTTGTTAAAAGAGATGCATACGTGTTCTGGGAAAAGTCTAAATTTGGAAGACCTTATAAGAGATAAAAACCCATAGGAATCTGAGAGGGGGCTTGGGCACACAGCACCCTTACAGTGGAAGAATAAGTTTATATACTAGTGCAAACAAAACATACAAATTCACAGAAGTTTAGGGCTGGAAGGGACCTCATGAGATCATTAGGTCTGGCCCTATCCTGTTTAACTTACATGGATCCAGTATAGAGTCCAGCAAGAAAAAAAATCAAGGATAAAACTTCACGGGTGTATGTTTCTTCAGGAGATATCATAGAAGAATTCTATTTCACTTTACATGCCCAAATGGCAGTAACCCAGCCATGTAAGTGCTGTTCTTGGTGCAGTAACCTTGAAAGTGCCTCGATGTACCCCGGGGTTCCACAGTATCCTTGCTGAGAATCACTGCCTTAGATAACTGCTCATCCGTCTGCCTTCTGTAATTTACTGTAACTAAATGTAATGTTATGTGATTTACCTCAGTATGCCAATGTGAAGTGCACCTGGGTAGTGGCATAGGCTCTGAACCTAGTTACCTGTGTGCGTGGATCTATGGAATGCCTTACAGGGCCCCTCCAGATGTGCAGATAAAGACACGATTGGATCTGATGCATGATCCACACAATCACACTTCCTCTCATGCCACACATGCATCAGGATTCCCCTACACCGACAAGCAGCAAGTTCCCATGGCTGGGAGCTTCCTCAGCTGACAGGTCTCCCAGTTGCAGGGCTTCGTCATGGGAGTGTGCACCTGGGAGCCCAATCAGCTGATGAGGCTCCCAGACCCAGGGGAATATCTGACCACATGTTCAATTAATGGTGTGAGAAGAACCAGCCACAAAGTTGTTCCATATTTTTTTGGAATAACTTTGTGGCTTATTCCTCATTTTATCACACTATTAATTGATTGACTGTGTGGCCAGGTCGTAACTTAAGGCATGATTAACTGGTTAATCATGTCTTAAGTGTACATGTGGCAGGGGCCAGAGATGAAGCTAAAGAAGCTAAACAAACTGGTGCTCTAGGTATCTAGAAATGGAGAATTCCTAAACTAATAATAATGTGTAATAATGTAACTTTGGTGTCCTAAATATTTTCCGAGCTCTTTGTATGGGAAAAGAATAGCAGGGCGTAAGAGCCCCAGTCATTGCTTAGCTCACCATTGTGCTAAGCACCATACAAAATAAAGAAACTACAATCTACGTACTAAGTCTGAGGCGTTATTGTGCTAGAAGCTGTATGTCCTCATAGAAACAGCTTCTTTCTTAAGCTGATAAGAGAGAATGTTATTGTTTCCACTTTCCAGATTAGAAATTGAGGCTCAGAGAGCTTAAGAAGCTTGCCCAAGATCACACAGGAAAGTTTGTGGCTCTGCCGGAATCTGCACCTACAGAATGTGTTGCCATAACAACAGGATGGTCGGGAATCATCAAGCTCTTTAAATCCATAGATTTTATGACACTGAAAGTTTCTGATAGGTGCAAGGGAGAAGCAGCCTAAAATTTGTCAAAGGTTCAATCCATATTGTAAAGCTGAATTGCAGAGTGATGAGGAAACCACAGTTTCTTATGAAGACATTTGCTTTAGATACTGAAAAAAATAATTTAGACTTTTCAAAATGACTAAGCTGAGACTGAAATGAGTCCACCATTAACAACAGGAAAGCTTGCATACCTTTTCATTTACAGTTTTAGCACACACACATGCACATGCACGCCCTGTTCTAAATGCTCTAGCAGGTTCCCTTGCATGGAAATTTATATTTAATTTTCCATAGCTCAATTTGTGGAGAGAAAAACACACTCCTTAAAAATCAACTGACATTTAATCAGGCACTTTCACTATTTATGTAATTAAACTTAAATCAAATAAGAAACTATACTTGAATTGCATTACCTTTAAAACATATCTTGTTATTCATACAATTGTTGTACATTTACAGGAAATTAGCAGAACAAAGATAGCAACTCTATCTAGATATAAATATTTAACGCCATGGCAATAAGAACTATTAATTCTCCTTAGGATCTGGTCACCAAGTACAAATGCAGAGCTGACCAGGATTCATTTTCTTACTAAAGAGATATGGTAAAGATAAATTGGGTAAATAATATTCTGAAATGGCAGGAATGTCTGCACAATGCTGATAAAGGAATAGAAATATCAAGAGTATTCTACTCTTATTCACAACACAGAAAAATATTAACTTACTGTGAAATAATGCACTATGCATTTCACTTGCAGTACTAAATAGTAAGTGATTGAGCAACTCCTTTATCAGACGCAAACTTTTAGGAAGCTTTTACCAGTGATGATAGAGAGAGAGATGGGTAATCTGGGTTCGGTGATGTATGTTGTGCTAAACAGTTCTAAAGGATTCCCTCTCAAGGGGAATGAGAAAGATTATTAAGTTAGTCTACACAGAAGGTGAGATTCAGAGAGGGCAATGATTATTTTGTGATTTTTTTTTTTTTTTTTTAGTCTGGAGAAAACAAGACTGAGCTAAGTCCTGAAACAGAAAAGTGTTAAATGCATAATGAGGATGATGATCAACTGTTTTCTGTGTTTTCAGTAAATAATTAAAAAAGTAGAGGGATAAAACTACAAGGGTAATTTAGGCTGCCAATTAGGAAGAACATTCTAAGTATTGTGGTGGTTAAGAATTGGAATTGATTAGCTAAAGAGTGTAGGTTGTAGATTCTGCAGCAATAAAAGTTTTTAAGAATAGGTTGGAGAAACATCCCCCCATGTTGGGTTAGGCAGAAATAGTCTTGGCTTGAGCAGGATGTTGGACAAGATCACATGTTGCCAGCCTGTGGTGCACATCCCAAAAGTGGCATGGGCAGCCTACTTGTATGCCACATGGCAGAGGCAAATAGGGCAGGAAACAAAGCAGAGCAGCAGATTGGGCAGGGAAAGGGGACTGCAATTGACTAAAGGAGGATAGAGGCCTAATTTGTGGCTTGCTTACTACAAAGTTTGGCCCCTGCTGGACTAGATGATTTCTTGACGTCTCTGTCAGTCCTATTTTCCTGTGATTTTTATCAGTGTGAAGGGTTGTCACACAAACTCCATATTGATCACAATGAGGTGCTGTGGGCTCATTCAGTTTTTGTCCTGATAGCCAACTTATAGATGTCAGGCTTAGAAAGAGATCTTAAAAAGGAAAAGCCCAAATGAGTTGTGTGCTAGCTGGGGAAAAAAACCCAAACAAACGAAACAGCAACAACCCAGACTTCTATGGCATCAACTTGGGGCTAGAAATAAACCAGACTTGCCTTTTAGGGACTCCTGGAGGGCGGTAGCTCAATATGGGTTATTGTTGTCATTTGTTCTCAGAGTGTCCACATAAGGAGATCTCTCATATACAACATTTTTAGCCCTGTAAAGCCCTACACAGGCACATAAGTCCAACTGATAGAAGGAGCTGGACCTAGCAATAATTTCAGTAATAGCTCCAGTTACTTTGGTTCAAGATTGGGAGCACTTTGGGGAAGTACTAAGATGACTTGGAGGACACTCTGGACCCAAAAGTTTAGTAGAAGTAGGTGAGGCTAACAGAGGAAAAATTTGAAACACTGTGAAGGAACACCAGCAACTCCCAGTGGGACTCTGGCATTCTAAAATGTTCTCCAACTCTGTGGGAGAAATATGGTGAGATACGACTCTGATCCTAGTCTATGATAAAGTGGCAGTGATAAACCTTAATATACCACCACAGAACCATCCAATAACTGCACTTTGAAATGCAGGTTAATGAACCTTCTCTCTTAAAGGAAGCTCAACAGATCAGGGGTGAGTGGGGTTGAGGGAGTCCTATAAATGCCATACCATTTGCAGAATATCTGGGTAGGAGGACAATGTAGGGTAGTCTTTGTCCACTGCTTTTGACCCCAAATTCATGAAGAAAACAATTACTTCTCTCCATTGCTGGATCTGGGATTTTGAAAAGCAGGGGGTGAGGGGCGGGGTACAGATGCTGTGAGGTATCATCATTTATAACGTGACACATATTTTTTCTCCAGTTGAGGATAAACTAGAAGCTTTACTAATATGCTGGGGGCCTAGCACTTTATTATTCAGTTTAAGATGAAAGCAAAAACAAATATAACTTTATTGGAATGTTCACTAATTTGCTTGACAATATATTAAGTTTAAAAACCACATGTAAGTAGGCAAAATGGTTAAAATATTTTTTCAGTAGTCCTGTAGTCATTATAATTAAACATAAAGCTGTTACTCAGATTCATAAGAAACTCAAAACTATATTTTGTTTTAACAGTGTCTCCAAAACTTCACTGTCAGTCATTACTACTCTTGAGTTAAAGTTTTTAGCTAGGGGTAAAAGCAGCTGGCAGGGCTGTGAAATAGAATAGCCATGAAGTCATCTGACTCCCTCAGGGTTGCCTGACTAGAAATGCCACTGCCTTCTCCACCATGAAGTTGGTTTTAAAGTTTGACTGGAGCAGTCATAAAAGGTAGGTGCAGTTGCACCTCCCACCCTAGATTTACCTGTGCTACTCTCCCTTTTTTTTAACATGTCATCCATGTGCTTCTAAAGCTTCTTCAGTCCCTCTCCACCATTTGTAGATATCCTCCCCAGGTATGGACATAATAGTGCCCCTGTAAAATGTTCTATGGCATATCAGTATGTTCTTTTGACACTAAATAACACTATGAGGTATCCTGTATCTGTTCCTTTACAGTCTGGGGGGTGAAGGACACTGTTGATGAGCTGGTATAATATGCCTGCAAGATAAAGCTTGCCAAAACAGAGTTTTATGTCACAGGTTATGTAGGAGACATGTATTCTGTGGAAAAAGTAAGACCGTGAAACTCCATATGCCACTTTCAAATGGACAGTCTTGTAGAGTGTTTTAACCAGACTTTGTAAACAATGCACATGAAAGTCATTGTCCAGGCAAAATCTTTGCCACTGGGACCAGCTGTTTCCTACTCTTTTGAACTGAAATATGAGACACAGTTTTGGGATATCTTAGATCTCATACTGGATATGTAGGAAAACAGGACCTAAAGAAGAGAATGTATGTAGTCTGATAGAAGCTTTAGGCCTTAGGCACTTTTGCAAAGGATAATGTCATGCCAAACAAGGACCGGATGTAATAAGTGCTTACCTGTGCTTGTTTAAACCCAGGAGTCAAACACTGCTATTCTTTCCTAGTATTGACTCAAGCCAAAGGCTTCTGATATAGTGCAGAAGGTGGGACTTGTAATTTCTGAATATAAGCAATCTGTTTAAACAGCACATAATCCCTTATCTAAATCAGAGTTAAGATTCCTTATCTTGTTCAAGACAGCCTATATAAGTAGGGGTCAGACTAGATGGCCTGCTCTAGGCCCCTACTGACCCTAGATACTATGATACTATGATACTTAACTACCAAATGAGTATCAATTAAGAGCAAAAAATTGGGGAAACACCTTACCTACTTTGCAAGAGAATACATGAGGTTGTAAAGTGGGGATTCTGTATCTTTCTAGAGTTATGGAAGAATGGACAAGCCTTATAATACTCTTACTGAAACCAGAGGTACCACATGCTCTTTGATTGGTTCCACGATGGCATTATGTTGAACAATAGCTACCGAGCAGGAAGTAGTGAGGGTCTGAGCTGGGAAGTAGAGAAAGGGTAGTTCCAGGGAGGACAGAGTGAAGTTCAAGGAAGGCCAGAAGGAACAGCAGTGGCATAATAAAGACTGTTTGGAGGTGAGCTGCCTGTTGTACTGTTTGGAATGTCAGCAGTATGACTCCCACCACTTTGAAGAAGAAAACACCTCTATTCCTAGGACCTGAGTAATGGAGAAGCTGTCTGAAGTGAGGGTGCTATGCGTTGCTGGGGAAGCCAGGGAAAGAGAATAGCCAGGATTCAAAGCTAGAGGCTTGCCCTTTGGAAAGCCATGCCAGGGGTCTTTTGGGAGAAGGATACCCAACAAGGGTCAAAGGGAGCAGGAGGGCGCGTAAACCCCTATGGCTCACTAGGAGCATCCGGGAATGTCTCCTTGCTAAGAGGGAGGCATACACCAA
>JAGPOW010000261.1:167125765-167163557 GCA_030014935.1 Caiman crocodilus | reverse complement strand
TCCTCCTTATCACTGCAGCTGGGCATTTTTTCACATAACAGTCTCACAGTCTCCTCTTTTATTATGTCTTGGGAGGATGGTTCGAGGCCGTTCTCAACAAATTGATATGGTCTTTGTGCAAGTTAGTCTAAGATGCAGAGATTAAACTGACTAACAAGTGAACAGACATTTACTTTTGATTCAGAAAATGCAGCCTCATGCCTGCAGTGACTCAGGCCAGAAGTGTGGGAGGGGGTACTGTTCTCTGGCATATAACCAGCATGGACTGTGTATTTGCTTCATCTTCCTGCTGCCCCTGAAGACTCTTGGATTTGCAGTCCAGAATCACAACAACAGGACTCTGCAGGGTTGCTCATTACTTCCTCTTCCTGCTTCCAGATGCCTCTGGGATTTGTAGTGCATAGTCACAGCCAACAGTAAATTTAGCTGAGCAGGGCAGTTCTGTACTTGAGGGAAGAAGGGGGTTTAATCCCCCTCCTGGCCCTGGACTCCATCTAGTATTTGCCTGGGAAGGAGCAGTCTCTGATCCCCTGCCAACCCTTCTCTGCTGGAGCAGGCAGCACAGCCCATCCAAGCCCAGGGCTGCAAAACATACTGGGATTCTGGGGAACTGTGATTTAACTTGAACCAGGAAGGGGTCTAGGACAGAAGTTTATAAACCATTTTACCCAAATCAGTTAACATTCTGCTAGATTTATCTTAAACTAGTTTCTTCCAGTTTTAGCCATTTAGAAACTGATTTATGTGCACTGAACTTTTGTTCTGTAATGAGTTTAAACCAGTTTCTTATGACTTAAATTGGTGTATGTGTAACTTCTGTTCCTAGCCTCTGCAGATGCACTATATATGAAGCTATACCTGCAGATCTCTCTCATGCTAGAATCCTTAAAAAAAACACTAACTTCTATACTATCAGTGGTCCATATCAGTTTCTGATGATACTTTCCATGGAGTGATTTTAAAGATTGGTTGGCCCTCCAGCCATGAGAGCAGTATGCCATATCATCCCCAGATGATTTGAACATTTACAGCCAGGACTGGGAGGCCTAATTAAATTAAATAGGTGTTGAAATGGAGTGTGATGTGCAAGTGTAAAGGAGCCAGCTTATATCTGTATTACCAAGCTATCAACTTATGTAAATAGGCTATACCACACTTCCCAGGAAACCTTCCCATGCACAAGCCCACCTCTTCCTCGAAGTCAGCCTGTAACAAGGGAAACTTAGCCCTGTTACAAAGAGGAGGGGGCCAGGGAAGAAAAGGTAGTGAGGTCTCTTTAAGGCCTGAACCTCTGTAGGGGGTGATTATCTGTTAAAAAGAGGGATCCAGCTAGTACCAATGGGTTGAAGAAGACCCCAACTGTCACAGGAAGCCTCAGCTGGACAGGAAAGTGTGAGCAGCTTTCAGTAGAGAGCAGGAACAGGGACTCAGAGAAGGAACAAGGCCAGGCCCTTGGCCAGGGTTCCACACTGGCAAAGGTCAGCTTATGGTCACCCAGCTGCAGGACCCAATAAGGGAAGGAGAGTAAAAAATTAAGCACACCTGTGCCCAGGGAGAAGGAGGCCCAGTTAGTTGACCAGGCAGGTGTGTGACCAGCTGACATATAAACTCTCTCCAGACCAAAGGAAGGGAACTGGCCATGGAGGTGGAGGGAGATAGAGCACCACAGGGAGGCAAGAGTTGAAACCCTCTGGCTAGATGAGCTGATGCCTGAGCAGGGGGGTATCTGTCAACCCAGAATGAAGGAGCAAGTGCCTGGGAAGTACCAAAGACCTCTTTTCCTCAACCTTTTTTTCTTCTTTTTGTGCCTTGGAAGACCATGGGAAGGGGACACAAAAAATGTAGAGCAGTTTAATGTTCACCCTGGAGAAGCCCCAGTGGGGCTGAGTATGCCCAAACAGACTAAAAAGAGTTTGTGATGACACCAGAGGGGATAGGGAATTGTGGTACCTCAAGGACCATGAGAACCCAGTATGGGCCTGCTTTCTGGGGAGAGAGTAGGTTCTTCTTTTTCCTGCTGGTAACAAAAGTAACACCCAGTGGATCAAAGTGGTTGTGAGAGGAGGACATAGAGTGCCAAATGTATTGAGGGTTTTTTTTTTCTTGTGGGTTTTTGTTGTTGTTGGGGTTTTTTTGGCCTTACCTTGATGGTTTTGGGAGGCGTGAGAGAGACTTAGGAGGGGGGCCAGAACCCTGACTGGTCAGAGTCTAGAAAAAGACAGGACTAAAACAGCCTGGAGCCTGAAAGGGCTGAAAATCCACCCACCAGCAAAATGGAACAAGAGAAAGAGAGAGGGATCAAAGCCCTGTGCTGCTCTGTCAGGCTTGGGGCTAGGGACATGGACAGGGTAGGGAGACAAGGTACCTACAGCCTGGGCTTAATTCCTTAAAGATAGTTTCTCAAAAAATTCTCAACACCAAGACATGGCAGGAGAGAAAGAAAAAGGGGGCCAGACTAGGGGACCAGAATATGTAGACCACATTACCACCCCTCTCCAAGGGGTTTCCTATGTGTCTTCAGAGTGTAGACAGTGGAGTCCTGGCATTGTCATGTATTCATTGGCTGACTAGAGGTTGGAGTCTGACCAGTATCTAGTTGTTTGTTTGGCAACTAGGGGAACTGGCAGTTAGGACCATTATGTTAATGAGTTATTATGGGTGGCTGGGATAGTTTGATTTGTATGGTCCTAGCTGCGATTGACTTTGATTGGCATTGCTTGAGAAAGTACTGATTGGATGTGCACATGATTGACAGGTGGTGTGGTTTGAACATTATAAAACCTGTCCAGTGTAGGAGCCAGCACTTTTGGGGCTCGCCATCATCGGAGTTGGAGCTCGTTGAGACCTGCTCTGTTTTGCGCTGTCTCCCTTTTTTGCCTGGTTCATGGATTCATAGACATTAGGTCTGAAAGGGACCTTGGAAGATCATTGAGTCCAGCCCCCTGCCCAAAGGGCAGGAAGTCTTGAGGGGTCATAGGATCCCAGCAAGATTGACATCCAAATGTCTCCTGAAGGCATTCAAAGTAGGTGCTTGAACCACCTCCGGCTACAGTCTATTCCATATCTTGGGGGCTCGGACAGTAAAGAAGTTCTTCCTTAATCCAGTCTGAAATGGTCACAGAGGAGTTTGTGATCATTTAATCTTGACATCCCTTGGGGCGTTCTGGTGAACAGACATTCCCCCAAATCCTGATGAGCAGCCTGAGAAACTTAAAGGTGGCCACCAGATCACCCCTCAGCCTGCGCTTTTCCAGGCTAAAGAGTCCCATAGCTCTCAGCCTCTCATCATAAGGTCTGTTTTCCTGACCTCTGATCATGTGCATGGCTCTCCTCTGGACTCTCTCAAGCTTCTCCACATCCTTTTTGAATAGTGGAGCCCAAAACTGGATGTGGTACTCCAGCTGTGGCTTCACCAAGCCCGAGTACAAGGGGAGAATGACGTCCTGGGATTTGCTTGAGAAACATCTATGGATGAAAGCCACTGTTTTGCTCACTTTACTAGCTGCAGCATCACATTGAAGGCTCATGTTCATCTTGTGGTCAATCATAACCCCCAAGTCCCTTTCGTCCAAGGTGCTAGCCAGTGTAGCACTGAAAAGCCTTTAAGCATGCTGCGGGTTTTTCCTCCCAAGGTGGAGAACCTTGCATTTTTCAGTGTTAAATGCCACCAGGTTCTCATTTACCCATTTCTTGAGCCTGTTGAGGTTAACCTGGATTACCTTCCTGTCATTAGCCATGGATGCTTTACCCCAAAGTTTGGTCTCATCGGCAAAGTTGGCCAGTCTGCTTCTGACACCAATGTCCACATCATTAATGAAGATGTTGAACAATATAGGCCCAAGGACAGAGCCTTGAGGAACCCCACTGGTAACAGGTCACCACTGGTGTGTGCATGTGCAACTGATTTAGTAATTGAGTACTCGTGTTTGTGGACCCCATAGTTTAGTGACTGTGGAGTGAGTGAGAACAGTATGTGTTGGACAGTGTTTGGGAGCAATGACAGAGGGGTTCTGAGCACTTGCCAGCCACTCAATTGCTTCTGCGTATCACATCAGTTGGGTTAAGTATCACCTACCCCTTTTCTGAGGTGCTTAATACCCACCTGCATGTGAGGGACCAGCACAGAAATTACCAGGGGTGTGAGGCTGCAGAGCAGGCCTTCCCTGCCAGTCACCTTTCTAGGGTGACAGACGGCCCCCTATGGCGACAGACTGGTGTGGGGTTCTTTATCTGTTCTATAGTTTAACTGGTTATAGCACTGTATACTGTCCGTATACTGTTGTGTTTGGCTTTGTTGGTTCTTGTCTTACTACACTTGTTAAACTTTACAGTCATGTAGGGGTTTGCCCGATATTTTGCACCATTGGTCAGTGCCAGGCAGTAGGCCAATTTCCAGAGGGATTTAACTCTTTTGTGTCCCTTGAATCTAACAGGGAGTTTGGTGAGGTATAGAGGCTTAACAACCCTCTGTATTATGTGTTTGAGAACATGGGTGGGTGCCTGAAGTGGTCCTCAGGCTTCTCTGCTTTGTTGTGGTGTACCTGCCTTCTTTTTTCCCCTGCTCTTCAAGAGGAGCCCCTTATTACATAGCAACAAAATGGGTGAGCAGATTACTGGCAAATGTCAGCTTAATATGTTTTCCTCAGACCTGGTAAGGCTCATCTGTGCCTCCAATTCTTGTTCTAGATCCTGCCTGGACTCCTGTTCCAGCCCCGCCCCCTATAGATTCATAGATGCTAGGGTCGGAAGGGACCTCAATAGTGGATCATCGAGTCCAGCCTCGTGCCCAAGACAGGAAAAAGTGCTGGCCTAGGTTTATTCTTTGGGCTCTGGTTCTGGCTTAGGGCCCTGGCCTTCACCACTCAGTTTCTGACATTCGGTCCTTGAAGGAAACCGGTTTGATGGTTAACCCAGGTAAATGCTAAATATAGAACAAGGAGGCTGTCTATTTTGAGTGCCCGTTGGAGAAAGTCAGGTTTGAACTCTCATTGATGGCATTCAGGACTTACAATTCTATTCAGCTTCAGTCACAAAGAAACGGATACAATGACTGAGGAGGCTATTACAGGTTTTCAACCGGACTTGCCACGATAGTGCTCCCCTTTCCAATCAGATTAAACACAGTAGCCCCAGCTGAGACTGCAGATCAGGGACTATAGAAAAGCTTTTTTTCCCCATGTCTGAAAGACTGTAGAAGGGACCAGTATTCTACAGCCTTTATTTTTCAAAAGGCTTTGTTCTTCAGCCAGATATTTTAGAATTGGGGTTAAAGGTACTGTTACCTAAGATGGAGGAAGAGGAATAGCTAGAGCTGGATATAAGATGAAAGCTATTCCCCTACAAGATGTGCTTGAGAAGGAAGACTTGTATTTGTTTGAGCTATGGATTTGGCTATAATCATCTGGAAACTGTTCAGCTCCCCTTCTGATAGTTTGACTGTGATGAAACAGTGATGCATTGCCCCAAATAATGCAGTGGTATTTATCTCTGCACATATACTTATTCGTAACATAACCTCATGCAAGGAAAGCAACCTGGGTTATTCAGGTCTTTCACTTCAGGCAGATATCTGCTAACATTGTCTGATAAATGAGAGGGAGTGTGTGGTGAGATGCACAAACTCCACTCCGGCTAAAAAACTGCACGGCAAGCCCAATCACCCTACCCTATCACACCTGCAATGTTTCTAGCATGGTAGGTTATTTTCAGTGGGTAGAGCTCATAGCAGTTATGTGGGCTGGGAGGGGAAAGGAAGGGAAGAGGATCTGTTTGGTGTGGGGAGGGACTAGATCTGTTGCCTGCCAAAACCTTACTGAGTTTAGGTAGGCTTGATTTGGAGTTAGTGGGTGCGTCTCTGATTTGCTTGCAGTGACTCGCCTGTTGGTGCTTAGTCACAATGGCTTCTGGCCCTATCTGGAGGGGGATAGGAAAGTAAATATGTTGTGTCCTTGGGAGTAATTCAAGTAAAAGGTGTGTGGTATTGAAGAAATTTGTGTAATTTTAGCAGCTTGTCAAAGTGTCAGAGTCCTTGGACTGGGACAGTGAACGCCTGCATTTTTTTTCTGTTTTAAACAACGTGAAGTGCGCTGTTGATGTTAGCAAATGTAACATAATCCTGGACTTTAATTTAGTCACTTGGTATTTTCTCTCCCTTCATTTCTTAATAAAGTGTAGGACATGCAAAATTGTGTCCAACATTTGTAAAACAACCCACAGTCACATTGGCCTTTAAAGTTGTTTAAATGAATTTCTTTTTTTCCTTTTGTTAATCTGTTAGAAAGACTTCTCTTCTATAGCAGCTGAAACATCTTCCTTGGTTCAGTAGTCTGCTTTATAGCTGGCTGAAATGGTTCAGACAAAACAGTGTTTCTGGCCACTCATCTGTGCTAATTAACCATGGCCCATCTTTAGAAGAGAAACCTTTTTTAGGAAGACGTTATGAAATGTTCAAACCTACTAGTGTAGTGAGTGTTTCGTTTCAGTATTTTGGTCTTGGTTGATGAGACAGTCGCCTCTTTTCACATTTCTAAACCATTGTTCAGACTCAAGAATTTTGTCCATGCTAACATAAGCAGCAGCTTCCTCCATCGCATGCTAAGAAAGGACTGCCAAAAGCACAGTTATAAATAGAAACTCCAGTGCAGGAACAACCATAGGATGGTAGCTGCTTTTGGTTTGATTTCTTGGAGTAAGAAATGCCACTGAAGTCAAGAATGCTTCAAAAGTTTTGCACTTCTTTTTTCAAAAGTTTTCCCAGAGTTATTTTATTATCTGAGACAGACTGAAGATTTTATTTACCAGAATTTACCAGTTCGCCTAGGTTCTAATGCTCTGATGAAAAGCTTGTGCAGACCTGGCATACTGTCAACGCCGTTAAAATCTTATCCCTAACTCTGTCAAAAGATGTCCTTTTGCTCAGCACTCCTTCTCATGAGGATGTGAAATGCCTCAGAGGACTTAGTCTTAGTTACTAATAAAATGCCATGGTTTTAATGACACGTTGGTTGAGCTACATAATGACACAAGAAACAATATTTTGGTTTTCTTAGCTTCCTGTGTTAAGAGCCATTAGGTGATTTTGTTTACTTTGTTACCTGCTCATTGGTTTAATTGCAAAATGCCCTATATGACACAAACTGTGGGCGCATCTACACATGCCATTAATGTGACATGATAAACTCTGGCGTAGTTTGCGATGGAGTCAGTTGCTCTCAGATGCAGCATCTGCACATGCGCCTGGGTCTGCAGTAGTTTTAGCCAGAGCAAAGCAGCCCCTGGCTCTGGCAGCAGGCTGAGAGGGGAGGGGGGTCAGCCCTGGGCTTTGGATGATGGGCTTTGTGGGGTGGAGAGGCTGGCTGGGGTATGAGAGCACCAAAACTGTGGAGCTGTGGCTGACCCACAAAGCTTAACGCAGCCCAAGGCTGATCTTCCCCAGCTCAAACTGTTGCAGTGCTGGTCACTGCCCACACACGCAATTCTGCACAGTAAATGGCTCAGTCATAAGATAGTACTGTTTCCAACAGTACTTTCTTATAGAAGAGTTAGTTAATTTAATGTACCCTAATGCATGTGTAGATGATGCTGCTTTACTGTGGAGCTAATTAGTCAACTCCACAGTAAAGAGCACATGTAGATGCACCCTGTTGTTCATAAGTTATGGCACAAGACCCTAAGTAAAAATGCACATCTTTGGACCATAATGCATGGAGTATTTCTCTCTCTCAGATTTTAACTACCAAATATAGGTGAAATTCACTTCTGAATTTGGTTATTTGGTGGACCATGGTGTGTCCATGTAATATTTGGTTATATTTCCATGGTGTTCCATCCTATTATGATTCAAAGATATAATAATACTGATGATTTTTTTGGGGAGGGGGGGAGGGAGGAGTGAATTAATCACTCTCTTTTAAAATAAATCTCCATTTGACATAGAGAAAGCATTACATCTTTTCCAAAACATATCACCTGAAGCAGGCAGACTTGAAGAGCTTTTTTAGCCATACCAGAAATCTCTGGTTCCTCACTTACCTCAGTTATTATCTATGAGACCTTGAACATACTTCTCTTCAAATAAAGCATAGGTAATGACTGCTAAACATACAGACTCCTAGCCACAAGGAATGAAGATAAATGAACTCTTTCCCAAGCCCTTATGAATTAAAAACATTACGTCTCCAGAATTAATCTCTGTAATACCTTTTTTCTCATAGAACTATAGTATTATTGTTTATTTGATAATGTGATCATATGCTTTACTTGGCTACAAGTAATAAATCATTTTAAGTTGTGCGTGAATAAATAGCTGCCTATAGGAGGGAAGTAACATCTGATGTGATAATTCAGAGCTGGTGTTAGGATGGTACACAGCACTTAACAGTTCAGGAAAAGTTAGAGCATAAGGATGACTAGAAAAGATGGATACTGTGACTGAAAAGTTTGCATATTTTCAGCTGCAACTATAACATTACCACAAACGGCTCTGGGTTGTCTTGGGAAATGTTGGTTAGAGCTACCGAAGTGAGCTGTTCCCAAGTGAGTCCCCATTGGCCTATCTCTTCCAGGTTCACAAGTTTCCTGCTGTATTCCTGAAGGTCTAAGTTTGCAAGAAAGAAAGACTTTTGTTGTTCATTTCTGATGCTGCATTCATCACTGAAAGCTCCGCTCTGTAATATTGCAGACACTTCTGTACGGTAAGCGGTCAGCTGAGATCACTATGAAGAAACGGTAAGCTTCAGTATGTTTAAGGAAGTGCCCTCTTACCCCAGAGGAAAAGCACAGCTATGCTAGCTAAGGATGGTCCAAGGCAGAAATAGCTATCTTTACAGAGAAGACCTAGTTTTTTTCATGGGAAATAGGATATTTTAATGCATTGTCATGATGATTTTCATATACGGTCACAGGAAAAATACTGTCTTTTCTTTTACAAATGAATGTGCCCTATGGTCAGATATACTCTAAGAAAGTTGACAGAGACCAAAATAACTATTTTCACTTTCAGTGAAATTGTCTACTTTGGGTCACCTTGAGAATTTCTTATTCCTGTTAAGCTTAGTTTTCCTCCCAATCAATTATACAGAGAAGTAATTGATTTTATATCAATGAAGTTACACTGGCATAAAAGCAATATAAATTGGTGGAGAATCACACCTCTTGATTTTCAAGATCATCATTTTTAAAGTGTGAGTTGTCCTGGAAGAATTCAGGACCTGAGCATGTACTCTTTTCCACTCTTAAAGATAACATAAAATATTCAAATGTATTTTCATTTTTGGGGAAACTGGTCAAACAGTTTTTGCTGTTTTTAATGGTAATATGTTTTCTGGGTCTTTTTGGAAAACACTCTACAAGAAGAACCATAGCCAGTTACCAGGTTTAAAAGTAGCTCGAGGATGAGTAAAGTCCTACTTCTTTCATTTAAGTGAAGCTGCTAAAAGAAATATTTTTAAGTGTTCTAAGAGAAGTCAGTTGAAATCATGCATTGGGAATGGTAACAGTTCTTTGGAGAGATTAACAATGTGGAACTAATAAAATAAAAGCCATAAGTCTTGATTGTCTTTCCATTGAAATCAGGCCTTTAAGCATATGGTGATTTCCCTTTAGGCAAATGAATAGTCACTGTGCTATCAGTTCTGGCAATTTAACCAGATAAGTGTTTTCCTTTTGTGACTAGTCTCCCCCTCCTAGGATTTTAACTAGTGTGCCTGGGGTTCATGGCACGAATTGTGAGAAATCTAAATATACTTACCTGAAGAGGCCCATTGACTTTGGGCCAGATCCAGAAAAGGAGTTTGATCTGGAGATCAAAACTGTGAACGCCTGAATTCTGTGAGCTTTTGACATTTTATTTGCCCAAAACATCTACTTCTACATATGTCCAGAGCTTCTCTATTTGGGTAGGCTGAGTAGCTTGGTGCCTAAGCTCCGTGTAAGTCCAGATTTTCAAAGGTATTTGAATATTTAAAGACATAGTTTAACAGTTGTAGGATTTCAGGAGTGATGTGTGAGATAAATACTCAATTTTAAGGTTTTGTAATTAAATTAAATAAAGTGGATTTGTAAAACAGATTTACAGAAACTGAGTCTATATATACACATGTCTGTAAGAGACCTAAAAAGATTATGAATATCAAGGAATAGACTTTAGCTCATTCTCTGCTTTTTTAAAATTCTGTGGGACAAAGAACCCCTCTACTTGTAACAGGTATTGCACAATTAACTAGTTGAGTGCAGTTAACTGGAGACCAGTTACACATGAAAAATAGCTCCCATAATGAAAAGCTCTGACCAGCTATGAAGTTAGACCTCATATGTGACCTAAATTTATAGCTGGCTGCTATTGAGCTTTAATTTGATGTGTAACAGGGTCTCCCCTGCAGCTGGGAGCTTTGGGAGCTTTCAGGGCTCCCAGCCCAAGATGTACCATGCCCGGAGTAAAACCCCCAGACTCTGGGGATCATGGCTGCCCAGGGATCAGGCTCCCTCTGTACCAGCAACAAGGCGTGATGAAATCAGATGTGCTACCCTACAATCACGCACATGTGGCTTGGCAGGAGGTGTGACAGTGAATCAGTCATTAGTTCTCATTGTACTTTCATCTGCACATGTACAGAGGCCTGAAACAATAGTAAAATGCAGAAAGATTTGTGTTTGTTAGAAATGTCACCAAATCTACAGAATATTCAATTGATTACCATAAAACTGTGGTGAACTGGGGGAGGGGAATGGTGGTATAGGTGGGGGCAAGAAGGCTGTAGGTGGAAGAAGTGGGGGGACAGAGGGCAAGGGAGTTGCCTACCATCCCCCAGATACCTGACCCCTAGCTACTTCTTTCCCTGCTGTAGCAGCAGAAGGGGGCCGTATTTAAGACAACCCTACAATAATTAGATTCTATACCTGGAAAATTATAACAAATAGATACACTTTCCATGTATAGAATTGGGGGTCATCTTAAATTCAAGGTCAGCTTAGATTTGAGTAAATATGGTAGTCTCTTTTTAGAATAGGATTATATGTCAAATGAGAGTAGTGTTGGAATTTTGCACACTAGACAGTTGCTCACACTTAATATGTTATTTGCAATGGACCTAAATATAAGAGCACCAGAAACACTTAATTCTTAATGCAGAAATATATAGTAAGGAAATCCAATTGCGTATGTGAATATATGGATTGATTCTAGTTTATTCATAAATATATGAATAATTTTCAGTACAATTCAAATAGGGCTGCGTGAAGCTTCGGGTGGTGATTCAATTCAGAAGAGATTCAACTTGATTCGGTGACCGAATCTCCAAATCTGAATCAAATCAAGGGATCAATTTAAAGGTCTGAATTGATTCAATGCTCTCCAAATCTTCAGAAAAGATTCAGAGAATTTTGATGATTCAGGCAGTCCCTGGTGGCTGCAGCAGGGAGCTGCAACTCACTCCGATAAGTACTAGAGGTGGGGGAGGGGACCATGGGGGGACCCCTGCCAGCCCCCCTGATACCCTGCTGGGTGGGGGGGTAATCCCTGGCACCTCCCACTGTCCCCCACTGCATGGGGGGATCTACATGAGCCCCCACAACTGCCCACCTTGCTCACCCAGCCCCCCCATGACCCAGCCCTCCCACAAACCCACCAGACTCACTGTTCCTGCTGGTGAGGGGCAATCCCTGCTGCTCCCCCACTGCCCCATGCAGTTTGGGGGCTCTGCATGGGCCCTCAAATACCTGATGCAGCTGCAGGAACGGTGAGTCCCAGGGCTTTCCTCAACATTTTTTTTCTCAAATGGCCAGAGCTGGCCAGGGCAGGGCACCCATGGGGAGGCTGTGGGAGCAGTCAGGGGACTCATGCAGAGCCCCCCATGCAGCATGGGGTAGTGGGAGAAGCAGGGATTGCCCCCTGCCCAGCAGCACCCACTAAGCCAGGGCTTTTTTTTTTAATAAGTGCTGGGAGCTGGGGCAGCCATTGCCGGACTAGGAGAGAGAGCTTGGCTGATTTGGAGATCTGGCAGAAGCTGAATCTCCAAATCAGATTCTGCTGAATCAAATGGGGACAGTGATTCGATTCGGTGATTTGAATCACTGTCCCCCAGATTGGCCAAATCCAAATCTGGCAAATACTAGCTGCTTTGTATAGGCCTACACTTCAATCATGTAGTTAACATTTTATCTTTAGAATTTTTCTAAGCAGATAAGTTACTCTAAATACTATGTATTTAATGACCTTTGTTAAAAAAAAAGGTGTTAGAGGGGAGAAATATATAATTTATGTGACAAAAGCAATCATACCAAGTCATGCAGGTATTACTGCATGCTTTCAGATTATGACTTTATATATAGGGTAATTAGAGCATAATCATTAGAAATATGCAACTATCCTGTAATTAAGATGGATTAATATCTATGTTTTATTGAAGTTTATTGAACTAATTCCTTCCCTTATATTTATGTAAGGTTTGAGTCTGCTTTTGTCAAAAATAAAAATACAGCAGAAATAAGAGGATAAATGAAGCACATTTTAGATAGCACAGGGTTTTTTGTGGAAGGGCTTAAAGTGCTTTCTTTGAGGCATCATTATTTTCTCTCATAGGCCTGTAATGGTTTCTACCTAACAGGGTGACTGCAGTACCCCCTAAGGGCCACTCATATTCTGACTCTGGTTCCTCCTTTTGGGCCTCTTCTTCTTGACTGCTACACCTTGATGTCAAAAATGAATGGATTTGGGGGGCTGCCTTCAGATACCCAGAGTTTGGCTTTCAGTGCCTTGTCTCATCCTGCCCCCTGCCAGTCAGCTCACCCTCATAACCTAACTTTAGCAGGTGTCTCTTTCTCTCTCTGTCTCTCTCTCCACGAATTGGATGCCTGGACTTCCTGGCCATGTCTCTCTTTCAGGACCCCAGTCTGAGAATGTTCTTCGTTCAGATCGTACACATACCATTCATGCATAAAGGTAAGAATTTGTAAGTTTCTGCATGAGTGTCATCTAAAAAAGTTCTACACACAAATGCTAACATGATCAGGGTGGTGCACTGACATACTCACAAGCTTGATTTCTTCTTAATCAGTCACAGACATCCAAATAAATTTAAAAGCAGTGGAAATGCATGCTCTCTTCCTCCATCCCATTCTTTTACCAGATACTTTCTTAAGGGGCTTTCCAATCGCTTGAATCAAATATTTAGCAACACTCAAATTCAAATGTGGTCCATCTCATCATTTAGATCTACACCAGTGCACTTCAAAAGAGATACAGTATTCCAAATACTCTTTTCATACATTTTATACTGTGTAACACAATGCTGCTGCCTTCCTCTGTCATCTCAAGTGCATCTTCACCACTGCTACATGGGACTTGGTTCTCTTTGGGTTGATATCTTGGGGAAGAGCCAGTAGGGATTCCTATTGACTTGACATAGTGGACAAGAAAACAGAAAAGGTACTGTTCAAACCTACACTCTGGTCATACTTATACCTTTGTGTCTACATGGGACATTTACTGGGCTGTTGACTAATTTAGCTGTGCAGTAAATGTCTTGGTATCTACACATGTGCCTCTATTAGGCTGGAGTAAGCTAATTTACTCTGCAGCAGGATAGTTCTTGCAAATACAAATACTGTGGAGTAGAATACTCTGCAGCAGCACATGTGTAGATGCTTGAGGGGCTGGCTAGGGTACAAGGGTGCTTCAGTGCAGGGGCTGCCTGCAGGCTGCAGGCCCCATGTTGAAGCTCCCTTATGCTCCAGCCAGGCCCTCCACAGTACATTGAGCCAAGGTTGGCAGGCTGACCCCTTGTCTCCATGTTAGTTGGGGCAGCTCCACCCCAGCTCCAAATGCTGTAACATAATAGTACGTGTAGATGTGCCCCCTATAGAGGATAGTCACAGGCATGAACAACACTATCAATTTCATAATTCCTCCTCTTAAGGAGAAGGAACGCTTATGTACTTGCATATTTGTATTGCTTAACTATTTGAAATTGCTTTTGTTTCTGTCTTTTTTTGTACCCTTCTTACAAAAATGGGGGCTTTTAAAATCTGCAGCGGTATAAATAACAAATAACATATGCTATTTAAACTGCATTTGAGTTTTCATTTGGGAACATTTTAAGTAATCTGCTTTTCATGGTAAGATGGCATGTATACAGCCAGTAGCTGACATAGGCAGTGATCAATTCTGTCACCCTGCTCTGATTGCAAGGTAGAAATATAAGCAAATACATTTGACTGAATAGCAAGTACCCCCTGCCTGTGATTTTTCCTTTGAGATCATTCATATGAGTCAGACAGCTGTTTTGATAGTCTCTGAACTGGTAATTTTTAGCATCAGTAATAGGCAGTTTCTTCCAATATACACCAATCTGCAGATGCATGCAGGTAGTTTTTGTATATTTCAAAAGTAGTCCTATCAACAACCCCCACCTTGTTGGGTTTTTTTTTAGCAAGCTAGAAAAAGGCTGGGCTTGTGGTGGGGGGGTTGTTTTGCTTTTTACGGTCTACTTATTTTCTTCAATAACTCTGAAGATGTTATCAGAGACATAGCCACATTGGTTAATGTTTTTTATACAATTAAGATTTTGATTCAGAAGTCCATAAAGTAGGTACTATACCTAAGCATCCTACAGTTACCATATTTACCCAAATCCAAGATGACTTCAGGGTTAAGATGACCCCTCCCCATATCTAGACATGGAAAATTTATGAATTTATTTTAATTTACCATTATAGAACCTAATTATTGGAGGGTCATCTTAAATGTGCCTCCCCCCCTCAAGTACTGGCAGGGAGGCAAGCAGCACCAGGCTGTGCGAGATTCAAATGGACTGACCCCTTTACTTTAGCCCCCCAACATATGGCTGCCTGTTTCTTCACCATTTGCCCTCCTCCTTCCCCCCCCATGGTACCTGTGAACCTTTGGACACCCCCCACTGCCACCTGCCCCTTCTGTAGTGCTTGCATTTCCTGCACCTTGCCCCCTGACACTTTCCTCCCCTGGTACACCCATCTAGCATATCCAACTAGTTGCTCTCAGTTGTGGCTCTCCCTCTTGCTCCGCTCTGGTCTGGGCTGGGGCATGGAGTACATGGTGGCTCCAGCCCTTGCCCAGTCAGGGAGCAGCAGCTCTGGCCCAGGGACTGGGCTGGAGCCAGAATCAGGGTCAGAACGGCCGCTGCTGCTTCCTGGCTTGTCAGGGGCCAAAGCTAATGCTGGAGCAGGAGCCAGAGCTGCTTCTGAGTAAAGGGACGGGAGCACAGGTGGTGGGGGAAGGGGGTGGAAGAGGCATTACAGGGGGCAGGCAAGGGAGTGGAGGCTATGGCTCTGACCCCAACTGGGTCAGTGCTGGGTTTAGAGCTGCAACTTTTTGCCCCCTGCCTAGTGCTCAAAACCAAGACAATGAGCTTTTTTCCTCCACCTGTGTTGAAACTGAGGGGAAAAAAATGTGTCTTGGATTCAAGGAAGAACAGTAAGTGCTCCAGTCTAGAACTAGATCCATGCAAACAAATCTCTGCTGCCACACAGAGCTCCACTGACTTTACTAGTGTGTCATAGGCCTATAACATGCTGATGATAGGACCGGGGGCCAAATCAATGAAATTCAACAAGAGAGAGCAAATGAGATGTGTGATCATAGATGCTTATTCTGTGGGTGCTCTGGGGTTCAAGCACCCACCAAAAAAAGTTATCAAGTGCTTAGCACCCAAAAGCCACATCCAATGAGTTGAATTAAAGTAATGTGCTGCCTCTTTTGGGCATGTAGGGGTTGGTGTGGGAACGCAGAACTAAAAAAACACCCCACTGGCCAAAACCAAAGTTGACGCCTATATCCAGGAAAAAGATTCCTTCTTCCTCTTTCTTCCTCATTCAAATCTATTTTAATGTATATAAATAATTTTTGTTTTCCTAGCCTGTGATGTATTTTGCTCTCTTATTGATCTTTTTTTTTTAGTTGCTGCTTTTTACTCAAAATTGGCTCTTTTGCCCCATCACATGGATAACCTTTGTTTCTTATAACGCTAGCAATGCAGGTAAGTAATGGCACAGCAAGGGCCAAAAGGCTGCATGTGCATCTACTGCTTTCTGTTGGTTAGAAAATTAGCCCTACTTCAATGTTTGTGTTCTGTCCTCCTCACTTACTAGGTGTTGTCTTTTATTGGGTGACATTACCCTTACTACTATTATAGTTGTTGAAGACTACTGCTTACCTTAGGTACCAAAAGTTTGCCTTTTCTGGACAGTAGTGTCACCAGTCTTGTTCCTACTGTTGCCTGTGAAATCCTCTTTAAACACAGGCCTTCTGCATAATGTTTGTTCTGAAATCAAAGGTAGTCATGGAATCATAAAATGTACAACCAAATGCAGGAGTTCACTCCCATCTTCTTGCATCCAAAATGATATATTTTCCTTTACATTTATGTGTTATGAAATCTTCAAGAACGTTTACAAAATGTTGATAAAATGTTTTCCTGCCCTCAAAATAGGGCTTTGTCCATTTGTTTTTATTGCTGATTTATTAAGCTGTGAATATGGCACAGTGAAATACATGAGTGCTGTCACATCTTTATTTGCTTTAATGCCTTGTGAAGCAAGATTTTAGCACCACTCTGGAAAGTTTACTAAGGAGCATTCCCAGCAAAACAGACATGTCCTGAACTGATGTCAAATACTGTTATGGAAGGAATAATAGGTCTGCTGGTGATATCTATTCTCCGTTTCCTGACAACCTAGTGATGTTTTAACAGCCTGGATTACAGCATGCATTTATGCAGGAGGGCGCGCGCGCGCGCGCACACACACACACACACACACACACACACACACACACACACACAACTAGTAAGGCTCCTCACTCAGGGGAAATTCTCAGGGAATCTCACTCTTGTATGCAAATAGAAAAGCAGAGCTAAATTGAGATTTTTTTTTCTCCCTGCTTCTCCAATCTGCATTGGTTTACGCACCCAGAACATGTATTCTTTCTGTGCTTTCCCAGTGAAGATACCATATGCCCATTTTGTGTGGGTGGTTAGAACTGCCTCCACAGTTACATAACGTGGCAGTGACAATGAATTAAAAATGAGGTTATAAATATTCAGTTGTCTAAAAATTGCTGCTGCCATCTTTCCTTAAACTGCTGTCATTCCTTGGTTCAATACAGACCTGAATACATTAATATTCAAGGAAACCATTACTTTGCTGTGTTTACCAGGCTTACAAAAACCCAAACCCAAAACCCACCCACCTGAAATGGAATGTAGCTGAAAACAAGTCTCTTATGTAATTTTGTCTGTGGAACCCAGAATGAGGCTAATGCTTTGTAATCACATCTAAATTAACAGTGCAATTAAATTATGTATATAGCCCTATTTCTATAAAATTGGAAGGGCAGAGCTTCTAAAATTTTCTTAGGCATCAGTTTGCAGAATTACTTATAAACAATCTTGCTCTTAGTTGTCCATGTTAACAGGCATCCTTGAGTTCTATGGTATTTTCTTGCTAATCTCGTACCAGCAAGGAAACCCATTTATGGCAGCATGCGATATTCAAGTACAGCATTCATTTCTGCAGCTAGTGATATCTATTCAAGATAATGTCTGTTCTCTTTCTTAATGTAAAACTTTAAATTAAAATTACTACAATGGAAGAAAGACAAAACAGACACAAAGCCTATCTGTTTCTTTTTATTCAATTTAAGTACTTGCTATGGAGATAAAAATATCTGTGTAATGTCATTGAGGCTCCTGGCGCACATTCATTTAATGGCTTAATGGGATCTGATCTTTGTCGGATATGTGATTGCTGGGATTAGGGGTCAGATCCCAGTTGTGCTATTCCTCTCTGCCAGAGTAGGGGGAGCCCAGGATCATTATGACAGAAAACTGAGTGTACAGTTGGCTGCACATGGGGCTTATAAAGGTCTCGCTGCATGGGCACCCTGGAATCAGAGAAGGTCTCCCTGATCCTAGGATCCCTGTGGCTGGGATGCATTGAGTGTCTTTCTCCACAGCTTCCTGGGAAACATGGGGCAAAACGATCAACTTGCTCTGGCTTAGTGACCTGTGGGGCTCACTGCAACCAAGCACCAAGGTATGCCTTGCACCTTAACCCCCAAGGGAGTTGTGGGGCAAGGCAAGCACCATGCTGGGTCTTGGGGTACCCTCTGGCTCCTAGGACCTGATATCTCAGGCCAGCTGATGAGCTATTCTTACATCAGCACCCTGAAAACAGTCCAGCCATATGCAGGGCTGCACCACGTGGCTGTTGGACCCCTGACCTGGTGGGAGCTGTCAACCAAACCCCACGCTGCAGCCAGCATAAGGCTGTATATCAGGCTATCCTACCACGCCTTCAGTTTAAGGCATGATGGAAACTAGCCACAAAAGTATTACGCATTTTGTGGAATATTTTTGTGGCCAGCTTCCTGTTTTGTCGTGTCATTAATTGCCTGAATGTGTGGCAGGGTTCCTCTTTGTGGTGCAAGTAACAAGTTAGTCATGTCTTAATTGTACCATCTGTGAGAGCTGCACTGTTCTATTGCTGTTCCATTTGCAGAGTTACCAGGGTAGGCAACGTGATCGTAACAAACTGCAGTGTAGTCACAAAAGCATAACAATGACCGTATGCCTAAAGGTTATAATAGTGAAATCTCAGAAAAGAGTCTACTGCAACCCTGCCACATCTGTATTAAGAGGATTACTGCTATGCTGCTTGATAAAGTTCAATGTAAATCAAATCATTGATTTGATTTGAACATCGAATGTTGGTTTCCTACGTATAGGCTGGTTCTAACTATTGTTGCACTTACTTTGGGGAGGGAGGTGAAGGAAGGGACTTAAGCTGCAGCGGTCTTTTACCTTCCCCTCCTAAAGTCTAAGGAATTGACAGTAGCAGGGACAGAACTGTGGACAACATGTTTTGTAAATAGATAGGAACGTGGCCCAGAACAAGGAAATAAAACTGAGCTGTAGGTATAGCAGTGACTCCACCGTGATGCGGATCTTTTGGATTTAGCTTTAGGGTAGTTTGATTCAGTAATGGTAGCATAGCTTTGCAATGGCTTCCTTGTCGCCATGGCTCAGCTGTTATTGGTACTTAAGCCAGCATGGCTATGTCTGCTCTGCATGACATCCATTCCTGTGATTGCAAGTACAAGCACATGGGACAATTGCTGTACAGGAGAGCTGGGGACAAAGGTTCAAACTCTTCTTGAGGGGAGAAAAGAAAAGGGAAGGGGGAAAAGAAGCTCAAACAGACCAAGGGAAAAAAGAAAGTGAAAAGACAAGAAAGCAGAAATCATAAAAATGGGGAGGGAAGAGAAATGGAGAAAGGAAATTGGGAGAAATATGAAAAGGAAAAGAAGTGGTGGGGTTGCATTTATCTCCTTAATTGCTTAATTTTATTAAGAGCTCATTTTTTGCTGACATACCCCATGATGAGTCGATTTAGCTAAAGGGCTGAATCAGGACCCAAAGATCTCAGGGAAGCATTTCAAAACAGGCTCCCCAAAAGGTAAAGCCTTATTTAGATGCTTAATTAATTACTTGTGGTTAGAAATGAGCTGTGTAGGAACTTTCAAATGTCTAGAAGCTTCCAGTGAAATTTGCTTCCCTTTTAGGAATCAGGCCACTGACTTGGGTATCGAAGGGTGAAATTACACTTTAACGCAGACCGCAGCAAATCTGTGGAAAGTTAGGCAGTGTTGGAATGATTGTGAGTTGTACATTAACGGCTAATACCATTTTTTCCCCGTGCAGTTCTGACTTGCCACTAAGGGGCTGATGAGCCAGGACACCTAGGCTCCATCTCTGTTTGGGAGGAGTGGAGGGGGACTGCTTGGTGCATCCTGGGATGCTGAAGGACTGCAGATTGCTGTTCATTTTATCTCTCTGGAGCAGACTAAAGTTATCCTAATGTGAACTAGGTAGCACAACTCAGAGTTAACTCCCTCCTGATGTGGCATAACTTTGAGACATTCAGAGGGCACTTAGCCCAAGGTAACAACGTTTAACATGTGGACACTTGCATTTTAAGTGCCCTTAGTATGGTCTAAGAGAACTGTGTAACTTCACCTGAACTTGGCTCCAAATCTCAAATGTTTTGGCTTTGGGTGTTTGTGGGATTTCTCAGGCATTCAAATGCTAAGGATTCTTACTGCTGCCATTGTGGAAACAATACAAGGGAAATAGGAATGTGAGTCCTGATTAGGCCAAGAAACAGAGATGGAGGAGAGGAGAAGCCCTCACTTTTGAGGCCTGCTCTTGTTCAAAGGTGTTTTTGCTTAAAATTGGGAATATGCTCTTTCCTCTCTCGTGCTGTTTTGCTGTTGTTGTTTTGTTTGCTTTTTGTCCTCTGTCAAAGCAAACCCTTACGAACATAAATATGGATGGTAGCTGAGATGAAAATCTCGGGCTTGCCATTGCAGACAAGTATGAGTACATTATATATTACTTGCCTCAGCCAACGGATCTTTGTAACAAAATGCACCATGTAACTCCTGTGGAGTTTATGATACATTATGCGTGCCTTCTCTTGGGTACTTAAATCGGAGCAAGTTAGCACTTAATACAAAACGAAAAAGCGTGGAAAAAGTATGCATGGAAGAACATTTTTTCTAGGCTATCTATGCTGAATTTAAGGAAAAGATCAGGAGTAGGAAACAGTATGTAAATACCAAAAATATGAGATGTAAAAATATCACCAGGAAATAATTCATTATGATTAGATAATAAAACACAGTTTGTAGCGGATCTCAGAAGTCATTGAAGGGTAAGTCATTTTTAATTTTAAACATTTCATTCCGTGATAAATAGGGATGAATTAATGCTACATTACACTGCAATTAATAGAGTAGGAAATCAAGTTCATATTACCATTATGAAAGCTTTTCAGGATAAGCAGAATTAGAGTGGAAGCCAAATGAAAATGACAAGTAGATGTTGACTGCCCTTGAGAAGAATACAAGATGCATTGATCGAGAAAGAAATCTTGTTTAAGGTGACACTGAAATTGATTATCTGGGGCTGAAAATGTTAATCTTCTTTGAAAAGTAAGGGGATATTGCCTTTATATTTTTAAGAATAGTTGTGCTAGTCAATGAGGGAATTGTCTTAGTAGGGAATTATTATTAATAATCATTTCTATCGTGATAGCATCTAAGGACCCCAAAATGTAAGTGAACTACTAAAGTCAAAAGGTTGTCCTGACGAGATTTCTGGTATATCCCTAATACAGCAGTAGCCAGTATTTCCCTATGCAATCTGATTGCCTAATACTTCTCCAGAGCTAAGTACTTTTGACTTCTGAAAAGGCTTACAAAAGTCTTGCTTCATTACCAACAAATCATGAGTAGGTGGTTTGCCTAAATCATGAGGGGACTTACCAATCCTTGCAGGTTGATTGGAACATAAAGGTCTAATTTGATGGTTGTTTTATGGAAGTTCTGCCCTTTGGTGCTGATTGGTGGAGAGGTCCCACCCCTCAGCACTGATAGGCAAAGAGGCCCTGGGGGGGAGGGGCAAAGGGACAGCCACCATTTGATAGTTGGCTGCTCTTCATGTGGCCCATTGATTTCATGGATTTTGCAGACAATCTCAGATTTCTCAGTGCCACAAAATCCACAAAACCGTGACTTAAGTAGGTTAAGTAACTTCTTTTCTTTTCTAAATAGTGTATGATGTATAATTTTCCTTAAGTTCGTATTTCGCTGAAAAGAATGAGAGTTGAACACTGAGAAGTTGAACACTGATACCCAAAGCTAGGGTTATAATTTACATTTCAATTTGTTTAATATCAATGTCTATTTCTTTTAGAATTCTTCTAATATTCAGCCTATTCTTCTTTTTGCTCTCAGGTAGAAAATATTAATTTTAATTAGAATTTCAAGGGGAAAGTGTAATTTTGTATATATTTAAGGAGAATCGTTACTTCATATAGTAAAAAAAAGAGTCAAGGCAAACATTCAGGTCCTAGCAAATAGATTATAAGTAAGAGTCTGTAAAGTATTATTGTTGTATGTTCAGTAGTTTTAATTTTATATTTCACGTATAACAGTGGGAGAAGGAGATAGAATTAAAGCGGCATGTCTTAGTGAAAAAACAATGGTTATATGCCATATGTTGCTGCAAGATACACTATGCCACATCACACAAGATGCCATCATAATCATTCAGATTGAACAGTCTCTGTCAACATCAAACCCAAATAAGCTTATGAAGCAAGATGCTCCTGTAACTTTCTCAGATGACATACAAATATTACCTGTGTTAATATACTTTTAGGATTTTGCGTTTATCAATGAATTCAGAAGCCATCAGTTTACATTTTACTTACATAAGCACTTTTACTGAAGTCAAAGGGCCAAATCCAAAAAAAGTCCCTAGCTCTTAAATGATTTCAGTAGAGACTTGCTTGCGTAGTCTTTCATGCCAGGTGGCATATGGAGCCTCTTTCTGCTGGCTGCTTTTCTTACTAAAATGGATATTTCTGTTCTAAATTCCTTAATTTTTTCTCAATCTGTTGCCTTCTTCCATTTCTCTTAATGTCCTACTCTTGTCCTTTTTCATATTGGTTTCTAAAACATTGCCTTTTTAGGATATTTCTTCATCAACAATTCTTAGCATGTGTCTAACTTGGGGGTTCTCAATGTTTTTAGCCTCATGGCATTCTGTGGAAAATGACAGCTCTTAGTTTTCACTCATTTCTTGACTATGGAAAAAATAAAGCAAGTCTATTGTTGCAAAATTTTTTAAAAGGTGACAATGGCCACATACAGATGTACCGGGATCCAATTTATAGTCACATGGCTTACATTAAGCAGCATGATTGTAGATTGGATATCAGCTGTACAGATGTTTGCTGTTGATAGGAGCCCAATCAAAGTAAGTTGGGGGCGCAGTGTGGTCTGGAGGGCTATTGGGTTCACAGGGGGGAGGAGTTGGTGGGATCTGTGGGGGGGATTAGTATGATCGGGGGGCTGGTCAGTCTGCGTGGGGAGTTGATGGGATGGGGGCTCTGACCGGTCTGGGGAGAAAGTCTGCAGCAGGGGTTGCCTGTCTGGAGATGGAAGGATTGGAGGGCTAAATGTAGTCATGTGTGGGTGTTAGCACAACTAACAGTGCTAATATTGTGTACTGCCCTGTTTGAGAATTGCTAGTTCAGTTCCATCTTTTCTTTGCTGTTCATCAGTGGCCATGCATAGGGGGTACATATGCTCCCCCTGAGAGTGCTGCTGCACCCCTTGATTGGCTGCACTCATCACGAAGGCAATGGGCAGGAGGGGCAGGAAGAAGTGCTGGTGCCCCCCCCGTAACTGGCAGCTGATCACTGCAGCTGCTCCCAGAAATGGCTGCAGCCACTCTTAGAAGTGCTGCAGTGATCGGCCATCATGGGATCAGCTACAGGGGGACCCTTCCCCTCTGCCATTGGTGGGACTGGTTGCAGGGGTGGGGGCACATGCCCCCTCCCCCAACTAAGGTGGCACCAGTTGCCCTTGATTTTCATAATGATGTTTCTTTGCTTGGCCTTCTCTTCTATCTTTGTGTTAGCAGATTCAGCCAGAAAACTTTCAGGATTGTTTTATAGAATCTGCATGCAAAATATTCTATTTTCTTCCCAGGGCTATTTATCATCTTCCAGCTTTCATTTACATTTAACAATATTGAATTTACTTTGCTCTTAACTCATTTAATTTTCATTTCAAAACTATATTTCTGACTTCTAGATATTGTTTAGTTACATAAATGTTGCTTGTGTGTCTGGATATTTTTCTTTCTTTCTGTTTTCCTGGGTTTTGGATTCCAGGTACTCATAGTTGTCTATTGGGTATTGTTAACAAACAATTGGTTTAGTTGTCTCTATGCTAAATGTTATTGTGCTTGTTTACTTGGTATTGATGATTATGCATGATGTGTTTGTTCTTAGTCATTTCATTTTTACATGTGCTCTCTTGCTGGATAGAAGGCAGATATCAACAAAAGCTAGTTCTTCCAGTTTAGTCATTGTTGTCAATTTTGTGCTTGTGCTTTGCTGGCCTTCAATGGTTTTGCTAATTAACCAGCTAGGAGAAACAGTAGAGATGAAAGCATGTATCCTTGTTTGGCTGTTGATATTTCAAGGAAAAGTGATAATATTCCATTTACTATTATGCTACAACTGAAGCCATTATATGTAACTTTAGTAATGTTTACAATTTTGATGGGGATTCTATAAGTGCAGAGTCTTTTCCATAGTGTGACTTTCCATTCAGTATTTTGTTCTATTATACTGTTGATGTGACTAGAGGCTTAGTCATCCAAATAGCTCTCATTGAACAAATTTGAACCCAAAGGACATGTTATACACATGCTCCAGAAGTGGGGTAGGGATGGGAGCTTTAATTAGATGGGCTAGTCTGTTGAGACCATTCTCAACAGACTGGCCAATGGCAAAATCCTGAAGGATAGCCAACATGGTTTTGTTGCAGGTAGGTCTTGCTTGACCAGTCTTGTTACCTTTTATGAAGAGGTGACCTATCACCTGGACAAGGGGGAAGAGATTGATATCATATATCTTGACTTTAAAAAAGCCTTTTATCTTTTATCCTATGATCACCTCTTGGCAAAACTGGCCAACTGTGGCCTTGGCTTCTCCATGAACTGCTGGCTGGGCAATTGGCTATATGGTCGGACCCAGAGTGTGGTGGTTGATGGAAGTCAATTGTCATGGTGCCCTGTGACCAATAGGGTCCCTCAAGGCTCTGTCCCTGGGCCTGTATTGTTCAACGTCTTCGTTAATGATGTGGACATTGGTGTCAGAAGCAAACTGGACAAGTTTGCCGATGACACCAAACTTTGGGGTAAAGTGTCCACACTGGCTATCACTTCTGACGAAAGGGACTTGGGGGTTATGATTGACCACAAGATGAACATGAGCCTTCAATGTGATGCTGTAGCTAGTAAAGCAAGCAAAACTCTGGCTTGCATCCATAGATGCTTCTCAAGCAACTCCCAGGATGTCATTCTTCCCTTGTACTCGGAATTGGTGAGGCTGCAGCTGGAATACTGTGTCCAGATTTGGGCTCCACAATTCAAAAAGGATGTGGGGAAGCTTAAGAGATCCAGAGGAGAGCTACACACATGATAAGAGGTCAGGAAAACAGATCTTACAATGAGAGACTGAGAGCTATGGGACTCTTCAGCCAGAAAAGCGCAGACTCAGAGGTGATCTGGTGGCCACCTATAAGTTTATCAGGAGTGCTCACCAGGATCTGGGGGAACAGCCACAAACTCCTCGGTGACTGTTCAGGCTGTACATAAGGGAGAAGTACTTTACAGTCCAAGCCCCCAAGGTTTGGAATAGACTGCTGCCAGAGGTCGTTCAAGTACCTACCTTGAACACCTTCTAGAGACGTTTGGATGTCTCTCTTCTTGGGATCCTATGATCGCTGCTGATTTCCTGTCCTTTGGGCAGGGGGCTTGACTTGATGATCTTCCAAGGTCCTTTCTAGCCCTAATGTCTATGAAATTAGAGTATCTCTGGGAGCCACTCTAAATAAAGCGCTCGGAGCATCTCGTTGAACAAGCTTTAGTTAAAGCACTGCCATCACCATTTTGAAGTGCAGGGACACTGATACATGAGATGGAGAGTCTGCCGGAGAACTGTAGTTATCACACTATTAATTGAGCAGATTCAATTAATCAAGCCCACTCTGATACACTGTAATTGCAGTACGTCAGATCAGTCTCACTACCCTTATATAGGTGCCCAAAGAGGCTGTGAGGCCTAAGTCCTCTAATAAGCCCTGCTCAAATAAAATCATGTGTATATGTAAGTAGCCTAACTGAATTTAATGGGGCTGAAGTAAGGGGTATGGGAAATGCTCCCCACTTTGCTTATGATGTAATAAGACCAGGATTGGGTCCTATAGCTCTCTTGCCCATACCTCATGCCACTTTCTGTTTTTTCTAATGTACCACTTGCCTCCTAATAAGATGAGCACATTGTCTTTGGGAGAAAAGGATGAAGAAAAAATATTATGTTAGAGTTAAGTCTGCATAGGGCAGGGACCAGACCTAATCTTCAGCTCATTCTCCCTCCTTTTCCTGCTCAACCCAAACCTATAGTTTTAAGGCCTTTGCAGCTCCTTTGTCAGCAGCTCTTGAGTTTCAGTTTCTCAACTGAAACTGTAACTTCTGAAGACTGGACTCAATGGAAAGTTTAGGATTTTGAAAAGAACTAAAAACAACCTATAGGGTTGTAAAACAGAAGAGAGATCAGGAGTAGCTAACAGACAGTAAAATTGCTGAAGAAATGATAACTTGATTAGCATCAAGACTCTTAAAAAGGAGAGAGGGACATTAACTAATCACTTCTCACTGTGGAGTGAAGAATGATTAACAGGTGTGTAGGATACTCTGTTAGTTTCAACTCCAGAGGGACACTGCTGGGTGTGTTAGTGCAGGTGCACTGCCACCCCCCTCTCATACTCTAGCTGTTGTGAGTTGGCCAAGGATCCACCAACCAGAACCGTGGCCTCTCCTGGCAGCCAGTCTGAGGTTTACCCCCAACCATGGGCTTTGCCCCAGACCCTGGGCACCCTGCCCGAGGTCTATAACTGAGAACACAAAACAACATTAAATAAAATGTCCCACTTATCCTTGTCCTGGTTGTATTTGGCCCCTGTACTCTGTCCATGAGGCTGTGATGTGGGTGCCCCAGTCACACTGCCCTGGGCACAGGATGGCCATAGAGCATTGGCTGGGTGAGGAGAGTCTACTTGGGGAGTACACTGACCATGTGAGTCCCTGCCAGCAGCCGCCGGCCCCTCAGCCTGAGACCCCTGTGCAGCCACTCCTGGCTGCTCTTAACCCACTCTGTTTTGGGGGTGGGCACTTCTTCTCCGCCCGGGAGGCTGGGCTTCCAATTGCCCACAGCTGAGGCCCTTTCCTGTGGCTGCACTCATTGCGCTGGCTTCCAGCTAGCCAGTGCAGCTGTGTCACAGCTGTGTGTGTCTGTTTCTGAGCAAGGTGGGGGGAAATGTCCTGAGCCCGAGGCAGCTTGGATTCAATCCTCCCTGCAATAATGAGACCCAGCCCTGTTGCAAGGTGTCAGGTAGATTCTAATGGGCCATGAAGTCAGTTGATTGCCTCAGGACTGCCTGAAAAGAAATGCTGCCATGGCTACTGGGCAGGGGGGTTTTAAACACTGGGTGGAGCAGAAATCAAAATGGGGTTTCACTGTACCCCAGGACTTCCAATGGATCTGTCCCTCCTGAACTCCAACCCTGTTTCCATGCAGTTGCTGGAGGGAAGAGTAGGAAAGAAGCCACAACCATCTTAGAGCAACTGCGGACTTGTATTCTTGGGTGGGGTAGGAGGGGGGCATCAGTCTCCCCTTTTAAGGTGCCCACTCCAATTTTGGAAAGTTAATTTTGGGGAAAATGGTGCATGTGACGTATGAGTAAATGTGGTAACTTCCCTGATGCAAATTCTTGATCTAATTGGAAAACATGCAGATTAACACCTGGTTTTGTATAGCAAGTTCTGTGCCGATTTATTTTTTATCTCCCAAAGGCAGATATTCTTCCTGGTTGTCTTATTTTCTTTACAAGATAACTTTGTATAATCCTAGTTTTATACGGAAGAACAAACCCTCTAACAGTGGTCTCCCTTTCTCTTTCTCTCTCTCTTTTTTACATTGATTCCTCATAGCACAAGAATTTCCAGCTATTTTGATGAAGACATTTCCAAATCATATGTCACAGGTATTGACTTCTTATTATGGTGAATAACAAGATGTACTGCTGTTTGAGAGAAGTATTGACTTCAGGTTCACCTCATTGAATGCATCTTGATATTTACCTCAGCAGAATTCAGCATCATATCTAATTCTAGATAAAGATGGAGTATACCAAAAATAAAGGAACCATATGAGTTTATTCATCAGTAGCACCAGAAATTATCTGACAGTGACAGAACGCTTCGGTTATATCTATAAGGTTATAAAGGGTTCTCCCATATCCTTATAGAAAACTTTAATATAGGGTATGTCTATTTAGCACACTGTTTGGGGATAGAAATTCCTCAGCTAACTGTAACTCTTTCTTAGCAGGATAAATTAGATTGCACAGAGCTCCATGCTACTGCAGGCAAAATGCTACTACTACCCAAGCTCATTTAGAAAGCCTCTACCTTGCACTTGTCATACCCCTGATGGGCACAACAGAATAGTTATTCCCTTTCCTGAGAGAAATCCCTTTTGGTTTTGAATCCTTACTGGACGAATGAATCATGTGTAGGTTTGGCAGTGAACTATCAAATTCACCTACTTGTTGGAAAATCAAGTGAATGCTTTATGTCTTCTCTGGAAAAGCATGCTTTTAGAGACTTAGTATGTATAACATAATTTAAATTAATTTGCTTCTCTTCTCACTAACCAAGGAATATTCTGAGGGAACTGTAATAACAAAAATAGAAACACAATTACATCAGTTTAAATTTGGCCCTATGCTAAAGTTAAGAGTTACATAAATGATAGCAGATCAAAAAGTGAATACAATATGTATACATAATGCCAACGTGCTATAGTGAAAAAAACTAACAACATAAATATAGATGTTCAAAAAAGATTCATTGTTAACCTTCATATTTTCTTTGAAAATCTGCTCCATAGTGTGCTAAAGTCAGAAAAAAAATCTCTATATCAGGAGAGTTTCCCTTATTAAGGAAACACCTGATCATCCCATTTCCCTGGTACAAATACAAACCACCTTACTATTATGAGTGCTGTAGAAACATTTAAAGTGTTTATTTAAGACATACACTTCTATGTGCAAATGTTTTAATTTTAGAGCAAGTAATACCTAGGAGTACGAAAAAATTGAAAAAGCTTAGAGATAAATGCATTTTTTAAATCTATTCATAATTTCATAGTTTATAGGGTCAGAAGGGACCTTGACAGATCATCAAGTCCGACCCCCTGCCATGGCAGGAAAGAAAACTGGGGTCAAACGATTTAATGAATTATTTGAAGGTATTTTTTTATTCTCTATGTTGAGGTATTATTATTATTATTATTATTATTAATGAAGATGTTGCCTCTGGTTGAACCATTCTGTTTAAAAAAAGGTACATTGTCTGGAGTCATTTTTTTGAAGGACTGATTGGTGAAGCCAGTATGGAAAATGTGAGATAATATTGTAATAATGTACAAAGCAGTGTATACCTTGCCTGACATGACAGTTTTCACACAAGTTCATAGAAAAGACTATCTTTGCATGGTGATTTTGTCTTTATTTCCAGCAAAATTGTGCCTCTATAGAAAAAGTAGATTAATTGTGATGATGTGGGTGGATTATTTTCACCTCACCTTCACAGATTCACAATAAATCTCTGAATAGTTCTGTACTTGTTGGATTCTGTTTACTTACACATTTTGCCTGCAGCTATTTTTCATACCCCATCTGAACCCAGGTAAAAGTGGTCCTAATATTTTAACTCTTAGATACATCTGTATTTTACTCGCAAGTGTACGTTGTTTTTTTCTTTTCAGTGCCCTGTATAACATATAATTTTGCTTTGATGTGTTACAGTTTTTTCCCTCCTGCTTTCTCTGGAATGATTATACCCAACAATCTTTTTAAAGCTTTGATCTCTTTTTGGCTAGGGACAGATATCACACAGAAACCAGTATAAGTGATCAGAAACTGGTTCAATTCTGTAAAACAACGGACGTTCAGTGCATGTAAACCACATTTAAAATGGCTGAAACCAGTTTAAGATAAATCTGGATGGATACAGTATCAGACTTAACTGATTAATGTTAAACTAGATTATTGAACTTCTGTCCCACATTCCCTACCGATTTAAGTTAGCGCACAGTCCTCCAGCATCCCAGGATGTTTTGCATGTCCCTCATAATCTGTCTCTCCCTTACAGGGTGGGCAGGCTAGCCTTGGCTCGAGCTGTCTACTCCAGCTGAGCGGAGAGACATGCTCTAGGGGACCCTGCTTCTGGCCCGGGCCACTTCTGGCATGTGATTACATTTCCAGAATCAAAAGTGGATGTCTGTTCACTTGCTTATCAGCTTAATCTATGCAGTTTAGACTAACCTGTGAAGACTGAATCGATTCAGCCTCAGAGTTTTTTGACTGTCTGTACTTATCCTTTGAGACAAGTTTTCACAATTTGGACATATTCAATGATATGAAAAGCACGTTTATCTTTCTAATGGAGGGATATGGGGATTTCTATGACCTTTAAATGTATATATATTTTAATATGTTTACAGCTGACATTGTGTGGAATGATCAAAAATGATGGAATGCCCCATCTGAGATCTTAACTTACAATAATTTTTCATCTGGTCTCTCAAAGGTTTCATGTTATGATATTCCCATACAAGCTATTATAATATATAGATAGTACAGGCATTTGTA
This sequence comes from Caiman crocodilus, assembly GCA_030014935.1. NCBI lineage: Eukaryota > Metazoa > Chordata > Crocodylia > Alligatoridae > Caiman > Caiman crocodilus. The sequence continues at coordinate 167,133,166 of JAGPOW010000261.1, read as the reverse complement.
GGCATGGTCACCATTTTCTAAACCATGTTAAGTGATTCACATCACACAGTTCAAATCAAATTTCAATTCAAATTAAGTGTTTATAGATGATAATTGACCATAAGGGAGGTTTTCATGCATGTCTACATTCTACACTAGAGACAGCAGGGACTGCCTGGTGGTGGGTACAAGCAACAGTGTGGTGTAGATCCCAGCCATAAATGCAATAGGGGTGCACAATGCTTCGGTCACTGATTCAATTCAGCAGAAATTCAGCCCAATTCAGTGGCCAAATCTCCGAAGCCCAATCGAATCAGAGAACCCTTTAATCTCTCTGAATCAAATCAGAAACTTCTGAATCAATTTGGAAAGATTCAGAGGTTTGGGCATAGAGACAGCTTTAAATACAGGGTTTTTTTTCTACATACCTCTAGGTAGCTGGTGGCTCGTGAATGCTCTGTTGGTGGGGCACATGAGGTGTCCCACAGAAGCATGTGGGGCTCCCCAGTGTGCTCGGCAGCAGACCCAGAAGTGGACCAGAAGCACTTCCAGTCCACTTCCAGATCCACTGGGGAGCTTGCTGGGCCTCCCCTCCCCTCTATGCCCTTCTGGCTCAGTGACTGGTGCCTCCTGGGTCCATGGCTGATTACTGAGCCAGGGGGACGTGAGGGGGGCCCCTGTGCACTTCCCGGCAGACCCGGAAGTAGACCAGAAGTATTTCCAGTCCAGTTCCAGGTTTGCCACTGAGCATGTAGAAGGCCTCCTTGTGCTCCTGTGGGGTGCTCCATGCACCCCAGCATTCACAAGTCACGCTGATACCTTGGGGTATGTAGAAAAAACATTTAAAGCTGTTGTTAAGGTGACAATATTTAAATCTTGGGGGAGCACTAGATTTGCACCTGAATATAAGACTTTAATCTGTGTCTCAGCAAAAGCTGCTGGTCACAAGGCAGAATGATATATTAAAAATAACATTGCAAATGCTTAGGCAAACAGCTTTCTAACAAGGTTGTAGTGTTACAACCCATTGTGTAAGAAGAACAAGATGCAGCCCACCAGCTATCATCAGGAGATAAAGCAGAAGCAAGACCTTGGAGATGAAGGAGTCAGCAAGAAACCAGAAAGAACCAGCAAGTGACCAGAGGAAGTGGAGGACAAAGTCTAACACATGTGCTCATAGCAGAGAGGCATGTAAATTGAATGAGATACATAGGTAATTCCCTGCTAATAAAATAAAAAGAAGCAGAGCTTGAGAAAGGAAGAGAAATGGGTGGAACAAAAGGAGGGATGAAAGTGGAGTGAATATTAATAAGCATGAACTAAGGTGTTTAAAATGTGAAAAGAACTAATGTTCAGTGCAGATCCCTGGTTTGTTGGTTTTTTGGGAGCTGGCCTGAAGCTGTCTCCATTTTGAATAAAGCTGTTGCAAGCAATGTGTGCTGGTGTTTGCTCCCTGCTTGCTCTGCCTAATGAGTAACAGGATCCATGAGCAATTGGATCATCATCTCCCTAGTCATTGGGTGCTGCATAAAGATGGGGTCTAACAGCTGTGTCTATGTCCAAATCACTGATTCTCTGAATCAACATTGAATCTTCAGATTCAGACTCAAGAACAGTGATCCGAATCAAACCACTGTCCCTGATTCGGGCCGAATCCAAATCCAAATTGAATAAGGCCTGCTTCGCATACCCCTAATATACAAGTTAACACAGTTGTTAAGGTACCTGATTTGAACTGCCCCAGTCTACATTAGCTCATTCAATAAGGATTAGTTTATTTGGGCTGGAGCCAATTTTAATTCAGACTATTGATGTCCACATGTATATAATCATAGCTGCAGTCCAGATTAAATATAGAAAAACATACCATCTATAAACGGCCATAGAAACTAATTCATTCAGAAAGGCATAATCTTTTCTAGGTGACAGCTGTCTCTAAAGTGCTACTCTGTCTGGCCTTCCGCCTGATTTCAGACTAACACAGCTACCTACCTCCTGTAACGTGTATAGAGAGATTTTTCAACACGTGTGGAACAAATTTGTCATGGTGGAGATCGTGTGACTCTGTTCAGAGGCCCAGACTGCAGCTGGAATACATCAGTTCCCTTCTATCAGTGGAGTTCCACATTTTATATCAGCTGAGGATTTGGCCAACAGGCTTATACTTCATCATCCTGGATACACTGTCCAAGTAGAGATTTTGTAGACAGTTATTTTTATGTTGACTTTTTGTTTAATTTGAACTTCTGCTAATTTAGCGGGGAAAGTACTTGAGGGTGATCGGCCAAGTTGTGCTAGATGGATACTCATATGTAAGTATAGATGCACTTTTTATTTCCTCCTTATTTTCCTTGACAAACACTTTCAGCACCAAAATTTCAAGTTAACTTATGATCTGTTCTGGATGACTGAAAATAGACAGATTCTGCCCTTTATTTGCTTCTGATCTTCACAAATGTCCTTCAGATGTGAAACAGCTTCCTTAAGGCATGAACAAATTCTGTGGCCTTTTCAATGTTTTCTGTCTGTTTATAGACAAAAAAAGATACCAAAATGTCTTTGATGAGAAAATACATACAGTGTTTAAAGAAGAAAATCAGAATTGTTTTCCTGTTTTTATTTTTGTGGGGACGTTCATTTCAATCACTAATATTCCTGATTTTTGGAAACTGAAGGATTACCTCATTTGATAAAGAAATCAAGAGCTGCTTTGTGTTATCAGGTGTTAACTAAGACTTCTGCTTAAAAAACTGGTGCCATGATGTGGCTGTATGATGTTGAATTACCTATGTGATTGTCAAGGATTTGGATGGTTCCTTCAAATATTAATATAAGCATTTTCCTGTCTAGTATGTTTACTTCTGCAATGAGCTTTTACCATTAAGAAATGCCCCACAAACCAAACAGTATTATTAATAATTAAAAACTTCAGAGTTCTCAGCTGGTTCAGTAAGCATCTTAAATATATTACAGGATTCTGCAAATTATGCTAGAAATCTCTTGAGTACCCTGATCTTTCTCAAAACTTCTAGAACCTCTGCTTTTAGCCATGACTGCATATTGTGCAGTAAAAGACCTGTAGCCTGGCAAGAATTCCTATTTGGGAGTTGTCCAAACAGCAGAAGCACGAAGTCTTGCAGAAAGAAACTTTTAAAATAGTGCCTCCCTCCCCCACTCCTTCCTTCTATAAGTCCTCCCTGATGGCAGCTCACTAGACCTTCTCACTACCTGTTCCTCTGGGTGTGGACAGCAACGAGAGTGGTGGGCCTGGCATACAGACCTTTCCCTCCCCGTGCCCAGCAAGAACAGTGATGTATCACAAAGCATATTTACCTATGCTTTTTTATCCTGTCTGGAAAGGCACCGAACATGTGGACAATCCAAGTGCATTATTTGAGGTCTGAACCCTCTACCCTCACACAACATGGAGGCAGCAAGACCAGAGCAAACCTGTCCAGCCTGTTGCACCCTGTACCATGTACCTATTGGCAAAAAAAACTTGGTGACATGCAGTGGTAACTGCTGCATAGGGCCATGGCCAGAGGCACCTTAATCCACCACTTAAGCATTGATAACCTGTAGGGCTGTGTGAAGCTTCGGTAGCTGATTCGATTTAGAGGAGATTTGGCCCAATTTCAGTGGCAAATTGATTCAAAGCCTTTGAATCAATTTGGAAAAGATTCAGAGAGATTCGAAGATTTGAGAGAGTCCCTGCTTGACACTGCAGGGAGCTGGATCCAGGCTCCATGCTGGTAAGTAGGGAGCAGGGATGTGGGGGCTAGAAGAGGGGAGGGGACCATGGGGCTTCTCTAGGACAGTGTGGTGTGTATCTTCTTTATCCTGTACCAAGTGGCCAAAGGAAGCATGATTTGCCTGACCAGCCTGGCCTTGCACAGCAGGAAATTGTTCACTCTGAAAAGCCACAGAAAGCAGTACACAGGGGCCAGTTCCAACAATGCCCTCCAACTCTTCTGATTGGCCTGAGCATGTGTCACACTTGAATTTTGACACATCTCACAAAAAAGTGTGGACCAATTTATGTCAGACTGGGCCATTGATGGGGCACCCTGCAAGGAAGAAAATGGACGGCTGGTCCTACACGTGTAACTCCATGAAGGGCATTAGGGACAGGTTTTAATCTCCAGTGACATGGTGTTTTTGTCACTGACAAGTGTTTCATGCCCATCCGCTGGGAAGGCCACATACCTTTGCACTTTTACTATTTATAGAATTTTAATACAGCATATAAAAACATATTTCCGTGTGAGGAAAGTTTGTAAAGAGCAATTATAACCTTAATGAGCAACACTCCCAGGGCCAGATTCTACTCCATCTGTTAGTCATGTAAGTCAAATTAACACACTTAAGTGCGATTCTGTTCCACCCTGCTTAAGTCCCCTAGAAAATGTTAAACAAGGTGAATGGGTCCTCCTCTTCCCCTGTGATTTTTTTGTGACTCAATCCTAAGGGCCAGATGATGGTGCATTATAAAAGGAGATGCATGGATTGATTTTTAGGGACTTGGGCAGGGTGAAATGGAATCATACTAAATCCATGTGGGGCAAAATTTTATTTCTCTTTGAACATTTAAATGGTATTTTTCTAACCACATAAGTGGCATTTTTTATATTTCTACAGAGGTTATAATTCCAGTTCTCTTTGTGGATTTGTAACAGTAAAAATGTATACTGGGCACATGCAGTAGATAATGCACTGGCTGGACATATCCACAGCTATGTACACAGGCCCATTCTGTTATGAAGCATTGCCAGTTAGGAATATGTAATTAACAGGTGTCAATTTACCAGAGGAGGGAGCCCACCTCCCCATTTTTTTTTAATCCCCAATAATTGAGTGTCTGGGATACTTGCCTAGGAAATGTGTGACCCAGGTTCTCTGCCCGTCATTATTTAGAGAGTTACTTCCCAGCCCAGTGCTCTAGTCACTGTGCCACAGATTAGGAATTATATAGTCCCTTCTCCACTGTCTACTTTACAAAGCTCTGTCCCTGGGCAGCCAAGAAGGAGAGAGATGTGAGACCAGGAGGAAAAGAGAAAGCTAGTAAGGTGCTTCTTCCCTGGAAAGGAAGGAGTCTGGGGTGCTTGTAGTAGTCACAGGGGCAAAGTGTAGGGTGTGCACGTGGGTGCACATGCACCCCCTGAGCAGGGTGGTGCACCCCCTAAAAAAAGGCACTGCTGACACTTGGTCCACGCTTGCCACCCCATCCCCCCACTGACAGCACTGGCGGTGTCTGCAGGAGCTCCCCCACTTACCACCGCCACACTCCCACCGCCACCGTGCCCTGCCAACCACCGGGGGCATGAGTCATTCATCAGTGGTCACTGGGTTCAATAAATGAATGAGAACAACTAAACAAGCTTTATTGTAGAGCAGTAGACAACCTCTGCAGACTTCCCGCAAATCACTGACTTGAGACATGATCTCCTGACCCCCTCAGTCTGTTAGGGAGCATCTCTCAAATGTATCACTACAGTCCTAGCATGAGCTCTCTTTTTCAGTGGGGTAGAAATTTCTTCTTTGCTCTCTATTTTATCCAATGACTATTTAGCGTCAAAAGGAAGCCTGGATAGTGGACAGGATAATGTCTAACCTGTGGTGTGTTTGTTACAGAACTGTGTTGGGAAGTTAGGTGCAGATTCAAACTCAATAACCCAGGTTTCCTAATTAGTGGACAAGTGCCTTAATCACTCAGCTACTGTGGTTAAGCATAAGAGAGGCCTCTTCTTCCACACCCCTGCTTTTTCTGAGGCTAATGCTTAAGTACACATACATGTGCTCAGCCAGTGTGTTACAAGATGTCCAGGCAGTCTATGGACACATGCTTTCATATTCACAGTGCACAGGCAAGGCCGGAAGTGTCCAACCCTGGCCAAAAACTTGCCAGTACCTGCACAAAAAGAAAGACTTTTTTACCTGAGATACCTAATAGGTTAAAGAGAATCTGTCCCTCCAGAGTCTTCCAAGGTCTCTGAATTAGTCCTGTAATTATAGGGGTATGTTTACAGAATAGATAATCATGCTATAATAAAAAATGGGAGGTCAAGTTAGAAATATTGGAATCTTAAATTTTACAGAAACCTCTTTCACACACCGATTTCCAGGAAGTGGTTTGGGACATCAGGAAAAGGGGGAAAAATCAAAATAAAAAACAAAAGAGTAACTCTCTAAAGCACATGCTTTTCCATGTGGAGTTCCTGTTTTGGCCACATGCTGTCAGGATCAAGGTATGATTTAGCTTAGTGAAGCACAGGAGGGCTTGTTTCAACCATAAGAAAACAAAATAATGGGAAATAAACAGCATTGCACCAGTTGTTGGCAGTGATTATGCTCGTTCATTGTTAGTGAAGCAGGCTGCTTTCTCTGTGACCCTGATTTAACAGTCTTCTGTCAACTCCTTGAATTGTAAGAGGAAGAAGAAAATTTCTCCTGGAGACAGCTCCAAGCTAAATTGCCTTTTCTGGTTAGGTATTTTGTATCTTATGCCTATATAGGTATTTTCTAAGAGGCGTGTGTGTGTGTGTGTGGGGGGGGGGGTTGGAGAACATCCTCAGATGATTCCTTGCCGGGATTACAGTGAGCTGAGCATCTCTTCCCGCTCCCACTCTTCCATCTCCACTGAATTATGCTAAGCAATCCAAATTGTGGAGATCTTGTACCTTTTTGAGGACTTCACATGCCATGTTGTGTTACATTAAATACATTGTACCAAGTCCTGCCATGTTTAAATTGACATTTAAACATGATCATGTGAACCAATGGGATCTAGCCTTATGTACTGAAGAAACACTAAGGCTTAGGAGGAATTACTTTTCTTAAGCTTAAGTTGATTTAAATTCACCTTTAAAGTACATTTTCAGAAAGAGATTTAACACCTACTCCACAAAGAGGGAACCAGTCAATCATTCATAACATCACCGGAAGGCCAAGATAGTAGCAGTTTATATTAACTTCTTCCCTTTCCTATTTTGAAGTTTTGTTTGGGGTTCTGGCTTTTGGAAATTAATTGAATTGGTGTTTAACACAGACAGAATATGAGAACTGCTGTATTTCATTCAGAGTCAAACCTGTACTTCTGCCATGGATATCCCATTTATAGTATCATAGTATCTAGGGTCAGAAGGGGCCTAAAGCAGGCCATCTAGTCTGACCCCCCGCCAATGGCAGGAACGAGTGCCAGGGTCACACGACCCCAGCCCAAGTACCTGTCCAACCTACTCTTAAAGACGCCCAAGGTAGGAGCAAGAACAACTTCCCTAGGAAGCCAGTTCCACATCCTAGCCACCCTGACTGTAAAATAGTGTTTCCTAATGTCCAACCTGAACCTGCTCTCCAGTAACTTGTGACCATTGGTCCTAGTTACCCCTGGAGGTGCCCGGGAAAAAAGAGCCTGCCCTATTTCCT
>JAGPOW010000261.1:167091730-167116193 GCA_030014935.1 Caiman crocodilus | reverse complement strand
ACTGTGAAGTAGTGCCTCCTAATGTCCAACCTGAACCTGCTCTCCAGTAACTTGTGACCATTAGTCCTAGTTACCCCTGGTGGTGCCCGGGAAAAAAAACCATGTGATTTAGCTAATCAGACAAGGATAATTTGTATGAATTAGGAAAATTACTCACCTGAAATACTTTGAGCTTGAAATGTTTACAGCAAACATCTTGAGCATTCACTTCAGTAGAGCTTTACTATTCTCAGAAGCATTCTTGTTGGTAAGCCTTATCTCACTGTTGGTTTTAATGATTTGCCAACAATAAAAGCTCTTATGGTTTATTCTGAATGTCCAAGGTCAGAGCCTTGGGCAAAGGTGGGGCAGTTCAAGTGAAACTGAAGAGACAAAAAAAAGAAAAGTTTCACTTATTAACTCAGCAATGGTATTGAAAAAACAAAGGGAAGGGGGAGATTGATCATGGAGAATGTGTTAATGATCACAAAGGCACATAAGAATTGGCAGATGCTATTTGTAAAGAATATCAGTCTGTATTGAGGATAAAGTGATAATGTCAGTCACATGTTTGGCACTAATACCCTCTCTAATACGCACTGCTTCAACCTGCTAATAGAGCTGGCAAGCAGGGGTGTAGCTAGGGATTGTAAATCTGCTCTAAGCCTGACTTTCTCGCTGGTTCTCTATCCACAGAAGAAGCTGGGCTGGAGGCAAGCAAAATCCCTCCCCTCTGCCCCACAGATTTGGATTGCCCCACTGCCCATCACCCTGATGCTCTGCCACTGGTCTGAATATCCCCCAAACCCTGATTGGCCCCCCTGCACCTGGATTGCTGCCCTGCCACCCCAATCAGCATAAAAGCAGCAGTGAAGGTGGTGGGGGACCCCATCCCTGCCTGCTTTTGGGCTCCCTGAACCCCATGCCATCCCCATGCTGTAATCCAGCCCCCACGGAGCTCTCTTGCCCCCCCCTTAGTTTTTGAGCCTGGTGGGGGCTGGATCTGGGTATGCTTAGGCAGTGTGGTCTGGTCTGCAGGGACCCAGGAGCAGGCAGGGAAGGGGGATGGATATCTTTTCCCCCCTCCCAATCCCCATGGATTCTTCTGCCACTCTAAGGCTGATTGTGGCAGCAGGCTGGTGATCAATGGGTGGAGGGGATAAGATGATGGACAGACAATGACTGGAATGGCAAGAGAGCATTCTGGGGAAGCATTCTGGGGGAGTGGCAGGGGAGCATTCCGATTCAGAGGTTGGTGGGGCAATTGGAGAGGAAGGGACAGCAGCCTGGAAGATACCCACCTGCTCCCCTTTCTCCCTACCTCTTCCCTTTTCCCCTGCTTCCTTTAATCCCTCTTTTTTTCCCTCCTCACAGACCTATTACCTGGCTGTTCCCAGCTGTCATTCCAGGACATAGTCCTGGAAACAGGACTGCACCTGGGATCAGTGCCTCCTGGATACTGGAGGAAAACAAATTAGTTTAATCTTGGGTGAAACCCCAGAAGCTAGTTTAAATCAAGTTAGGTAGCACACCTCAAAGATGATCCTTGCCCAAAGTGGTATAATTTTGAAGACACTTAGAGGGCTTTTAGCATTTGTTAATGAGCCTTAATGTGTGATCATTCAAGTGTTAAGTACTCTTAACATGGTCTAATTGTAATGTGTAATCTTACCCAAAGTTTATTCCCCTTGATTCATGTGTCTCAACCTATCATCCATTTTTAATAGATGCCATGCATTATTACCCACTTACATGCTTTTCCAGGAACTAACTTATCTACAGCGGACCAAACCAATAGAAATGTGCTCAAGATACTTCATTACCATTGAGCCAGATAACTTGTAGTTCCCATTCTTCAAAAAAGAAAGAGTGAAAGGAATGTAACTTCTTTTCTTCACCTACTTTTTTTACTCCCTCCCCTCACTTTTTATGCACTGTGTAGTTAACTTGTGGAATTCATTGCCACAGGAGGTAGTGAAGGCACATAGCAGAGGCAGATATTATAACCAGGTCAAAAAAGGGACTAGATAAACTCACGGATAATAAATATATTTATGGCTTTTCTACATAACGGTTGGGGATTTTTTCACTGGTACATTTAAACCTATAATGGTTGGTGCCAGGGAAGGTATTGAACAGGGGATGGATCACTCCGGAGATCCAGGTCACTGTTTTTCCTCCTATAGCCTCCACTTTTGCCACTATCAGACTTATTTTGTTGTGCCAGGGTTTAGTGGGCCTAGGTCTACCAAGAGAACTTTTAGCTTCCCTTAATTAGGAAGACGACTGGGAACACAACATAATGCATGGGACAGCTAAAGTGAAAACAGGAATGGAAGTAGATATCAAAGGCTAATAATGAGTGCTGCAAGGGGAGACATTGAGCAGAAGAACTGGGCTGAATGGATCATCAGTATGGTATTTATGTTCTTTTTTTTCCCCGTCTAAATTCCTTTTTCCCCCCAGAAATCTGGCTGTTCTAAAATTTGAGAGAGGAAACGTAGGCTTATGTTCCATCAGATATTTTAGTTGATTCTTCCATGCCTGGGGCCAGTCTAAAACCTTGATAGTTAATCTCAATTGTTGTGTTTTCTAAGTAATGAAAAATTTGCAGATCTTCTCTGAATCATTCTTGTACTTGCATGGTGATCCATTTCTTATGATTTAGATCAAATTAGATAGCCACTGAAACTGCATACTGTAAAAATGTGAACAGTGCAAGAATGGGTGGAATGAAAAACAATTTGTGCATTTTTTTTTTAAAGGTGGCAGGCAGGGGACTGGGCTGGATCCAGCACTGCCCTGCTGGCACTACCTGGCCCAGCTCCTCCTTGAGCAGAGCCTTGGGGACACTAGCTCCCATGCCATGGGCAGACAGCACCACTACTGCCCTACATTGCCCTCTGTACTGCTGGGATTGACTGTGCCCCGGGTGCTGCTGTGGTGGGGCAGGGTCCTGTCCTGCTGCTACGTGAGCCTGGTGTGAGACTGGAGCTGGGACCACCCAAGCAGAAAGGAGCACGGGGGGGACTGAAATGCAGCACTTACCTACTGTACGCTTCAGACGGTGTGGAGTGGGGTGGGGCAGGTTGGGGCAGATGTGTGGAGCAGAGCCAGTGGCCAGGAAGGGTAAGGGTTTTTTTTGTGTTCAAGGGAAGAGCAGAAAGTTGGGAGCTGATAAGCAGGTGGCCAGATTGGCCTGGCACACCCTATTTCTCCCCCTATCCACCTCACACTCAGACCGGGGGGGTGGGTCATGGGCATGGGTAGACTGGGCAGCTGCCTGGGACCTGGACAGAAAGAGGGCCTGAAAATGGAAAAAAAAATACAATTGCAATTTAAAAAACAAATATTGACAGTACTGGCAATGCTATCAGTTGAAAACAAACTATTTAAAAACATTGGTACCACAGATGTGATAATGATTTTTTTGTTGCAAAAGTCTTTATCCTGGTGAAGGGGGGCCTGATACTAAAAGTTTGCCTGGGGCCACCAGGTACAGCACTGCCCACGCTGTGTTGCACCAGGATCTTGTGTGTTGGTGGGGGGTGGTGCTACCCCATATAGCTGGGCTAGGGGAACATGAGGACTGGCAGCTGGGCTCAGCCAGCCCTTGGTTGGACTGGGCAGGACTTCTATTGCCTGAGGCAGAGATTGACCAGGGTGGGATGGGGCAGTGGGGTGTTTGGTGTCTCCCTGAACACAGTGCCCTGGGTGGTTGGTTGCCCTTATTACCCTCCCCTGAAGCCAGCCCTGTTTGTTACAGTTGCTAAAATTCCTCCTTTTTAGGTACATTTTATGATGGTTCTTTCTTTCTTTCTCCTAATACATCAGAGATAGACTACTTCTCCCATACTTCTTGATGGAATCAGAACAGCTTTTTAATGTTCTCTTCACTGCTTGTTTTTCTTCCTGGCTTGCTAGTGGTTCTTGTAGTTTGACAAGTGTTTTGAATTCCCCCAAGGTGTCTTCCTCCCAGTTAACACTGAGCTCTTCTATCCTGTCTATGTTGTCACAGTTGAGGTTTGTTTTCAGGTGGCGATTTTCTTTAATATATAACAAATGCTCTAGTCACTCTTCTACCTCCTCTGTTAAGAGTGCTTCCATGTTTTGTATTGGTCCATTGTACCTGGAACTGAAATTACTTGCACAACTTTTATGTGGGTTGGCATTGAATTCGTGTGTGTGTGTGTATTTAAAAGCAAAATTGGAGAGGTCCTTTAACACCAGCCAGTTTCTGTGGCATGGAGAATTCTAGATGTTACCACTATACATGCATGGCATGAATTTTTCCAGAGGAGAGTTTGAAGGAAGAGACACCTAGTTCTTGGTGTATAAGCATGTGTTTGGGAGATGGATCTTACCACTGTTTTCCAAGCTAATGAGAGGTAGCAAAGCATGAAAATACCACAAGCAAATGGAGAAAAGAGGTATTCATTTACATAATTTGCAAACACCTGGCCATTTATGGTGAAAATGAGGTAAGCTTGGTGAATATGTCTTCTCCTGAGGTCTTATGACCTCAGGAGAAGACTTTTAATAAACCAAGAGTTCAAGGGGACTAAAATAAATGCCTGGACTTGGTAGAAGGGAGGGATCCTAGACCCATAAAAGGATTTAAGCATGTAAGTCCTGCCACAGTTATAATTGTCAAAAAGCTGGCATGGCTGCCTCCTAACCCTGAAAGTGTGTAAACTCTGGCTGCCTGTTTCCATGGGTAAACTGCCTTATAGGGTCCAGAATTGCTGGTCCCATGCCTGCCCAAAAAGGTTTCAATGCTGGTGGGTCTGAATGACCTTGCATTTAGCTTATACCTAAGCACTCTTGGTTGTCCCTCCTACTGTTTCATTTACACGTCCTTTCCTGGTAGTAGGCCTGTTCAAAGAAGCAAGTATTTGCTTCATATTTGGCTGATTCAGAGGGACAGTGATTCAATGTGGTGATTTGAATCACTGCCCCAATTTGATTCGATAGATTCAAGATCTGGGCATAGACTATAATTGAGAATCACTGAAATACCTATAACTGTCATTTTTTTTTGCAGATTCAGATAGAAACAGCAGGTATGGTGCCTTCTGAGGGCATGATGTGTGGCAAGTTTCATGGCGATAGGTGCAGGGGTTTCTGTAAAAGCACACTTCAAAGTGTTGAAAGCAAAACTCATTCACGTGTGTAGGGTGGCCATCATAAAGGACAGTCCAGTTGTCCTGTGTCCTCTATTGTTACAAAACTGGACACCTTTATGTCCTTAATTTTTCTCTTGAAGAGAGAAAAATAGAGGGCAGAAAGGTGTTGGGTTTCATATCAGTAGAGGACAGAGTAGTAGAAAATAAGACTGTCCTCTAAGATGGGCACCCTACCTGCATGTGTTTAAGGTAGGGCAGGATGAATGCAGCAGGGATGGTAGCCCCTCATGCAGGCATGAGGCCTGCCAGGTTTCAGGCAGAGTGGTGCGGGGCTTTCTGTAAAAGTGCACCGCAAGGTTCTAAAAGCAAATAAAAATGCAAATAGGTGCAGAGTGAGGAGGGTGGCACTCACTCCATCTGCACATGGAGCTTGGGGAACAAACAAACAAGTAAACATTACACATTAAACCCATGGGAACAAAGAGGTCACTTGTCACTTATGTCCTGTCCTCCCATTCCCCCTCCTCTTCTCAGTTTTTGTTTCCTGCAAGCCTTCTAGATCTCTGAATCTTTCCAAATCAATTTGGAGGCTTTTGATTGAATTTGGATTCAGATTCTACTGCCAAATCAGGCTGAATCTCCTCTGAATTGAATTGGCTACCAAAGCTTCACGCAGTTCTACCTGATAGCTGTCTCAAACATCTAATGGTTCAGGTTCTAATACAAAAATTGGCTGTTATGCTACTGCTATTTTATCCAGTAACTCAGGGGTTTAAGTACACAGAATTTGGCTCAGTTCCTTCTTCTGAAATCCATGGCAGATCCAGAAATAGAGCAAGGGGAAGTTGGCCAAGACATGTGCATGCACCTGTTTGGTTGTGCTCTAGAATCTAGAGCCAACGTTGGGTTGCTGTACGTGTGTAGTGATCTCTGCGCTCACCAGCTGAGTGGGTCAGGGTCTGGCCCAAGCCACCATGTTTTGTGTGGCTCCCGTGCTTAAGGTGAGTTCTGCTGCCACTTGCCCTCCCCCTACTCACTGAATTCAGTGACAGGGAAAAGGAAGGGAAGAATCGTGATAGTGGTTTTGAACCGAGGCTCCCTATCTATGTGAAAGCAATGATTCTGACTAGGCCCCAAACTAAGACACCACACACATTGCTAAGCTAAAGGGGAGCAGGGTGTGCAACCACAACATGGCTCCTCCACACTCTTGATCTGTTCCTATCATGAGTGAATTGAAATCTATTTCTAACCTACCATATTTACTCAAAGATATAAAATGACTCTAGTTCTGTACATGAAAAAATGTAAAGGATCTAATTATTTGTCCCTCCTACTGCTACAACAGGGAAAATATGGGGGGTATCAGGTAGCCCCTTTGCCATCTCCACCCCAACCCCCCCAAATTTATCCACTTGCAGCCCTCCCCCCCCATCCTACTTTCAGATTGTGTTCCCCCTGAGCACATGGAAGTAAGGTACAAACATGAGAACACTGATTTTGAAATAAACAAACATATTTGGCAGGTCCCTACATATTCATGGCAGATGTAGAATGTGTGGTGACTCCTTAACCTTGCGCATCATCCCTTTCTTTCTCCCCCCACCCCGCTGCTACTGCTGATTTAGTGGAGGACACTGCTGCTCCCTCATCAGGGAAGATAAAAACATGGTTTTAAGCATGGTGCTGTTTTTGTCTCTCTTTCAATCAGCAGCAAACAGCAGGGCTATCCAGACGCCCTCAGTCAATCAATGGTGGGAGGCAAAAATGGTACCATATTTAAAACTATTTTTTTGCCTCCCTGCTGATCAGGAGCAAGCCACAAGTGGGGCCCCTCCACCAATCGGCAGGGGGAGGGGGCATGGGGGAACTTGCAAAATTAAAGGAGCCACAGCACATGCAACATTTGCCATGGATTTTCTAGATCTCTACATATAGGCAAATTACTTTGACTACCCATAGACTTGGTTCATCCAGAATTGATGCATTTTGCCTTTCTTGAAACTGCTGTAAGCTTTCACACAGGTTCTCCATAAACACACTTGAGCAGCACTGACGTACCTATTTATATATAGCACAAACTATGCATGACATTAGTCCAAAGTCAAAAGGCTCATGGATTGCCATATAGTGCATTGGGTTGGTCACAGGACAAACAGCATTATTTCAAGCCATGGTGACCCCACAGCTCAGCACTGCTCAGTGTGTGTGTGTGTGCTTCAGATATTTCCCCCCCCACACACACACATGCATGCATACGCATACACAATAATGTGCTAATTAATCTCCTAATTAACTAATTAATGTCCTAATTAACTCATAATGGGAATGGGGTGTTGTTATCACAAGCCCTGGGATCCTCCAAAAATGTATATGGAGATAAGGCACAGGGCCACATTTAGAAGACAGGCCCATACTAATCATGCAGCAGGCTGAGAGAAGGTGGCAGATTCTAGTGAACTTCTCAAGGCTCCATTTGATGTTTGCTATACTTTTAAGGCTGGTTTAAAAAATGGGGCCCATTGGAAATGGGAAAGAAAGGTGCAGCTCAGCTGTGGGAATAAAGAGGCAGTGAAAATGCATTTGATGTAGTGGCTCACCATGACCTAAAAGAGTCAGTGCTGAGGGGGGAGAGTGCAATGGACACTATCATAATTTTATTCAGATGGGCTACATTAATCTATCTTTCTGGTAAGTTCTCATCAGTGTGTTTATGTGTCATGTTCAGCATTGGCTTCATTTAATTAGCTTCATTGTTGGTTTCCATGACAGAACACATGTTGTTTCGCACCACTTTAATGATGGACAGTGTATTTTAACGAGGTTTTCTTGCACGCAAGCATAAGTTAAGGGGCTATTTTCCATATACTGTTTGAAGGGGGTGGGGACCCTTCTCTTATATTTGAATATATACATTATCTTTGACTTCCCAGGAGAGTGTCCTATATACCAGAATACAGAGGGGGTATTTTCTCACTGCTCTTGTCAACATTGTTTGTGCTTTTTACATCACAATTAGAGTGAAATTCTAAGGATTTAAGTAATCCTTGGAATAAGAGGTAGCAATCCAATTTCCTTTTATCTTTACATATATTAACCACCAGATAAGTCATGTTTACTATCAATCTGTATCTCTAGCCACGTGAATATTCAATGTCATCCTATTCAGTAATCTGATTGTAATGTGGCTAAATCTAGTGCAGATGGACTTTTACAGTGGCAGGAACTGGCATTTATTTCTAGTCACCAAACAGCAGCATCTTGGGTTATATAGTATTTTATTTTGATGTCTATAAAGAAGCAGGGGTTCTGCCAAATTTCAGAGACACAGTTGGAGAAGAATTCTTTAAAATTAATGAAAGTTGGTTTTAAATATACTATAGACTTTACCTGGAATATTCCATTTTCTTATATGTATGCATTTACATTATGAATAAAAGATGGCTAACAAATGCAGTTGGTGAAATTTTTCTTCAGAAATACCTGAATATTGGTTTTAACTGGCTGATTTGGTGACTAAAATCAGAATGAAAGAGCAAACTGACTGTTTGCTGAACACTGAAGAATCAGAGAGGTAAAGTAATAACTTCCCTGTTCCTTAGACTTTAGCAAATGCATCTTGATTTTTAATTTGCTTAAACTGAAGGAGAGATTTCAAAAGTACTAGAATCATGGGCACTGATATGTAAATATATAGCTTTAAACAGTAGAGGTAATGTCCTGGAAGCAATTATTGATGATGGTTAAAGCATGTTTTGATGGGGTCAGAAAGCTTTCTCCTGAAATGAACCTTGTAATTTGTATGTTTTTTACTGAGCATATGTCTACTGAAAACCCCACCAGGCCTTTTCAGATAATCATTTATTGAAATTCCCTTCTATCTAGGGATGGATAAGTATGTCCCACTACAATAAAAACTGACTTAAATGTCACTCAAAACTCAAACATGAGATGTTAAATATTTTGGTTTGCTTCTTTAGGATATAAACTCTGGATGCTATTCTACTACTTTCTCCTATTGACTCTACTGTTCTTAGTTTATTAACTTTAAGGGAAAAATACATCAGTGAAGCTGGAAGGATTTTAGCTTAATGATCCAAAATACTGCAGATTTCTGTAATGTTATAGCACTTTGAAAAATTAGAGCAAGGTGATGTTCTCTTTAAGGGTGTTTCTGCTCAGTTTTAGAGACGTATCCATAATATGTGAGGGAAAGCTGTTCTCATTGGACCAAACTGTTATACCACTAGTAATAATGAACTAGGATATTTATATTTCACTGGTACTTCAAGGAGGAAGTACTACTCAGTAACAGAATATAAAAATTATGCTCTTTATCATTTCATCTTAATAAAAGCCAGTGTGTGGGTTGTGCTTATATATTTTTTTATATATATTTTTTTAATATTATTCTATTTTATTTTTGACTGGTAGGCATTTTAAAACCATTTTATAGAGAATTTACATTGATGAGACTGGTAAGGTTAATAGAAGTTACTCTAAAAATCTATATAACTTAATTGCAGAGAGATCATTATGTGAACCAGATAGTGATCTTTTATTTATAGCCTCTATTAGCAAATTCCTTGACCCCACGGGGGAGACCAGGAAAAGCCAAGAGGATTGGGGAAATGGCAAGTTTTGCACAGCAGATGCTTTAAATTCAATGTTGCAGATGTAATGGCAGTTTTTGTGCCTCATATGGTTCCAAATGCCTTACAGCATTTCAGTCTCTCTAAAGGCAGCCCAAACCACATTGTTGAAGCCTCAGCTACTTAGCGTGGTGGGGGAAAAAAGAAAATAAAAATCTAGATGGAAAATCCTTGTAAGGAGGTCTCAGCCCTGCAGGAGCTTGGAACCCAGCTGTAGACAGTGGTCCAATAACATTTTCTTAGTTAGGGGCCAGCTGCTAAGAAGAGTAGAGTTACAGTGAGCCTGGAGAACCCAAGAACTAAAATCTTTCCTTCTCTTTATGTCTGGAAAATATGGGAGGGTTTTGGTTTGGTTCATTTATTGTGGTTTCAAAACTTTCTATAAGGAATCAAGCTAGTCCGAGAATCTGAAGCTAAAGCTGACTTGCCTGTATAACGAAGGAGGGCAAGTGACCCGCCTGCAATCCTAAATCTTCCTACTACGACCCTGAAGTTGAAGTGAAAGGTGAGTTTTCAAAGAATCTAAGACATGATCTGCAACTGGAAGAGGGAAATGATCAGTTCTTCTTCCACGAATTTGTCCAGATCCTTTTTTAAAACTAGTTCAAACTATCCATATCCTCTTATGGCAATAAAATTCACAAATCATTATATATTAGGGGTTAGTTTAAGCATTCCAACCCCTGAACAAAAGCAGAAGTTTCACAGATAGACATGTTTGACTCAACCTGATTCAAACTACACATTTGGAAACACAGTTATTACCTCTATAATAGACAGAAAGACAAACATGGTAATTGAACACACTTACACAGCAGTAATTTAAATCTAGAGACCTATTCGAACTTCCTTTCCAGTTCAGGCAACTGGGAATTAATAGATGCATCTATACATGTAATGAATGTAAAGCAATACATTCTGGACCAGTTTGAGTTGGACTAAACTACTCCAGAGTGCAGTATCTACACATGCACTCAGGATAACAATAATTTGAGCTGGGGCAGAGTTGGCAGGGGTCATGGGGTGGGAGGGCAGAAGGGGTCAGCCTTGGGCTCTGGGTGGCAGCATCAAGCAGCAGATGGGTTGGGTGGGGCATAAGGGTGCTGAAAGTCCAGAGCTGTGGGGCTAGGTAACAGGCAGAAGTCTGGGCCCCAAGCAGGCTATATTGACTGGACCCATTTTATGCCCATGGTCCATGTCTGCCCACAGATTTAATTGCAGTTAAACTACCCCAGCATAAGATAGCGCTGTCCCTAAAAGTACTATTTTACTCCATCCTTATACCATCATATATGTAGACAGTGATGCTTTACTCTGCTGCTAATTAATCTACTCCACAGTAAAGTGCATGTGTAGACATGGCCAGTGAATTAACAGATTTGAATTGGAAATTCAATTTTGAATTGTCTGGGATTTGAACACCGTAGTCAATCACACAATCTTAAAAGTGAAACTGTAATGGGAACATAGGAAGAGTCTTAGGGGACTCTCATTATGTACCCACTAGAGAAAGAGTGGGAGAGTTTGGGGTAAAAAGGCACTGGACTTTTAAGGTGGACTTCTTGGAGCCTGGATGGAGTGGTTCTGGGGCTTTACAAGTCCAATTCCAAGGAATGGGAGTCAGTCAGGCTAAGAGGGTACAGGGGGGAGTTGCTCTGGAGGGCAGGGTTAGGATTCAGAATGACCTAGATAGATTAGGGGAAATGACTGGAAATCCATCAGATGAGATGCAGTTAAGGACAAGTGCTAAATCCTGCACTTGGGATGGAATAATGACATGCTAAAATACAGACCGGGGAATGACTAGCTAGGCTGCAGTATTGCAGAGAAGGGCCTGGGTAATATTAACAGAAGTGTTGTTTGAAAATCAAGGAAAGTGATTTTTCTGCTCTGTTCAGCACTTGTGAGTCTTCACCTGAAGTGCTGTCACACTTCACCTGAAGTGTGCCACACTTCAGGAACCATGTGGATGGATTGGAGAGAGTCCAGCACAGTGACAAAAAGGCAGCTTACAGACATGAAAACAAACAACAACAAAAACAGCGATTTACTCTTAGTTTGGTGCCTCCCCACGCTGAGCATAGTACACACCCAGAAGAAGCATCACGTTAATTTAACCTGACTTGCCCACCACCTGCATGGATTGAATGCTTCAGCGGGGCTTTTTGGTGCTTTTATCCAGTAGCAGATTGAGCTGACTTTAGATAAAAGTACTGAGAAGCCCCACTGAGGCATGCAGTCTATATAGACACTGGGGAAATGGGTCAAAATGACGCTTCCTCTTCCAGTAAAGTACTGTTTGTTCACATCTGCAAGCAGCTAACATGATTTGTAATCTGGGAAGCACGACTTACAAAGAAAGGCTGAAAGAACAAGGCCTATTTAGTCTGGGAAAGAGAAGACTGAAGGCAGTTTAATAAATCTTTCGATACCTGAAAGGTGAGTAGAGAGACAGTGGAGATAGTTCCATCTCCTACAGCCACAGGACAAAACCTAGGAGCAATAAACTCAAGCTCCAGCAGGGGAAATTTAGGTTGGAGATTGGTGGAAACTTTCTGACTGAGGATGGTTAAGTATTGGAACAGAATACCTAGAGAAATTGTGGAACCTCTGTCCTTGGACACTTTCAGGGGCAAGTTGGACAGACACCTGGCTGGGATTGAACTGCTTTTATCAGGGGGCTGGACTAGGTGAACTTGTGAGGTCCCTTCCAGCTCTACTTCTCTACGATCCCCAAAGAGAGCTATAGAGACTGAACTGAAGATTATGTTAATTAAGTATGCCCAAGAGGGCTGAAACTGGCCTAACCCAAGCAGAACTGAGGAGAAGCCTGAAGTGGAGGAGGAAAAGCACCCCGGATAGGTTTGTGCTTGATTCTGGCTTGGACTGCTAAAGCCAGGAGTCCGGTTTGCAGAAGCTTGATCTGTGAGGCACGGAACAGCTGGGAGGAGAGACGGAAGATTGCTGAAGGTACTCCAGGGGGAAATGCATGGTCTCTGTATGAGTTACTTTGAACCAGTGAACCTGGGAAAATGTTTGGATTATGTCAGAGATGGCTGGGATCTCTAGTTTACACACTAATGAGCCTGAGGGGCTGATTAGGATTGAGAAGCCTGCAGAGCTGGTCAGGGGATGGGATGAGCTCACTTAGTCTCAAACACTGAGCCTCAGTAGAAACACATGTGAACACACAAAGTGGGCAACCTTAGATGCCTCTCCCTAACTGAACTGAGGGCCTATTCCTTTAATATTTATTACCACCGAGTCACGGCAGGTGAGAGAATTGGGCATCTGAGATGTGAAAAAAGGGCAGGCATGTGAGGGCTGACTGCCAGGGGGCAGCAGATCACTCCAGGATTTCTAGGGTCTGCTATAAAATGTCATACTTGATGAATCTTTGATTTGATCTGGTTTCCTTTTTCCAAAGGCAGTTCTTATTCAGTGATTCTGAGTAAGTTAATGTGCCCCACATCAGCTCTCCAGGCTTTTGATAAAGACCTGTCTAAATAGGAAGTATCAGATTTAACATGTCTCTCTCTTCAATTTTTTTTTTTTAATATAGAGAGATATATATAGAGAGAGCATGTATTTGGACTACTAGCCTTCACCTGTTTTAAACCTATTTAATCTCACTGAATGTCCCTTCCTTTAGTCTTCTGTTTATAAAATTGAGAACAGAAAGTTCCTTCTCAATCTTCTCTACAATGTTAATTCTGTTATATAATCTTTTTTTGTATCGCCTCTCGTTCATCTTCTAAGGTGTACAATTCCTAATCTCTTCAGTCTCTTTCATAAGAATTTTTCCAGGTCAGTGGTTATTCTTGTCACTTTTTTTCTGAACACTTTCCAGTTATGCTAAATGCATTATTTCAGCTAAGGTCATGCCATTGAAGGCAACTTTATACTTTTTTTTTTTAGTTTTCATCACTTCTTTGTTCCTGAGCCTTTTCCTCAAGAAACTTGCTTTCCTTTTTTTAAACTTCAAAAAAAAAAAGAGAACTTGGCAAGAGAACTAATGAGGAGGGTATATTTTTTTCCTGTGCACAACAGAATATATAAATCAGTCTGTCAGGGAGCTTAATCATTTGGCTAAAGGACAGACTTATTAGTATCAATAGGGTACATCTACTTGTGCATTAATGCCTTTTTCCTACTGTGCATTGTTTAGTACCTCTAATATGAG
Organism: Caiman crocodilus; assembly: GCA_030014935.1. NCBI lineage: Eukaryota > Metazoa > Chordata > Crocodylia > Alligatoridae > Caiman > Caiman crocodilus. The sequence goes on along the minus strand of JAGPOW010000261.1, from coordinate 167,102,253 downwards.
GTAACTCATAAACAGACATTAGGCTGCGCTAATGTGCAGTAGCAAAAGTGCATGCTTTTTTCTTTCTTTAGTCATGTTTAATGAACAGAAGCTTGCTTCCACTAACCGTTTGCATATTAGCACAGTTTTTAATGTGATGCTTTATTGTGCAGTAGAACAAGCTACTGCATCTTTAAAGTGCATGTGTAGATGCACCCACAGTATAGGGATTTGCAGGACAAGATTGAGACACTGGGCAATTAAGACACTCAAATCATACTATAAAGAAATGTTGCAGATGAATTCTTAGACTGACAGCGTGTTAGCAGCTAGAAAAAAATGGTTAGATCTGAGAGAAGAATTGGGGTATGGTTGAATGAGTAAAACTTTTAGACCTTCACTTGTTATCAGATTTGCCTATTACTTTGGGGTGTGCTCATTTATTAGGAATATGTTTCTAGGGTCTTGGTAATTCTGTCTATGTGCCGCTTGTGTTACTTGTGTTTCTATATGGAGCTGTATCTCTTCCTTCTGCAGGTCCTCACCCCCCATGGAGCTATCTTGCAGGACTCAGTTTCATTGAGGCTGGGTTCCTCCAGTCACCAAATCAGTCATACACACAAACACACACAGATTAACGTGACATGCCTGACCTGGCCGGGTTAATCAACATGGACGGACTGACACCCTTATATGCCAAGAATCAGTTCATCAGAACAACAATACACTGCAATCGGACACAAGCACCCAGGTAAACAGAATCCCTCTGAATCCGGCTAGGTGTCCAGCTGACACCCTCCTGGGCCAGCATTCAGTTCATAAGAGGGCATGTCTGAGTTAATCTGAGTCAATCATCCTGTACAAACTGATCCCCTTGTGTGTTTCAAACTCAGCACGTCCCGTCTTTGGTCTCTTGATGAGCAGACCCCACAGTATTTTGGGGCTCCACAGGGATCTTTAACATTGTAAAAGAAGCATTGCTACAGAGCATGTGAGGAAGGAGAAGGAGACAAGGAAAAATATAACCAGTTACTACCAGTTTCACTATAAAAGTAATTTATTGCTAAGTATATGAAATGTATAAAGGTATTGGTAGTAATAGACATGCAAAAGGGAAAACAAACACAAACAATTACAGTATTACCCTGGTTTCACTAAGTATTTGGGGAAACTTGGCTCAATCTTACCTAATACAGTTCAGGTTCAGAAATTTATCCCTAGGGAGGAAAGAGAGAGAGAGCGCTGGGATCTCACAAATCCAAGGTACTTGGGTTGCAAAGCTGACAGGTAAAGTTCATAGCACAATCCTTGAAGGGAGATAATCTGTTTCCTCTAGAGAAGAACAGTGGACAGTATCAAAGATATTTTTTTCTTGAATCACACATACTGCTGCTTTTTTACAGATTTTCATACCCTCAGTTTGGCTTCTTCAAAGCATTCTCAATAGTGTAAATCATTGTCTTTTCTATTGACAAGGGGTTATCTGGTTTGGAACATCTCCAGAAACTGATAATCAGGAAACACATAAATTTAGGATGTAACCAGATACTTAGGAATTTCAAGTTGGCTCCCATGGATAGCAAATATACTGATGGGATATCTCATGGTTTCTTCAGAAACAATAGATAGCTTGCAGCATCAGGGTTTTGGATTTTTACTTGTTGTGAACAATCCTCAGCTTAGCATGACTTTTTCAGATCTAATTATTGTCTTTTAACAGACTTAAGGCAATTATTGGGGTGTTTAACCTTTGGGCAGGAGAACTTCCACCAGTCATCCCAGGAAAAGTATGACAACATTTGTGGTCAGGGCTCCAACGCTATGATGAACCCTTTACCATTGTTCACATGTTTCCCGTACCCCCTCTGACTCGGTCTCTTGCTTCAGTATTCCCTAACCTGACAACTGAGTTTTAGTCAATCAAGTTTAAGTAGGCCTCCCCTAGTGAGGCTGGGATCTCTATTAAACTTAGAGGTGTGTGTGTGCCGGGTGGGGGGGGGGCGAATCCTTTGTAAATCTAGTTTGAGAACTGGTCTGATAAATGCTGAGCTGGGTGTGTGTGAACATGGGTTGATTAGATTTGGAGCACAAATGCCCCATCATGCAGTGCTCCCCTGCATCTCTGGTCCCAGAATTCACTGCAGTCTCTGCTTCAGTCATTCTGTTCTCCATCTCTCTTGTAAATGAATGATCATCTGGTTCCATCTTGGATGCAAATGAGAACTAAGGCAGTTGTTTCACTTTTGTATCCCTTATCTGGAGAGTTTTAGGTGTGTCTCCCACTGCATCTTAATTGGTTTCATTTAGGTAAAGGAGGAGTGGGTGGTATTCTTTGGGAATCAGACGGGCTGTGTCCTGTGCCAGGGTTCCCCAAGAACACACAGCTGGGAGGTAACACATTGTAGTGTTAGCTGAGGCGAGTTTGATTTGGACTTCCTGTTGTACATTTAGGGCCATACTGTTACAATGCTTACCTTTTGTGTAGGCACCTTCTGCCATAGCTTGTGCAATAGCATGGCTACTTTACAAACAAAGGTACTAGAAAGATTAGACCTTTTTAAGTGACAAATATACTCACTGTGTGAATAAGAAAATGAGGTTGTGGTGACAGCGTGGTTAAAGCATTTTGCTGTGGCTTTGGAGAAAGGAATTTGGGGGCCAATGTGTTCTCCACTTTCAAGAAGAGAAGGAAGGAGGACCTGGGCAACTATAGGCCAGTCAGCCTCACCTCCATCCTTGGCAAAGTATTTGAAAAAAATTATGAAGGCTCACATATGCGAGAGCCTGGCACAAATTATGCTGAGGGGAAACCATTATGGGTTCGTAGCAAGCAGATTGTGCCTGGCTAATCTAGTCTCTTTTTATGACCAGGTTATAAATTGCTTGGACACAGGAGGAGGGGTGGATGTCATATACCCAGACTTCAGGAATGCCTTCGATGCGGTATCCCACCCCATACTGGTGAACAAGTTAAGAGTCTGTAACGTGGATGACAACATTGTCCAGTGGGTGTTGAATTGGCTAGAGGGTTGCAGCCAGAGAGTCATGGTGGATGGGTCGGTTTTGACCTGGAAGGGTGTGGGCACTGGGGTTCCGCAGGGCTCAGTCCTTGGACCGTTACTCTTCAATGTCTTCATCAGCGACTTGGATGAGGGAGTGAAGTGTATTCTGTCCAAGTTCACAGATGATACAAAGCTATGGGGAGAAGTGGACACACTGGAGGGCAGGGAACAACTACAAGCAGACCTGGACAGGTTGGACAAGTGGGCAGAAAACAACAGAATGCAGTTCAACAAGGGGAAATGCAAAGTGCTGCACCTAGGGAGGAAAAATGTAGGCACACCTACTGCCTAGAAAATGACCTGCTTGGTGGCATGGAAGTGGAAAGCGATCTTGGAGTCCTAGTCCAAGATGAACATGAGTCAGCAGTGTGACGAAGCCATCAGAAAAGCCAATGGCCCTTTATCAGGCATCACCAGATGCATGATGAATAGATCCAAAGAGGTGATACTTCCCCTCTATCAGGCGCTGGTCAGACCGCAGTTGTAGTACTGCGTGCAGTTCTGGGCACCGCACTTCAAGAGGGATATGGATAACCTGGAGAGGGTCCAGAGAAAGGCCACTCGTATGGTTAAGGGCTTGCAGGCCAAGTCCTATGAGGAGAGACTGGGGAACCTGGACCTCTTCTGCCTCCGCAAGAGAAGGTTGAGAGGCGACCTTGTGGCTGCCTATAAGTTCATCACGGGGGCACAGAAGGGAATTGGTGAGGTTTTATTTACCAAGGTGCTCCTGGGGGTTACAAGAAATAATGGCCACAAGCTAGCAGAGAGCAGATTTAGACTGGACATTAGGAAGAACTTCTTCGCAGTTAGTGGCCAAGGTCTGGAATGGGCTCCCAAGGGAGGTGGTGATCTCCCCTACCCCCCTACCCTGGGGGTCTTCAAGAGGAGGTTGGATATGCATCTAGGTGGGGTCATCTAGACCTAGCACTCTTTGCTGCCTATGCAGGGGGTCAGACCCGATGATCTATTGAGGTCCCTTCCAACCCTAACATCTATGAATCTGTAAGTTCAAGCCCTGCTCTGAACTGGTGCAACAAGGCAATCCCCAGTTGACCTGGTCACTTGGTCTGGGGAGTAAAAGGCAACTGATGTTGGCTCATTCCCTTGCATTATGTTGGGTACAGAAACTGATACGCCTTCACACTGGGTCACTGGGCTTTTCCTTATGAATTGGATACTTTTTTATCCATCAGACCAAATGATATGCAGCTTTAGGATTGGAGTGAAGGTCTTAGTCAGTCCACAAGTATTATCTTCTTGGATTTTTTTTCTATAAATATGCCACTTGATGTGATCTGGTCCCTTTTAAAAATATTTTGTTCACTGGCATCTTAGTGAGATGTAGTTATTTCAGAAAGAAATGCTACAACAGTACACCAAGAAATAGTAACTGTTATAGGCAAGAAAATCATTCAGCTTCTTTCAGTTGGCTAGCGCTGGTGGTTGTTTTGGGGGTTTTTTATGGTGTGTATTTTTTTTAAACAAACTTCTTACAGCAAAAGTCCCTTCTTGACCATCATTAATAGGTAGGTAGGTCAATAAAGAGCTGTCTATCCTGCCTATTATGTTACCAGATTTGTCCAGCCATTTGAGGTGTGCTCCTTTTATTAGGGTTACATTTCTGGGGTCTTTCAATTCTATCATTTGTGTTTCTATATGGAGCTCTACCTCTCCCCTCGCCCCCAATGGAGCTGCCTTGCAGGGCTTAGTTTCAATGGGGCTGGGTTCCTCCTGCTACCAAATCAAACACGCACACAGAGACCACATCTGAGTGGGCACAGTTGCTCAACATTTCCAGGCTGATACCCTCATGCAACCCAGAATCAGCACAAGAACAGAATATATCTGAGCCGGCTGAGTCAATCGGCATTTACTGGCTGACACCCTCATGTGCATTACAAGGGAGAACATTAGGTTTATGAGTAAATGATGACTCAGGGGAGTATACCAGAGTTGTTTTGTTATGCTGGACAACAGGCTATAGGCGGCTATTACTCTGAGAGAGCTCACAATGCAACAGGCAGTTTCAGTGTTTTGGGTACCAATAAAGGAGTCATCAGTGGAATTGGTCTGATTAAATGCTAAGCTGGGTGTGTACAGACATGGGTTGGTTAGCATTTGGAGCAGAGACACCCCAACATGCAGTGCTCCCTTGCTTCTCTGGTCCCAGAGTTCAGTGGAGTCCTTGCCTGGAAATCTCTGTTCTCCACTCTGAATGCTAAAGGAGATGCCTCCTTGTCCCATCTTCAATGTAAATAAGACTAGGGGAGTTGCTTTATTCCTATCACCCTTGTCTGGAGGGGTTTAAGAGCATCTGCAACTACATCTTCATTGCCTTTTGTAAGTCCTTTCGCTGATCAGTTCCAGTTCAGGTAGAGGTGTGGGGTGAGAAGTCCCTCATGAGTTGGACAGGCTAGGTATTGCATCAGGGTTCCCCAAGAATACAGATGACAGGTAACAATTAGTTGCCTAGGAAAACTTAGCTAGAAGGGAATAGAAACATGTCATAAGATGAACATTTTTAAGGTGAGCTTATGTGCAGGTTTTATTTTACTTGGTATAACCAACTCAATTAAAAAAATATTGAGACTGAGAAGGGCAAACTGAGGTGTATCTATTTAAGTAGAGTTGTCATAGGTTCTTCTATAAAGCTGGGATTGCGTGGGATCTGGTAGTAGTCAGTAGTAGTGGAGGGAATAGAGAGTGCTACTCACCAACGTTACAATGATGAGCTGTAAATGCCAAAAGTTTGAGGAAAACTTTTTAAAATTCATGAGATTTTTAAAAGTTAGTATAATTCTGATTAGAATGTATGCTTCAGGTTTGTTTAGTGTGTAGTCAGGTGACTCTAACATTTTTTGGATTTGCATAGCTGGACTTCTTTTCTGCCCGAGCTACTTAAGGAAAGTACCAAATGTTATGAGACTTGTTGGGGCAGATTGCAAGAATTACCAAGAATGAGTTAAATTCAATGACTATATAAGAAGTACCTGGATTGAATGCCATCTCTAGAAAAGAACAGAGAGAAAAGATCAGTTTTAAGCGTATTAAAAATATATATCCATTAGATGGCTCAGGCCAAGTATAAACAAAAAGCCTGCACTGACTTTGGTGGCTCTTATCTAAGTGCCCTAGATGAGTTCAGGAGTGAACAGAACCTAACACTCACCCTTTCTGGCAGGCAGGGCACAGAGGTGTCCTGCAGTGGCTGAGGCCAGCAGGCTGGGGGTGCTAAAGTACATTTCCCAGCAGGCTGCTGGAAGATGCCGAGCCCACCTAAAAAACCACCAGTCCCAGTCCCACCCCAACCAGTTGTCAACTGCAGGGGGAAGGGGCAAAATGGAACCCCCTCTGGCTACATTGGCGTAGGCCTGTTGGGGGGGGGAAGGGGCTGGGGCTGTGTGGGTGTTTGCCAGACTGGGTGGGAAAGTGGAGCTCTCCTGCTGTGCAGGGACCCTGTCCCCCCAAAGCCTGCTGCCTTGGGTACGGGGAGAGGCTAGCCAGGTCCACATCACAGGAGGGTGGGGACTCGGCTTTTACCCCCATCCACCATACGTGATGGCTTCATACAGGAGCTGCAGCTCAGACCTGCATGGCTATCTGTCACACTGGGAATTGGGGGTAAGGGAAGCAGAGCTCCCTGCTACACAGGCCCCACTGGCTATACTGACTTACGGGGCAGAAGTTTAAATATTGGTGTAACCTAAACTGATTAAATTTGATACTACATTCATCAAGGTCTGTCTTGGAGTGAGTTCCACATTTTTTAAACGAATTTATTTGTACGAAACTTATGCTGTGTTACAGGTTTAGATTGGCTTTTGATCACTTATACTGGTTTATGCATAATGGCTGCCCATAGCCTAACACAGTACTGTGCAAGGTTCAGTAGACATATGGAAGCTGGTGAAATGAATATACAAGATGCCAGGCTGGCAGAAAGCAGTATGGCAAATCTGCCGCTCTGCTGTGTTTTCTGATGAGGAGGTTGTGCAATTTTCTGTAGAGAAGGATTTTTGTGGTACAAAGGGGGAAGACTAGAAGGACTGCAATAGTATCAACCCCAAATGTCTAAATTGTGAGTCAAGCCCTCGAATTCTTCAGATTTTTACAAATGATACCTTCTGAGCGCTCTCTCTCTGCCTTCTGATGCAAACACAAAAGATTTCTGCTTTATTTTTTTTTATTAGGGCTCTCTATAATCTCATGCACTTTCAATATATTTTTACTTGAATAAAAGCTAAGTATCTCATATTCATCTGAATCCAGGAGTTGGAGAGTTAAGAACATCTCCTAATGAAGTGAGATTAACAATAAGTTGGCAATACAGACTGGGTCATAGAAGCAGGGCACCTGGATTGCCTTGGGAGGAACGTGGCTTTGGAGGCAGCTTGGAAGTAAATATGGTGACCCATCAGGTGTTAGGACCTTAGTAGCTTAAGACCATTTGCTGTAGCTGTGTTGTGCTCTGTGGACAATCGGGGGTAGTCTGAAAATACAGGAAGTCTGAGATAGCAGTCTGATAATACAGCAAGTCAGGAATCCATGAAAAACAAGACCCAATGATGCAATATATCTAATGTAATTTAAATGGCCTAAATAGGGTAAGTAGGTACTAAAAATTTCTACCCTGCTCCATGCAGGGTAGAACAGAGAGGTTGAAAATGTGTGTAGCCCAATTGTATGGCATAATTATAGGAAGTTCATGTAAAACCCCACCTATTTGTATCACTTGTCATATATAGACCACAAACTTGCTGTGCCAGGCAGTGCCACCATCAAATACACAAAGTCCCACCTTCTGTACTAAAAGGGGTGTAGCTACATCTACGCACACTGAAGACAGGCTAATTGGCATTGACTCATCATGATGCTAATTAGCTTGCCCCTGGTGCCATGTAAGTACTTCTGATTTGGGAACTTAGAAGCACATAGCTGTGTATGCACAGCATATAGAAGGTTGTCCTGTCTCTTACAGTAAATAGTGCGGTGTCAATCTGGCTTCATATTAGAACATTAACATTAAAAAAAATGCTAGTATTATAAGTTAAACCTAAACAATTTTTAATCTCTTCTTTATTCAGAGCCTTGTCAAAGTGCTCTGACCAGCTGCAGCAGGGGTCTCATAATGGTTGCCGTGAGGTGGACAATTCTGCTGTGCAAGAAAAGCCGCCGCACTCTTCTAGCCCAAAGAACCTTCAGATAGCTGAACATTTTTTTTCAGGTAAAAAAAACCTGTTTCTCTCTAATAATCCTAATAGAAGTGTAACTATTTCAGTACTACATAGTTTGGTGAGCTACAGAAGGGAATATCTGAAATTTTGTTCAGTTTTCTAAAATCTTTAAATGCTAAGATAAATGATAAAGATAGATCATTTAAAAGACCTATATGGCTTAGAAACCATTTTCAAGAGACTTGAACATTTAGTTTAAGTATTCTTGAAAAAAATCCCACTTGTGACACTCTTGGGTGCCTAAATACTTCTGAAATCTGGGTGTCTAACTCCCTTCTTTCCATGACATTTTAAGGGGTGCATCTTCAGAGATGCCTGAGCTAGCTCTAGCTGCTGTAATAGGTCACCCTTTGGTCCTTCATTTAGGGAAGAAAGGGGAAAGAACACATACTGGGGAGGCTAATACTAGAAAGGGCCCAACAGAGAATGAGTGAAGGTAAGAGTCTTGGACAAGACCAAAAGGGACTGATAGTAAACCAAAGGACATTAAGGTGTGGGCCTACTAAGGAGCCATAGGAGGCTTTTCAAAGGGACCCAAAATTGTGAAAAGTGCTGCACCGACGCTAGCAAGGCTCACCCTCCTTCAGTAGTCTGCCCAGTATATAAGAACTGCACCATGCCTAGGAAAAGCTGTCACTGGTGGGCAGTAACACCTAACTAGGTTGAAGAAGTACAGGTACTTCTTGACAGACTCCATTGCCCTACACTGCACTTCATACCCCCAAACCTAAATTACTGTCAATACCTAAACTGGCTGCAGTCAGGATGCAACTTCTCGTTCTGGGCTGTTGAAGTTGCTTTGGAAAATGGGACTTAAGCACTTCTTGGCATATTAAGTGCTTGTTTATTTGGACATTTATTGAAAATCTTCTCAACTTACCTTGCTAAAAATGCCGTTTCAAACCTTTTGATAAGGACATAAATAATAATTTCACTTTCTGATTGGAAACATATACAAAAAGGGCAATATGATATCCATTATCCAAAATTAAGAGAATGCAAGTAATTCTATTATCAGAAACCATCCATTTTAAAACAGGTACACAAGTAACATGTGTAAAGCTAACTCGTGTATACAGTGTAAACATAAGGTAAATTAAGCTGTCATTGACTATTACTTTTCAATGACTTCATTATTAGATTCTATTGTACTGCTTGGACTTAACAGCTACATTTATAAACTGCATTTCCTAATGTGTAGTTAGTAGTTTATTTTATGTTATTTATTTTAGGAGACTAAAGTATAAAGCTGATAAACTGAAGGGTATTTTCTCCTTATCGTAAATTGGCCATCCTTAAGGATTGTTTTTTGAAGTCATGGAATCCCCATTCCTAACATCATGCTGTTGATGGGGATTAAGAATCAAGAGTTGCAAGTAGATGATTAAAAAAAGAAAAGTGTGTGTGTGAGTTATACTACCAGCTGAAGGTAGTGTCCAGAAAAGAAATGCTTTATAGTTGCTTCATTCTTATCTCTTACACTGCATTTTATGCCACCTTCTTCTATGGTCTCTACTTTTCATGTTCTTCCTGTTTTGTCTTCTGTTTGCTTTCCATTTTCTCATTTAACTTTCTGACTGTCTGTGTCCTTCCTTCTCCTATTCACACCTCCCCTGCATTCACACTGCCCCCTTAACAATTGTCACCTACCTCCACTGATCTCAAGCTGCCTGACATTCTATATTAGCATCTCTTCTGCTTTTCCTGTCCCCTTAGAGTTGACATTCCCTTTCCACCCATAGAAGAAATCCACATGCATCTTCAAAAAAAGGTAAAAATCTTGTTTGGGGTAAAAATGTTTGAGCAAAGTCACAACACTGAGGGGCAGATCAGCTTCTTAACTATGGGTTGAAGTTGATGGAAAATTGACACGCACTAATGCAGCCAAAAATTAAATAGGATGATATTTTTATCCTTCAGTAGTTGATTGCTGAGCCCTTGGCTCTGTTATACAAGCACTCTTGGAGCTCTGGACAAGTGCCGGAGGACTGGAAAGTGGCCAGTGTGGTCTCCATCTTTAAGAAGGGGAGGAAAGAGGACCCGGAGAGCTACAGACCTGTTAGTCTCACCTCAGTCCCGGGGAAGATCTGTGAGAAAATTCTCAAGTCCGATATCTGTGAGGGACCGGCAGGGGACTTTATGCTGAAGGGCACGGGTTTGTTAAGGGCAGGTCCTGTCAGACCAACCTGGTCGCCTTCTATGACCAGGTGACCAAATCCATGGATGCGGGCATCCCTGTCAACGTAGT
>JAGPOW010000261.1:167039722-167091630 GCA_030014935.1 Caiman crocodilus | reverse complement strand
CCTGTGACCCTGGCACTCGTTCCTGCCATTGGCGGGGGGTCAGACTAGATGGCCTGCTCTAGGCCCCTTCTGACCCTAGATACTATGATACTATGACTTCCTTCACTTCACTACCCTTCTCCCTCTTCTCATTTAATTCCCAACTCCATTCCTTTCAACTATCTGCCTCTCAGTTTCCTGTTTCCCCTCCACCTCATCTCGCACATCCCCACCTAGAGCAGGGATAGAAGCCTGTCCTTGCTTACCAACCCTGTAGTAGCAACTCACAACTAGCTCCTAGTTGGGCCCATGATCACCAGGTGTCTAAGGGCAAGTCACAGCTGTGCAGGTGTGGGGAAAGTCAGAGAAGGCTTTTAACCTTAAGCCGTGACTTCTCCAAACTTGAGCTAGCACTAGCACTGCTTAACATTTAATCAGCTCAGTGCAATGTATAACAAGGCCCTTTCTGTCTTGCCCCTCCTCTCCACTACTGTTTTTCAAAAAGTTATGCCTGGCTTCCTATGATTGGAGACCTAAGGAAACATTACTTGGATCCTCAAGCTTGTTTAACTGTGTAGTTGGTCCATTAAAAAATATTGTCCTAAGAAATCTATGCCTCTTGCATAATTCAAATTACCTTGAAACAGGCAGGAGCAGGATCACAAGTTTCCGGTGGTCACAGTTGCTTCCTGCTTGGGAAAATATGAAGATTTGATTTTTAAAAAGCAGCTAAAATTTGATATTTTCCATGTGTCAGGTAGCCAGGTTGTAGCCATTTTGGTCTAGAAGAAAAGGCAATCAGGATTCAATCATCTCTACTCTGAGGCTTGGCTATCATCATTTTTACACTTATAAATTAAAGAAAAAAGAGATTTCTGAGTGCAATTACTTTCCAAATTTTGTCTCAAGCTTTTATCCAATGTGAAGATCCAATAATTCTATGTATAGTAAAAGCTGCATTATCTGGCATCTTACAAGCCCGCATGCTCTACTAACCATCATGCCAGCTGGTAAGAAAGTGAAACTGGAAGTGCACGCTGTGGCAATTCCAGTTTCTCTGAGCCCCCACAGCCGGCGGCAACGTGGTCTGCACTGCCAAGCCCCCATGGCCCAGGGGCATAACAGGCTGCATGGAGCTGTGCGGGGCCCGCCTCCCTGTCCCATGGGGCCCGGAGGATGGGTGGCAATGCGGCAGGAGGGATGGCAATGCCATGGGATGGGTGGAGGGATGCCCCAGATGCAGCGGCAGAAGCAGCAGCTGGGTCCACTCAATTAACTGGCATATTTTAGTATCCAGCATCCCCCATTCCCAGGGGATGCCGGATAACAGCTTTTATTGTATTACTTGGTCTGTTCTTGTGAATATAATAGCAGTTACAGGTTCCAGTTGAAACCCCAGGTTTCTAGGTGCCCTATAAACCCATTGTGTGAGATGGGCCCTCTCCCCAATTACTTAAATCTATGAACCCAGTCAAGCCAGAATGAATAAGAATGTCACATGCTGAGTATCATCTTTTGTCCACCTGTTGTGGTAGGTATTAAGTACTATTTTCCAGAGCAAGGCCGGTATGATGGCCTTAAATAGAGATACATGTAAGGTGAATGCCACAGCTGGAAGTAGACTATGGTTTTCCCAATTCCCTGTTCCCAAGAGTAGTAACTTTTAGGCATGTGTGCCACAAACTAAGTTCTGTGCCCTCCTCAAGTGCCATCTGATTCCCTTCACCTGCTTAATGGGCTCCTCTCTTTTCTGCTCCCTGTCCAGTCTGCTACTTTCCTTTCTGCTCTTGCTGTCTGCTGTCTCCCTGCTCTACCACGTGCCACAAACAGGGAAGCTGCCCACGCCACCGGTGGGGTTCCTGTCAAAGTTTCATTACCCCTACACCCTGCCTGTCTTCTAACTGTTCATCACTGTGCCAAAGCATAACTCTTTGAAACAACAAATAATCAGCAATCTTCAGGTCTTTGGGGCAGGGAGATGCTTGGAGCTGTACAGCCCCTCCCCCCATTTAAAAAAAATGTTTTCAACCTTCCATATATTTGAATTTCAAATTTCTTTATGTAATTTACTGTCTCTAATTCAAAAATGTCACTTACCTTGAAGGCTTTACATGCTTCCCTTGGGTATCTAGCCAGACTAATTGGCTCAATTACTTCCCTTTGTCCCTCCATTATTACAGCATATGATGTATGTCTGAAGCCTAAGGTTCTCTTAATTAAGATCAGGAAAGCATGGAAATATTTGTCTGTCAAGATTCCTCTGAAAGCTCAAACACACATTGACAATGCTAGAAGGTACAGTATCGAGCCTCTTATTTTTTTTTTTCTTCATTAAAATATTCAGGTGCTCCCAAACTAGGATAAGTATGTCTGTCTGTCTATAAAAATAATAGTATTTACAGATCCAAATATTATCAGTTTTGTTTTGGGGTTTTTTTTAGTGTTGAATGATTTTTGGAGTGTTTTTCAAATACTTGGGAACCCAACTTAATCTCCACTCCCTTTGAAGTATATTAACAAATGAGCACAAATCCTCCAAATATTGGTGCTTGTAAGGTATCACAAGATGGGCAATAAAAATTATCATTTTGGCCATTAGGATTATTAGTTTTTTCAGACTTTGAATCTCTCTGGTCTCCTTCACCGTTAAATACACACTCTGCAGATGTGCTAAATATATCTGGCATGTATCAGATGCAAGTCAGTTTGTAAGAAGCTAATGCAGTTGCAATATAAATCTAAAGATTTGTAGACCTATACACTGGTCATAATTTCAGGGTCAGTAATCTTACTGGCGACCTCACCTTCATCATAGGAGGATGCTTGGATGGCATCCTTGAAAAACTGTATTTTTTCATATGTATAACATGCCCCCCAAATAAAACACAGCGCTTGGTTTTGAAAGGCAAAATGTAATTTTTTTTTTCTGGAGATATGGCCAGCTGTGTGATAGTCCTCCTGGGAACATAGGCTGCTTACAGATGCTTAAAAAAGGGCACTAAAATCTTGGCACACTGCTGTTGCCACGCCCAGTGCATGCCCAGAAGTGGCATTGCATTAGTTGGACCTATTACTTGCAACATCTGTATAGCTCAGGCATTTTAGTGGGGCTTTTTTGGTGTTTTTATCTGACGGTTAATTAAAGTGCACAAAAGCCTTGGTGCAGTGTCTGATCCATATAGACACTGTGGAGATGAGTCAAACTAACATGCTGTTATGATGTTTTTTAACATGCAACTGCATGGTTTTTATGTCTGTAAGCAGCCACAGTGTCCAGGAAGTATGTCATTAGAGGAGACATCTGGGTGAAGGCAGAAGGACCTTCCTCATGCTACACGTCCTGGACATCGTTTCACAAGGTCAGGCCCTAGACCCTTGCAAAAGCAGTAGCCAAGACCTGTTGATTTATTTATTTTTATTATAAGCTGTCCTTTTATAAGTTACTTGAAACAAACTGTTGTTTCCATGTCACAAGTTGCATCAAGATACTATCACCAACTCACTGCTTCAGGCACAAGCTGCAGTACTCAGCCAATGGCTATGATTGTGAGGGTTAACACAGCCTGCCATCTTCACAGCTGCAATACATGCACAATGTCTCCAGAATAACTTCTTTTCCAGCAAAGAAAGCAGCATTTCTGCTTAATGTCTGCATCCCAGTATGGGATGGGAGGGAGCAAGGAAGCTGTGCATTGCATCTGAGAAAATATGGATGAATGAGGGCAGGTGAGTTTTCAGGAAGAAAAGTTATGACTTCCTCTGAATGTAGTTGCTTGCCAACCTAGAAAAATGGATTTTATCCCTCCGTCTAATATTAGACGTTGCAAACATTACTTAAAGCAAACTTTCTGTCCTCCTCTTCTGAACATGCAAGTTTGACAGGCAGTTATAATAAGTGCTTATAACTGGCATAAAATCAATGGGATGGTGCCGGAAAAATGAAAGGCCTTATAAAAGACTAAGTATTCTGGAAATTCAGCTCCTAGTTATTTCCAAAATTAGTAGACATTGAAAAGTGTATGTCTGGTCTTAATGGTGACATGACAAAACAAGGAGCAATAGTCTCAAGTTGCAGCAAGGGAAGCTTATGTTGGATATTAGGTAAAACCTTCTCACTAGGAGGATAGTAAGGCACTAGAACAGGAGACCCAGAGAGGCTGTAAAAGCTCCATCCTGGGAGGTTTTTTTTTTAAGACCCGGTCTAAAGAGGAGAAGATGATGGTGTCTATGCTGCTCAGGAGCAGGCAGGAGCCAGTGAAGAAAAAGAAAGCTCCCCATGAGCCACATTTCCAGAGTTTAACTCTGTAAAGTTAAAGCAACCACGGAAAGAGAGAAAGATTGCAAGGGACCCAGAGTGACGCAGCTGAGGTTGAAGCCCAAAAAGGGGGTGGGATGGCTGCAGCAGCAGACAGCTGGCAGACGATCCAAAGAGTTGTTCTAGTCAGAGAGGCTCCGGTGGAAGAAGCATCGAGGTGAAGATGGTGCCAGAGCCAGGAGAACTACACGGAGAGCAAGGGCTAGTCAGGAGTTGGTGGACTGTATTACCTTTGGTCTTCAGTAGGAATCTTGGTTTTCTCTGATTAACAACACCACCCACCCTCCACATTCTTCTGTGATTAAAATGAAGCACCACTGTGTTCATGTGCATGCCTGGGTTGGTGTGTATATAGGTAGGTATTGGACGAACACAATGCGTTATTGATATATTTAAATTTTTAGAGGAATTTAGAAGCTTAACAATGCCTCAAGTATAATAAAGTAAATTCTAAATACCTATATTATGTGGTGGCATTTGATTTTTATTTTTTTTTATCATAGAAAATCAGAGCTCCCCTGCTCTCTTTAGTCACCAGGACATGGGACTAACTGCAGCTGTCTTCCCCTCCTTGCTGCTTAGTACTGCTGAGTGCCTTGATATGCTGGTGCCCCTCACTCCTAAGATACAGTCCCCAACCACTCATCCTCACTGATGCCCCTCACTCCTAAGCTACAGCCTGGTACTGCTAGTGCCCCCTCTGCTCCCCCCAGCTCTGCTGCTGCCCCTCATTCCTGACCAGCAACCCCCTGCCCTCTCCCAGTTCTGCCAGAGGTGGACCTGCAGCTGCTCCCTACCCCATCCAACCCCAGGCCAACTCACAGGACAGTGGTCTTTGGGGATGGCTTCCAGAATGAAGTGCATGCAGCGCATCTCATATAGAAGCATAGGCAGCAGGTGGGGTACCATGAGCTGGGGCTGGGAGGACCTGCAACATGCTCCACAGCAGCAGCATGAAGCTGAGCATGGCTCTGGCTCCGGCCATGCTGTGGACAGCAGGAGGAGGGTGAGGGGCAAAACAAGTCTGGCCCTGGAATGACCTTGGGAAGGAAAAGGAGATGCCTGTAGCCCCCTTGCCCCAGGTTGGGGCTCTTGCACTGCATCTGGCAGCCTGGTAACCACATCTCCCATTCCCTGCACCAGCAGTGTTTCCTGGCCACCTTGCCCCTGAAAGCATAGGCAACAGCCCCTGGCACCACTGGCCCAGCCATGCAGCCCCTTGCTGCCTCTGAAGGATGCTCCCACCCCCTTTCCCCACTAGAGGCAGGGCACCTCTGGGCAGGCCTCATTGGCAACAATGCAGAGCTGGGCTCACTGTTGGCACTGAGCATGGTCTTAGATGCCCCTGCACCACCGCAGCCCTGGCCCAAATGTCTTCCCCCCCACCCCCCAGTGCTGGTACGCATCCCCTACCCAAGCATCCTCCCAACACTGTTACTTAAATTGCTAATTGCTTAAATTATGTGTGAGACTTTATAAAGGGGGATAAGGCAAAGTGCTGTGTTTATTGATTATGGGTTAGACATAGAGATGTGGACACACTATTTATACAAACACACACAAATTATTTTAAACATTATTACACACAGGCATATACATAGAAAAAACAACTATTTTATTTACACGTACACTATATATAGTTACTAGCAATAGTTGCTCAAAATTAACCTCGGGTAGCTAACTTGGGCTTATTGAGTAGATGATGATGATTTGAAGATAGCAGATTTGAAGATAACAACTGGAGTGGGGTGAACAGATGTATCTGAGCTCTGATGAAACAGCAGTAGAGAAAGAGACTTACTTAACTTGGCATTTTTAAAGTTTGGGGGGTTTTTTTGTAGGGATTGGCATTCTTTGTTTCAGTGCCTTGGGGTTTTTTTATACTTAGCTTCTATTTTTGTGGAGGTTTTTTGTTTTTAGCTTATCTCAGCCTTGGAATGTTTTTGCTGCCTGTTTAGCAGGATGGGTGCATGCTTTATTCTTGTTGAGGTTTTTGTGTGTGTGTGTGTGTTTTATGCTTAAAAAGAATATTTTTAGCCGCTTACTAATTAATTTACTGACTGGTAACTTACATTTGGTGCCTTGTTGTTTATATAAACAGTTAATTCCCCCCCCATTTTTATATTACTTTTTTTACTGTTTTCTCCTTTACACACACATATATAAAGGCTATGCAGAGTTTATTTACTTATGTCAAGCAGAAGGATACAAAATGGAGTTTTTAAGTTGCTTACAGGACAAGACTAACATGGCTACATTTTATTACTATTACACTTTATGTTAACATTACTTTCATTAGTTTAGTTCATGCTATGTCTCCCCTTTGACTCTTCAAACGTTAGTGATGAATGGGTCATAAACTACATTGGTTTGTTAAGAAGTTATTTTGTTTTTAGTTGCAGTTTCCAAAGTTTTGGATACATTAATTTTATTTAACAACACACATAACACATGACAAGAAATAAACCTTTCATTATCATAAACAATATTATAGGGTGCAGCATGATATTAAGAACAGCCGTCCCTGAAGGAGCTTGTCCTGAGAAGACGTCATACTAATGATATCCTAACATTTGTTTGGCTTGTTTTGAAACTTTTAGGATATTTTTACCTAGATGCAATATAGAAATACTGTGCACTCATGCGTTATTATGAGTGGCAGTAGGTAATTAGATTATTTGCAAACTGTGCATTAGAAGGTTGAGCAGGGTTGTTTAACTGACTTTTATGGAAACATTAAAATTTAGCAAATTGTTATCTCTTATAACTATATTCTGAATTATTTGCTTTGTGAAATAATGTGTGAAAAATGGAGTTTGAATAACAGTGACATTACATATGCATTGCATCATGGGAGGAAATGATGTTTTTATTCTTTGTTAAATAATTTGGTTCAGTTTTATTATACACACAATTTGTTTTATTAAAATAGTTTGGTTGTGCTATTATTTAATTTATTTTAATAACATGTGGATAGTTTGTTCCATTGATTATTAGTTTATTTACTACACAAATAACAATTGACAATTTTTTTTGGTTATTTAAATATTTGCCAATTAAATGAGGGGTTTAAATGTGCTTTTGTTTAACATATGGGAGAATTATAAATGACTATAATATCTTTGGGTGTGGTTTAGTAATACTTGAATTATTTGCATACTTGACAGACCAGTTACAGAGGTTATACACACTTTTGAAATTAAGGGTTTACTTAAAGCAAAACAAGTGCAACAAAAACAACCAAATAAGCAAAGCTAAGTTAAAATATTATGACACACAAATATATTAAATATAGAAAAACACAATAACATACAGATTAACACTTGTTCTTCTTTACTGGTGTTTAGCAGCCACTGGTCTTTTAGTTTATCAGTGTCATTGGCATTCTGTGGCTTTTAAATGAATTTAATACATTATATTTCATACACCACTGAATAACTTTAACTGAAATACATGTACTTATTTTGATTTTTTTAATTGTATTTTATATACCACTGTACTAAGATGGTTAGTGATATGCACTAGTCTAATTTACTTGGAATTTAAAGTATGGGGGGGTTAATCTTAGTTGTAAATACATAACTGATTATTAATTTCCTAAAAAATGTGTTGCCATTTTTTAAATTGTGCTAACCATTTATACACATTTTAATCAGTGGTATCTCTTAGATTATTAGGCTGGTTTACATTTATTATTAACTTTATGGACTGTTTATTTTGTATTTTGCTTTAATAAAGAGGGGTTTTTTTACATTTTAATGCAAATACTGATGTGCTAGGTTTATTAACTTTTTTTATAAAGCAATGGGTTAATGCAGTTTTTACACACAACTTGATATGTTGCTGTTATAAATAGTATTGAAATACAAACGAGATTTCCTTTATAGCCTTAAAAACATTTTATAAGGTTATTTACTAAACACACACATTTTTTTTTTTTACTAAATGCTATTTTGCTAAACGAGTAATCTTTACAACTGAGAATTTTTATATATGAATGGCTGTTTTTTGTTTTAAAGATCAGAACAACTTTTTAGTCTAACTGGATGGAAGTATTCAGGTTTGGGATTTACAGACAGATTTAATTTTTAGAGAGAATATTACTATTAACGTTTATTACATCTTTATGATATTTATATACATTTAAACTTAAAATTAAGTTAATAAATAAAAACAACACAATAGGACAAGCAAAACAAACGGACAAAACAATTTTGCTGTGATGGTAAAACTATGGCTTAGGTGAAGAAAACGCTGTTGTTGGCTTTGTAGTTTTTTTAGTCACCTTTGCTACTAGATTAGATTTTACACTGTAGCTTCTGCAAAAGAGAGAGAGGAAAATAAAACCACAAACAGATACACACCAACCTGCCAAGGAAAACTTTTTGCAGTAAAATATTATTTATATTTACACATTTACGGTGCTGATATGTACTAAGTTTTTATGAACACCCTTTCTTTTCTTTTTCTTTTCCTTTTTTACCTTAACAAGATGTTAACATTTTCCTTTTTAAAAATTTTACACTACTTCTGAAGATTGAGGGGAGGTTAAAAAAACAAACATTTTTTACCCCTGTGGAAGCACCTAAGGTGGGGTACAATGAGCGACCATCCATCCTGAGCATCTGGCTCTGGTTGTGCTCTTGGAGGTAAGTTTCCCCAAGGGCGGTGTCATGGAGCACCTCGCTGCCCCACTCCTAGAGGGTGAAAGCTGCTGGGGAAAAGCCCTAGCAGTAAGAATGAGCACAGCTGTGAGTTGCCAGGACAAAAAATGACTGCACCTGATGGCAGTCAGCTGATGGGAAGGGGCAGGGCCTGGCTCTTATAAAGCCCAGAGCCAAGGTCGGGCTGTCAGTTCCCTGCCAGCAGCCAGAGGGACAGGAGCTCATGGAGCAAAGAGGCAAGTACTGCTCAAGCAGACAGAAGAATGGCAACCCCAAGTCAGGGGAGCAATGTTGTTATAGCCAGGCAGCCTTAAGTGAAGTTGTAGCCTAGGTGCTTATGTTTTTTGTTTCATTGTTATGTATTACACCGGTGGTTTGGGTGAGGCTATCAGGGGTTGGAGGAGGCCTCATAGGGTCCCACAGGGTGTGGGGCCCTAGCGCCAGTGAGGGCACAGTCGAGCTCCAGTGAGGGCGCAGCAGCATGGGTGCATAGACCCCGGCCCCAGCAAGGGGGCAACTTTGAGACGCCCAGAGAGAGCCATTCGAAGAGCCCAGACATGGGCATGGTGAGTCCCAGACAGGGGACAGCATTTTAAGGAGCCCTAGCATGGGCACGACGAGCCTGAGAGGAGCAATATGTGAGAAGCCCATGAGGGGCCACAGTGGAGAAGCCCACGAGGGGCATAGCGAGCCCAGAAGTAGGCTAGCGCTGCCTAAATCCCTAAGAGAAGGGGAGGGTACTGCGGTGGACCCAAGAAGGGGGTTAGCAGCCCAGTAGGCCCGAGAGAAGGGCGGCGCTGCGGTGGTCCCCAGCAAAAGGGGATAGCAGTGCAATAGGCCCAAGAGAAGGATGGGGTGCTGCGGTGGTCCCCGCAGGAAAAGGGGATAGCGGCACAGCGTCCAACCAAGGGGAAGCAGCGCGGTGGGCCTGAAAGACCGGAGGCTTGATATAGAGTCCCAGAGCGGGCAAGGGTCCCTGAGTGGGACAATGTTTTAAAGGAGGCCCAGAAGGGGCACCGAGACCCCAGAGAGGGGTGACGCTCGAGATAAGGCCCAGAGTGGGCATCAAGACACTCCAAAGGAGGGGCAGTGTCATTGAAAGCCCCAGGAGTGGGCAGCAGTATCAAAAAGGTCCACGGTGGGCCAGGGAGCCCTAAAGAAAGGGCAGGATTAGAGAAAGAGCCCAGCAAGGGGCAGTAGTCCAGATAGAAGAGCCCAAGAGAGAGCGGGCGAGTTTACTGTGACCAACCAACGTCTTTCCCATCTGCGAGGCTTGGGGCGTGGTATTAGGGTTTGGTTGGAGCCACATGTAGCCCATAAGGCTAGGGTGACCAAGAAGCACCCATCGTATTGAAAGATCACAAGGAGTCTGGGAGATCACGGGGACAGAGGTCCCGATACGCCATGCCCAAGGAGGTGTAGGGCAGCCTCCCAAACTTACTTAAAAGCAAAGACGTGGCAGGAAAGAATAAGAGGGTGTCCTTGGGCTGGCCTTGACATAGCGAGAGGGACCTCAGGGAGATCACGGCCCTCCCTGACGGAGCCCGCCATGAATGATGGGGAGGGTCTGCTTGTGTGGCTTGGGGCCTGAAGAGTCTGCCCCATCCCCTTTGAGAACCTGTGGGGGCTTCTTGCTGCCACACC
The DNA here is from genome assembly GCA_030014935.1 of Caiman crocodilus. NCBI lineage: Eukaryota > Metazoa > Chordata > Crocodylia > Alligatoridae > Caiman > Caiman crocodilus. The sequence goes on along the minus strand of JAGPOW010000261.1, from coordinate 167,081,028 downwards.
CCCGTTATCAATGACATTGCAGATACCTATTTTTAGAAGTTTTCTTGCCTTGCAATACACACACAGAGCAAACATACAACACCCCTGGGTTTTTTTATTGTACCAGCGATAGAAGTTGTTGCGTTTCACTTAAACAGACCACAGCATGACCTTAGGCGTGCTGAGATCAGGACCTAACTTTTTTTTTTAAAGCAACTGTATCTTTTTTCCTGCTTTAAAGCGGTTATTTTTAAAACTACATTTTTACTCTTTCCTCCTACCTGCTTTAGCATTTAAACGCTATTAAACTTTTATTTTTTTCTTCCTTTCTTTTAAATACTTTCTACATCTCTCTCTATAACAGCTGCCTCCTAGCCTGTTTTTCTTTTGCTTTTTTTAATTTTTTTTCTTTGGCCTTTACTAAAGGTTTTTTTGTTGGGATATGCTCCCCCTAAGCTTTTTTTTCTAGGTAAGGGTAACTTACAAGGCGGTGGAAGCCACGGTTTTAAAGCACCTTATATTTGCCTTTGCCTATTCCCCAGGTTGATTATTACGTGCCATTTTCCAGAGACTACCCTATTACAGGTAGCTTTACTACACTAACTACACCCAGGAGGGTGGCAGTTTTCAGTTATACTTGGGACGAAACTTTCTGCTTTCTTGCTATGGTCTTCTTTAATTCTTATGGGCACACTCTCTCACTTTTAGGCTTTCTGGCCCCTTTTTGGGCCAGTTGAGATTGCAGGCTCTTGGCTCTGGCAGCTCTAACAGTCGTCTTTTTCTGTGCCCTTTCTCTGGACTGCCAGATTACTTGTTTTTTTAGGGCCCTGCAGACCCCTCTCAGGTCTTCTTTTCTCTTGGCTCCCCTCAGAGTCTTTGGGCTCATTCAGTTTAATTTTTTTCTGATCTAACCCCCCTGAGACTCCAGGTCACTGATTCTGCCTTACCTACTTTTTAGACTGAGTTCTTGGCTTTTTATGCTCATAAACTTTGGCTGGACTCTGCTTTTTAGCGCCCACTCTTACTTCCTTTCTGTGCTCTGTGAGTTTGTTTTTAAACACCTTTAGAGATCTCTCACAGGTCTCTGGATTTAGCAAACTTTTTTTTTAACTGTGATGGCAATACTTTCTTCAGCAGATCTTTTTCTTTAGCAACTCTTTAGAATCACAACACTCCATTTTTTTTAGGTCTTAACTTTTAGTGCTCCTTTTGTTAACAGATTTTAACCATTACCCTTTCTAGGCTACAGGCTTTACAGTTCATTCTTATTGGTGGCCCCTTCTTGCCTTGCTTTCTGCAAACTAATCCATCTAGCAAATTTTGATTTCTTTTTCTCTTTCTTACAGATGCACACTTTGTGCTGGTTTGCTTTCTACAAACTAAAAACAATCTGTCTTTCTCACAGACGCACAGTTCAGCAAGCTTCATTCTAGCTCCCTTTAAAAGACCACGGGTGATGAATTGCACATCAGACACAATTCCTTTAGAAAAACTGTTTTTTACCTTTAAAAAGAGCCTTTAAGCTATGCCTTTGAAGAGAAAAAAACAAAACATGTCTCTGATAAACTCGCTGCTTTTTCTCTGCCTAGAGTAACTCAAAGTGTTTCTGGGCACTGATCTCTGTTTACACAGCCGTACCCTGATGTTTTCTAACACAAGCTGTTATGCTCCTGTAAAAATCTCTCTTTTTTTCTAGGCCCTTCACTGTTCTTGGAGAGGTGGTGGGGAGGAGGGGGAGAACCAAGTTTCCTCTTCTTTCCAATTACAATTTTTCTGCTACTGCCTGAGCAGATGTCTAGTAACATACCTTGTTTCTTTTTGTGCCACCAGCTACCTCTATTTTTTTTTTTTTTGGGGGGGGGGGGGAGAAGGATAAAGGATCCTAAAGTATCAGTTTTACATTTTTCTAACTGTTTTTGATCTCTTTGAAGCTCAACTGCTTGCATAATACTTTACCTTTCCATAACTTGCACTTGTAATTTACACTTTACAAACTTTAAAGAAAACACATAATTGCTCTTGTAACTATTCACAACAGAGGGTAATTCTTTTTAAAGACCCTGCCATATACACAGCCTTTTCAGCAGAGAGATGATTTTTTTCTGCTGTCTCCTAGCTTTTTATTGCAAACACAACAGGAGGTTCTTACTTAATCCCAAGCGGACCACAGCATGTACTCATGTCTACTACTCTGCTTGACCCAGACAGACAAAGTTTTCTGATCAGCAGTAACAAACCACCTTTCTTGTACAAAACTTACAACCCTAGTCACAATTAGCATAGAACTTTACTACAAGTGTTAGCTAACCCCTTTAAAATGCCTCCTAACCGTTAGTTAGATGGAGGAACAGATTTTTAGTAGCTTTCTATAAAAGTCACATGTCTGCAGCCTCCTTTTTCATGGAGTGTGGTGGTATATTATTGTCACGGAGGGGTCCTACAGGAGGGCCGCGATCTCCTGAAGGCCCTCCGTCCACGCCAAGTCCAGCCCAAGGCACCCTCTAGTCTCGCCCGCCACGACTTTGATGAAAATAGGTTTAGGTTGGGAGGCTGCCTTATTACTGTCTCGGGCGCAGTGTACCGGGACCTTCGTCCCTGTGATCTCCCGGACCCACCGGGATGTTTCCCCCCGTATGACGGGTGCACTCCAGGCACCCTGGCCTTAGGGCCAAACGTGTGTACCCAACGCTGGTGTGTCTAACTATATGCCTTCTACGAACATGCCCCTCCTGGGCTTTCTACTCAATAGCACCCCCTTCTCTGGGGCTGCTCTTAGTGAGTCACCGATCTACTTGGCTCACCGCACAACCACCCTCTTCTAAGGCCAGGCGTACCATGCTGCTATACCCTTTCAGATCGGGGACTACCGCAGCACTTGCCCTTATCAAGGAAGCACTATGCTGCTAATCCCGGTCTCTCCCGGGGTCCACCACAGCATCCAGCCTCTGGCCGGGGTCTGATGCCGCACTAGCCTCCGACCGATCTCACGGTGCCCATCCTGGCCTTCCCACAATGGTGCCCCTTGTGGGCTCTTCTCAATCATTGCCCCTTCGCAGGCTTCTCAGATAGTGCCTCCTGCTAGGGCCTCTCCCAACATGTCTCAAAATGCTGCCCCTTGTCTGGGCTTCTCAATGATACTGCCACTCATGGGCTCCTTAAAAATACTGCCTCTTCTAGGGCTTCTCAAATACTGCCCCTCTTGGGCCTCTCAATAGCTGCCCCTCTCGGGCCTGGGGTCTCCTTACCCCGTATTGCTGCACCCTCGCTGGTGCTGAATCGCGCCCTCCTGGGCGCCAGGGCCCCACACCCTGTGGGTCCCCATGAGGCCTTCTCCAACCCCTACAGCCTCGCCCAAACCACCGGTGTGATACAAACTAACGAACCAAAACCCAAGCCCCCTGGCTGTAACCAAACATAAGGCACCTAGCCATAACAAAGTAAGCCTCCCGGCTATCACTCCACATCATTGCTCCAGCCTCTGGAGCTCTTGTGAGCTGCACTCACATTACTGTCTCTGGGAGCTCCTGCCCCTCTGGCTATTGGCAGAGAACTGCCAGCCTGACTCTGGCGCTGGGCTTTATAGGGCCAAGCCCCACCTCCTAGGTCAGCCGACTCTCCTTGGTTGCCCCGGCAACCCACAGCTGCACTGCTTATTCACTGCTCAGGCTTCTCCCCAGCAGCCTTCTCCCTCAAGGAGCGGTGCCGCGAGGTGCGCCGCGACAATTATATATCTGCATATAGTTTTTAAATTTGTCTTTTAAATTTGCAATGGTACAGGCATCTCTTACTGCCTGTTTGGTCCATGGGCTTTGTCTAAATCACTGCAGCACTTGTTTTAAAAGACTCATATCTTACAGATATGTAGGGAGGGGATTTTTGACATCTTTCACATCTGCCTCACTCTACTGTTTTCCTTTTAAATATCCTAACTCAAGTTCCCAATACTGTGTTTACTTATTAGAGTTGCCATTTGTTATTATTTAAATCCAGTATACTAGTCTGTAAAAACGTGCTCTAGTGAAATAGCAGTAGAGAAAGAGACTCACCCAACTTGGCATTTTCAAAGTGTGTTTTTATAGGGATTGACGTCCTTCGTTTCAGTGCTTTGGGGGTTTTCTATTCCCGGTTTCTGTTTTTGCGATTGTTCTTCTTTTGTCTTCAGCTTTTCTCAGCCTTGGAGTGTTCTTGCTGCCCATCTGGCAGGATGGGTGCATTCCTTCTCCTCGTTATCTTCTTTGTGCCCTAGGCCTAAAACAGGTTCTTCAGCCATTCATTAATTGGTTTACTGACTAGTAACTTACATTTCGTGCCTTGTTGCTTACATAAACAGTTAAATTTTCTTCTCCCATCTCTATGCCATTCTCTTACCATTTACACTTTTTTGCACAAACTCATACATAAATACTATGCAGAGTTCATTCACTTATGTCAAGCAGAAGGATACAAAATGGATTTTTCAAGTTGCTTACAGGACAAGACTAACAAGATTATATTTTACTATTATTACACTATATGTTAACGTCAGTTTCATTAGTTCAGTTCATGCTATGACACACGCCCATCAAATATTCCCACCCCCGAAATGATCCCTAAATCCTGGCCCTCCAACCCACCCCCTTCTGCCCCAGACTTACCTGTATCTAGCAGCCAGGGCTGCTTCCACCACCTTGCCTGACTATATGCTGGCCAGATGTGTCTGTGCATGCACATGCACATGCCTGTGGCACCCACTCCCCCCACTCCCTGTTCCTGTTCCTGTCAGCCCGAATAGTTCCTTGTAGGCTGGAAGGCTGCCACCCTGAAAGGGGAAAAACTGCAGTTTTCCACCTTTTTATCCTTTAAAGGAGAAAGTCTGGGCTTTTGCTGCATTTTTTCTGTTCTTTTTCTATGGGAAACAGAAAACCCTAGATTCCTGGTTATCATTACAGACCTCTTGACTGCCTTGGTTTCTGCTTTCCCTGGGATGCCAGAGCAAAATAGAGATCCATGTTTCTTATGTAACCAGTAAAATTTAAGATGTGGTCCTCTGAAAATAATAGTAATGTTACTGAAGTATTTATCATCACATCAGTTGTATTTCTGTCTGAGAAATCTGGCTGTAGAACGTGCAATTTGTTAAACTATTGCTTTCAAGGGTATGCTGGGGCTTTCAAGGGTATGCAAGTTATTCCAATTATATATATGACCCTTGGGCAATAATTTCAAGGGTTTTTTTTATGTGCTGTTATACTTCTTTTGACTTCATTGTGAGTAGTCCATCCCAATCTAAAGATGTCTCGATTCTGTAGGATATAGATATTCATCAGGGATCTAATGTTTTTTAAATTGCAGCAGATCCTTGAAAATTGGTCATAGTAAATGCTATTGTGATCAGGATAAAATCTGTAATGAAAAATGTGGGTTTAGAAACATAAACATATCATGCCCACTGAGATGAAGGGCAGCTGCCCCAGGAGGTATTCATAAACAATGTGACATCTTTCCAGGGACATCTGCAGCTCACTGGCTTGGTAATAGGACATTTGTTAAATACCGCAGGAGACCACCAGGCATGGTGGTGTCTAACTTGGCAGGAGTGACTATCAAATAAAACCTGTGATACTAATTTACATCACTTCTAACTTTTTTTAAGTTGGTTTTAGGCTATATGACTTTGATAGGAGGAAGGACATTAGTTTTACAAGCTGTTCTTACTATCTACAGTTATACATGTGTTTCCCTTCCCTCTAACACTTTCCTGACTCCAAAAGATTTTATTGTTTTGTTTTGTTTTTTTCAGTGGACAAATTGGGCACCTCCAAGCAGTGCACCTCCCCCCCTCCCCGAGTTGTGGATTTTTTAATCTGATTAGAAAATCAGGAAGAGTGGTAAAATGTTATGACACTTATTGGAGCTAAAAATCACAATATTTACATGTTTTGCTTATCCTAATGAAAAATATCCCTCTTGGAAAATCATCCCTTTCAGTGAGTTTATGAACATTTTTAAATCTACAAAGAAATACACAAAACTGTAATAAATTTTATTAATTAAAAGCCCTGTCTTCATATATAAAAATTTTACTCGAGAGACTTAAATATGCCTTTATATAATGAACATGTACATTTTATTACTTATTCCAGCCCTAAACTTCTGTGAAACTGTACATGGACTTAAATTTTTCTCAAGGTACATAAACAAATTCCTCCTCTCCCTCCTCTTTTTGTAGTATATATTAAGCTATTACCAGAACCTTTCAGTTATGAGAACCAATCTGGTCAAAGGGAAATGAATGGGTTTTTTGGACGTTTTTCTTTTCATCCTGTTTCATAAACTACTCCTAAATCTGGAAAATTATTCAGTACATTATGAAGAGAGATTAAGATCCAATCAAAGAGCTCTTTAGAGCTGTGAGATGGAATGGAAAAATGTATAGAAACCATGACAGTAAAGGACCAAATGTGATTTTAGTGAGTGAATTTTCACTAAGGATGAATTTGTCCTATGATGCCTTGCTTTGATTTGACCTCCAATCTTATTGAACAAGCCATTGGAGTGGGTGGTGCAGGCACCTACTTTGGAGATCTTTAAAAGGAAACTGGACATACACCTTGCTGGGGTTACATGACCCCAGCAGTCTTTCCTCACGAGGTCCCGTCCAGCCTTAAACTTCTGTGAATCTGTGAGAGGAAACTGAAAAATATAATTTACCAGACAAATCAAAAATATCAGTCTTTCAAGGCACTTCCTGCCTCCCTTCCCCTCCCACCCCCGCCACTGCTCTCAAAACCAGAGATAATTGTGGCTAGTATCTTGCATGTTCATGTTTGAAGAAATCAAAGTACAATTTTTAAACACACTGGTACACGTATTCATTTCCATTGACTATGGGCTTAACTTTATTTTTATGCTTGTGCTTATTTAGCATGGAAGTTGGAGCTCTTCATCTATTAAGATAAAGAACTTTGATGAATCCTAGAACCGAAAGAAAATGGAATATAGGTCAGGAAACAAATCACATGTCCCAAAGACTGGGAGGCTTATAGTTGCTAACCCCTTGCAGGAGAAGGTAAGTTGCTGTTCAGATGGACAGAAGCCCTCATCTATTGTCACCAGCAGAAGAGAAAGATGGGGGAAGATTTTCTGAGAAATTATTGGAAGACTCCAAACACAAGAACTAATGATAACAAGAGACATTCTGTATCCAGGTAAGAAGCAGGATATACAGAACTGACTATCCAAAATTTCATGAAATACTTTGAGGGCAATATGTTGTTTCAGGAGTTGGTAAATGTTACAAGGGGACTGGCTACACCAATTTGACTCTGGATAATATAGAGGAGCTAATTGATAATGAATCTCCCAAGTTAACGTCAACCTTTTATTATGAAGCAAGCATTCATATGGGTGCACAGTCAGGTAAGAAAGTGATAACAATAGAATAAGGAAAATGTACTGCTAAAGAAAAGACATTCATAAACTTAGGAAATTGGTAGGTTGTGTCTTTTGGAAAGAAATTCAAAAGATCAAGGATTGTAGGCTCATTGTTGAACTTGATCTGTTGAGGTCCCTTCCAACCCTAGGATATATGAGCCTATAATAACTGGCAGCTACTAAATGAGCCTGTACAATAAGAGACAGTAGCAGAAAGCTCCCTTTTCCTCTTGCCTGCTGTTGCTCTCCCCTCCTTGGATATGTTTTTCCTCTTCTACCTTTTCTTCCTTCCTGTGTGCATCTTGCATCTCCCCTTGTATTTTGGTATTTTTATCTATTTGTGTGCCATGGCATTACTCTTGTAGCTTATATTTTATACTCCTCACCTTTCAACTTTCAACTAAACTGAAAGAGTGAGTGAATCAGTGATTGAATGTGTAACACAGTAGCAGACAGCAATTAATACCTAGGAAAACCACAGATCAACCAACGGAAGAAATCAATAGAAGACAATGTAGCAACTGGGAAATCTCTAAATGTCACCATTCAATGGCTAGCAGGTCTGGTCTGAGTTAATCAATGCCGGGGACCAATTTTTGGGATGAATATCTCCAGATCAACCACTCCCAGAGCCCTATTCAAAATTCATCAATGGACTCCAAAACCTGCATGTACATGCGGACGACCCCTGGGGCTGACAGATGCCATCCAGTAGCCACCAAAGGGAAAGTCCCACAAAGGTCAACAACCCCTGGATTGGGCAAACCTGAAAATTGGGGATTCACCAAAGTCTGCCAAGGGCAGATAAAAAGTAGTGAAAAGTGACCCTCAGCAGCACCATCTTGATCTCCAACTTGACTAGCACCCGACCTGTCCAGCCAGAAGGACCAGCCGGTGACCCCCTTCTGGAAGATAACACCACACTGAAAGAAGCCTCGATGGCAGACTTCAGCACCTGTGGGATAGGTATACCTAACTCTTGTAGCTCACTACTGTGTGTGTGGGGGGGGGAGGGTGACCAGCCCCAAGGTTTATGATTTAACTTCATTACAGTGTTTCAATCCACCTAATAAACCAGAATTTTAAGGATCCCAAGTTGGACATTTGTAGCCAACAAGACAAATATGGCAGTGCTAGAAGCTATTGATTGATCAAAAAATCACAAAGAAATTGTATAAATAGCAGAAACAAGGACATAACTAAAGATGACTGTAGGCATAAAAAGAAGAAACAGAAAGGCTAAGATATAAAATGAGTTATATCTAGCAAAGGGTATGAAAGGTAACAAGAAAAGTTTTTTATATAAATATATGAGAAGTAAGATGAACAAGGAAAAGAGATCTATTAATTGCTGAAAAAGTAGAGCACAGATTCAGTGGTTTTCAGTGCTTTTCTTTGGCTTCATTCACACACATAATTATGCACTGATATTTAATGCAGTTAATTTTTAAAAAGGTATAGAATGAAGAAAGGTCACGTTAAAGAAAATATTGGTAAGTTAGGTGTATTTAAATGGCCCATTGATATTTACCCAAGAGTTCTTGAGGACCTAAGACAATTCTCTTCCAGAATTCCTTAAGGCTGGAAAAAGTTCTCAGAGGACTGGAGAAGAGAAAACAGTAATTATCTTGTTAAGTTGGGGGGCGGGGAGAAGATGATCAGAGGAATTGCAGACCAGTCAGCCCAAATTTAATACTTAAAAAGATAATAAAATATTAAACCAATTTGCAAGCACTTGAGGGGATAATGAGGTGAGAAATGGCTAGCATGGATTTGTCACAAACAGACTAATTTAATTTGCTCATTTTTACCTCTTGGATAAGCGGGGAATAACAGTTGTGCATTATCTTCACTTTAGTAAGGCTTTTCACACTTTTTCATATGACAATCTCATAAATATTCTAGGGAAATATAGCCTAAACAAAAGCACCACAATCCAGGTGTACAAATGGTTGGAGAAAAAACTCTCAGGTATAGTGAACAGTTTGCTAGCCAACTGCAAGGACATTTCAGGTGAAGCCCTGCAAGGGTCAGTTAAGGGTGTGGTAATAGATACTATGTTCTTTAGCTACTTGAAAAGTGGAACAGACACTTCACTTATAAGATTATTTAATGGAACTAAACTGGGAGGGGTTGAACGTGCTTTGAAAGACAGGATTAGAATTTAAAATGATCTTGATCAATTGGAGAACTCCTCTGATGTCAGTTAAGATGAAACAGAATAAAACCAAGTACTAGATACTGCTTTCAGAATGAGAAACAAAATGCACAAGTAGAAAATAAAGAATAAATAAGCTATGGTACTGCAGAAAAAATATATTTAGATAATATTTGATCTTATACAGAGTGTGGATCAACAATGTATTGCTTTTTAAAAAAAACAAATCTCATTCTAAGTTGTTTTAAATTTAAGTAAAATCTCCTTGTATGGTGTTAGATGTAAAGCATGAGAGAATTATTCTGCTCTACTTGGCCCTGGTGAGGTCTCAGGTGAATTACTGTTAATTCTGGGCACCAAACTACAAGAAGGATGTAGGCAACCTGGAGAGTTCAGAGGAAAGGAACAAGAAAGAGGTTTGGAAAACATGACCTATGAGGAGAAACTAAAGGGTTGGGTTTCGTTTTCCTTGGAAAAGATAAAAATGAGTTGGTGATATAAGTCTTCCAACATGGAAAAATTGGTGTAAAGAGTTAACAGTGCTAAGTCTGATTAATTATTTTCTGTGACCACTGAGCGTTCGATAATAAGTAATGAGCTTCATTTTGCAAGTTTTCCTTTCCTTGCTAACAAAAAGGAAAATTAAGCACTAATACAGATGACTTGCTTACAAAGGCAAGGGCAAAGGCTGGAGTAACACTTTTTTTTGCCTGCTTTGGCCATAGAAAGCAGTTTCTAGCTATGACCAAACACAAGCGCATGGCTGCAGACAGCTTAAAAAATGCCTGATCTGGTAAATTGCATGAGAGGGTAGATGAAGATGTTTCAAAACAGTGTCTTCTGTAACTTCTGTCTGTGCTGCCTCCCAGCCCTAAGCTATTTTAAAAATGGGAGCAGGAAAAGAGAACAGGGAGTTTAGTCTAGGGTGTTGTTCAGCTCCTGCTGGAGAGTGGGAAGGTATATTGGAATCCCCTGACCTCTCGGGGTGGGTGGGGGGTGCTCTAATTCACATGCCCCATTCTCCAGAGCCAGCTGGGGAATGCCTATAAACAGCTCCCTCTGCTCCCTTGTCCCCCTCTGATTCTGCAACAGGGACAGGCTGGAACAGAGGAGGGGCCATTTCTAAGGGAAAGCAGCTGCAGGCTCCCAGCCAGCAGCTGGATTCTCCTCCCCCTTGCAACCAACAGTGAACTTCTGTTTGGTCAGGTGGATCATTAACCTTGGAGGTCTTTAAGAGGAGACTGGACAAGCACCTGGCTGGGGTCACCTGACCCCAGCACCCTTTCCTGTCCAGGGCAGGGAGTTGGACTCCATCTAAGGTCCCTTCTGACCCTAAACATCAATATACAGTCTATTAACTGAGAGCACTTTGCAGGAAGTGTTTTAGTTGCACAGTGGGGTGCTGCACTTCTGTCTGCACCCAGAGAAGTTGTGTAAGCCTCTTGACTAGAAGCTCTTAAGAACAGGTTAGGCAAGCATCTGTGAGGGCTAGTCCTCTGCCTCAGAGAAGGAGATGGCCCATATGTGGTCTTGCTCTAAATTTTCTATGAAATTAGATGCTTTACCGCAATAGGACTTGTGATGGAAAACCTTGGCCTCCTGTCACTTTAAGAGGATAAAATGATACTGTTAAAACTAAGAGTACCTGGACTGAATCTAGCTGTGAAAGGGTGGGCAGCCAGGGATTACTGCTGACAAGATAGGGAGCTGCATATTAAAGAACAAAGGACAACATTTGCAGCCAGTCAGGAGATTGCTGCTTAGCAGAAGTTGGCTGGAGGAGAAGTGGCAGCTAGGCGGCAGAGCGGATTCCCTGGGATGCTCTGCAATAGCCTCCTGAAGTCTGCTAGAGGCTCTGCCATGGGACAACAAGGCGAGCTCTGTAAGGGAGGCAAGGCACTGCTGCTGCAGCTAGGCTAGCCACAGAGCTACCCCAGGTCCAGCTTAGAACATGCAATTTGGAAACGCTTGTGGGCAGCTGGGGACGTTGCACGATGAAAGGGGCAAGACTTGGGAGGCATTTAATGCCAGGATCTGAGCCAGAGTGGTCAGTATGGCCCTGCAGGCTGAGGAAGAAAGAGCTCCTGAGCAGGAAGGCTGAGGAAACCGCCTTACTGGTACTTGTGATGGCCTGAGAACTGTAAGCAAGCTGCCTACAGCTTACAGGGCAGCCAGATGCAGTATGAAGGGGAATGGCGCAGTTCAGCCAGGAAGGTGAGGTTATAGTCAGACCTCGTGTTTCAGCTGGGGGTGGGGACTGCTTATTTCGGTTCTAGCTATTACCAGTGGACCAGGTTGGAACTAGAAAGGGGTGATTTGGAGGTCCCATTAGTGCCCAGTGGGTCAGGTTCAAAGCAGTAACTGGGCCAGAAGGCCCAGAACCCTAGTAGGGTAGAGACAGGGGCTGGAAGTGCAGCATTGGCCCAGAAGGGCAAGGACCAGGGCCAGGGACCTGAAGCCTATGAGGGACATAACCATTGCCCAGGAAGGGTGAGAGCCAGGACCAGGGACCGGTAGCCTAGGATGGGCAAGATCAGCCAGGAAGGAGGGAGACCAGGGACCAGAGGTCCAGCTGTCCACAGGGGTGAAGTCTAGGACCTAGACCCCAGAGCAAGAGGCACAAGGACCAGAGACTTGGAGACTGACAGCTGACCAGGATTGAAACCAAGGAGCCTGGCCCAGCTCAGTGGACCTAGGCAGAAAGCGACCAGCAAAAACCAAGGGGTTGAAGCTGAACAGGCTGAACCTTTTCAAGAGAGCAAGGGATAGAAAGGCATACAGTGGCCTTAGCTAGGAATGGGGTTGGGGGCCCTGAAATGATTATTATCTATAATCTGTGGAGCATGCACATGGCTGTAGGGGAGGTTTGGAGGCTGTGAATAGCCCACAAGGATACAGGTGCTCTGGGGCATGAAGGGGCCAAGAGCGCCCACCTTGGTGGGAGAGCAGGATCAAGGCCAGAGGGGACTAAGGCTTACTCTAGGACCCTTAGGAAGCTTCCCTTTAACAATCTAGCAAATACATCCAGGCATGACTGTCAAGAGCAGAAGGGAGTGTACCTAGAATCAGGGCAAAACCACAGCTTGTTGGCCACCAGGAGGCAGCACGGTCCCACCTTGGGCCCGGTCCTGTTACAGGGCTGGATTTGGCATGTGCCTGCATTTAAGTATGCGTTAAGGGTTCTCTTCTGGTTTTCAGCATGTAAGATCAGGAATATTGTCATTTTTACTCTCCCACCCTTGGACTGATTATAGGACGGTCTGGAAATTAACAGAAGTAACTCCCTTCTGACCAGAATATTCCTCTTGCTAGTTTCTTCCATTGTCACATCATTTCAGTAGCTATCCTACTAATGGAATACAGAAGGAGGAAGTCAGTCATTTATTCAAATAATGTTTTTATGTTCCTTATCAGAAGATCATACCAAACACCAAATTGGGCCAGACCGATGGTCCATGTAGCCCAGTGTGCTGTATCCAACAGGGGTAGAAGTCAATGCTTTAGGTATCTGCTTCAGTGCTTTCCTCTAGAAGGATCTAGTACCCTCCCTGGCGTCTACTGGTTGGATTAGAGATGCCAGAGGAAACATCTCCAGTCATTCTGTTCAACAGCCATTAACAGATTTATCATTCATGGATTTATCCAGGACCTTTTTGAACCTGGCTATACTATCTGCCTCTACCACTTCCTGTGTAATGAAATTCCACAACTTAAGTATGCATTGCATAAACATTTTCACACGGTTATTCTGTACTGAAACCCATTTATACATTTTTGACTTCTTTCAGTTCTCAGACTGGCTGCTGAGCTGCAAATGAGTTGTAAATGAGAGAGTTTGGCAATTCACTGAAGTAAAACTGAGAAATCCACCTTGACCCACATCTTTTGTTATCAGCTTTCTAAAATAATCAGAAGTTACTGCTGTTATTTTGTATCAATATTAAGTATAAGAAGCTCTATTCAAAGTGGTAATACCAAACTCTAGACAATCAACTTTGCCTTTCTCAGGCTACTGTGCTTTTTGAATAGCTTCTGACTTACTAATGATCTTGGATGCATGTGACTGCTCTCACTGAAGCAGAAGAACTTCCTGTGAACCTCAAAGACAGGAATTGTGATCCTTTATGTGTTAGCTATGCATCTGAAGCAGAGCAATCTGGTTTAAATGCATAATAATGAAAGAATGTGCTGTTCTACTTCAGTGAGAAAATTCTGGTTTAGTGGACTTGATTCAAAGCTTATTTCAGTAATTGAAAATATTCCTTTGGATCTCATCAGACTTTTGAATTATGTCTGTATTGTGTAAAATTTCTGCTCCTTAAATATAGAATACTACAGCTTCATGTTCTCTCTCTCTCACCCTCATAGCACTTCAGTCTTGTTTTAAAATATCTAATCTAAACCTCCAGCTCAAAATCTTCATAATGTGCATGTGTTTTTTCCCCACTGTACAGGCTCAAACTCCCCCACCCCAACCAATTCTTTCCTGTTTTTTTAATAACCATTTCCAAATAGAGAGAAAACTAATATTTTTTTTCATATTAATGAATGATCGCATTCATTTTCAGCACCTTTTTAGTATTCTATCCGGTTACTCAACAGTTAACCTGTTTAGAAATTTTGGAGGGGCGGGGGGGGAGGGGTGTTGAGGCCATTTCATGTGAAAATTTAACACTGTTCACAGGGAGTGGTTGCACAGTTTGGGGAAGGAGAGGAATCTCAAGCCCCCTCTATACCTTACATTTGGGGCATGATTAGCCAGGTAATCATGCCTTAACTTGTGACCCCACTACATATTCAAACAATTAACAGTGTGATAAAACAAGCAAATAGCTACAAAATTATTCTACATATTCTAACAATATGTGGCAGAATTTTGCAGTTTGTTCTCATCATGCCGTTAATTGAACGGATGACCGAGTGCTCCCCTGTGTGGGGCCAGATTAATGCAGAGGCAAACTATACACACCTAGAGCCCTAAGTGAAGAAGGGGCCCAATAGTGCTTATTTCACATACTATAACTATTGAGCGGAAAAAAAAGTAGGGACCCATGAATTTGTTTGCCTAGGGCCCACTCAAGGAGTAATCTGGCCCTGCCCTTGTGGCTGGGAGCCCCATTGACTGAGCACCCACGCACTGCCCCCCTCTAGCTGACAGGCTCATGGGGGTGGCAGTATTGCCAGCTGCAGGGTTCTCGGCAGAGAGAATGCTGACCCCAGCTGTAAAGCTTTTCGGCTTCAGGGCTCACAGCCAGGGCATCCCTTGCTGTAAGCCCCACATCTGGCGGTGGCGGAGGGGCTGTAACATCAGCAGCATTCTTCCAGTTCCCCCCGCTGTGATCCCCACAGCAATATGGGCTGCGGGAGCAATGCAGGGAATGCCGTCACCACTATGAGCCCTGCTTCTCATGAGGCTCACAGTGGGGTGCAGTGAGACCTGTAGCTGGCAATGCTTGCTGTGGGAGTAGTACAGGGAATACTGCCCCGTAAAACTAATCAGCTGCAGGGCTTCTCTAGTTGACCAGGATCATTATCCCAGGCTCCCCCTGCATCCACGATAAGGCACGGTGGGATCTAATGCATGATCCTACAATCATGCATTTGGCATGGCAGGTGGCAAGATTGTGTGGATCAGGCATTGGATCTCATTGCGTCTTTACCTTTCCTTGCAGAGGGACCCTGTTTGCTCTGCTTTGATGTTTTCAAAATTAAAAGTTTTGCTTTTAATTTCAAAGGTTCCTTTTTTAAATGTGAATTAACTTATGTTAAAAACAGGTTAAATAAGATGAAAATCAAAATACAACGTTTTCAAATTACCCAAATACAATTTTGCTTTTGATCATGATCTGAATTTTTTGTTTGAATCACTGATTCACAATCACTTGAAAATTGTACTTCCTGTCCAAATAGAGATTTTTTTTTTTTTAGAAATTTCCTCCATTCTCAAACTCACATGATAACAGGGATCTTGGTTTTTCTCTGATTTAAAAACCCAATATTCTCTGATTTTAAAACCCCCAAATCTGCATTTTTCCACAATTAATGAAACACCAATATATATCAGTTGAACACAATGTTTTATTGCTATATTTAAAATTTTAAAGCAGTTTGAAAGCCTACCAGTGCCTCTGTCTTTATACTAAAATAAAAAAAACCTACGAAAGTATATAGGTGTTTAGAATTTATCATGGAAAATCAGAGCTCCCCTGCCCCCTTCAGTCACTGGAATGCGAGTCCAGCTGCAGCTGTCTTCCCCCTGCTGCTTTTGTGGTGCTGAGTAGCTCTGATATGCTAGTGCCCTGCCCCTGCCCATACCACTCCTCCTCACTCCCAAGCCACAGCCCCCACACCCCTCCCAGCCCTGCTAGTGCCCCTCACTGCTCACCTGCTGCCCCCCACCCACAGGCTACAGCCTCCCAGTGTATGGGGGTGATTGTGTGGTGCAGAGGTTGTGTGGACATAGGCAGGACCACAGGCAATGCTTTGGGAAGGAATGGAGGGGCATGTGCCCCCCCAGATTTTTGTGCCCACAGCAGGACACAAGGCTGCAGCCTGGCCGGACGTGCACCAGGCAGCAGCCACCTCTGTGGCCCACTGGGTAGGACTTAGCACAGGAGGCTGAGCAGGGTGGGGAGGGTTGGTGCTGCCACCAATGGGAACACAGTGTTGCCACGGCCGCCAAGGTGAGGTGTCCCCAGCCTGCTGCCCCAGTGGGAAGCATAGCTCTGTGCTGCCAGCATGATGACTTACCTTTGTGTCCATGGTGACATAGCACGCCTGGTGATAGCGGAAGAGCCTCTCTTCCCTAGTGTGCCTTCTGTGCCCAGTTCTGCCTTTTGGGCTGTGGAGGCAGCTCCTGCCCAGTGGTGGTTCAGCCAGGCTGCAGCCCTGTGCCCCATTGTGGATGCAGAAATATTGGGAAGGGGATATCCCTCTGTGCCGCCTCAATGTATGCCCTATAGGCCTGACCCCTCCCTGTGAGTGTGTACAGCAGTGGGAAGCTGCCTCCTCTAGATGAGCTGCCCATGTCTCTATCCTATTTCCTGGCTAGACTCTGCAACCATGCATTCCTGCCTGCTTCTGCCCCAGGCCTGGGTTCTGGGCACCGTGCACTGCCCTGGGTGGGCAGTGTCCCCAGCTCTGGCCACCAACCATCAACCCTGCCCCACTCCCTCCCTCACCATGTGAGCTAGGTATAAGCTACCACTGCCACTTTAATCTCCCTGCACATTGCCTATGCCATGCCCCCACCCCCACCATAGACTCCCATGGTTTCCTGGGTTTTTCTTCTTTAAAGGGGGAAACAGAAAACCCAGATCCCTGGTGATAAGCTGCCTGTTCCCAACAACTTTCTAAAAACTTTATCCTAACAAATGAAAAGATTGTAATATTTTCTGTTGCTATCTGTTCTTAGAAATAGAATATTTTTCCCTTATAGAAGGTTGAGAAGGGCTAGGATTTGTAAGTTTTCACTAGCCATTACATTAATATCTCAGACCTTTTCCTAACTATTTCCTACTGAGAATCTTCCTGTTGCTATTGGATTACACATATATATATGTTTTATAAATTAACATAACATGCATTGTAAATGTGGGACAATGTCATGTTTACAATTTATTTTTCATAATGTAGGTCACCCCAGATAGGGTAACCTCACCTGCATCTTTTGTAGTGACTTGTTTTTTGAAACTTAGGTCTAGTCTCTCTACAGTTTTTATAATGCAATAGCTGTGATACTTTAAAACAGAAAAGGGTCTTCTTTTTATTTTTGTAAATCCTGGGGAGTTCTGAGAAGCTGGGAAGTATTTTAATTATCTTGAAATTTAAAAAATAGAAAATCAAGTTACTACTTCTGATCAGTAAACTCCTCAAAAGACACAGGTTCTAATCAGCATTCAGTGATTTTAATACTACTGGGATTAACTGAGGACTGCTGAACTCTGACATTTTAAACAAAGTAGAAATATTATACAATGCAGCTTTTTTCTTACCTATGAAACAAGTGCTAAATGTTTCTTCCTACATCCTTGCATAATCAATGGGAGAGAAACATTTTTTTTATGTGTCATTACTGATGTACTTTTATAAGCTGAAGTAGTAGGAAAATGCGTAGGGAAGTGGTCTTAAAAGAATATGCCAAGTAGAAAACTCTTTTGTGCCAAGCTATAGAGATAACATTGTATGAAAGGCTGGAAGGGACCTCAAGGGGACATCTAGTCAAATACCCTTGCTCAAGGCAGGATCATCCCTGACTAAACCATTCTAGCCACGTGTTTGACAAACCTACTTGTAAAAACTTCAAAGGATGGAGATTATACAACCTCTCTGAGTAGCTTGCTCCAATGCTTAACCATGAAAAAGCACTGAAAGCCCTTTAAAGAAATAGTGGGTTAATCTTGCTTTTTAAAAAAACTTTCAAATATTGTCCTTCTGTTCCCTACCTCTGATCCCCCCTGTGGCTGGAAGTCCAACCACAGCTGCTGGCCATTGGGTTCTGAAATCAGAGAGTAGCCGTGGATCCAGTTTGAGATCCAAGACCTGTCTGGGTTGGAGCCTTCAATCAATTGACCTTGCTAGGGAACTGAACTGGTCTTGGTGAGGTTCTAGCCAGGGCTGACAATTAGATGATTCTCTTTCCTTTTGGGCTGAATGAGTGGTGCAAGGCCACTCCATGGGCTGGATCCCATGTGTGGGTTCAGTCCACAGGCTGGATCTCATGTCAGATTAGCCCTCTGGGTCAGTCTGCAGATGTGATCTGGCATAACAAATCTGGCCACAGGGTGACCCTGCATACCAGCCCAGATCCATGCACTGGATACAGATGCAGATCTACCCTGTGCAGTGGCAATTAGTGTCTCTGCTGCTCCCCTGCCACCAAATTTTCAGAACAATGGGGTGACCCACAGGTCAGATGATATGGCCCATAGGGCTGGATTTAACCTGCAGGCTGGAGGCTCAGTACCACTGCTCTGTAATATTAAAGCTACTTGTCTTCACTTTCAAGATCCTTCACACACTATCATCTCATCCAATATGGAGAGGTCAGCTGCCACCTCCAATAAGTCCAAGATGCCAGTATCTCTTGCCTACTTATTCATTTTTTAGGCAAGCTCTGTGTTTTTGCTCCATGCTTCCCTAATAGTTGGAAGGAACTACTTTTATAAATATCCCCAGTTGTATCTCATTGTCCTCTTTTTTTATACATCCTTAAAACCCTCCTGTGTGTGATAACTACAAAAGTTTCACAGCAGTCAAGCTGATCATTGCCTGTCATACTGACCAATTTTGTCTCATTTTTACATCGTACTTCCCTAGTAGTCTAGTTTCTCTATTTTTTCTTTTTATGTTTAGACTGCAAGGTTTTTGTATCAGGTGTTTTGTGGACACAAAACAGTATGATTATAATTAAGGATCTACTCAATTCATGATTTTACCGATTTTGCAGAAATCTTGAAATTGGGCATTGTGCACAAAATCAGGCAATGCCCATGAAATCTGCAGGAGGGAAAAAACTTACTAAAAATAAAATACTGGCTCCCCAGTGGGAGCCAACAGGCCTCATGGCTGCTGCAGCCCAGCTATGCAGCCTGCTATGGGGGGGAGGGCGGCATGAATGAAGCAGCCGAGATAGCAGTTGACCCTGCCCCTCACCACTGATTGGCTTGGAGGACTGCCTGATCAGCAGGAAAGGGCAGGGCCACATGACAGATGACCCTCTTGGTGAATCAGCAACAAGGGGCAGGACCACATGACAGAGGTCTTTCGTTCCATCAGTGGCGAGGGGCAGGGCCACGGGTGAAGCCAACCGGAGGCATGCTGCAATAAGCCGATGAAAATGGCTGCCAGCCCCATGATTTGCCCTCAAAATTGGCTACCTGACTCCTTAATTTTGGTAGGTCCTTAATTATAATATGTAATTGAGGCTTCCCATCACTACAATAATATAAACAATAAATTACATCATCATGATTTAGGACAAGCATTATTCTGCTTATAGACTTTATCTTCCTTAAGGGCTAGGTCATGATTTTATTTACAGCAATTTAAATCCATTCAAATTCATCTAGGTTTCCACAGGCGTGTGTAAAATTGGAATCACGCCTAAGCAATCAAATTGTATTCCTTACCTTTTGAATACTGACAAAGCTGCATCTGCAATTCAGTTTTCACAAAGGGCTTATTCGTAACTGTCTCATTTAGTTTTGTTTTGGAAGCTATGCACAATAGTGAGCCAGAGCGGGAAACTGAGGAGATGGTCAATATTTCTTTTAATATGTGTTTTTGATTTACTCGTACCCAATATGCCTACGTTCTGGTACAGGATGTTGGAATAGTCGTGGTTGGTGTCCTGCTCTATTTTGGCTCCAGGTGCCATTGGCAGAGCAGTGGGGGCACATGACAAGGGTTTAGTCCTTCGGGTTGCATTCTGTGCCCCCTAAATTGAAATGATGCATTTTTAATTGAAACCTCTGAGGCACCATGAGAAGGCAACAGGGTTTGCGGGTGGCTGGAAAAGGCAGTGGGGATGGTACATGGGCCACTGGAAGCCCAGGCAGTCTGATAGCAGGCCAGGTGCTGCCCCAGCCTGAAGGCGCCCAATCCAACGCATCCCTGAGCCCACCTGGGCTTCCAGTGCTCCATGCACCATCCCCGCCACCTTCTCCACCCACCAGCTAACCCAGCCTCCATCCTGCTGCCACCCTGCACTGCCCCAGGGGCAAGCTGGGTGTGCTGGCAGCAAGAGAAGGTGGTAGAGATGGTGCACGGGGTGCTGGAAGCCTGGGCAGACTTAAGGGAGCATTGGATTGACTGCCTCCAAGTAGGACAGCACCCAGACAGCTAGCAGCCCACCTGGGTTGCCAGTGCCTCAAGCACCATCCCTGTCATCGCCTTCTCCAGCCATCAGTACACCCAGCCACTGTTCTGCCGCCTTCCTGCACTGCCCCGAAGCAAGCCAGTCCATTCCCAGGCATTCTGCCAGCTACAGGAGCCTGCTAAAGGCAGAAACAATGAGAGGCTGTTTTTTCCGCGGAGATTGCTCACCTCTCCCATGGCCAGGGGGCAAGCTGACTAACAGCTGCAACGTTAGTTTGCAATGTTCCAAATTGCAGCGTTGCAAACTAAACTGTTTTGGGATGTAATGTAGTTTGCCACAATGCAAATTGTTTAAAAACCCACAAAACCGGGGTACATGTAATGTGTGATGCCATTAAGGCACACAGAGGGAAATTTTTGTCATGTGTACATCGTGACATCATCATGTGTAAAAGTGCCCTGAGGTTACAAACCTGTTGGTATGGAGGTTTTGTTGTTGTTTTTGTTTTGCTTTTGTTTCGCAGATAATGTGGGGGCTCCTTGTACCTGTCACCCATACCATGATCTCACTGAAGGCCCAGCAGAATGTAGTTAATAAATTTTTGATCAGGCTGGCAATGTACTAGCACACTATCAGAGTTTTTTCAATTGACTTAGCTACAGCAAGATGTTTACTTTCATTATGAATAATTATTATACTAATCTTTCCATCTGGATTATTTGAGTTCTTTGTCTTTCTGCAATAACAGCATTTCTTATTCATCAAGGAAGTTTAGATTGTCTGTTTGCTATATACCATAGCTTGATGAGCAGATGACATCAACTAGCAAAAATCATAGATTCTGCATTGTCTATTTTTGTCACTTGACATAATTTTCTGGTATACAGCCTGTGCTAAAATACTCACAATTTTCCAGTCAAGCTAATAATCAAGTCTATAACATTTCCATATGTTTTTAAGTAATGGCAGGCTGCCCAAAGCTTTTAGATGGATTCCTTTTGTATTTTATAGCTCTAAATCAACATGCTCTGGAGTGAGTGAGAAGGTAAGGCTTGAAAGCAATACAGAGAGGCTCCAAATGCTAATCTGGGCAGTTGAGCAGAATAGTATTGTAGCAAAGTGTATAGCAGTCACTTATCATTTTCCTTGTGATCCATCCTTTCTGTACCAACATCCACTGAATCTTGAGCCTCCTTTGGATGAGGGTTTTCCTGACTAGGGTGAGGGAATGGCTAACCCTTACTGAAGATTCAATATTCTATGCCAAACGCCAAATATTTGTCACATTCTTTTGGATGGCAACAGTCATGTGTTATTGATTTGTATAGTGTCATTGGGCCCAGAATGTGTTTTGGCTTTTTAGGCATTACAATAATTTAAACTAAGGCAGGGAAGAATGACATCATACAGACTCTCTAATTTAGAGAGAAAGAAGCCTTTGAAAGCAACAGCTCCCTTCATCATGCAACATGGCTAACTACTCTGTTCATAATATAAAGATGTTAGGAATAATGTATCATAAGATCTCAAATTACAAGCATTTCTGTGCATATGTTGGCAAACATCGCATTTAGGATGAAAATGTATATACCCTTATAGAAAAATCCAGCAAGCAAGCATTGTAATAATAATAGATCAGATCAAATATCTTTTTCTTAAAGATTACACCTGAAGCATGTGTTAATATAAGCTACCAGAAGATGAAGCTGTAGACTGAACTGTATGACATGGAGAAAAATGAAACCCTTTGGGGGGAAAAAAAATAGTATTTAGACTGGAAAATTATGGAGCTCTAATTGAGTTCTCTATCCAAAAATATCTAATATGAGAAAGGGAGTGAAAGGATGGGTCTGTCTTGGTTGGGAAAACAGTAGAAGGAAAAGTGAAATTCTGTTATCTACTAAGTAACAAATACAGCCTGGGAATGAATTACAATTTGTCAGTGAATGGGCACAAGCTTTTGCTTGTAGTATATCTTTGTTTGCTAGGACATAGATCCCTGGCAAACATTACACTTAAGATGCAATTAACCTATTAATCATGCCACAAACAGTAATTCTGCTACACGTTTAAGAAAGTAATGGCATGACAAAACAGGTAACCAGCCACAAAAATATTCTACAATATGGGCAACACTTGTGACTGGTTCCAGTGCAACTTCATTTGAACATGCGACAGGGCAGACTCGGCAGCAGCCAGACAGCTTCCCCCTGGTCACTAAGATGCCAGCCATGTGGCACAGCCCTACATGAGGCTGTACCCTACTGTTTTCAGGGTAATGAGTAGAAGGGAGCTCATCAGCTGCGCTCAGGTGCTAGGTTGAAAGGAGGCTTGGGGTTCACAGCAGCCCGGTGGCAGAATGTGCCTGCTCCAAGTTTTTGGACCTCCTGGAGCACAGGCTCTAGAACAGGCTCCCTTGCTGCCCTGGGACTGGGACCCATGACCAGCTGACTGTCAGTCCCAACCCTGGGAAGGCAAAGGGTCTCAAAAAAGCTATAGCATCACAAGGCTGGGACTGATGACACCAGATCACACTAGTTCACACCCAGCTTTCAACTTGTTGGTGCAGAGGGAGCCTGCAGTTATGATCCCAGGTTCCCCCTGCACTGACAAGTAGTAATGGTATGATTGGGAGCTGATCCCTGATTTTGGAAATCAGGTATCCTTCTGTGCACGTGTGACA
This sequence comes from Caiman crocodilus, assembly GCA_030014935.1. Taxonomy (NCBI): domain Eukaryota; kingdom Metazoa; phylum Chordata; order Crocodylia; family Alligatoridae; genus Caiman; species Caiman crocodilus. The sequence continues at coordinate 167,057,976 of JAGPOW010000261.1, read as the reverse complement.
TAGCAGGAGGTGCAACTGTTGGGATCAGGTGTAATATGAATGTAGTGTGCAACAGCAGGAGAACCTAGGGGGCTGTCTGCAGAACTGAACTGACAGTTAATATGGACTGCAACTCCCAGGAACCCCCAGGGCTGGGGAATAAGAGGAAAAAAGAAAGAGGAAGCTTGAGACTGGAGTAAAGAGAACAGAGAGCAGGGTGTACATGGAGCTAGTCCACCCTACACAGAGGAGTGTACAGTGGAGCTGGAGATCTCAGTAGGTCGATCAACCAGGACTGTGGACTAAAGGAGCTGGACTCAGATTTGGGGGTAGGTGCAGGGTGCTGTGTGAGGGCTGCTGGGACTTAAGGCTTGTTTGGGAACACCTCTGGAGGATTTGGGGGGAAATTAAGGTGCCGAATGTTACTATAGTATTGATGTTTCTTTACTTTTTACCTTTTCTGTCCCTTTGGTCCTCTGGCTTGTGACCGTAACCACTATGATTTTGTGTGTAAAAGTGGAAACAAGCAAGTTGCACTAGTTCCTGAAGCCGCAGGGTTGGGACCCAAGGAATGGAGCCTATCATGCCATTAAATGAATGCGTGCTCGGGGTCTTAGCCATTTTATTTGTGAGAAACCAGCTAGAAATCTCTTAACCAACAAAGAAAGCCACATTCAAACTTTATGCCCTCTAATGATCTCTGCCTAGACCCCTCCTTAGGAATTCAAACACTAAGAAATTCAGGCACCTGTACACAGAGGGTACAGCCGATACCTATGCTAGGTGGTGCTGGAGTAGTTTGTATAGTGCTTGTACCATACCTCTAGCAGATGTTAAATTCATTGCTATGTAACCAGTCTCATAACCCATTTTGTAAAGCCTGGGTTAACACCTGGAAACCAAAAGCCATGAGTTTGGGTTTTTTTAATGTAATCAGCAAGAAGAGCTCCAGCAAGGCTGACTCTTCAGGAATATCTTCTCTGATAACTTGTTCAGTGAGTAAACTCATCTTTCAAAGAGTAAACTCACAGTTTCCCCACCATCTCCTGTAGTATAGTATATTGTATCTCTAGTCTACTATAGATTAACTAAATTGGAGTTTTAGATTAAAAAAATGTTTGACTCCTTCCCACCACACACACTATTTATCCAGCTGTGACCTGGTACCCAGAGGTACCTATACATGTGCTGCAAAGCTGCTCCGACCACTGTTATTACAAATGCATGGGAACAGATTCGACTAATTGAATCTGCTAGAGCATGGTAATTACCACACTCCAGCAAACTTCAGTGTCATGTGTATTAGCATCCCCAGGCTGAAAAATGGTGGTGGGGATGCTTTAACTAAAAGATCGTTGGCAAGAATCAGTTAAGGCACTCCCACTGCCATTTTTCAGTGTGGGGATGCTGATACACATGATACTCTGAGCACTTTAATTAGAGTGGCTCTCAGAAGCCCCCCCTCCCCCCCCCCTCCACCTTCACCTCCTGGAGCATGTGTATAAATGTCCTAGATACAATTTTCAGCTAAAAGAATGCACCATAGTGGAAAGGTGGGAGAAGAAGGTGTTTTGAGGGCAGAGGTGACAGCAGATGACATGGGCCAACTGCTACTTATTTTTCTACATCATGTTGGATTCAGAAAAGTTGTCTAGATGCAACAATTAGGGAAGTGAAGTAAGAAAGGAGAGGGGAGGGAAAGGTTAATATAGCTCCGCATCTTTTATTCTTTAAAACAGCCTCAGCTTGATTTGGGAATAGGACTACTGCTTAAGCCTGTTACTATTTTTATTTTACTAGTTTATCCAAATCCCTGTATGCTTCTCCCAAGGGTCAAATAAAGTTCAGAGCTGCATGCATGAAAACCCTGTTCTTTAGTTCATCCTGACCATTATTAGGTTTAGCATTGAAGGCCCTTTAAAAAATGAGCTTTTGAGAAAAGATCTGAAAGAAGACTGAGGCATTCTCACAGCATCAACAGATGAGGTATTCGCATCTTCCACACTGAGGACAAGATGGGAACAGCCATCACCACCAAAGATGCAATGCAGGGTGGTTGTTGTGGGAGACCCCCTGCTGTGAGGAACAGAAGGTATCATCTGTCATCAAGGCCCCGTTGCTCAAAAGGTCTGCTGCTTTCCAGGAGCCAGGATCCAAAATGTGATGGCAAGAATACCAAAACTGGTCCACCCTATAGATCACTGCCCATGCTTCTAGTCCAGGGGTGGGCAAAATATGGCCAGCAGGCCAGGTCCAGCCTGCAAGGCCATTCTATCTGGCCCGTGGGGCGCCTAAAAATTTAGAAAATATTTATCTGTCTTTGGTTCCTGTCAAAAATGACAGGCCCATTAAGGGCTTCTGGCCTGGGACCATGTGGCTGCACTGCGCCAGAACCTCAGGTAAAGGGTTGGGGGGAGGACAAGAAAAGAGCCCAGGAGAGAGGCTGCTTTTTTCCATGCTCAGCTTATAACCTACCCCTGCTGCCAGCCTGGGCCCTGCATCAGCTCTGGGCTCACCTATCAGGGCTGCACACAGTGGCAACAGCTGCAGCTCCCCACTTGCTGTGCCAGACAGTGTTTGCTGCTGCTGCCCTCCCAGAGCTCATGAGCAGGGCAACCTGGAGGCAGCAGCGGCAAACACTGTCCAGCGTGGCAAGGGGGGGCGGTGCACAGCTGCTGCTACCACAGTGCAGCCCCAGCAGGCAAGCCTGGATCTGGCATGGGGCCCAGGCTGGCAGTAGGGGCAGGTTACAAACTGGTGCTAAGCACAGGAAAAGTGGCCCCTCACCCACTTGCAGAGGGACAGAAAACCTGAGATGATTAGGGGTGAGCTCAGCTGTCTTATGGGAATGCCAGGAACATGGGCAGCAAACAGGATGAACTGGCACTCCTCTGGCAGATGAAGAATTTGACTTCATTGTATTGACGGAGACTTGGTGAGACAATACATATGACTGGGCAGTGGATATTGAGAGCTACAGGCTCTATAGAAAGGATTGAGTTGGGAAAAAGGGTTGAGGGGTAGTCCTCTATGTGAAAGAGCAGTACCCCTCCTTGCACGTTACATTTGATTGCAGGGGAAAGTCCCTTGAGATCCTCTGGGTCAAGATACAAGGGGGGTTGCGAGAAGAAGACCTGATGATGGGACTCTACTATAGGCCTCCCTACCAAGAAGAGAATGACCAGGCATTTTAAAGGCATTCTACATTGCATCCCCATGTGGTCAAAAAGGGCCAAGAGACCTGCCTGGTTCAACAGGGACATTAGGGAACTTCTTAAAAAAAAGAAGCATACATGCGATGGAAAAACAGTTCTGCATCCAGAGAAGAGTACAGCCATCTGGCCAGGGTCTGCAGATATGAGACAAGGAAAGTCAGGTTATGCATAGAAATCAAACTGGCAACTGAAATTGGAGATAACAGCAAGTCCTTGTATAGGTAGGAGCAAGAAAAATTCAGACTCCACTGTGGTTCCCTTACTGAGTATGAAGGAAAAGCCCACAGCTGATCCCTGTGAAAAGGCAGCGCTCCTTAATATTTTGCATCAGTATTCCTGAAACCAGGTGAGAACTGGTCACCTGTCCAGACTTCCACAGAATACAGCAATGACAGCAGTCCACATAAAATCAGCCCTGAACAGGTGAAAGTGCTCCTAGAACATTTAGACAATTTCAGGTCAGCTGACCCAGACGACCTTCATCCAAGAGCACTGAAAGAACTGAATGAACTCATAACAGTGCCTCTGGGAAGTTTGTTTGGAGTCATGGTCCCTAATGACTGGAAGAAAGCTAACATGGTACCCATCTTTTAGAAAGGGAAGAAGACAACCCTCCTAATAATAGGCCAATCAGTCTGACTTCATTCCTGGGAAAAAAATCTTTGTGAAAGTGGCTATCAACCAGAAATTCACAACTGGTGGGTACTGACAAACAATGAGCCTGGCTTTGTCAAGGGGAGGTCATGCCTAACAAATATGGTGTCCTTTTATGACCAAGTAACTAGGCACTGGGACATGGAACAGTCTACCTAGACTTCAGCAAGGCCTTTGATACTGTTCCCCATGAAATTCTCTCAACCAAGTTAGAGGGTACTGGGCTAGACTAGGCTGCAGTGAGGTGGGTTGGCAAATGGCTCAGTGGCTGATCCCAGCAAATTGTAATTGATGGGGTGGCCTCATCCTGGAGGGCTGTCTCCAGTGGTGCCCCTAGGGATCAGTACTTGGGCCTATGACCTTCAACATCTTTATCAATGACCTGAATGAGGGAGTAGAAAGCGCAATGATTAAGCTTGAGGAGGACACCAAGCTATGGGGACATGCAGGCGCATTTGAAGACAGTGTGTGACTGCAGGTATATGGTGGGGTATGCGTGTGGGACTCACCCTATGAACTCACACAGACGCACTCTGTCCCTCCTTCCCTCGTTGTATGGATGCATGTATGTGCACACACATACCCACCTCCAGTGTGTAAGTGTGGGGGCCATGCCAGTGTCCCTAGGCCAGCACTAGCGGTGCCCAGGCTTGTAGGGATCTCTGGAGACAGGCTGGGCTGCACCAACAGGGAGAAGAGGAATCCAGCCTGACTCCAGAACCCCTTCCAGATCAGGCCCCATGTCCCTGCCACTCTGTTCTGGTCCCCACTGGAGTTGGCCCTGGCCTTATAAGCTTCTTATAGGCAGAAGTTTCCTGGTGTGCGGGGGGAGAGTGGGGGCAAGCTGGGCAGTTGGGTCCTGCTGGCTTCCCACAGGTCTTACTGCCCCTGTCTCCTATCATCTTTGACAGGCAGCCAGGAGCAGATAAATATTTATTTTCTAAATGTTTTAAGGGCCCTGCAGGTCAGATAGAATGGCCTGGTGGGCTGGATCTGGTTGGTGGGGTGTATTTGCCAACCCCTGTTCAATTCTATGATTCGATAAGATATGGTGGGACCTTATGCCAAGTTATAGGTCACTTGAGTATGTAGTGTGGCAGGCTGTCACTGGCAGCCCAGATTGTTAGCTTGGCCCAAAAGTGTTTGGCCTTCATTGGTGGAGGAAGTTTTTGCTTTCCTGCCAATCAGGGGAAGGCAAGGAAGGAAGCCCTGCCCTGAGCCAGGAATGGGGTAAAAGAGAGGATTTGAGAGGTAACTAACCCCTTGGGCTTCCTAATTGGTCCATTCCCAATCTGGGGCAGAGCCTCCAGAGGGAATAAAAACCCTCATGCCAAGCACACGGGCAGCTTTCAGCGAGGGATGACAAAGATGGGGCTTATGAAAAGCTGTAGAGCTGACCAGCAAGGTATAGCAGTTGCTCCAGAAGCACCCAGAAGATGCCTCCTCCAAATGGGAGCAACAAGTGTCTGTGTCCCAGCACTACCATGGAGGAAGCTGCAGTGTTGATGCACAGATCAGTGCACGGAGGGTCTGGGAGTGAACAGGACGTTGGTGGCTGCACAGGGCAATGCAGGTCCTGAACCCTGCACGAGGCAGAAGCCCTTAATGCATGGATTGGTGCACAGGGCTTGTGGACCCAAAGGGACTGCCACAGCTGCACGAGGCAACACAGGTCCCCAACCCTGCACGAGGTAGAAGCCCTCAGTTCATGGATTGGTGCACAGGGCTGGACAGGTTACAGAACTGCATAAGGCAGCTCAGGTCTCTGACTGTGAGTGGCAGAGGTCCCACGGTGCACAGATTGATGTATGGGATTGGTAGAGCTGAAAGGGACCACAGTGGTTGCACAAGGCAGTGTGCATTCCCAGACCTGTACAAGGCCCTGAGTGTACAGCGGTGGCGATGCATAGCGGGTGCACATGCCCCCCTGAGAGCATTGGTGCACCCTGTCACCGCAGAATTCCCCACTTAGGTGGTGGGTTGGGGGGGCAGGTGGGAGTGCTGGTCCCCACCCCCCGAGAGCACCAGCCAGGGAGAGGGGGCACAAGCAGAAGTGCCACAGGCACTTCTGGCCGTGTCCCTGGCCTTTCTGGGCAGCGTTCCCTCTTGGAGCCAACTTAGAGGGAATGCTGCTTCTGGGCTGGTGCATGTGACCAGCTAAAGGGGGATCCCCCCTCCCTACCCTGATCATTCCAATTGTCCACTGTGGGGCAAGTGCTCCCCCACCCCCTCAACTCAGAAGGCACCGATAGAAGAATAAGCACTTAAAATTGTTCCTCTGTGTATCCCAAATATAAATAGAAACATCTGGGGGAATGCATAATATAATTTTTATTTTTTTCCGAGTGGCACAAAAGTGTTCTGTTTTGGATTTTTGTGCCCCATTAGTCATCTGATCTAATCAAACTTGTAACTATTAACTCATGTGGCTTTTACAATTCATCAAGAACTGTGATCACATGTTTTTCAGCTAATGTCATATTCTTATGGAAAGTGCTGGAGGTGTGGGCATATCAATTCTCTTGTTATGTTTAAGGTACTTGTACACACACTTATAGCTCTGTGCATTTGTTCTCGGTATGACTTTTACAGTGTTTGCCTGAACAACAGGCTATTTATACAAGTCCCATATTTAGACATGCATATAGAATGCAGGTTTAATCCTATCATTATAAATGCAGTCACATGTTTAAAATATATCCCACTTAGCAGGATAATAGGGGACTGAACTTTCAGAACTGCCTGTCTTTTTTCTTAAGTGTTTTGCTGAGTGTTGTTCCTTTCCCTTCATTATCTTTTGGTTATTGCATGCACATGCACAATCTCTTAGGGCATGTCTACACCCTGAAAGGAGTGGAAGGGACCTTATGAGTTATTAAAACCAATCCTCTTCTGTTGCAAGAAAATTCATCAAATAATTCCATTAACAAGTTGATTAAATTCCATTGTAAAGTCGGTTAGGAGTGGTGAGACAATAAAGGCTACAGGAAGGCTGTTCCAGAACCTCATTATGCTATTGCTTAGAAATCTTATGTTTTCCAGACTAAAATATTATTTATGACTAGTTTGTGCCGATTTGTTCTTGTTTTCTAGTTTAAATGGCTCTTATTCCTCCCTAGTGCTTGCCTTCTCCCCCTCAAACCAATTCTCTTGATAGACAACAATCATATCTTCTCTCAGTTATCATTTTGCTAAACTAAACTTAAGTTCTTTCTGTCTCCTCTTGTAAGACAGATGCTCCATTTCCCTGATCAGCCTAGGAGCCCTCTTTTGGACAGGTTCCATCAAATTTATCTTTCTTGACCATGGTGACTGGAAGTATACAGCATTCCACAACAGAGTTATTTTTATTGTCTTATACAGTGGCATTATTTCTACACTAGATATACCTGTCCTCATATATCCTGAAAACATATTTTTTATGTTTTATGGTCACATCACATTGGTTGCTCATAAATCATCCTATGATTGATACTACTATGTCTTTCTCCTCTGATGTTATTTCCAAATGATGAGCTCCTAGATTACAGCAGATGTTGTTATTAATCCCTAAATTCATGATCTCTTTCACTCTGCAGTATGAAATGTCATTCCATTTCTATTAGTTATCTTAGTCTTCAAAGCTATTCAGTTCTTTCTCTAAAATATTCTGCTCAATAATGTAACAGGGGGAGGTCACAAACAGGAGAGTAGTCATGGGTGCCAAGGTATATGGGGGCCTAAGCACCCTGGCCATCCACAGGAAGAGGGCTGTCACTTATGCATAAAACTTGCCAAATGTCCATCATTTTAGCACCACCCCCAGCAAAAATAAGTTGATGCCTATGATAACAGCCTTACCAGTGGCAGTGACCCAGTGTGTGGCTGCTCAAGTGCCCAAATACGCCTCTGATTCTGCTCCACCTCAGTCAGCAAACTTCATGAGTACATTCCTACTTTCTGTGCCAGTATCATTACACAAAAATGTAATTTAAAAAAGTCAATTAGCACAAGGCAAATCTTTGAGGAACTGCACTAGTAAACTTTCTTCGGTCCAATGAATTCCTCTTTCAGCAGAACTTTGTTGTTGTCTTCCCTGCTTACCTGGTTCCTTACCCACCTTAAATTCTTATCTTTAATCTCCATTTTCTCCAAAGTAACTACTGATTTCCCATGAGGCACCATCTCCAAATATTTAACTTAGTCATGCTGATTAGATTTACCACAATTTCCTCATCTAGAAAATCACTTATTTTATGAAAGAAAGATATCAGATTAGTCTGACACCATCCATCTTTATTAAACCCGTGCTGAATTTTAATTTATTTTCCATTTACCTTCATGTCTTCAATTGTTCTTTCCTTCAAAAGTGTTCTAAAACTTTGCATATTGTTGAAGCCAAACTAATGAGTCTTTAATTGTATGGGCTATCCCCCCTGCCTTTATTAGAGATAATAAATTTGCTAATCTCAAATAATATATACTGCCCTTGATTTCACAGACATATTTTATAAACCTTGAAACTGATCTTGAGATTCATGTACCAGTTCCTTTCAGTACTCTGAAATGGAGATTGTCTGCACTCATGTTAGGATGGCTAGTAAGTCTTCACGGTTTTCTTCCATTGTGGTTGGAGTGATTTCTGTCTCTGTGTACTTATTCCCATTAGCCATCCTATTTTCCCCTCATCTTGAGTGGAAACATCAACCTCAGTGAAAACAGGGAAATTATTTTCGGTCATGTGATGACAGAGCTGGGATTTGGTTTGACTAGCCCCAGATTTTGTAGTATTTTTCAGTGTTGCCTGAATCTTCTGATTTTTTGTTGATAGCAGAGACTTTTTCATTTTCTTGTGACTTTCAGGGTTTTGTTATGCAAAAATGAAATTAGCGATGAAGATTTTTAAGAGAAAAACAATCTTAACGCTTAGTTTCTAAGCATGTATAAGCAGTAGTTCTAGGCCACCATCATCCTTGTTGGACAAGGTTAAAGCACTTGATTTTTTTCAAAACTCAGATAATATATAGTTTGAAGTCAGTTTGTATTTGGACCAAAGACTGGAGTTGGTGTTACTTTATTTGAATTGGTTGGATAATCGTTATTATCACATCTAAGGGTTAATAAAAATATTACTAAAGGATGTCTGTGCTTCCAGTAGGGTGGATATATTGCCATTTGGGGTGGGGATTGCGGGGAGGATCTCCATGATGTTCATTACTCTAAATATAAATTTGTTAAAATCAGAACTTTTGCTACCCAAAAGTTACAAAGAGACAACCTACCTTAAAGATATTCTTCAAAGTCATTGCACAATGAGTATCTTCTTTCTCTTGTCTGACCACTTCTCATTCAGTTCATCTAACTCTTTCTCATCCCCTTTAGAGACCTGTTTTAAATTGGTCTGAGGTTCATAGAGCCTTTGTGGTAGGACATAAAACAGAACATTTGGGGAGTCAAGCAGTAGGGATATAACATTTATAAAACTATTTCAGGTCAAAATGATAGCACTTTGTACCTTCTATGAACAGAGCTAAATGGCTACACAAACTCAAAGATAGCAGGAAACCCATAATACTTTATTAGTGTGTTTGCTTTTCCCTCCTCAGGAGAAAAGCTCTTGTGCTTAAAAAAGAGACCTAGTTTCTCAGAAGACCATCTTGTTGATGTCAGGGGTTGCTTTTGTTTTGTTTCCAGCTTTGCCATGTTCCCGCTATCTAGCTTTGGGGCAAATGACTATCAATTTATCTGAGCCTCAGATACCCCATTGGTCAGAGAGAGATGATGATGGTGATAAAAATAAATAAGAAAAAGCCTTTTCTTCACAGGGATATTGGGCGAATAAACTCATTGTTAGTGAAGTGCTTTGAACGTTTACATGGTGAGTGCCTAAGTGTAAGGTATTCCCAAAAAAGTCTACATCCATCTTGTTCAAACTTAAACGGACCTTCCGCTAAAAATATCACTGTCAAAAAAGAACCAGCAGTGAGTAAAAGTTTTTAAGCTTAGCATCTCGGAAGGTTCTTAACTAGCCCATAACCGGGATGTATATCCTGTGCACCCTCCATATGTATCCCTTGCACAATCGTTAAAGCTCTGTTTTCCATTGTGCTGCCAATGAATATTAGAAGGTATAATTTTGCACATGCAGCTGTACGTGCCTATGCAATATTTAGTCAGAAAACAATGGCAGTACACGAGAGACTGTAAGTAGCATACAACCTGGCAATTGGAATTAGCAAAGTGAAAAGCCATACTTTGGGAATGCACATGAATTAGATTGAGGTACAGTAGTTTAGCATTTGTTGCCAATGGGGACATTATTTTGGTCTTGCATTGTGCTTAAAAATAGATCTTTTTGTAACGTGCTGAAGAAAGGAGCTTGCCTTCCAAAAAAAATAAGGCGACAATTCTTCTACTTCCTTTTTATGAAAGATTTTCAAATTTTCTTACTGCCTTTATTCCAAGCACAAAGGTGAAGAGATGTTGGCTATAATACCTCACTGAGGTATCTATTTATTGCAGGAGGGTTTTTTAGGCCAGTTTCACTTGGAGTAGATGTTGGCTGGAAGCAAATTCTACAGATCTCAGGTTTTATAAAACATTTAAAGCTTCCCAAGACTTTGAAGTGTTCTCTCTAAATTATATGAGTTTCTGACTGGATATTTTTCCCACCTGCTAACCAGCTAATAGAATATGAACTGGGAACAATACTTGCCCTTTTACCCTACAATATATAGCCACCATTTAACAGAGAAAGAAAGCAGAGTTACCTAACTGTGAAATAGAGTGTTTCAGATGTTAATTGATAATAAAAATGAAATTGATAAACATGATTGGAAATAAGAAGGGTAAATTTAGCCACAAGAACTTTTTCTATTTTCAAGATATCCTTTTTTTCCTAGAGAGTATAAGATGAGGAAATTTGGTCATCTACAGTTGAGCCCTTGTCATATAAAGATATATGTTATGCATGCTCTAGCTTCCCACTTTCCGACTATACTGCTTCTCTTGCTGGGAAAAGAAATAGTCGTGATACCATCTGGAGAACAGATAACATTCTCTTCTTGAGACTTATGTTCACACATATTTTAAAGCCACAATAATGAATATGCCTGGCCCTATGACCATAGAATAGAAATTGATAGGTGAGTATCAATATACTCTTGGGCCCTCAGTGCCTAGCTTCTTGTTCATTTTTTGCATCTTGTTTGAGTTGCTGTGAGATTTGTTTCCTCCTCCAAAGGCACACTAACAATAATGAAAATAGACTTTTGGTGGTCTAATTTTGTTAATAAAGGGTGTGTCTACATGTCACCCTATGGTGACGTTGTTACTGCACCATGCTTTAGTACTTCCAAAAGGAAATACTAAAGCACGGCACACTAACCATGTACTGTTCTGTGCACATGGCACATAGCTAGTTTTCGCCACTACTTCACCATAGTGACATGCTAAAAAGGGGGGGCGTGTGCTGCTACAGCAAAGTAGCTACTGGTCACATGTAGACCTATTTCACTATGTTGCTGTAGAGATGCACTATGGCAATGTATCACGTTGCTCCAGCAAAATAGGGTGACATGTAGATGAACCCAAAAAGTAAGCAATGGTTTTGGCAGCTACAATGAGATGGCACAGCCCTGTTTGAATTAATTCTTGGAATATGACAGCTTCTTAAGATAATTTCTAACTTCTAAATTCTGTTGCTTTCAATATGTCAAAAAATAGACTAAAAATAAGCATGTATTACTCTTTAAAAAAATCCCTGAGTAGATTGCAATGTGTAAAAAAAAAAAAAAAAAAAAAAAAAAAAAATGAGAACAGTAAACGCCAATGAAAACGTTGTAGGTAAAGGAAAGGAAAACCAAGCCTTAACAAATTCCATGCACAGTAAAGAGCTAAAGAGAAATTATTAACGTATGCCCAATATATTTTTATCAATTAAATATCATTTTAAAGGGGATCTTTTCTTGTTTGATGGGAAGTAAAGCTGGGGAGGTAGAAAGAAGATGAAGTAGAATGACAAAGGAAGGAAGAGAATATACAAGAAAGAAATAGTGGTAATAGGGGGAGGATGGAGGGAGGGAGAAAGGAATATGCGAATGATACAGGAGCAGTATGGAGGATCAGGAGAATGTTATGGGGAGACATTGTTTATGATGGGATTACTGGTATAGGATTAAAGAAATGAACGTTTCCAGCTGGAAACTAGCATCGTTTAGATGAAATATTTAGATAGCACTAGTGAAAGAGGTCTAGTCTATGTGGGTGTCTCAGGAAGATTAAGGGCCATGTCACACATTACACATAGCATGTGTTAAATGAAAAAGATACATATGTTCCAGCAGTAAAACACATGCTTAATACAGTCATATCGTAGCAAAGTCACAAGGTTTTGCATCAGAAGTATCTCTAGATCATATTAAATGACATATGCTCAGCTATTGTTGGACCATTCCATGGAGATAATACAAGTAATTTTTTGGCCCTCAACCAGTTCTGACATGATCCAGGGACATAGCTGCTGTACCAAGCCTGCGGGTAGGATAAGGAAAGCCACCCATGTCAAGAGGAAGGATCCTGGATCTTCAGCTTGTCAGGGTTTTGACAGGAAAAAGAATTCAGTGAGAGCCTGCAGCCCCAGAGGGTCCGCAGCTGGGACCTGATGATCACCTGATTGTTGGTCTGCACTGCACTGGAGTCAGCTGAAGACTCTCATTCGTGTGGGGACTAGGACTGACTATCAGCAAGCCATGCATGTTAAAGATTGTAGTAAACATTACTGTGAGATGGCTCAGAACACTTTTAACTTTCAATATTGCACAGATTTAACTTATATTATGCGTCCCATGTGGCAAGCCCCTAGCATTGCTATTCTTGCTTTTGTATGGTACTGAAGCTTTGAAGCTCTAATTTAGCGAGTCCTATATAGAAGCTGGCTAGTGATAGGAGATTGCCAGTTATATCCAGAGTATGTGGCATCTTGAGTTGTTGGGTAGAGAAGAAGGTAGAGGCAATTTATTTATTTTAAAAATCATGTTACGAAGTCTTCAAAGTCTTCAGAATGCTGACTTTTGAACACTGAGCAATAGTATATCTCTATTCCATCCTTTTTAACCTCTTTTCTGAATTCAGTTTGTATTTTATTTTAGCATTTCTTGTGCTCAGAAGTTTAAAGAAATGTATTGCTATGCATACCCAAATCAAATCCACAGATAGCAATCCACTACATTCTTTAACTCCATTTTGTCTTATATGCTATCCCAAAGAGTGCCCATGCAGCTTCCTGAGGAGTCTAACAAACGTCTGAAATTGTAATATTAGGAGATGGAAAACAGAAATGGTTCAAAACTGTTTGTTCCGCTTCTTCCTTCCCTACCTTACATCATATTCTTACTTGGCATGAGATGAATACAGTAGGGGAAATTTCAGGTTGATGTTTAGAAGCAATTTCTTTACTATGAGGGAGGAGTACTGGAGTCCTTACTCAAGTACTGGAACAGGCTGCCTAGAGAAATTGTGGAATCTCAATCCTTGGACATTTTCAAGAGCAGGCTAGAAAGATGCTTGGCCAGGATGGTTATTCAAAGGTGATCCTTCCTCAAACAGGGATGACATTGTGAGGTCCCTTAGCCTTCCAGTCCTATGAATGCAGGCTACTTCAGCCCCTGGTATGGCAACAGCTTTCTGAATGCAAATATATATATTTATTTCCTGGAAACACTCTACCAGCAGCTCTCTCCCTGTTATGCTAAAGTAGGGCAGAGCTCAAGAGCCTCTGAAGAGTGCAACTGTGGATGAATAGCATAGCAGGAGAGGAGAACTTTTAATTAGACAGGTTCTAAACAGTTTAAAACCAAATTGCTTAGGTTAAAACAGCCCTGTTTGACTGTAGGTGGAAGGAAATGTGCAATTAGCATGGAGAGCTGCTAAGATACTCTCATCTTCAAAGTTTCTTGCAGGAAAGTAGGATGCTTTTTTACCCTGGAGTTTCAAAATAAGTCAATGTTCTCCTTCCGGGATCTTAATGTGAATACTCCAAAACGGCTTTGAAAACTGAACAAATTGAGAGGTCAGCTTGCCAAACAAGACTGAGGCATGATGTTGAGGAGATTCTGTTTACTTCCATAGTCTTTTTTAGGCTCCACAGGAAAGGAAAGGCCCCCATGTCCTCTAGAAACTCCTGCTGTTTTATATGCTATATTAATTGATATGCAGAGTATAATGGTTTAAACACAGAGCACATGCGGAAAAGCAGAGCTAAGGCTAGGATTCTAATTTTTGACTTTGCATGTACTTACTATCTCCCTGATTGATTTCTGCATCCTATCTTTGCATTAATTCTAGACTTGTCCAGAGTTTTTATACATGACCAAGAGGCATGAATGGAAGTATCCTAATTTAAAATGAGCCAGTCGTTATACCACACTTTTTAGATAAGTATTAGTGTGGCTTTTGAAAAAATGGCATGAAAAAAGGACTTACTCTTACAGTTTTATGATGTTCCTTAATTTTTCCATTCCCCCCAACATGCACGCATGCACACACTTCCTTATGTGACGAGGACTCTATCTTTTTTTGTCTTTTTTTCATCTTTAGTGCATTTTGGAGGTAAAGTTTAAAGATTAAGGAAGAGGCAACCGAACAGCCATCTCCAGGAAGCAGAAGTGGCTTTTAAGTGCGAGTTATAGCCCCCAGGACACTCTGCAAGATAATATAAGAAAAGGCAATTATTCAATCCGGAGCAGTTTTTCAGAATAAGATCTCTATAATGATCACTCCACTTCAGCCTTCCATCATGCCGGACCTTCTATAAGGCTTCACCCAAAAGATCAAGACTTGCTTTCCTTCTTTCTTTTCTGAAAGAATTATTTTCCAACCTCTCCCCCCTCTGAATAGGATGCTCCTATTTGTGCCCCTATAAATCCTGAGCCTATTTATTTTTCTCTGTCCTCGCATTTTATCAGTGATGTTTAGTACAATAGAAACGGTGCCCAAAACCCTTTCCTGGTGCTGTGACCATGAGGAGATGCAGAAGGACACTGAAAGGCTCTCCTGACTGTGTAAATAAGTAGTGATAAAAAGTGACCAAACGCCAGCAAACTGTGCTCACTGCAAGGGGAAGCAGCGAGTGCAACCCAAACAGCCGCGCGAAGCATTCCCACGGTTAAAGTCTTTTGGTTGTGGTGTTGGCTGCAAAGTTTAAGGGAACTGCCGGCACGGAGTGAGGTACGCAGAACTGAAGTACCTCACGGCAGAGCGGGGCATTTAGGTGTCTCGTGGTGCGATTTCACACAGCTTGTCTACAGGCTATTTAATTTGTAAGTAAAGCATTTATTTTCTATATTGGCTCGGAGTCTCTTGTGTGGGACAGGAAAAGAATAAGAAACAGGGGACCATGTTCCTGAACTCTTTCATCCCCAGCCTGTCCGGTTGGAGGTTAAACCTCCTCCCAATTCCTCCTCGCATGGCGTCACGAACAGGATGCTCGGGGAAAAGGGGGAGCGAAGGAGACCCTGACAAATTGGTTAGGCACTGCCCATGGGGAAATCATCATCAGCCCCCGACCACAGATGCTAGTACCCTGCAAGCTCATGTGGCATACCACCAGAGAGGGCGAGGCAGAAATATGAGGGGCTATGTGTCCATCTGCCCAACTGAGGACTGCGAGGAGCCACTAAAGGAGTGGGTCGTATCCGATCTCACCCCCGCAGGTTTGGGATGCCTTCTCTCTAGTCCCGCGGTTCTTTACCACCCGCCTGAAGTGAGGTCTGAAGCATCGCTCAGACGTATCAAGCCCAAGGGTACAAGTGAATATGACCCTGAAAAGGAGTATGATAAGTGCCAACAATACTTACAGGAGGGGACTAACTGCGAGATAATCCCTGATAAGTGTAGATGCCCTGTTCTCAAACCGGGAGGTGTAGAGAACGAGATCTTGATATCCTTCCATGATAGTCTCGAAGCCGACGGACGAGATGCGGCAGGGTGGACAGGGAAAAAATAGAACAAAGGAAAAATGATTAATGCTTTATTTCAGTTGGTGACTACTCTACTGCGGCACGCGGCGAACCAAGCCGGTGTAATAGATATGCTGACTCGGGGAACCGCGCGGCAGAGTGTTTTGCAGATCGAGCAGCCGCTGGAAGATGGCGCCGCGGAAGAGGAGAGGGGCGTGGCTGAGAAGACTTGGGGAGGAAGCTGTGATCTCAGCGAAGCCCCGTCAGCTCCGTTTGAGGAGCTGTCTCCATACGGTACCCCACCGGGGCCATATTCAGTTTTATCCATTGATGCGGATATGCCCGTCCTGCAAGCAAACCCCGTGGCCTTGGTAAAGACTGATCGGCAAAAGGTTAGAGCAAAGCAATTACGGGTGGAGCACGTGGAGTGCATGGAGCAAGCGGCAGAGGGCTCTGAGCCGCTGCTAAAAAATGGCGCTGGCCACGTGGATCCACTGCCAGAGAATAAGCCTGGGGAACACAAAGGGATTCCCCTGGGAGGCGGGCCAGTTGCATCATCGCCCTTGGCCCCGCCCCCCAGAGTGACGCTGGAGAAGAGCCTGCTTCCTGTGAGGGAGAGAGAGTGTATTCAGGGTTCCCAGCTGACGGGAAGAGAGAAAAACCATATCCAGCGCTTCCAGCTGAGGGAGAGGAGCTTCTGCCCAATGCAGTTAACCCTCTCTTGACTGCAGTTCACCCAGTAGTGCCTGTCGAGCGGGTCACTGATGCACAGGGGGCAACATGCACCACCGCCACACATGCATCTGGCGTGGAGAGCAGGCAGAGGGGGCAGCAGATGCCCACTGCACTAAGGCTTGCTCTAATGCTGTTACTCTTATGCATAGTTGATATGATGAAACAGTAATACAAATCTCATGGAAGAAGATGAATGTTAAAAGTGCACGGACTGTTGTTGTACATCATCCTGAATATGGGTTTTGTATTCAAAGTGAATACCATGGAAGAGTGTCATTTAAAGACTTTTCGTTTAACGATGCTGTATTTGTTATACCTACTGTAAGTCTTACAAAGGTACCAAACTCTTTAATAAATGGTGAAAATCAAACAGCAGCCATTTGGACAGCAGCCACTAAGAAACCTACTGCAGATGTTGATTGGGAAAAAGGCCTTGGTAAAATGAAATATGGATCAAACTTGTTGGATCTAGAACAGGCTAGCTTTCTAACACGGCAAGCCTCCTGGAGTGGAGGACACGCTACTAATTTGAATGTGGTAGCGAGCAGCATTTATTGGCCCATCCCGCTTCCAGCTCTTGATACAGGTCAAGAATGCCATGGATCTTGTGTGTGGCATAAGGGACGACCGCCGGACCCGACCGCAGAGCACCTGCTAAGCCAGCTGCTATGGCTGCAGACCCTAATGCATCCAGTAGTGAAAGCCTTCCGTAGGATGAAACCACACTCTACGGCATACCAGGTCAAAGGCCCTGGACCACCGTAGTGCCAGCCTGATCCTTGGCATGAGCCGCTGGCTGTGCCACAAAGAACACCGGAAGAATGAGCTGTGTTTAGATTCAAGAGTAGTTTGTAATATAAAGTTAACTAATTGTTTAGAGAGTTTTTTCTCCACAGGTTTAGCAACGGAACCTCCAGCATTAACCTTGCTAGGAATGCAGAAAGACAACGAGAGTGCCATCATCGGTAGTGTAGTGAGAGGAATTCTCGTCTTGGCCATTTTGGTTGGAGTTGTCTGCTATAGGAGAAGACGGACGTTCCACGGTGACGTGATATGCAAAAAGAGAGTCTCCAGTCTCCTGTGAGAAGAAGATCAATGACATCTTGGAAATGAACTGAGCTTCGAATACGACAACTGAAAAAGAAGATGGCCCTGTTATTTTTCCATTTTTGTGGGAAGTTCAATTGTTGCCACTTTTCCTGTTTGTTTGTGTGTTTGATTCTTTGTTCTTTCGCAGGCTCAACGGTGATGAAGTGACGATCTATGACCGTCTCATCGTGAGGACCCTGAGTGCCAGACCACAACGTACTCGAGTCTGCTATCGATGGACTCGTCGACGAACAGAACTGACTTTTAAGTTTGTTTTCCAGCCCAAAATGGTATGAGGCTGCTGATGCTCGACGTAGATCATCGACACCTACTGTTGTGAGTAAACTCGTCAACAATGGACCTCGACTGAAGCAACCAGATCTGATATCACAACATTGCTGGACTTTTTACAGGACTTTAATGGCGTTGTTAAAATTGTTAATAATGTTATGTTTGATATGTTTAGTTAACATTGAAACCTAAAGGTTCCATAAGGAGGCTTTTAACCTGCAGGCATATCCTATCCCGGTATTTGGTCAAGGGGGCATGTGTAAATAAGTAGTGATAAAAAGTGACCAAACGCCAGCAAACTGTGCTCACTGCAAGGGGAAGCAGCGAGTGCAACCCAAACAGCCGCGCGAAGCAT
>JAGPOW010000261.1:167020530-167039622 GCA_030014935.1 Caiman crocodilus | reverse complement strand
AACGCCAGCAAACTGTGCTCACTGCAAGGGGAAGCAGCGAGTGCAACCCAAACAGCCGCGCGAAGCATGCATGCTGCAAGATCCCCGGCTCATGCTGCTTAGAAAGCGCGCGAATGAAAGACCCGATCTGAGTGGCTGTTGGGGCAGTATAAAGGGCAAAGCCCGGGAAAGAAAGGGTGGGACCACACACAGCATCAGGAGGACTGATCACCCTCACCGAGGTCCTGCGCTCACGGTTTTCCCTCTTCCCCCAGGCGCTTCCTACAGATATTCTGCAAGCAGAACGGTTTAAGAGCTCTCGAGTTCCCACGGTTAAAGTCTTTTGGTTGCGGTGTTGGCTGCAAAGTTTAAGGGAACTGCCGGCACGGAGTGAGGTACAGCGCTGAAGTACCTCACAGCGGAGCGAGGCATTTAGGTGTCTCGTGGTGTGATTTCACACAGCTTGTCTACGGGCTATTTAATTTGTAAGTAAAGCATTTATTTTCTATATTGGCTCGGAGTCTCTTGTGTGGGGCGGGAAAAGAATAAGAAACGGGACCAAGTTCCTGAACTCTTTCATCCCCAGCTTGTCTGGTTGGAGGTTAAGCCTCCTCTCAATTCCTCCTCACACTGACATTACTGGTTCTGAAGACTAGTAGGCAGTAGGACATAATGGCAGCCCAAAAATTGAGAGCATATGTATTTTACAGTGGGTAAAGCATTTGTAACAGGAAGGTTAACTGAGGTCTGTTGAGAAATTTCTCTCCCTTTTACCAGCATATAATGCAGCTGACATGTTACAATTCTCACAGATAACAAGTCTGGGGCTTATGCCAAGTTGAATTCACTAAATCCACAACACTGAAAGTTTGTTTACTTTTTTTTCCACTATACTCTTAATCCTTGGCATTTGAGAATGGAACTGGGGGGCTGTGATTGACCTCTTCCTACATCTAAGACTTCTAAAGTGAGGAAATGATTGATGAGAGTCTTAAACTAAGAATTGGTGGAAGAAAGTTGGGAAAGACATTTGACCTCTGTGCTTTGTCTTAATACACAGGAAAGGAAAGATTGGGTAAATAAGAAGACATCAATAAATCATGTAATGTAGGAACAACAGGAAGGACAGAAAGCTAATATTATCAAGAGCAATTATCAGGTAAGATATCGCATGCAGCTAACAGACTTTTTAATCTTGGTGGAAAACTGGGTATGGTTAGTGTCATGGCGGGCTCCTACAGGGAGGGCCGTGATCTCCCCGAGGTCCCTCTCGCCGCATCTAGGCCGGCCCAAGGCACCCTCAAATTCTCCCCTGCCACGTCTTGATCTTAAATATATATAGGAGGCTGCCTTATACCACCTTGGGCCAGCGTATCGGGACCTCTGTCCCCATGGCCTTCTGGACTGCCTGATGGGTTCTCTCTAGGCACCCTAGCCCTAGGGCTACACGTGGCTCTGACCAACCCCTAATACCATGCCCCAAGCCTCGCAGATGTACCAGACATTGATGTGTCAGAAAACTGCACCTGCTCTCTTGGGCCTTCTCTATCATCTAGCCCGCTCTGGGCCTTCTCGTCAGTGCCCCCTCTCTAGGGGCTTCTCTTAGCAAGCCACTGGTCTTCTCGCCCCACCGCACGGCTACCCTCTTCTCAGGCCGGGCATACTGTGCTGCTATCCCCTCTAACCAGGGACCACTGCAGCACTTGCCCTTCTCTAGGGGGCGCTATGCTACTAACCCCTGTGTCCTGGGGTCCACTGCAGCATCCAGCCTCTGGCTGGGGTCTAATGCCACACTAGCCTGATGCCGGGCTCGCTCTGCCCATCCTGGGCTTCTCAAAGTGGTGCTTCCCTCTCTGGGCTCGCCATGCCCCCACAGGGCTTCTCAATAATACTGCCCCTCATGGGCTCCTTAAAATACTGCCCCCTTCTAGGGCTTCTCAAAATGCTGTCCCCTGTCTAGGGCTTCTCAAAGTGTCTCCCCTTGTCTGGGCTTCTCACATATTGCTCCACTCCAGGCTCCTTAAAATACTGTCCCCTGTCTAGGGATCCTCAAAATGCTGCCCCCTGTCTGGGGCTCATCATGCCCATACCTGGGCCTGGGGTCTCCACACCCTGTGTTGCTGTGTGCTCTCTGGTGCTGGGATCCCCACACTACTGTGGGTCTCCCATGAGGCCTCCTCCTTCCCCTTGTAGCCTCACCCAAACCACTGGTTTAACCTTAACACAAACTCAAGCCTCTAGCTATAACTGAAACCATAAGGCACCTGGCCAAAACAACACAAGTCTCCCGGCTATACCTTAGCCTCATTGCTCCAGCCTCTGGAGCTCTTGTGAGCTGTCCTCACATTGTCTCTCCCGGAGCTCCTACCCCTCTGGCTGCTGGCAGGAAACTGCCAGCCTGACTTTGGCTCTGGGCTTTATAAGGGCCAAATATTATATATATATTATATATTAGCACCTTCGGTCTGCTGACTCTCATCAGTTGCCGCAGCAACCCTCAGCTGTGCTGCCTAATCAAACTACTAGGGCTCTCCCCGGCAGCATTGCGCTGTGACAGTTAGTAAGAAACAAGTGAAATGTATGCTAACTTAAAGAACCTGGGCAACAAAATGAAACAATTAGAACGACTGGTGCAGGATGTAAGATAGTATCTTAATGGGATATCGGCTTTGAAACATTAATTCTTCGGAAAATTTAGAAGCAAAGGTAATTTTGGAGGGCAATGCCACAGCATTAAAAAGCTGGGGTTAGAGTTTTAACAGAATTGGTTTGGGGCAAAAATGGTTGAAAACAGTGATGAAATAAATTCTACTGGAATAACGGCAGGGTTTGGCTATATATAATTGAAAGATTAATTCAAGCCAGACCACGTGCAGAGAAGGGGTACTTAGGCGGATCAAGGGAACAGGCAGCCAAAAAGGAGACTAAAGAGTTGGCTTGCTTAGCTTATCACTATGAAGGCTGAAAAGAGATGATTGCTCTCTACAAGTATGTCAAGAGGTTATGCATCCGGGAGATCATCAAGCTTTTGAAGCTAAAAGACAATTGACTCAAGAATAAATATGTATAAACTGATCTTGGATAAGTTTTTACGTTGGAAATTAGAAGGAGCTTCCAGCTGCCAAAGTGAGATCTTCCAAAAAGAATAGTGGAGACAAAAACCCTGATCCATCTTATGATTGATCTTGATTAATTTATAAAGGGGGTTATATGTTGTGCTAATCTGAAACAATAGCCTTTAACTCCTGCCCTATGTTCAAAGAGATTAAGGATTTACAAGGCATCAGTTGTTCCATGCTTCCTTTTTGTCCATTCTACTGTATTGCAGTAACTATGGAACAGCTGATGCAGACTAAGTCCCTGGCCCCTTGGAATTCATTGTAATCTGTTGGTATGTCTTAGTGAGTATAGTAGGAACCTGGTATGTGATTGTCCAGGAGCTGAATAAGCACTTGACATGCATAGCAGGACAGCACTTCTGAGCCCAAACAACTAAAAATCCAAATATAAGACACCTGAAGTGAGGAGAAAAGCAGTGTGTATGTGGAAGCTAAGAGGGCAGTAGTTAACAGTGATGTCATGCAATAACTCATCATGGCATGTTGCAGGTCATGTTGGCTTTATGATGTGTATATACAGAGATCTTCTGAAAGTGGTGTACTTGTGATTAGTTTCATGCACAACACTTGGACACTTTTGCCTCTGCTTTTAGGAATATAAAATGAAATGCTAAAATGTCAGAGGAGGAGGGGGAAAGTATACTTAGCATAAATGCGGCAAAGATTTCATCTGGCAGTGGCCTATTAAAAGTGTGCATTTACTATGAAAAGTGACGTGTGCATGGGCAAGAGGGGAGGTGTGGCTCTTGTTGTTTTTATAAACAAGCCTACTGCACCACTGAGCTTGGAATAATAGACCCTATGGTCACATCCAGAAAAGCATGCATGTGCAGTTTGCAGTGCCACAAACTACATGCAGTGCACACTAATTAGCAGTGCTGTGGTGTTTTTTTGGCACCTAGCGAACCTAGTGTCAAAAAAAAAAATGCTGCGGAAAAAAAAACCAGTGTAGTGCCTGTAGCAGCAGTGTGCACCACCAGAAACAGCCTGGCCAGCCAGACCAGAGCCATGCTCTGGCTGCTGGCCAGGCTCTGAGCAGCTAGCTAAGCTCTGCTGCTGCCCTGGAAGGTCCCCAGGACCCCAGGTAAGGCTGCGGGGGCCAGCACAGGTGCCAGCCCCAGCCTTCCCTACTCCATCTGAGTCAATTTGCCATGCACCAGAGGGAACGTGCAGGGGCATGCCCTAGCTCAAAAAGCAGTAGCACATAGTTGGGCCGCTGTCGTTTGTCCTGTGGGAAATGTGTGTCCCTGAATGTGCAGGCTCATCTGGATATGCACTACAGGTGCATTACTACTGTCTTTGATTTGCAGAAAAACCAAGAAGATTTTGTTTGGGCAAATTCCTTCAGAATTTTTCAGAATCCAGAAGGACTAGTGCTTATGCCTCTGATTTCAGGAGGACCTGGAGGCATGATATTTGAGATTAATGGCATAATTGCTGGCGATAGAGGAGAAGAGAACAGACTGATTTCAATCTCCATAGCGGAAGAGAGACTATGTGTGGGACAGAGAGACTTCTGACATGCAGCCTAGAGAAAAGTGAAGCCTGACTTGAGTTCAATCTGTGTAAGTAGTTGTTTAAGGGAGATGCTGGGGTCTAGGGGTGATGAAATAGTGTTCTCTTGTGGGACTGGCATTAGTAGGTGCATGCCAGTAGGGTTTAAGCTGCCCGACTAAACACGGATTTCTAAAAAAATGGTGGTTTTATTGAGTTTTACGTAAAAAAAAATAAGATGATACTATCACAACCCAGTAAAACAGTACCGAACGTTAAAACATTCCACAGAGTAACTTGGCGGACTGATCACCCACCAACGACTCCCCGCCACCGACTGTCCTGGCGTATCCCCAAAACCCACTAGCTCATTTTCGTCGGTGCCTCGTTCGTCACACACGGTCAACTGTAATTGAACCTGCACGCTTAACTGTAACTAAAGTAAGTCTCCTGCCTGTGCTGTGCGTAGTGGTGTAAGTAAAATCTTCCTGCAACCAATACGTGTCAATGCCTAGTTAATTCCACTCTATCTTTAAACACCCACCTGTCGAGGTGAAGGCCCAGGCGTTCAACTAACAGCCTGAACGCAACCACCCAGCAGCATTAAAGCTATTGTGGACAGATAAAAGTTCCTGCCATTGGCGGGGGGTCAGACTAGATGGCCTGCTCTAGGCCCCTTCTGACCCTAGATACTAGATACTATGACAAGAACGAATAATGAAGCACTGGAGAGAGAAGTTTGGAGTCAAAGAAATGTTGGGATGTGGTTACACTGGGAAAAATAGGAAAGAAGAAAGCAGAGGAGCAATGTGTCATGAGAGAATGTGGAATTACAGAATTGGAAAAGGCCTTCGGCGTCATCTAATCCATGAACGCTAGGTTGGGGGTGGGGTGGAAATGCAGAGAGAAGGTAGATTCCAGCAAGGTGCAAGCTGAATATAAGGCAAGGAATATGCCCTTGTGGCACAGAAATATAAGTAGAATGCAAGACACTGGGAAGATGGGGAGGTAAATAAGAAATTGCTTTTTTGGGGTTTTTTTGCAAAGGCCTTTAAATCAGAGCTCCTGAGCACTGTTAGTTCATGTAGCAAGCAGTTTTACAGTGAAAATGTAGATTAGTTGTTGGATTTCTGCTTCCCAAGAACAAGTGGAAAAGAAGGGACTTGAGAAAGAAATGCTAAAGCACATTTCTGGATTAACTACTCTGTAATGAGAAGAGGGAAGGAGAGCAGAGCCTAGAGAATGAAGGGTTAGTTAATATGGAGGATGCTGTAAGGGGGGAAAGGAAAGAACGGCAGAAATGGGAAGAAGAATGCAAGAAAAGAGAATGTTTGGAGAGGAAGGAGATAGTCAAGACAGCAATATATTAGAAAAGCCTTTCCAAGGAGCAGCTTTACTGAATAGCATGAATGAATGTACCATGCAGTATTATAATGAACTTGTTGGCCCATTACACTCCACTGGAAAGGACTGGATTGCTTGACATTCTGGGAGGTAGACAGGCCCAGTCTAGTCTATGCTAGTATACAATGGTATGCAACCCAGAGTAGCTAGGACAAGGAGATGAACTTCAGAAGATCAAAACCAGAGCAGGAGGGCAGGCAGAAGGGGGTGAAAGGCTCATGATAGCAGTTGGGAATTGGCAGCAATGGGAAAGCCAGTTAATGGATAGCTTAACAGTTGGAACAAAGATCCTGGATTAGAAAGTCAAACAGACAAGCAGGTACGAGGTAAAGAGATTGTAAATAAAGAGTAGGTAGAGCAAATCTGAACGCTAAAAGAAAAATTATAGTAGTAGGGAGGGGATGACAGGAAATATTTATTTTAAAAAATAGATATAGTGCAAGGTATAAGATGCATCTAACTTGCACTAGCTGCATGGGACAACTTCATTCCCTAACGCTAGAAATTTTCCTTTATGTACAAAAATGTATGTATTTAGCTTGAATGTCCCTTGATAAAACTGAATCAGATCTTTGAGCTCTGGTAACTCCCTCGCCACCTGCTGCTGAAAACAAACCTAAGCCTGAGTTCCCATAGCTGCTAAAGATTGCTTGTCTTGGCAAAATCCTCATTAGGGCCGGTTAAGGGAATCTTCCAAGGTGTGGTAGGGCTTGGAAAATCTTTCTTCTGTCCTTTAGATGGCATTTTTGTCTCTACAAGTTAGAGCAGAGCTGAGTACCTAGAGGAGCAGGAAAGGTGACAGAAATACCACGGTATTCACTGTTTTCTAGATTTGACTCTGGTTTTATGTCAAGCAGAATTTTCAGCTGATAATCTAAGCATTTTTTTAATCACTTTACCTACCTATCTCGGAGTTTCATATTGACACCTGTGCATCTTAGTATCTGCCAAGAGAAATCAACAATCAAAGTGTTGAGTAGACTTCCTCTATCCTGACTCAATCAGTGGACCTACAGGACAAGGTAGAATGACTACGGAGAGGAGTCTTTCATTTCTCTGTCTGTCATTTATCAATCTCATGCTCTTGCTCACATGCGGTCTCTTAAATACCTATACCCCTAAAATGGCACAATTTAACATCGTTTCACCCCACTGCCTCCTCAACCTATCTTCTGGTAACATGATGATAAGTTACTATAGCCATTAAACTAGTGAGTGTTAGAAGTCTACACAGGATTTGTGCCTGTGTGTGTAGGGATGGGGAGGGAGTTGTTGTGTTATGAAGTCAAATAAAATAGGTGCTGGAGGATGTGAATAGGGAAAAGGGTCAGAAGTGAGGCGTACAATATGCGTGAGGCTGGAGTGGTCTTCCTTCTTTACGGTTACAAGGCAATGACCTCTTTTGAAAGGCTTACTAACAAATAACAAAGAAACTATCTATAGTTATGATTGCACCATGGAAATATGTGACCTCTGATGAGTGAGTTGGATAAGTACATGCCAGAATCTACCTGAAGGCCAAGGATAGACACTTCTTTAATTTTAATTTTTTTTTAAGATTGATAGATTGAAAATCCATCCCTTTATTTATTTATTTCCCCCCAGTTGTAACCTAATTGGTTTGTCTCTATCCCTTCATATCTTGGCATCTTTTTGACCATTTGTTTGTCTAGGGCCCGCCCTCTAATGTGTAGAAGGTGTCCTAGACACAATCCCCCCACATATGCATGGCCAAGGGCACAATTCTGGGATCACACATTAAGTCCAATAGCACTTCATTGCCAGTGAACTAGCACTTACATGCTAGTTCCAATCCTGGGCTCCCCCTGAATCAGCAAGAAGTAGATGCCCATGGCTGGGGGTCCCCTTTGAGGCTCACCCATGGCTGGGAGCCCCCTAGGACCCAGAGTGCTTGTGGGACCCCAACTAATGCAGTTAGGAACCAGAGTGCACATGATGTGCAGGCCTGTGTGATCCCAGGGGTTTCACATGCCCCAGAGCCTGAAGGATCACAGCAGCCGAGATCCCGGGGCCTGGAGGGGCTGCACCCCCATGCCTGGGAGCCCTGTCCCCAGGTACAGTGGAGACCCTGCTGCACATCCAAATTAAAGCTTGATAGTAATGAGCTATAAAATTAGTACACATTTTCAAAGTCTAACTTTATAGCTGGTTGGAGCTTTTTATGGCATGATAGGCAATTTGCAGGTGTAGCTGGTCTCAAGGTAATTGCATAATTAACCAGTTAAGTGTGTGATATTTGTAAAATGTAGAGGGGGGCGCCTTAACACAATCCATCATTCAACACCCCTCTTTTCTACATGCTCACCTCCCCACCTCATATGCCCACTGCACTCCTCTACAAAAAAAAAAAAATACAATTCACAAAATACAGCTTCTGCAGTCAAAGTTTTTCCTAATTCAGAAGTGTTTGTCTTTTTTTTTTTTTTTAATTAGGATGTCATAGTCAGTGTGTTCGGTAGTCTGAAGATGTATACTGTCTTCAAGAGAAAACATATAGAGAAAAATGTGAGGATAAGTGTCTGTGTTGAGAAGAGAGGGGAGACAGAGACATGTTGGCAGGTATGTGCTACAAAAGGTTACTGCTGCTCCATACATTCTGCAGGGATCTCAGAATTTATGGATTTTGGATGTATCGGTTTTGGACATCAGGAATAAAAACTCAACCATAACTACACTATGCTTCCCAATCATATTGGCAGGACACAAAATATTGTGCTCTTTGCCTAATTTGTCTCTGATTTGAGGGCTGTGGGATTGATAAGATATGTATTTCCTTGTATCCAGAATTAATTCTTCCACACTTTTGCTGTTTGTCTTTTCTTGTTTGGTCTTAGTTTATACCTGAGGTATATAATTCACAGAGGGAAGGTATGGTAGTCTAAATCTGATGTGTATGCCTTCCTAAGTCAGAGCTCATTTCATCAGATGCTATGAAAGGATTCTCTTACAGCAGACTATTGAATAGACTATGTGATTTGAATACAAAAGATGGGGGAGAGAGAGACAAGAGGGAGTGGATGAGTTGAGAGAAGCAAACAAGTAATAAACCTATAGGGACACAGGATAAGAAATTTGTAGAGCTAGAGATTATTTTAAGGGATTAGTGGGGTTTTGTTGTTGGTTTTTTCCTTAAACAGATAAAGGTATAGCTATTTACTACCTGTTAGATCCTATCACACCCTTCTCTCCCCAAGAGTAACTTTCTAAAAATGCACATTTTAATACAGTTTCTTGAATTTAGAGATGACTCAATACATTTTAACCATTATATCTCCATGGGCTACATAAACCTCAAAAAATTATGAAAAAATATTTTAAAAAATCAATGAATGATCAATAAATTATAAGTATTAATTGAGATTTACACCTCTCACCACTAGAGGGATAAGGCCCTGGACTTTGAGATAATATGAACAATAATCCCAGTCAAATGTACTGTACCATCAAGTACAGTAAAAGGCAAATAAGAGTGCTGGTTTATATGATCCCAGCTAGATGCCTATCCAACCTCCTCTTGAAGACCCCCAGGGTAGAGGGGAGCACCACGTCCCTTGGGAGCCCATTCCAGACTTTGGCCACTGTACCCGCCTCCACTCTAAGCAGTGTTCCCGCGCTGCCTTTGCCCGGGCCCAAGATCTTGTGTGCCCTGGGCTTATGGGTGGACGCTGGAGATTGCCCCTGCTGATGTCAGGAGGACCCCCGAACTCACCTGCCACGACTTTGAATGTAACTCCTTTGGGGTTGCCACCAGAGCCGGCGCATTTCTCGGTGGGTAGTCTTGGGGCTCCGTCCTCCCCTACACCCCAGCCACTCGCCACCTTAGGCCCTACCTCCTCTGTCTTCCATGTTGTCCTTGGCCTGCCACCTTTTCGCCCTTGATTTGCTAGCCATCAATAACAATCTTCAAGCCAGGCGTCCAGCTCACTGGGATGCCAGCCTGGCCCTTCTGCTCCGGTACCCGCTCCAATCCTGCAGCCCGTGATGCAGCCGGTTCCTCCGCTGGCTCTTTTGTCTATAGTGCAACCAGTTACGTCACCGACACTACCGCCTCCAATGCGGCTGGTTACTCCATTGTTCCTGCCGCTTGTGAGACAACTAGTTTCCTCACCTGCTCTGCTGCCCGTCACCCGATCAGTGCCTCCTCCGGCTCTGTTTTTGGTGCAGCAGCCAGTTTCCCCACCGTCTCTGCTCCCTGTTGCCCAATCAGCTCTGCCTCCAGCTCTGTCACTGGTGCTGCAGCCAGTTTCCTCACCGGCTCTGCCAATAACCGATGTGCTGGCTCCTCCACCAGCGCTGCTGCCAGTTGCTGCACTCCATCTCTCGGAGCTGGCTCTGGCTCCGCCTCTTCCTCTCCCTGCCGCCGCATGTGGCGGCTGCTCCTCTCTTCGCTCCAGCTTGCTCCTCTGGTCTCCTTTTCTCAACCGCCCTGCCACCTCAGCAGGGCTGCTTTTTGTTCCTCCCAGGAGGCATCCTCTGCCCCTGCTGCTCTGTCACAACCGGATAAATGCCCGGCTGATTACCCACACCGGCGTTCTCAGCATGCGTGCTTCCTCCGGCTCTTCCAGCTCTGCGGGAGGTAAGCAGGACTCTTTGCTGCCCCGGGGTTCATTCAGTGTCCCAGCTCCCCTAGGACAGCCATTCTGTGAAAAAGTTCTTCCTAATGTCTAGTCTAAATCTGCTCTCTGCTAGCTTATGGCCATTATTTCTTGTAACTGCAGTCTAACCAGCGCCCAATGAAGGGGAATTATCACCTCCTTGGTTCTATTCATCATGCATCTGCTGATGCACCATAAAGTGCCATTAGATTTTCTGATGACTTCATCACGCTGACAACCCATGTTCATCATGTTGGGATTGTTTACTCAATTTTTAACAGATAAGCAGGTTGTGATCTATTATGTTCCTTGTGATAGGGCCACCTTTTAAGCCCAAGAGTCAAGATATATTAGAAGGAAGGAGCACAAGCTCTCAGTGACAGTAGTAACTAATGGAGAGAGTGGTCAAGTCTGTTCCACAGGGCTGTGATCCAAAGCCAGCTTCTGCTGCCATCACCAACAGAAGTTCAGTGGCAGCAACAGTGTTTGCAGATATGTCCTTGGTTTCCTCTCCTGTTTCCATGAGGCAAGCAAGTATAATTTTTTCCCCATTGGGCACATCTACATGAGACTTTAAATGCACAGTAGATTCATTCTACTGTGCATTAGCATGACATAGCAAAAGCCTTGTTTATATGCTAATCCTCAGTAATATTAGTCTACTGAGCATTAGCATCACTTGGTATGTGCCAGGGCTACTGTGCAGTAGCACTGGTTACTGTGCATTGATTTAGTTCCGGGTAATGCAGGTACTAAACTTAATGTGTCATAACTATGGCATTTTCATGAACATGTTGATGTGCCCTATGTGATTTGCAGAAGATCACCAGTTAATTCTTAGGTCATCTTAGAATTAAACCCAGGTCCCCAGAGTCCTAATTCAGTGCCTTAAGTAAAGAATCAAAGAATCCTTCCCATTCCAAGTGCTCTCCTTACCCATGAAATTAGAAGTAAATAGCATAAAAGGCACACATTATCTGATCTTCAAAGTGTGTGTGAGGAAAATGGTTTACCTTACTCTTAAACCTAAGGCATTCAATTACTGATCCACTCACTCATTCAGGGGCTGGTCTGATACAGAGATTCCCACTAATTTTGATTCCCACCCTTCCTAGCATTGTTACAGGGTAAAGCGTATAACATACAAGAGTATAAAATATAAATTCTATGGCACACAAATAGATACAAATAGCAAAATAGAATAAGGGGGAATATAAAATGCACACATACAAAATATAAAATACCATATTATACCTGAAAGAACACCTATGTAATTTCATCAAATACAATTCCTTATACCAGAAAGAAAAATACCCAGATAATTCTATATCTTATAATGAGAGAGGGAAAGAAGAAAGGAGGAAGGAAGAAAAGATAGAAGAGAAGAGACATATCCAAAGAGAGAAATATATGATGGAAGGGGAGGCTCCTTGTTACACTGGGGGACAGGCAGGAAAAGGGGCTTCTTGCTACAGTAACAATGATTGTACTGTTCTTAGATAAACTGACATCCAATCCTTTTCAACACATGGCGTATAGGAATTTTCTTCAGTAGCAAAGTTCTTTCCTGACTGCTCTTTAATTCCAGGGACCAATACCTTTGGATTATTATTAGTTTCAGATCTTCAACTTTCTTCTGAAATACCTAGAAATAAACAATAGAAGACATGTTTCACCCACAACAATTACAACTTTTTTTCAGAAATGCCTCGATAAGTCCTCACCACCCATGAAACGGGGGAAGAACTTTTGCAGAGGTATTTCTGCCAGGGCTTGTGAAATCCCCTGGCCCAGAGTAGGTGAAACTCTTCCACAGACAAGTACCAACCCCTAAAGCCTTGTCAGTTTCATGGCTGTTTTTCAGTTCCCACCAGCATCAATGAATCTGACAGAAACTGACAGAAATTGGGTCATTCTCATTCTCCTGCTGCTTGTCAAACAGAAGAGTTGGCCTCTGCCTTCCTGCACCTTATTTGAATATTCTCACTGAGCTGCAATGCATTAAGGTGCAGAAAGAATTTTTCTTTTACCTTGTAGGGTGATCTCCTGTCCCTAATTGGGCGGGATAGTCCTGGATCAGGAACCTCAAGTCCCAGTCTTGGGTTGCATGTCTCTCAGACAGGGTTTGTCCTGGATTCACAGTGTCATGCAGAGATCTATGGTAAATGGTGAGGTTCCCCTTGCAAGCTGGCACTATTCCAACCTTCAAGGGGCTGCCAGGAGTGGGATGCAGGGGGTGCCATGTGCATATGTGCACCCGCACACATGCATGTGGCTGAGAACACAGCCAAGCAGCCTGGAGAGCAGCTCCCTGCCGGTAAGTCTATGGGGGTCAGGAGTTTCAGAGGGTGGGAGGAGGGGCAAATGAAGCCCCCTATGGTGAAGAAGGGAGGAGGGCAGGGGTTGGGGGTGCTGCCCAGCCAGCGTGGTGCATGGAGCCAGGGTGCGAAGTGGGACAGAGCCATGGGTGGCTCGTCCATATTTCTGCATGGGGTGGGCTGGATGTGGGCAGCCCACTGTGGGCTTGGGGCTTCCTGACTTGCTGCCCTGCCCTTAGGGCCCCTGTGCTGGCTGCACTGCCATGATGAGTTGCCTCCTGCCTGCCCAGCAACAGAGAGTGCAATGGTAGCATGGAGTTGTGCACGCTGGTGGTACCAGGCACATAGCGGGAGCGCAGCCAGCATGGGGTTCCTGAGGGAAAGGCAACAGGAGCCCTGAGCCCACAGCGAGCAACCCGCATCCACCACCCACTCTTCTTGGCCCTGGCCTGGCTGTGCCACTGCCAGCAGCAGCAGAGTGCAGAGGAGGGAGGTGGGCATGTGTCCCACCTTTCTCTTTTGAAAAGGTGGTCACCCAACCTTGTTGATGTTTTTCCATGATGAAAAACTGGGGAGAGAGGGACTATTCTGAAATACTTTCCTCAGAGTTCTGTCGTATGTATAGACTGAGATCCGGGGACCGAATTGTTTGAAATGCTAGTAATGTGAAGTCACTTTGCAATTATTTGTCATTACTTTTATCTATGAGACTTGATTTCTTTTCCCTTGCCCTATATTTATGGATCTTTTGTAACCAAAATGTTATGTATATATCAAGTACAGAAATAACATCTTATAACTAGCAACCTAATGTTATTAGTGAAGCTCACCACTGGTAAAGGAGATAAGTCACAGTACTTGCCAACTAACAGGGGAAAAGCCCAGCATTTGTTTACCATTCCCTCTTCTCCCCCACCCCATTCACAGTGAATCTTCCTCTTTTCTTCTAAAATATTTATGTTCAATTGATAATGAAATGACGTCACAACGCTAATGCAGTGCTTATGGTCATAATGAGTGGGAAAGGTTTTGTATACATTTCAGGATGAGGGAATCATAAACTCATGGGTTTCTTTTGGGTTTTAGTCTGATTTTGCTTGCCCTTGCTCATATTGTCTTTTCTCAAATAATTAAACACTGCATGAGACTACTGCTTTCCTGTTCTGTGCCTTTCCAAAGTCTGCCTCTCAGTGGACTGCTATAGTGAAATACTTATTCTCAGGTTTTTTACTTTAGCATACAGCTGCCTTCTCCTTTTGAATCCTAACAATTAATTGTCTCACATTGTCAGGGAATCCAATTGCGCTACACTCCCCTCTTGAGTAGTAACTAGGTTTTGATAGAGAAATCCATTGAAAATTGGTTCCAAAGAAAGAAGATGTCATAAAAACTGTCAGCAAGAAAGATGAGTCATATCAGGTAGTATGAAGAAGTGCCCATGCTCAGTTTCTGGAAGATAATAGCTCCTCCTCATGGGGGGGAAGCACTATTAAAAAGACACTTTATTGGAAATTTAATTTTCTTTTTTTCCTGTTCTTAATACTATAACAGTGATTCTCAACCAGGGTCCTGTGGCACTCTGAGGTGCCATGTGATCTTTTTAAGCATGCCTATGAGGTTCTATGCAATATTAGCACTGTTAGGTATGCAAACACATACATGGTATTCACAAAATAGACCTAGAGATTTTAAATAGAAATCTATAGTATCAAGGATACTGTGACCTTTTGTGCTTTTTCTTGCAGCAAGAATTGCACTATTGTTTTTCCATAAACAAAACATAGGTGAAAGCTAAGAGCTGGCATTTACTAAGAGGTGATTTGAGTCAAAAAAGTTGAAAACCACCAGTCTGTAGGCTGCTTCTGTTCCATAGCATTTTATTTTGTTTTGCTGGCAATGATTTAAGCTAATGGGATTTCCACTCTGCCTTTCTTGAGAGTTGTCCTTTATAATTAAAGACCTAGTTAATAAGTCAAACCTGCTTCAGCCTCCCATCTTGACACCATCTTGACACCTGAGAGATGGTGGTGACACCTAATGATAGCTAATCCCAGAAACATGTATTTCATGCTGTTCATCAAACTGCAGTAGTGGGATATTGTCATGGTTGCATGTCCTGCCAGCTATGGGACTCACAGCTGCAGGAGCTTTTCTACTTGCTGAATGATCTAATGGTGATCCTGGGCTCCTTCTGTACCAACGATAAGGCATGATAAGATCTAATGCTGAATCCCACAATTGTGTCTTCTGCTATGCATGCATGGCATGGCTGGGGGTATAATTGTGTGGATATGGCTTCAGTTTCTATCTCTCGTTTACCTGAATGTCTAGAGGGGTGCTTAATCACACCTGTGATCAGCGAAGAAGCAACATAGATTAGTAAGGCAGACAATATACCCAATTATCTACATGTATTTTGAAAATTAAAATTCTAGAGTAGTGAGTTCAAGCAGAATGAAGGCTGACCCTAGAGGTATGGGAGGCTGGGGCATATCAGCCTGTGCGGGGGCTGAGCAGGGAGGAGCGGGGTGGTGAGCGGCCAGAGCACAGAGTGGGAGTGGGGTGGCAAGTGGCTGAAGCATGAAGCCAGCAGCACATGGTGGCTGTGCAGAGTGGTGGTCTCCCTAGGACCCCACAAAGTACAGGGCCTGGGGCAGTCACCCCAATTCGCTCCCCCAAGGGACAGCTCTGAGGAGAACAGTATACTCATAACATTTGTAAGAACCATTAAAGACGAAGGGTTTTAATCTTAGCACGTTAAAAAACAAACAAAGAAACTTTGCCCTCTCCCTCTCCAAAACCATATTGCATGGTTCTGTCTGGACTGTAAACCTGTTGCTCATTATTAACCATGGTGCTAAAGGTAACTTTTCCACCAGAGGTTCTACAGAAGTTTTGCAGCTGTCAACACAGCTGCATCCACGCCAGAGTTACATCATTACCTCTTTTGCACACCACATCTCCACCACCACTGCTATAGGTCTGCCAGAAGAATTTTGTAATGTAGACAGTCTTTCTAGCTAGTGATATCCTGGAGGAGGATAAAATGTACATCAGTTGGATTGATTTTTTTTCTCCAGTTATATTGAAATAAGATCCCTTGTAATGAATAAATATATATTAACTAATCCCTGGCAACGTTTCTTTTTAAAATCATGTCCCTCCCCATTTATTTTTCAAAACAAGACCTAAATTCCATAATCCCTAAACTACTAATTTTTCTTTCTAAGAAAATTGATAAGGCTAAGGAAAAAATACACAAATTTAGGAAATAGCATCTAAATCTTCATCATGTTCTTTTCTACTTCTCTATAGCAGTAGAAATGTGTTTGGGGTTCTGTTAGGATTTATTTCCTTTAATTGAAAAAATGTTTTGAGACTCCAGTATTTTGAGATCAATATTATGTCTGCCCAGTTTTAAATCCTCCTTAGTAAACCCTCTTTTCTTTGCCAGGGGATAACTCAGGAACTGCAAAGTAGCTAAAACATTCTGGCTTTATAACCTGAAAATAATAGTCTTGTGAAACCAGCATGGAATATAAAATCTTTTTATTTAAACCAAAGTTTCCAAGTAATTACATTTCCAAGTCATTTAAGTATTCATTTTTAGGAGATGCTGCTTTATAAGCAACAAAGAACCTATAAAAAGAACACCAATGCACAAAACAGCTCTCTTAATTTTTGTTTTCATTGTCACCAATAATTGAAAATAAATAGCATTGCACCCCATTCAAATATTTGCTCTGCATACCTGAGTAACGTTAATGTTGCCTTTGTTACCATTACATTTAAAGGAAGATGTTAAATCAAGAAACCTCCACTTTACATGGGATGTGAAATTGCAATTTAGCCTAATAGCCTTTTGTAGTGCACACTAATTACAGTCCATTTGTTGAAACAGTTACAAACTTTGAATTATACCTTGAGTAACTCATGCTGTCTTTGCTTAATACAATGTTGCAGTGAAGACGACATTGATTTGGTAGGCTATCAATTCCAATTGTAATTGACTCTGGCTTAAACTGGAAAAAAATCAGGGTATCACCAGCCAGTTGATAGGCGAATCTCAAATGATTCAGGAGGAAATCCTTGCCCTATTGAGGAAGTTGGTATGTAGATTGTCATTCTGTGAAACAGAACCAGAATTTTAGATTAGTATTAGATGGTCAGAGAAGTACTGTCACATTTCTGGAGAGGGTGGAAGGATCCATCTTATTTATTTATTTATTTTATGACTAGTTACATGACTTTTCTTGATGCTGATATGAATGTACCAATCAGATGGACTATAAAGTTTTAAAACACTTAGAGTCTCTGTCCAGAAGTTAACAGTTGTTTGCATGGAAAAGATGACATATACAGGTCCTTCTGGAGGGTTTGACAAAAGCTAGGCCTTCTAAGGCCATGGCGTTGTAGAGCTTTAGGTAAGCGATTTGTTTAGAGTACTTATTGTTCTATAATCCCCTTTTTGTTATCTTGCTGTTAAGATTTAAAAAAACCCAACAAATATTACTTCAGAATGCTGTCTGGTCAAATTTAGGTTTGTTGACCAACTAAAGCAAAAGGCAAGCTGATACTGGTCCTAAGTAATAAAGAATTAATGGGTGGGAAACAGTCAAGAATGGTCATGCATGTTCTGGAAAACAGGCCTTGAGCAGCAAACTTGTCATTTTTTTAGGAGATTGTGTTTGAATGCTAAGAGTAACCACAGAGATATATTATACTTCATCTTTTGTCAGACTAGTAGTCCATAGCATTCTCATTAAAAATCAGTACTATCCATCATCAGTGAAGCATGTGTTGCACAGATTAAGATTTGGCTAACTAACATATTTCAGAAGATAGTTGTTTGATCACTGAATGTGATTTTTCTAGTTATGTTCCCTGGAGAAAAGGACAAGGCCTTGTGCTCTTCAGTTGATCAGCAGGGATCCTGATTTTCCCTGATAAAAGATCACAAATTCTCTGATAACCCCAAAATCTATGATTCAAATTTAAAGGCACCCCACATCACCTCCAGCCCTGGTCATGCCCCTCACAACCCCCCAACAGACCCCCAGCTCTGTTTATGCCTCTTGTCCCCCACCCATAGCCCCTGCCTCCCAGTACTGCCAGAGTGGGCCCCCTAGCTCCCAGGGCTATGGGGCCAGGTACCGAGGTCCTCAGTTCCCTGCCCTCAACAAAAGGCAGCAGCCGCAGCAGAAGGAGCATGGAGCCAGCTGTCCCCCTGCTGCCTGCCTGCTGCAGGCTCAGAAGGGAGCAGGGCTGGCTCCTGGTGGCAGTGCACACTCCCACGGGGCATAGGGGACCTGTGCCCTCAAGATCTGTGTGGGGACAGGGCAGGGCAGGGCTGGTGTGCACTGTGTGCGACTTCCCTGAAGGGCCAATAGTGCACTGCTCTGGGTCCACACACAGTCAGCCAGGTGGGCACTCCTGCAGGAATCTGACTGGGGGCTGAGGGAGTGGGGAAGTGTTAGGGAAAGTGCCACTTGGAGTGACCACCTAGCCAGTAGCCCATGGACCTGAAGCAGAGTGGTATTGCCTCTTCAGGGAAGCTGCACATGAAGGCTCAGGGCCCACTCAGGCTGATACTGTGCTGATCCAGGTCCATGTTCTGCTAGCCAGTATTGGCCCAAGTGAGCTCTGCATCTCCATGTGTGGCTTCTCTGATAGGCACTACTACACCAGCCTTAAATGCTTCTATACAAATGCTCACAGCATGGGAGGTAAGCAGGAGGAGCTGTCTCTCCCGGTGGCTGTGGAAGACTCGGACTTGGTTGGGCTCACAGAAACCTGATGGGACCTGACCCATGACTGGGCTGTAGGCATCGATGGCTATGCCCTTTTCAGGAAGGACAGGGTGGCGTCATTGTTGATGCCAAGATGAACATGAGTCGTCAATATCAGACGGTGGTTGGGAAGGCCAAATGAACCATAGCGTGAATCGAATGATGCATTTCGAGCCGGTCCAAGGCGGTGATTCTCCCTCTTTATGCGGCATTGGTCAGGCTGCAGGTGGAGTACTGTGTCCAGTTCTGGGCGCCGCATTTCAAGAGGGATGTTGACGGCCTCGAGAGGGTCCAGAGGAGGGCCACTAGATTGATATGTGGGCAGCAGGATAGGCCTTACAAGGAGCGTCTGAGGGACCTGAACCTGTTCAGC
>JAGPOW010000261.1:166995388-167020430 GCA_030014935.1 Caiman crocodilus | reverse complement strand
GCTGGGGTCCTGTGACCCTGGCACTCGTTCCTGCCATTGGTGGGGGGTCAGACTAGATGGCTTGCTCTAGGCCCCTTCTGACCCTAGATACTATGATACACCACTCTGGGTCCACATGCTGCTGATTGTGTGGACACTCCATGTGGGGCTTTTCCCAACACCTCCCTGCTCCCTGAACCCCCAGACAGCTTCCTGCAGGAGTGCCCACCTGGCCAGTGCACATGGACCCAGAGTGGTGCACTATTGACCCTTTAGGGAAGCAGCACATGGAGGCACGGAGCCCACTCAAGCCAATAATGCACTGCTGGCAGTCCATAAGCCACCAGCCAGGTGAGCACTCCATGTCTTTCCCTAACAACTCCCTGCTCCCTCAGCCCCCAGCCAGCTTCCTGCAGCCCTGACAGTGCCCCAGAGCCTTGACCCATAGCCCTCTCACCTCCTGCAAGCCCCACTTACTGCACAGGCTTCAGGAAAAAAGTGAGCCTGGGTCAAGTCTTGGGTGACTAAAAGGCTCAGGCCCTGCCATTTCGTCCTCTCCCTTCTCCTCTGGGCATGGTTGGGGGTTTCCTGCCCTTTTTGCAATTAACTCTTGCAGGCTGGAACTCTGCCAGCCTGCAGCTCTCTTTGCAAAAGTGCTAAATCTGTGAGTTTCTCTGCTAAAAGGTAAAATCCATTTTTCCTCTGATAAAATTGGGAAATCCATGCTTTTCCATGTTTTTTCTGTGGGAAACAGAAAACACAGATCCCTGTTGATCAGTAATCTGATGATTATTTTGCATGTAAATAAAGATGAGTGGAGTAGTAAATGAGAAAAGCCTGTTAATAATCTAGAATAAAATGTGTTTTTATATATCCAAAGACAAAGTTAGATATCTAAGAACAAAGATTTGCAGGCAATGTCCTATTGCACAGAGTAGGAGGCTGTGGGTGCATCTACAAGTGCTATTAATTTTTTTCATAAATTCATAGACATTCAGGCTGGAAGGGACCCCAGAAGATCATCGAGTCCTGCCCCCTGCCCCAGGGTCAGGAAGTCAGCAGGGATCATAGAATCCCACTGTGATAAACATCCAAATGTCTCTTGAAGGCGTTCAAACTGGGTGCTTGAACTACCTTTGGCGGCAGTCCATTCCAAACATTGGGGGCTCAGACAATAAAGAAGTTCTTCCTTATGTCCAGCCTGAATCAGTCGTGGCAGAGTTTCTGACCATTCGATCTTGTCATTCTTTGGGGTGCTGTGGTGAACAGATGTTCCCCAAGATCCTGGTGAATACCCCGATAAACTTATAGGTGGCCACCAGATCGTCCCAGAGCCTGTGCTTTTCCAGGCTGAAGAGTCCCATAGCTATCAGATTCTCCTCACAAGGTCTCTTTTCCTGACCTCTGATCATGTGTGTGGCTCTCCTCTGCACTATCTCAAGCTTCTCCACATCTTTTTTGAATTGTGGAGCCCAAAACTGGGGGCAGTACTCCAGCTATGGCCTCACCAAGGCCGAGTACAATGGGAGAATGATGTCCCAGAATTTGCTTGAGAAGCATCTACGTATGCACGCCAGCATTTTGCTCACTTTACTAGCGGCAGCATCACATTGAAGGCTCATGTTGATCAGTCATGATCCCCCAAGTCCCTTTCATCTGTAGTGCTAACCAGCGTAGCACTGCTGAGCCTATAAGCGTGCTGCAGGTTTTTCTGCCCGAGACGAAGAACCTTGCATTTTTCAGTGTTAAACAACATCAGGTTCTCATCCGCCTGCTTCATGAGCCTGTCAAGATCTGCCTGGATCACCCTCCTGTCCTCAGGAGTGGATGCTTTACCCCAGAGTTTGGTGTCATTGGAAACTTGGTGAGCCCACTGCTAACACCAATGTCCACAACACTGGTGAAAATGTTAAAAAGTATAGGCCCAAGGACAGAGTCTTCATGGACCCCACTGGTCACAGCACACCACGACAATTGGCTACCATCAACCACCACCCTCTGGGTCCTACTGCAGATTCAATTCCCCAGCCAGTGGATTGTGGTGAGGTCAAGGCCACAGTTAGCCAGTTTTGCCAAGAGGTGATCATGGGATACCGGATCGAAGGCTTTTTTAAAGTCAAGAGGATATTGCCATCAGCTAATCTGTTAAGGATGGCTTCTTTGATAATCTTTTCCAAGACCTTCCAAGACCAAGACAGGATAGAGGTCAGGCTGATGGGCCTGTAGTTTGCTGGATCTACTTTCCTCCCTTTCTTGAAGATAGGCATGACATTGGCCTTCTTCCAATCTTTGGGCACTTTACCAGAGTGCCAGGAGTTCTTGAAGATCTGTGCAAGGGGCTGAGCCATGATGCTTGCCAGCTCCTTGAGTACCCTTAGGTGTAAACCGTCAAAGCCAGCTGACTCAAAGGTGTTCCTTCATGAGGTCAGCTTTGATGGAAGGTAAGGAATCTTCCTCACCTGGGCCTCCCTGACCCACAGTGGGCAGGGATGTCCTATGAGACACTTGAAAAACTGATGCAAAGTACCCATTTAGCAAGTTTGCTTTTTCATGAGCATCAGTTGTCATTTGTCCCATCTGGTTTAGCAGGGGTCCAATGTTGCTCTTACTTTTCCTCCAGTTCCCCACATATCTACAAAAGGACTTTTTATTGTCCTGGATATTTGTAGCTAGTTGGAGTTCCATCGCAGCCTTGGCTTTCCTGCTTTGTTCTCTCCAGGTCCAGACCAGTGCAGAGTATTCCTATTTGGTGGTGGTTCCAGTCCTCCATCCTTTGTAGGTCTTTCTTTTAAGACGCAGGAGGTCTGATAGTTCCCTGGAGAGCCAAAGGGGCTCTTGTGCCCTTTTGCTGCCTTTCCTCTGAAATGGGATAGACTTTGCCTGCGCATCAAGGATTGCTCCCTTGAGGAGCAACCACTCATCCTGAACTCCCCTCCCCTTTGGGTTGTGGCTCTTCAGGGCCTCACTGACAAGCCTCCTTAGTTTGTCAAAGTCAGCTTACCTGAAACTAAGGAGTTTTGTATTACAGAATTACTTGCCAACTTTATGATGGATGGTGAAGGTGATCAGTTCGTGGTCACTGTCACCCAGCTTCCCTTCGATCATTAGGTTTGTCCCGAGTTGCCAGTGCCAGGTCGACCAGCACTTTACCTCTCATTGGCCCGTAGACTTCTTGCATCAGATATAGATCATCCATGCATGAGAGAAAGCTTTGCAACCACTTGGATTTGGCCGAGCGCTCCTCCCACAAGATATCTAGGTAGTTAGTCTCCCATGACAACCATACACTGGGAGCATGCAGCCTCAGCCAGTTCCCTGGCAAACTCCTGGACAAGGTCTTGACCCTGGGTAGGGGGTCTGTAGTAGGGGGTCTCCCACCATAGTATCCTATGTGCCATGTTCTCTGTGGATTTTAACCCAGAGGGTCTCAAGTCATCCACCATGGATGCCAATGTTTCCTTGACATAGCTTTCCTTGACATAGCTTTCCCCTGCCGCTTTTGTCCAGGCAATCCCTCCTGTACAGGGTATATCCATCTGTACCTGTGGTCCAGTCATGGGAGGAGTCCCACCAGGTCTCCATTATTCCTGTGATATCATAATTATTTTCATTTAGCAGGAGGACAAGTTCTTTATATTTATTCCCAAAGTTCCTGGCATTTACATTAGTATGTATCTATATGTGCTCCCTGTTGTGAGTAGATTTGCTCCCACCCTGCTCTGCCCCACCTCTATGCTAGCCTATGGGCTAACAAGGGGCATGGGACTGGTCCCAATGCACACAAGGCTAGGAGGGGACCTGATGTGGACCAAGCCAGAAGGAAACCTGATATGCACCGCCAGAGCTCTCCTGGCCCCGTGCCCATCAGGACACACAGTTGCCAGTGAGCCCCCTGTGGGGCAGGGCATTTTGCACAGGAGCTTGCTGGCAGCTTCCCTGCTTAAGAGCTGGATGCAGAGCTGGCTGCTCTGGGAGGTGGACAAGGGCTGGGCTCGCTCAACCTCCAAAGCCTACAGCTGTATGCTCGGAGCTGGGATAGAGGGTAGAGAGCTCCCTAATCCCAGTGCTAATCAGCTTCTGGCTCCTGGAGGGACCCAGGAGCTAAGCAGCACCAGGACTAGGACAGAGAGCTCCATGTCCCCTGCGGTCCCCTGCTGCGTAAGCTGACTGGGAGCACATTTGCTTCTTGTCAATGTCTACACGAGTGTTACTATACAGTAACTACTGTGTAGTTAATTTAGTACCTATGTTTATGGGTACTAGCTATTTGCACAGTAGACTAAGTTACTGTGCAGTAATTGTCCCACACGTGTAGGCAGTGACACTTTACCATGCTGTAGATTAGTCTACTGTGCAGTAAAATATCTCATGTGGCTGCACCCTGTATCCTGGACATAAGTGACTTACTAAGAAGTTTAGAGATTATAGTAGACAAATAGTTTAAACTGAAATTCCGATGAAATTCTGTGAGAAAACAGATAAAGTAGTCTTTAGCAGAATAAATAACAAGTAGAAGCCATGAGGTAGTTTTACCATCTCAGTGACATTGGTGAGGCTGATGCATTAAGAATGCACAGAATTCTGGTTTCCACACTTTTAAAAATGTTGGAGAGGGTGCAGAGAAATTGCACACACAACTGTGAAAGGACTTACCTTACTGTACAATTATTAGAGCTTCACATGTTCAGTTTATCATAAAGATGACTGAAAAGCAACTTGGCCAGGGTGGGCAAATATTTTCATGGAAAATAAAATACAGGGTGATTAAAAGTACCTCTAATCCCAAAAAGAAAGGCATGGCAAGAAGCAGTAACAGGAAACTGAAGTAAGAAAATTAAAATAGGAAATAAATTTGTCAGTAATAAATATTAATCAATATCTAATCAGTATAAAAAAATTCTGCCTTAGAATGAACTATCAAAGGAAGTGATAGAGTCTCCATTTCTTTGTTCCCTCTTATAGAAACTAAAGTTATTGGTGCTAACCCCAGGTGAAACTGAAGGGTACTTATACATGTGCTCCAGGCTGGGAGACGGAGCGTTTTAATTAGAGCAAGTCCCAAAAGCTGCTCTAATTAAAATGCTTGCAGTATCTCATTTATTCAGCATTTCCATATTTCAAAATGGTGCTGAGGGTGCTTTAATTAAAGCTCATTCAATGAGATGAGCTCATTCAATGCCACCATTTTGAAATGTGAGGTTGCTAAATACACAACATGCTGCAGCGCTCTGAAGCATTCCAATTAAATGCTTTAACAGACTCCATTAATCACGTCTGCTCTGACACTTTCTAATTAGAGTGTGTCGGAGCACATGTAAAAATGCCCTAAGTGTCCAGACTTCATGATTTAATGCTCTCAGTAACCTTACACTAAACATTTACTGTTTATCACAGCTGTGAGTGGCAATAATTATACCTCGTCAGACCTATTAATGTAAGCCCAGAACCTAGTGTAAGAGTAGGAAAATCCAGCATGGAAAGATGAAAGCACTGAGGCTTGAGACCTGGAAGGGATGCACTAAGAGAAGGTAGGAATGGTTAGAGGCCCAATAGTACTGTAGGTATGACACATTTCCAACCAATTCCACCACTCTGTAAGACTACGTTCTTGAAGTCCAGCACCCAGAGCACGCATGCAGCTATCTTAAATCACTAGTCTCCCTCCAGATGTGCTTTGTTTTTCATGTCCCTGTACTCAGAGGTACAGCAGCAATAAGAAGAATATTCCAAGCCTCAATGAAGCATTTAACTGAAATCACCATTTTCATACATTTTATGATTGTGAATTGTAGCTCAAAGGATGATATAGATTGACGGTTATTTAATGACAGTAATGCAGAAAACTGTCACCTAAAGAAAATGCCATTGTGAAAAGGGATTAAAACAATGATTCAATTACTTATAATTCCACCAAGAAAACTTCTTACCCTAGTCAATATTTTTTGTTGTGAGAAGTCCCTTCTAAAGATAATTATTTCAGTTACAAAATCACTGTAACAAGGATTTAGATATCTACTTCCTTTAAATTAATTATTTATATTGTAGCATCTAAAAACTCCAACTATAATCAGCTCCTATAATGTTAAGCACTGTATTGTTGTAGAATCAAGTAAATCATCTTGGCAAACTGACTGTTTAGTTTAAGACAAAATAACAAGTAAGGATTATGGGATTGGAGGAGTAGCATATGCATAAAAGACCGTCAATAAATTGTCCACCAATAATGCAAAGCAACTTTTTAGAAGCTAGTAAAATGCTTCATGAAAATTTACCCATCTTAACAACAGCGATCCCTTGCCTATCCATAAATTTCAAAATGATGTGTATAGTCATCCTCATGTCCGTCTCACAAATGGAGAAACTGTGCCTCAAAGTGGATGTGACTTGACTAAGGCCACGATGGAATCAGGAATAGAATCCAGGTCTCCTGACTCTCCAATTCCTGTGCTGTTTCCACCAAGCACTCCACTTAAGGTGCAGACAGAAGTGACAATTTTCACCTGATCTGACTCCTGAACACAGTCTACAGCCATGACCAAACACAAATACATGGCTGCAGAGTCCTTTAAAAGGGCTCAATTCCATGACAGTCTGATGGTTCAGATGAAGGTATAGTGCCTTCATTAACTTTTATGTGTGTTGGGAGCAGGGCTTGATTAACTGTTCCTGGTGCTGTTTTCAGGATGGCAGGGGAGGAAGTGAAGGGAGATCATTCTGGGGGTTGCCCAGATAGTGCTGGAGCATGGGGCAGGTGGACTGGAACTCCGCCTGAAGTGAAGGGCTCCAGTTCACCCACCCCCACATTCCAGTGTGGCTGGGGAAACCCCAAAATGGACCTCCTTCCCCTGCCTACTTCCCCTCCCATCCTGAGACAGAACAGGAGCTGGGAGAGGGGAGGTGGAGCTAGAGGAAGAGACTTCAGAGATGCACAGCATTTCTCCCTGGATCGATTCCAAATTAGAGCTTAATCACCCATCCTCCCAACCCAAAAGCTAGCATTTGTTGGGTCAGGAGGTTTGGTCTAACTCAGGGTGCTTTCTCTGAGGTGCCATGAGTTAGACTCTGGAGTTGCACTTCTGTCTGAACCTTTAACGAGGTGCTTCACAAAGGTTTAGCTGGCTTTTGCAATTGATTGTCTAATGTCCCAATTTTAACATCGTTAATTAGTTTGTTTTTCTCAACTTGATACATGAGACATTAAGCATACTATTCACGTTCCCAATATAGCATGCACCTTAGGCCTTTGGAAATACAGACCCCAGAAAGCAATACATAAAGTAAAGGGGGAAGGGTTTGTTTAAACTAGTTTGGAAGCAACAGTCCTAATATTCCAAAAAATTGGAAGGGTCTAAAATACTTGGATTTTTCCCCCCTACAATTTTGAATACTTTTTCATCTCTGAACCAAATCCCACCAGAGAGACTATGCTTACAATGTGTTCTGCTTGACTGGAAGTATGAAGGACTGGGAAGTTCTTAGAACATTTCGACTTGCATTTTTTTTTCCAAGTCTAAAAGAATTGGATTATTAGAACTGGATCCAAACTCCAAATCTTTTGTGTTTCATTAATAACTAGACTTCTGTGTTTCATTAATAAATAAGAAAAA
Source organism: Caiman crocodilus (assembly GCA_030014935.1). Classification (NCBI taxonomy): domain Eukaryota; kingdom Metazoa; phylum Chordata; order Crocodylia; family Alligatoridae; genus Caiman; species Caiman crocodilus. Next base: position 167,012,844 of record JAGPOW010000261.1, on the reverse strand, counting down.
AGTCTAGCAGACTCTTTTCATGACTTCACACATTTTGATCAGACATATTATTGTATTCTTTTTTTTTTCTTTTGTTAAAACACTGGGCCCAGACCCTGATTTGCTGCAAATTAACCCAGATGCCCTGATGTCAATGGAGCCATACTGATTTACAGCATCCAGAAATTTTGTTAATGGATCTGAACCTATAAAATATCAGCTAACTCTTATGCAACACAGCATCTATGGTAATATCTCAATTTCATGAGTATTTTTAGATGGATCTAAGCTGTGGAATGAGCAACAGGTAGGTGAGAAAATATTTATAGGCAAAAAGTGTAAGCAGGTATATGAAGGTGCTTCAGTTTCTCCAGACAAAGGTGTTTACAGAATTTGTGAAGCTTGATCTTAGCAATGATTTGCTGTAGAGAATATAAGGATAAATAGTGTTTGCAATAAAGATTGCAGCTGAGTGTCAACCATATATACATAGATATGGTCAACCGTACGTATATATATTGGCGAAGAGCTGGGAGCAGAGATTCTTGACATGCTAAAACCTAAACACAAACATGGCTGACTTGCTGAAACAACCATTCACACTGTGCAAGTTCAAAAAGTACATCTTTCCAGGAATGGATTTCCTCTAGTCTAATACATGAAACATTGAAAACAATTTTCCTCGGCTTTTACAATTTGAGTGTGCTGTGTTTTCAGAGTACTACAGACTTGAAAAGTTAGTTCCCTAAAACAGGCTTGAAGCTGTTCCCTTCCTAGTTTATAACATACATAAAGAACCCTAGGTACATTTTTCCCCACAAAGGATGACAATCCTCTGATAATTTCTAATTAACAATGAAGAACATATCAAGGTAACAGAGGATATTATGGTATTTATTCTGATATCATTATGGTACTGGGATACATGTTGTTTCTGTTCCAAAAAGGCTTCTCTCTTGTTTCCCTAAGTATTTTCTATCAAGGTTAGCTGTCCATTAATGTTGAGCTCCTACAAACTTAAATCACTTTTTGAAATTCTACTGGAGTCTTGAAGAAGGCTATCACAAAGCTGTCTGTGAGGTACCCTAGATCTCCAAGTTTTTCTGCTAGCCCATTGCTTGTCTCAAAGAGCAAACCAAGGTTTGCCTTGGAATAACACCTTAGCCCCACAGGCCTTGGCTCTGCTGCCCTTTTACCAGACCCTACAGCTGTAAGAAGGGAAACTCTGTGGGCTCCAGTTAGTTTTCCCCTTTGGTTGTAAAATAATTTAAGTCCCTCTTTCTGTAGATTGGCTATCCTGCAGCAAAATTCACCCTGAGATTTTGCTTTACTGTAGACAATCAGTAAGGAGACAAAACATCTAAAGGATGCGTCGTATAAGAGAAAGGCCTTAGATGAGAAAAACTTGACCATACGTTTGAAGACAGAATAAGAAAGACAAGTGAAGTTTCTTACCTTCTCATCTGACTATAACCTAGTCCCACTGTGCCGGTATTTCCAGAGACTGGCTTATTTAATCTTATTTAATCTTGCTGATTCTGCTGACCACTGGGGATTGGACTCCCCCAAAGATCATGACCATAGAGAACAACTAAATACCTCATTTATCCTCTGCCCCCAGCATTGTCTCAATTATTGATGAGTCTACGAATCCCCTAGAAACTTCTTTCCTTCCTGGGGTATCTGCAATTTCTCCAACTAATGGCCCATTTATCTAAGATGCCTGTACTGTTGTGGGGATGATTTTTCCCATTACAAAAAGGCAATGCCCTATTACTATTATTAATAGTTCTTCCTGCCTGTGTTTGGGAGTGGTAGTTGATCTTGGCTTAGTAACACAATGGCAAGAGATACTTAAGTTTTTCTTTCCTTCCCCCCTGCCTCCACCCTTTTCCTTAGGTATGGGTCCCTCACTTTCTTTGACTATACTATGTCCCAAAATCAGTGGTTCCCAAACTCCGACAGATTGTGCACCACCCATTTAAAACCACACGACCTTAAGTACCACCAGGAAATTTTTTCTCATATAAAGTAATTATAACAAATCAGTCAACATATACCACTGACAGTCTGTCTGCATACCACTGGTGGTACCCATAGTGCAGGTTGGGAACCACTGCTCTAAAACGTAAAGATAAATACAGACAGTATAACACCTTTACAGTGATAAAGGCAACATAAATGATTACCACATAAAGTTGGCTTTTCAACATCTGATATCTGTATAACCAACTCAAGAAAAACTGTGCCACCCTAAGAATACTTCGAAATATAGTGGGGTTCATGACAGGGGATTTGAAGCAGAAGCTAAGGAGTGATCTCAAGGAGATCAGGATATTTTCTGTGTAAAAACATAATGGAGGGAAAAACCACAAAAGATTTGTTTTTTCCTTCAATAAAAAAACTAGCATACAGGTAAATGAGACCAGCCCTATTACAAGAAAGGAAGAAATAAAAGGGAAAAAAAAGACAACATTTTCTGAATTGTGAACAGCATTGGAAGTTGATAAAGATACTTATATAAGCAAGAGGTCAAGGTACTTCTGGCAGAGCTATGCAGCAACAAAGTGATTCTGTTAAAGTCAGGTTCTGTTCAACTTAGGCATAGCCAGGGGCTGCATACCCCATGTCTATATGCTGCAGGGTAGCCCCCTGAAGCCCCACTCCAACGGTGTGCACTAGGGCAGTGGCACACAGTCCCACACGCCTCACTGTGCAGCCCCCTCCACCCTGCTGCATAGGCTATGCCAGCTGCACATGGCTTTCCATCCCTCCGGATCCTCTTCTGCCATGCAGCAGTGGGAGACGCAGCTGCAGGGGCCAGCAGGCCATGTGTTTAACTGTTTGCTGAAGGCAAATTGTACATCCATCAGTTTAACAGAGAAGGATGCAAGAGCATAGTCACAAATTGCACATACACATCTTGACCTTGTTGCCACTTTAGCAAGAAAAATATCACTTAATAGTTATCTAGTCAGATCTCCCAAGGTAAGCAGGATATAGAGAGTGGCCATCACTTGAACAAGAAACCTGAAAATAAATATGAAATGGTGCATATTTCATCGTCTGTTTTGCTATATGGAATATTTGCCTCTGAGCGAGTACTAAATTATTGGCTGCATCCTCATGAGCAGGGGCATGCAGTAGCTGCAGGGGGGAAAAAGCAGTGGCACAAGCCCCTGAATATGGGGTTAGTGCAGGAAAAAATGCTCTAGGTGGGGAATGGGAAGCTGCCTTATCTGGGGCCCTAGGGGCCTCCCAGGGCTCTAGCAGCAGTGATCCAGGTCCATGTATCCTGGCTGGCACCCAGATCTTGGCCAGCAACCAGGTTCCAGTTTCAACTGGTACATACTGCTGCCATGTGCACCTCCCCACTTGTTTTTTGACACTGGGATGTCCCGGTGTCAACACCCCCCCTCCCCACCACCACACTGCAAATTAGCAGCACAGTGAATGCCTGTGTGTGCAATGTGTGTGGTTTGCAACACCGCAGAGGGGTCTGCAGTGCCATAAACTGTGCGCGCACATTCATCTGGATGTACCCATCATGGCTGGAGGTGAGGATCAAGATCAGGGACATGCATTTCCCATTGACTTAGATGAGAATGGGAATAGGGTCTGTTTAATTCAGGGGAAAATTAAGTTTTCTATATTTTGGATGTATAATAAAAACAATGAGTAAAATCCCAGGGTTACTGAAATTAATGACAACGTCACAGGCTGCGTGGGACCTTGGTTTTCACTCTATGTCTTAGCCTGATTAATCAATCAACTCTTTGTTCGTAATAATGCAGCACACAATGGAATTCCATATAACGTTCAACTGCTACCCAAATAACCAGTAAGCTGAAGTGGGTGTTGGATGAAAAGATAAAGAAGGAGGCTAGAAAATCAGCTGAGGACAGAAAGCAATTGGTAAGTGAGGCAAGATTTGAAAAAGTGGGAGCAGGGCATTGGGAAAAGTAGAATAGAAAAGGGAAAATCCTATAGGGAGGAGCCAGAAGGGAACAAGCAATGTGGAGTAAGCCAAGGCAAAAAGGTTGCATCCTATATCAGGTTAGAGAAAGTTGAGTGGGAACAGAAGTGAGCTGCTGACTATGAAAAGTGACTTTGTGGGGTTACTAAGAAGTGTTGGGTAGAAGTAAGAGAGTATATATGGAGGTAGCATTGTGAAGGACTGCAAGGTGGCATGGAAATGAAGTGAAAGGCAGAGGTTAGGTGAAGGACTTGTAAAGATGTCAATTCAATTTAACAAAGCATTCGAGGTCTTGAAATTGGGTTTAATTCCACATGGGAATAAAACATAGCTTTCAAATTTTCCACAAAGGATTTTTAAAATCTCCTTTTCAAGTTTTATGTCAATATGACCTTTTTAAATATTTTCATCATATCCTATACTATATAAATAAAATTATAATATAACATTTGAAAATCATAACAAAGAGTCATTTCAAACCAGAAAACCAAAATATTTTCTTCTCAAAATACTAAAATGAAATATTTTGATATTGGCAGAAATTAAATAAACTGAAATGAATGAAATTTACATTACTTCTTAAAACATTTGAGTTTCATTAAAACCATGTATGCAAGCTGAATATGATTCCACAAAAAATTCTCCGATCATTCTGAAAACGAGGACTTTTCAGCATGAGGAATTATCAGAATCAAGGGCAAAGTATTTTTAGGGATAGTTTAACACTGTGGGTTTCAATCTATGCCCTATGATTTGGAACTTATATTCCACTTCATTAAATCCCCTTTCCAATTCCCACTGACTACAAAATTGTTGACTCCCTTTCCTAAACTTCTGTAAGGTTTTCACTATGTTAGAGAATACCTCCTTTTTTTTTTAAAACCCAGCAGAGAGATGTATGGCGAGTGAACCTGTGTGCTGGTAGTTCATAATTTTTTTGATCTTTTAAGGTGAAAGACTAGATATATATAGGATATTGGGGGGAAGCATACATTAGAGGGGGCATACAGTGATTAACTTTCTGAGATTTCAAATTAACACTCTTTTGGCCATAGCTTAAGAACTTGTCTTGTCCTGTCTCCTTCAAAATGACTCCTTTTTGACATATGGGATAGCTGCTCAGTATCTACGAGGATCCAAGGCTATTGAGATGAAAAGCTATGAAGTTGCCAGAGCTGAAGGTTGGAGCAATTGGAAAGCTGTACATTGTTCGTGTACAGGGACCACGAAAATTAGTATGAGACTTATGTCTGTTTTTGATAATTTGTAGTCTTTTGATTTTTTTTACTGTTTTCTGTAAGTTGAAATGAATGGTAACTTACAAAAGCAATCATAATGGACTTGTATTTTCTTTCTACTTTGAGTTGATCTACATTAAAAGCTTTAGATTAAAGCTCAACCATGACAAATCTCATGAGATTTCCTATTTTAGCTCTGTAAGAGCTTTCAATTCCAAACTTGTGTCAGGTCTCTCAAACGCATCTGCATTTTTCTGTAGTGTAATGTCCTCCACAATCCCATTAGATCTTTGGAAAACATAGAAGTTCCATTAGAAAGCACAAAATGCAAGGCTGAGTTCACAAAGTTGTGTTTCTGACAATAATGAAGACTGAAGATCTGGCTAGACACTCATTTCATGGAAATGAATGGTAATTTTTTTTCAGATGACATTCAAGCTTGCTGCAGACAGCCCATAGTCAATGCATAAGGCAGTTTTCTGAAGAAGAGGAAAAATATGATTCATATTATCTCAATATGTGTCTAACAAAAATTGGCATGCATGCAACCTTTTGCTAATTGAATTCAGAAAACAAACAGGTTTCTTCTCAATTTGAGCTTTTGCTGAAGAATTAAGGGGAAAACCAACTTATAGGTTTACACATTTTAAAGGAAGGAAAAATAGTATAACATGTCAAGCACGATCAGATGTTACTGTACTACTATTCATGCTATTTAATATATGGTGAACAGGTATCAAATCTAGTACTGAAAATGAAATGTAACAGCTAAGAGTACACTCCTAGCTCTGTCTTGCCAGCAGACAGCATTGAAATTACTGCAAATGAGGTCATTCTCTTCTTTCTGATCATCAAGACCCTTGCCCTCTCCCTTACCCTAAGTGAAAATGTTATTCTTCCTTAAATAATGAAGGTAGGCTAGAGAATCATGTGACTGAAGTCCCTGGTGATTCTATGCTTAGATGTGAAGAATAGGTGGGATAATCTAGCTAATAAGAGAGAGCAGATTCTTCATCTTCTTTCTTTTCATGCTAGGGGGTGTTAGTGAAAAAACAATGGAAAAGTCTAGCAGCACTGAAAAATGAAAAGTTACCTTGGGAAGGAAAGAAAGATATAAAATGAATGAATTTATTTCTCATCATATACTTACTGTATGGTTTCTGGGAGTTCAAAAGGAAAATATATTACTGCACAGAAGCCTGAGAGGAAAAAAGACAAGTCAAACCATATCCCAGGAGCAATAAGAGCCTCTGCTAATGGTATAGTGATTCTGTTCCCAACTACAGCTGCTTTGCATTAATCTGGCAGCAAAAAGCAGCCCTATATGAAGTTCCATGGGGCATGGGAAGAATGCTATGTAGAGTACTGCAGGCAACTCCCAATAGCTTGTGCATGGAGCTTTTGGGGGGAGTTTGGGGGGAAGAGGACATAAGCAAAGTTCCTGTTCATTATAACATTTCTTTGTTTCCTAAAACACCCTTTGGACTGTGAGCAGCCAGGTGCAATTTATATTGTGAATCAGAGAGCTGGCTTGGGTATAAAACCATTGTTTTCTTTTCCCAGTTCCTCCTCTAATCCTGTGCTGAGCACAGAGTATCCAGACCAGAAAATCTGACCCAGCATGCCAAATCAGAGCAGCAGTTTTCAATTTTTTTTTGGCTGTGTGCTCATTTACCTGATAAATGTATTGTTGCTCATACAAATCATACAAATGATGCATCACCATTGACACCAGTGTTGATGTGCAGCAATGCCATTACTCCTCATATGTTGACCAATCAGAAGCATCATGAGCATTGCTGGAATATTAGGCACATACCCTTTGGCAAAGCACCACATAACTCCCACTGGGGGTAAAGCTGTACTGCTACCCAGTACATCCACAGGTGGTGGATAGAGGAATGACATTCAGGGACAGTTAGGTGCAAAATAAGGAGGCGTAACTGTGAAAGATAAGCAGTCATGGACCAAACATCGGTACCAAACAGCACAGTGGTGCTGTGACCTGGCAAGTACAGGGTATCACTGTATTAAGCTTTCCCAGCCTCCAACCATGGGTTTATAAGTCCTCAGTGGTGCAGCAGGAGGAAGATGTTAGCATCTCAATGGCTGAGAAGGTGAAGAAAGGCTGCCGCAGAACAAGCTCTCCAGTTGTCTTGCCCTCCTTGTGGCCACCATGTGTAATAGTTCCTCCACAATTAAAGAAATCATGCACAGATATCTTCTATGAAAATGGCTTTTTCTGAACATTTTTCAAGCCCTATGCTGACCAGCTGGTGGTGATGGGAGCAGGATTGTGAGGCCTAGAAATGCCTAGTCATGAACTGGCACAAAGGTGGCAGTTACAAGAAGGTGATCCAGCATTTGGATGAAGCAGGAGTGTGATTCAGCAGCTGTAACTGTGACTGAGCAGCCATCTTCAGAATCTATTTTGCTCACCCCACATGGGGAGGGAGCTAGAACAGGTGCCCTAAACATAGTCTACGTACCTTCTTCCTGACTGGATAAACACCTTTACTGCAATCAAAATCAATGAAAACATGCAATCAATTTTGAGACCTGGAACATTAGGACTGTCCTTGACAATCCTAATAGTGAATGGCCAGAGCACTGTACTGCAATCATGGCTCAGGAACTCAGGCAACACAACATGAATGTTGCTTCACTAAGAGAGACTTGGCAAGCAGGAGATGGGCAACTCAAAGAACATGGAGGCAGCTATACCTTCTTCTGGAAGGGTAAACAGGAAAGAGAACACCAGCTTCACAGAGTTGGTTTTGCCATTAAGTATGAACTCATAAATCAACTCAATGAGTTCCCTATTGGAATTAATGAGCACCTCGTGACGCATACTGATGGAAGCCAATATTGCACCGTCATCAACACAATGCTGTGACTTTTGACACCGCCAATAAAACCAAGGAAGAATTCTACACCAACCTTGATCAAGTCCTTTTTCACATTCCAGACAAACAGACATATTCTTCTTGGTAACTTCAGTGCCAAAGTCAGAAGAGATTTGGACCTCTGGAACAGACGCATCAACAAGGAAGGAGAACATCCTCTTCTTGACCAAATGTGCAGAGCTAACTATCATCAACACCCTGTTCTTCCAGAAAAACAGGCACAAGACTTCATGGCAACACTTCTGATCTAAACCTTGGCACCTGATTCACTACATCATTGGTCATGCCTGGAATTGCAAAGATGTCCACATTACCCAAGCTACCCTAGGAGCTGATGATTGCTGGACTGATGACCAATTTATCCACTCAGTTGTGTCATTCAAAGTGGCTCCCATTTGATGACTGTGACAGGAGCAATGCTATTTTTTAAGTGCAGGGATGCTGATACAGGAGATGTGGTGGTGCTTTAATTAGAGAGGTTCTTGGAGCTACTCTAATTAAAGTGCCACCCTCCTTTTCCCTCCCCCACCCCCTTTGGAGCATGTGTAAAGGTGCCCTCAAGGACCAACCTCCTTGGGACCTAAGGATGGAAAAGACTTGATCAAGGAAAGGGGAGCCATCAATACCCACTGGAGGGAGCATTTTGAAGACCTTCTCAGTTGAGACTATTGTTGACTAGCATGTTCTCAACTTCATCTTGCAACACCCAATCAGAGATATCTCTGAATGCCTGAAACCCTTGATGAGGTGAGGAAAGCCATAAATCAGATGAAGAATGGCAAGGCATCCTGAGCTGATGGAATCCCTGCCAAAATCTTCAAGTATGGGAGAGGATCTCACATCATAGCTCAACACTCTTCTTGATTATTCCTTACCACGATACTACATCTGACCATCAACAAGCTTTCAGTTGGAATGAAGCTAAACTACTGAATGGATGGTAAACTGTTTAATCTAAGCCATCTCCAAGGTAAAACCAAGACCACCCAGACCTCAGTCATTGAGGTCCAGTATGCTGCTGATGATGTAGTCTGTGCTCACTCAGAAGCAGATCTTCAGGTAATCATTAACTTTTTACCGAGTTATACAAAAAATGGGATGGACACTTAATGTTCAGAAGGCTAGGGTTCTCCATCAAAAAGCTCTTACTAAGCAGTTCCCAGCCCTGGTATTTCAGATTCATGGTGAGATTCTGGAGAATGCTGAGTATTTCATTTACTTTGGAAGCTCTCTCTCACAGAAAGCTGACATTAATGAAGAAATCCAACACTGCCTTAAATGTGCGAATGCAGATTTTGGATGCCTGAGGAAATGGGTGCTCAAAGATCATGATGTCAGTTCCAAAACCAAACTCATGGCTTATCAAGAAGTTGTGATGCTCACCTGTAGATATTGGAGTCATTGGAGAAGTACCATCAATGCTGCCCGTGGAAGATCCTTCTAATACAGTGGGAAGATAGACACACCAAACTTAGTGCCCTTTCTCAAGCAAACACCATAAACTTCATTGGACTGGCTATGTCAGCTAGATGTCTACCTCCAGATTCCTGAAGCTAGTTTTACTTTTCCAGTTCAATGAAAGTATACTATCAAGACGGCATAGAAATTTCTTCAATGATGTTCTCAACGCCACTTGAAAAAAAGCAACGTTGACATCAACTTGTGGAAGACTATCATCCAAGACCACCCAAAATTCAGGAAGAGTCTGCTGCAAGGGTCGCAGTACTTTGAAACCTTATGATAACAACAGGAGATGGCAAAGCAGGAGCAGCTAAGCACGTTGCAGATCAAATCAAGAATCCAGAGCCACCCACCCCACCCATAAACAATGTGCGTGAATTTCAATAGTCTGTCAATCCCAGATCAGCCTCATCAGCCATTTTCAGGCCCACATATAAGACCATCAGAGAAGACAATCATCCTTGACTGTGAGGGATTGCCAGAGACATAAGACATAGCCTCTAATCTGTGAGACACAGAAGGGACCAATGGGGACTTCCAGGGAATAGAAGGATGACGGAGGAATGAAAATCAAAGGAAGGGAGGAGAAGGGGGCAGAAGCAGCACAGTAGGTGGTGCAGACAACAGTGATAATGCTGGGTGTTAGGACACTGTCACATGAAACACTTAGTATGTGTTTTATTTAGATCTTAGTAAGCATATCTCAGCCTACATGCTTCATAAAGAGCTCTGGCTAGCTATGTCTCTGCTGTTAGTGGGAGGAAGGAAGCATGGGGAGCTGAGACTAGGACAAGGTGCTTCTGCTGCCACTGCCACTGGATTCTGCTGGTGCCCCAGAACCAGAGCCGGTTCAAGACTCTGGTGCAGTTTCAGGGCTGATTGTCCATCTCAGCCTCTTGATTGTGCCAGAGCTTGTTGTTTTGAAGCTTTTTGTGAAGTCATCTTCCTACAGGAAAGAAGTGGGATTCAGTTTTAAACCATATGTTTCACTTTGTAATCACATTACATACTCACATATATCTATTGCAATATACAGTATTGACTTACATATTAGCGTGATGTTAAATCTTTTTTCTCTCCTGTCATATTAGTTCAGGATATGACATCTCAAGCAGGCTTTCATGGCAAGTATGAAATTAGTTTAAGTAGCTGGTTTACAGTAAATCAATAACAATATGCATTCAGAATGTGTTTCATTCAAATGATATTACAGCTATAAATTAAACCAACAGATGCCACTGCTTGCATAATTAAACTTTCCAAATTGTAGTCCGTTTGTCAACTACAGCTCTAGAATCTGGTCCTGCAACGTCATAACAGATTACAACAATTGAGTATGCAAAGGTTTAAAATAAAACATAGCTGTAATTTTGAGTATACATTCATAAAGCAGAACATAATAAAATAATCTCAGTCTCAGAACTTTCCCTAAGAGACCAAGCTCCCATGTGTCCTTATGGATAATCTTATGGAATAAGCATGTTCCAACAGACGGGCATTCCTTCTCTTAACTATGGATACCTGAATTTAAGATTAAAGACTTCTCTTCCCTAATAGACTGTGAGGCAAATTCCCATTCATCCCAAAATGGGCAGGGAGGAAATTAAATTGGTGACTCCATAACCTCATTTTCACAGAGGTAGAACTGGATGTTTGAGTGTCCTGAGTGGTAGTGGTACATGGAAAAATGTCAGTGACTCTGGCTGGTGACAGTGGTGACAACATCTGAACTGGCAGGCAGTTGCTACTATTTTTGTGCCTCCCACCCTGGTCACCCCTTGTTATGCTACTGCATTCCCCCATGTGTTGCCTGCAAAAGCAACAGTCTCCACAAATTCATAGTTCCTCTTGTTAACAGCACATCACCTAAAGTATTGTGTTCTAAGCAAGTATACTTCAAGAGCTTCAAGGAAGCTCTTGATCTAGGAGAAGTCCACACTTTCCTCAGTGTTATAACTATTAAAAGTGAGGACTAAATCTGCCCAACATGTCTGTCTGAATAATTAAATAAATATTCTTATGAACATTAAATATAACATAACTGGCTCAAGAGATTATTTGTTATCTCTGCTATTCTTTCTTTGTGTTAGTTCATTTTATTAGTGTGTTACTCTATCATTTTCCTTTCTGCTCCATCATAACAGACTGATCTCATGTAATGTAAACTGTTAAGTTAGTGACCACACTTTGTGTGTCTGCTATCTGTTTTTTGTGATCTTAATTTTTCCAGTTTTGTTGCACGCTGAGACCTATCACAAGCCAAAAAAATCAATATCCACATTGGCATTTAGTAAATGGTCCCTTTTTCTAAAGGCTTGAACCAAACTCCAGCATCTAGAATGCCTACTTTGTTCCTCCAAAGTTGGGTGTTATAAATCAGCACCAAGCTTTGCATCTTACTTTGAAGGTTCAAACATTTTCAAACCTGGGTGACTAAAATTAGTCTCATAAACTATATTTATGCACCTAATAAGTGGCCCGTATTTTTAAAGGTACTAAGAATGTTCTCAAGTACTCCAAGTAAACACACTGTAGAAGGGTCAGATCCACACTCCATGTGGACACTCCACTGACTTCAAAAGAATGGGGCCAGGTGCTAAATCCAAAAGAAAATATATATATAATGTTCTCAAAACTTCTGAGGTTTTTCTGTCACTACTCTGAATATGAATGTGCCCAATATTTCTACTGTTTAAAAAACACATTTTTTTAATCCTCTCAGATCATGTTAATGTGCTCTGATAGTCTGGTTAAATTCTAGTCATTCACAAAACTAACATGAATATTTTTTTTGATAAAATATGAATTTAATAAAATATTTTTTCTTAAGGTTTGGCCAACTAAAAAAAAATTAAGGAGGCTTTTGTCAAGGGAATTAACAGCTCTAGCCCAGGTCATGTCAACCACAGTAGTAACAGCTTAGCTAGCCTAAGGGAAGACACTCCAATGACAGCCCAAGGAAAGGTCACATCGCATTACACAAGGAAACCTAGGGCTTCCCATGGCAGACTCAATTGCCTGTACACAAATGCCAGAAGCTTGGGAAACAAGCAAGAGGAACTGGCCCTTCTCTTGTGCAATAAAAATTATGATCTTGTAGGGATAATGGAGACCTGGTGGAACTCCATCTACAGCTGGTCTGTATGTATAGAAAGCTGTGCCGTGTACAGAAGAGATCACATTGGGAAGAAGGGTGCAGGTGTAGCTCTTTACATCAGGGAGCAATACACTTCCCTTCAAACTAAGCTCACTATCCAAGGAGGGCGTCTTGAAATCCTCTAGGTTAAAATACGGAGAAAACATGGGTAAGGGGATATAATGGTAGGAGTCTATTATAGATCCCTCAGCCAAGAAGAAAAACTGGATTGTGAATTCAGTAGGGAACTGGCTGAGGCTACACGTTCCCGATGCTTGGTCATCCTGAGGGACTTCATCCTCCCTGACATTTTATGGGAAGAGCAACCAGCCAAATCTGACTGGTTGTGTAGCTTTCGTGCTTGCATTGGTGACCTCTGCCTAACACAAGAGGTCTATGGACTGATTAGGGGAGAGGCACTGTTGGATTTGGTTCTGGCCAAAGAGGATGATCTGGTAGGTTATCTGAGGATCAAGGAGAAGCTGGGTGACAGCAACCATGACTGATCACTTTCTCTGTCTAACACAGGGTCGGCAAATCTCTCTGTAAAACAGAAATCCTCAACTTTGGGAAGGCTGACTTTCACAAACTCAGGAGACTGGTCAGTCAGGCATTAAGAGACCATGGCCACTCAGAAAGGGGAGTCCAGGAGGAATGGTAATTCCTTAAGAACACAATCCTAAAAGCACAAGGGAAGTCCATGCCATCCTACAGGAAATGCAGTCAGCGGACAGGGAAGCCCTCTTGGCTAAATAGGAAGCTTTTGGACCTCCTGAAACTGTAGAGAAGCCTACACCAGATGGAAAGCAGGAATCATCACCAAGGAGGACTACTCAGCACTAGCCCACACCTGTAGAGAACAGTCGAGAAAAGCCAAGGTAGAAGCCAAACTCAGGCTAACCACCAGAATCAAGGATAAAATAAAGTCCTTCTTCAGATATGTGGGAAGCCAGAGAAAGATCCAAGGCAACGTTGGACCCCTGCAAGATCAAATGGGGCAGCTGACGTCTGATACTCAAGGAAAAGCCAAACTCGTAAACGATTACTTTGCTTCAGTTTTCCACCCGTCAAAGAGGGTCACACTATAAAAGATGATGCAAAATATCCAGGGAATTGGAGACAGGCTCACAATTGACACAGATCAAGTGAGGGAACACCTTGGGAGGCTAAACATTAATATGTTCGCAGGCCTGGACTGAATGCACCCGAGAGTCTTCAAGGAGAGGATGGACTTCATAACACACCCTATGGCAAAGATATGTGAGAATTCATGGTGCTTAGCTGAGGTACCGGAAGACGGGAGAAGACCCAGTGTGGTCCCAGTCTTCAAGAAGGGAAGGAGGGAAGATCCAGAGAATTATAGGCCGATCAATCTGATGTCCATCCCTGGAAAGATCTTGGAGAAAATCATTAAGGGATCCATCAGCAACAGGTTAATGTAAGGTAACCTTCTGAATGCCAGACAACATGGCTTTGATGCTGGAAGATCTTGCCTGACCAGCCTTGTCTCCTTCTATGGCCAGGTGACACATTGCCTGGACAAAGGAGATGAGGTTGATGTCATATATCTGGATTTCAAGAAAGCCTTTGACTTGGTCTCCCATGATATCCTCCTGGTTAGGCTGTGGCCTCAACCATCTCATGGTCTGATAGCTGGGGAACTGGCTCTGGGGTCTGACCCAAAGAGTACTAGTTGACAGGAACAAATCAACATGGCACTCAAGGTCAAGGGACTACTGAGTCCCTCAAGGCTCAGTAGTTAGGCCAGTAATCTTCAACATCTTCATTAATGAAATGGATTTGTTTATCAAATGTGGACTGGCAAAGTCCACAGATAACACTAAATTATGGGGGAAGGTGGTCACACTGGAAGACAGGCTGAGGATATAGGTCAACCTGGATATGGACCAAAACTTGATGGCATTCAACATCAAGAAGTGCAGGGTGCTCCACCTTGGGAGGAAAAACCAGCATCATACTTATAGGTTTGGCAATGCTTCACTTGCTAGTACTACAACCAAAAGAAACTTGGGGGTCTTGACTGACCACAAAATGAACATGAGCCAACAATGTGATGCCGTGGCTGGCAAACCAAACCAAACTCTGGCATGCATCCCCTGATGCATCTCAAGCAAAACCAGAGACATCATCCTCCTGCTCTACTTGACCTTAGTGAGGTCACAGCTGGAGTTCTGTATTGAGTTTTGGGCCCCCGGACTTCAGGAGGGACGTGGATAAGCTTGAGAGAGTCCAAAGGAGAGCACCCATAGGATCAAAGGCCAAGAGAGCAACCTTTACAAGGAAAGTCTGAGGGACATGGGACTCTTTAGCCTGGAGAAGAGAAGGCTCAGGGTGACTTGGTGGCAGCCTATAAGTATATAAGTGGGGTATATCATGACCTGGGAGAACAGTTGTTAACCAGGGCCCCCCAAGGAATAACAAGGCCTAACAGCCACAAACTTCTGGAAGACCAGTTTAGACTGGACATAAGGGAAAACTTCTTTGTGGTCTGAGTGCCCAGGGTCTGAAATAGACTCCCCTCAGAGGTGGTCCAAGCATGCAATTTGCATGTTTATCTTGCTGGGATCCTTTGATCCTAGAAGACATCCCTGTGGAAGTGGGGCTGGACTCTGGTCTCATGAGATCCTTTCCAGCTCCAAAGTCTATGAAGTTTATGAAGGGAAGTGTTGGAGTATCTTAATAGGTATGGCTAGCAGATCCATCTAGGACACAGTGGGCACATCTACACATGCATATGATCCGGATCAGTTTACTCGTAAGTAAACTACTTGTGAGTAAATGCTCCTGGGCAGGTGTCTACACATGCAGGAAAGCAAGAGCAGGTTTGCTGCTAATGGCAGGAGAATGCTTCTGCTTTCTAGGGCCCTGCAATGGGCCCCTGCTGCCACCAGGGGAGCTGGCAGAGAGCGCCAGGCCAGGAGACAGCTGTCTCCTCATCAGGGCTGGGACATTGCACCCTCCCTCTGGGGGGCTGCCTAGTGCCAGGGCTGAGGCTATGTCCACCTGCCCCAGCAGCAGGGAGCTTCTGTTCCTGGATCCCCAATCAGGGGCAGGGGACTTGGAAAGAACTGAAGGGGAGGGTCAGGTCCCAGCCCCCTGCCCCAATTTGTGGATAGAGAAGTGAGCAGCTAGCTTGCTGCTCACTGCCCCACTGGTGAATTGGGGAAGGGGGCTGGGATCTGCATGTGTAGAGGCCTGCACAGGAACATTTACTGGCAAGTAGTTTATTTGCAAGTAAACTGATCCTGGGTCGCTCCTGCAGCTCTTTCAAATCACTCTGCCTCGATCAGCGAATTGGATCATGGGGGTGGGAACTTTTCCTGCCTGGGACAGTTCTCAGACTCTGCTCCACAGTCATGGACTGGAATCTGAAGAGCCTTGTCCCTGCTGAGCTCCGCAGTCACAGAGCTAGGTGGGCAACAGGCTCCCAGCCCAAGCCCCATGCCACTGGGGGATAAGGATCTCCCAGTGCCAGCCCCTTGACTGCGGAGCTAATACTGGGAGATAAGGATCTCCCAGCACCCGTTCCCAATTGCAATCTTAGAGCAGCAATGCCTAAGCAGCTCCTTAGAGCAGCAGCAAGCAGCTCCTGGGGGCAGGGAGCAATCTCCTGCCTCCAACTGATGGGCTGACCAGGAGCAGATCTCTGCTGCCTGTCACTTGTCTACACAAGAGCTACTGCACAGTAAGTAGATGCAAGTAAATTTGCTCATCATTAGCGAGGTTTACTGCACAGTGTGTTCACATGTAGATACACGTGTTTACTGCTACTGCACAGTAAAGTGTCTCATGTAGATGCACCCAATTAGGCTTAATTACAGTCTTCAACTCCCATTAACTTTAATGGTGCCAGGACTTTACCCAAAATTTCAAATGCTGGGTCTTTTCATAAGCTACTTCATGATCTTGGACACATTGTTTATTCTTCCTGTGTTTCAGTTCCAACTGGTAAAGTTGGATAAGAAAATATATTCATCCATGTACGTGGCTTCAAGATGCTCAGATGAGAAGGGCTAAAACTGTATTTATTACACTATTATTAGCAAGTAAAGTCACATGTCAGTTGAAGGAATGCTGGGCCAGAACATGACCAGTAGGATAGCTCCTATATGATACATATTTCCCTTATTACTCTCCTGGGAAATGATTTCTCTTCACAATTTGAAATGTGACTGTCATGAATCTCAGATGATGACTGTATTCAGAAACAACATCCCTGCAATTCCATGTAATTTTTAAAAATATGTATTAGATATCAATTGCCTCCCTTATCTCCTATCCTTTTTTTTTGGCTGACAGGTTATAGGCAAATGGACAGAGGACTGGATAGTCTATCCCTCTTTAAGATTGATAGCTACTGAGTAGAATACATCAGGTATCTTAGTGTCCAGATGCACTAGGGAAAAAAATGTGACTGGTGTAGGTATGGTCATTTCTTATACTTAGTTCATTTCCCTAGGTTATTTATTAAAATGTGTTTAACTGTGCAACTGGTTTTAAAGCTGGTGTGTATGCATAAATGACATGAACATTAAAAATAAATGTGCATTGTCTTACAAAGAGATTAATATATGAAAAGAGGATAGTCATTTGTTTGCATTTTTCAACATGCCTGTACAAGTCTTGCTATTAATGCTGAACTAAACTTGTAAATCAAGAGTTTCTTTCCCTTAATTTATTGTGCCTCATTATAAATGAATTCACGAAGGAGAAATTGCCTTCCTTAGAAAAAAAAAAAA
>JAGPOW010000261.1:166949303-166995288 GCA_030014935.1 Caiman crocodilus | reverse complement strand
AAAAAAAAAAAATAATGTCTATGGTGTAATTTTTAGTAATAAAAATCTTACAGCGGTAATGAGAATAAAATTGCCTCACTGGTCTAGCTGGCACAGAAAAAAATTAATGAGGATAAACATACTAATGCACAGTAGAATAATACAAATAATAAATGTGATGAACATAGCAAGATGCTGATTGTAATTGCTTACAAAAGTGGTGTTTTGTGGGTTTTATACTGCTGGTACAAGAACAAATATAATTAAGGTAAAATAAGGTGGAGGGTTTCAACATTAATATGATCTTGTCAGCAGATGTTCTTATCTACTATTGCTTTCTCTTTATACTTTCAGTACAGGTAAAAACTGAAATAATTCAAATGCACAAAAGAAACCACAAGGCATGGATATAATCAAAATAATTCTGCAAAAATGTTTTAAGCCTGATATCCAGCTCTTGCTAATGATTGTTCTTTTAAAATCAATGTTCATTATACCAGGTGAGAATGCGGCCCTTTCTTCATGTGGGTGCCTGGCATGCGGGGGGAATACGCAAATGGATTATGCGGGGTATACACAAATGCAGGGGTAGACGCAAAAGGAAAATCAAAGTCGTGCTACTCTCTTTTTTCTACTTTACAGAGAAGATTTAAGATATGCACTGACCTATTTCAGTTCTTACACATGGCATAGGTGAACAAAGTGGTGAATTCTCACTGATCCTTCCTAAATATATTCAGAACAACTGTCAATGCACTTGTTTCAATGTAGAAGGTCCTCATTTACCACATTAAAGAAGAATGTGTATGTACAATTTCGTTCTTCATGCGCAAATGCAGGGGAGCTGCTTTTACAGACGCTGCTTTGGAGGTCCTTTTTAAAAAATAGTAACCCTTTTTTCAAAGGTGGTTTATAAATCTGCACTCCAGAATATTGCTGTCATACCCATTTGTGTCTGTAAAGATAGGAACATTTGGCATTTGAATAGTGTGTACATTGTCTTATTTGTCTGCATATGTGCAGATTTTGTATGTGTATTTTTTTACAAATTCAGAAGTGTTTCCCAAAAGTTTCCAATATCATATGAAAGGAAGAAAGGATAATATTACTTTCTGTTATTGTCATTACCGTTCCTGAAGAAATGATACCCTTGGCATCCCATGCAAATATTCATTATAGCTGCCTACTGCTTAACCACCAAGAAAAAGAAATTGAAATGTATATTATTATAAGCAACAAAAAAGAAATTTAAATGCCTGAATTAATTTTACTAGAAAGAAACCCTATTGATAGGCAAACTTGTGAAAATCCCTAGCACTTCACACTGACCATAATTGTATTATATTTTACAGCATATTTTAGCCAAGGTTTTTAAGCATTAATTAGTCTTTACAACATTGCTGTGAACTTGGCAGTTATTATTATCCTCATTTTCCGATATGGAGAGTAGGAAACATTGTTTAAAGGGCATGATGTAAAGATCACTGAAGTCAATGGAAAGTTTCCCACTGCCTTCAGTGGGATTTTTATTGGACTGTGAATTCCAGATTTGCAAAAACACTTGAAGACACAGATGCACACTTTGTGATACTTTCAATGATATTGATGTATTGAATCCCTATTGATTTCACGGCACTGAGTTGCCCAGTGAGGATGTCAAAAGTACTTGTCTTGCCTGTCAGAAAACTAGGGTTTCTGGTTCATGGGGAAATTTCTGTTGTTATTATTGTTTTGGTCCTTTTTAAATTTCCTGCGACCTAGAAGCTGGTTGGATTCTGGCTGGATTCTCAGGAAATTAACAGGCCTGTTATGCAGCTGGCTGGTGAGCCCGGGTCAGGGTCACAGCCCTAAAGCTAAGGTTCATGGAAATTCTGGATCTCCGGCCATGGTTCCGGTCAGTCTGCGTCTAGGCAAGTTTCTGCTGGAGCCCGGCCTGGTGCCTGGCAAAAGTTCGAAGACCCAACATTTTGAATGAAACATCGTTTTCCTATGAATGTCGGTTTTGCCAGAAAATTGTTGATTAGGTTGAAGATGTGCTCCTTCAGTTCCCTAAGGGAGCTTGGGTGGTGCAGGCACTAAGACACATGGTCAACAGCCCTGAGGTCACAAATTTAAGGCCACAGCAGAAGCAGCTTGCCAGGTTCCAACTAATCTGAAAATTCTGCGAAATACCTTGTCACAGAGACCCAATAAAGAAGTAAGTTACTTAAAAATCTTTAAAGATACGGGTCCAACACAGTCCCAGGGCTTTAGTATTTAGCACCCAAAGCTAAAGGGCCTTATCTGGATCAGTCCCTTTGGGTATGACAATGGCATGGGCCAATATAAATTGGTACACTGGTTTACACCTGCAGAGAGTATGTCCACCAAATTATGACTTTAGAATAACATAATATTTTTTTCGAAAGTTTATTGTGTAAATATTTCTCCCAAAGAAAGTAGCTGTTATGAATATTCACAGAAAGTGAACCCAAGAGAGTAAGATAGTAGCTAAAACCTATTATTTTAAAGTTATGTTGCAAAACATTTCTAGGTAGGTATCTGCAATATATCCCAGCTCTGCTAAAGAGTCTTATGGGCTTAGTACATTTGCATAGTAAATAGTAATAAGGTTGTTTTACTTCCTCTTAAGATAGATTTTGTTGCACGTTTGCCTGAAGGAAAAGTTTAAAGAGAAGTTTTCTCTAACTCCATGTGAATATTCAGTTAACCAAGGAATGACTGGTGGCATAACTGCTTCTACTTATGGGAGAGCTGGTTCGTAGAACCTTGTTTTCCCCAAAATGATGATTTTCCATTACAGTGTGCTCTGCACTGTAGAAAAGGAATGTAAGGTGAAAAAACAAAAAGCCTGTCCTGGAAGGAAAGGAAAAAATAGTTTTAGCTTTATATGCTCAATTGCCCACGTCATTGAGGAGTCAAGCTGAAATTTCATATGGGAGAAGATGGCACTATATCCTTATCAAAACTCATTGGTGATATAAAAAGTAGAGTACAGGACATTTTTGTGATTTGGTCATAAAAAACTCCATTATTTAGAACCTTCATTATTCTAAATTAAATAATAAATAGAAGATTTGGGTTAAACATTAAAAAAGACTATCTAATAATGTGAGTAGGTAAACACTGAAGTGAATTCCTTGGAGTGGTAGAATCATTATTGATAGAGGGTTTTAAGTGCACTGAAAAAGATCCTTCTTTGAACACAGAGTAGGATTAAATGATTTCTTGAGGTCCTTCCAGATATATTTTTCAATGTTTCTGTGTTGTTGTTTAGAAAAACTCCAATCTGTCCTTGCTCAACTCTCAGGAAAGTCATGAAAAGTCCCAAGATTACAGTCTTGAACTTGTGATATGCATATATATATCTTTGTAGGGGTACAGTACTATTAAGATGCCTATCACTATGCTGTTTTGTCAGGAATGACAACTTGCGATTTTATCATAAGTCTTGCGATATTCTGTTTTCTTAAAAATCCAGCTCCAAAAGTTAGAAATATCTCTCAAGAAAAATCTGAAAATTTGGTTTAAGTGTATCCTAAGGCCTTAATAACTAAAAAATGCAAAGAAAAAGAACATAGGCAGACAAGCCTCTGTGGGTGAATGTGATATCTTTTATTAGACCAATTAAAAGATAACAGATTTACCCAAAAAACCTTGTCTGCCTATGTCCTTACACCAACACGGCTACAACCTATACCCCTGTAAGAAAAAGAACACTTGCATTTTTTTTAAATCTCATATTTAAGCCAGTCTTATAATCTTTGGGGGGAGGCTGCTTAATGGACTTTTTGAATATTTGAAATTCCCAGTTGTGCTTTATGTTTGGACTATAATTTTAGCAACTAAAGATTTAGTTCATATGAGACCAAATGCATGGGATCTAACTCAATGCATGGGATCTAATCCAGTACTCATTCATTTTATTAATGATAACAGCAAGCTCTTACATCGTTCTTCCCATAAGCAGGTAGATATTATTATCCTCATTCTAAATCTACAGAAAATGGTACACGGGGAGGTCAAGTGGCTTACTTTATATCGCTTAACAGGGTTGAGTGAGGCAGAGCTATGAGTACAACCTACGGGGCTCCTGACTTCCTGACTGATTCTCTGTCTACTAGACCAGACCACTCTGCCCAGTTCTTATTCTCAAATACTTGGCTTAAATGGATGTTAAATCATGCCCATATTCCTCTCTTCTCAAAAGTGAGTATAACGAGCTCCATTGATGAGGATGCTGGTGCACACAGAACAGGAGTGACTGGCCGATGCTTACGCAGCAGGTCGATAGCAGAGCCAGGTATGTACCTCAAATCTCCTGACTCCCAGTTCAGTGCTCAATGTTTTGAATTTCTGATTACATGTGTGCTTCCCTGACTAGTAAATGAAACTCAGGTCCAAATTTGGCAGTGGTTATTGAAGCACAGATAGCCAAATATTTATCCCAACACCATGTGTTGTAGATATGCTAGTACATATTCAGAGGAACCAGCAATAATTATTTTTGGACAATTTCATGATTTCCGTAATCATAGACTTTATTTTTATGACAAAGATTATAATGAGGGAAGAAAAAAAACTCTCCAGCCACATGATCCACTCCTATAATAAGGACTCACGCTAGGGAAGAAAAGGTAGAAATACAATTTAATCTCACAACCGTCTGAACAAAGCACCTAACAACAATGCAGTCTAGAGTGATTCTCATCAGATGCCACAAGGATAGATTTTTTTTTTCCTGTTTAATCTCTTCTAGAGCTGCATACAAAGGGACCTTCCAATATAAAGCTTCATTAACAAAGAAACAAAACAACAACTGTTTGCAAGTGCTGCCAAAATACCAATTATTATCACAGGTAACAAAAGCATATGGGTACTTTCCAACCCTCGGGTAGCACAGGGATTTTGCTACATGTGACAGCTGGTACGCATTTCTATAAAAGGCAAAGTGTTGTTTTCATACTTGCAAACAATGAGATTCTTGTTTTTTTTTAATTGGCAAGGTAAATATTTTTTTTTTCTTGAAGTTCCAGTTCCAGTTCGCTATTAATTAGAGGCTTGATTTTCTGTTTTATTTATTCTAAGTATAGCACAGAGACCTTGGAAAGCAAAAAAAGTATATTCTACAGCCAGATTCCTGACCAAAACTCCCGCTCAGTTACATTCTGATTAACTATTATATCAAAAAGATATGAGGTATTTAACTATCCAGGATGGAACTCCTATACCCTATTATCTCCCAATGAATGTTACTATTACCCATGAATTAAATAATCTTCAGGATTGCTCATAACTCCTCTAAGTACAGGACTGGGAAAAGGTGGTAACCCAAAGCACGATGGTCAAAATCACCCTATGCCTTGAACTGGGTTCAGACTGCAGGGCACATCATTGCCAGCTCTGCAGGCAAGTGGGACCTGTGGTAGGGTTGGTAGTGAAGGTGATGGGATAGGTGGCCATGGGCCAAGCAGCTGCTTATCACAGTAAAGGTGGTGTAAGCAGCAAGGCAAGTGGCTGTGGGCCAAGCAGTTGCAGGGTAAGAGGAGCTTTTTTGGTACAACAGCTATGTCTTAATGGGGCCACAGGTTCTGCAGTGAGCTCTCCCCCGCCACCCGCCTGCCACCACCTTCCCCTGCTAATGACATCCCTAAATTCTCCGTCCTATTAGTCTTCCAGCAGGTTGGATGGAGGCTCTGCAGATTAGATCTGGCCCATGAGCCATACATTTAACTCTGACATAAAAAGTTATGAGCATAGGATGATGCTTCTTAGCTGTGCTTAAACATGTTATTTAGTTTCTTTAATACAAGTAATGTCATTTTGCAGGTACAACATTTTATTTAGGATTTTTGAGATTTTTTTGCAATACAAATGAATTTTCATAAGACTATTGGTTGGTGATCCCTTATATTTTTCCAGTGGTAAATATGTTAATATTTTTTAGACAGAAGCAGCAGTGTCATCTGCCCGAACCAGGGCCTCAGTCGAAAGTCCTAGTCCCCAAATCACATACATATGGGATACCCTGATATGCCAGATTATTCAAATCAGTAAATATTTGCATGAGAGGCAAGGATTTTTTGTATTTTTTATTGGACCTACTGTATGGTTGGGAAAGCTGATGGACAAGATTTTGGGCATCAAATAAGTGCCCTTGCTGGAATATTTGTTCCTCAAGTATTTGCCATAATATGGCTGAGCAGGCATATTAGCTTGATTAAAAATAGGAAAAATGAGGGCATGTTCCATGTTCAAGGTGGGCATCCTTGATACTGGCTAAGTAGACTTGCCCGAAGTCGCCCAGTAAGCCAATAACAAAGTCAGGAGTCTGTCTCAGAAGCCCTGACTCTCATTCTCTCTGCTGAAACCCCTCACACAACAGTGTATCTATTTTTCAGTACCACGAAGCTATAACATCAGTATGTGAGTGCTGCACCATTAGTCTCCAAAATGGTCACACAAACCGATGTCTCCCATAACTCTTCTACTAAAAACCTTGTTTAATGCTAGTATTGGCATCAGTTTTGTTCTGATGTTTAACTCTTGGTTTATTTGTGGTGCTGATACATTTTTTTTAAAGCAAGTGAAGATGTTTTGTTTTTATGTATTTGGTTATTTCTGCGTGCCCCTCGTATCAAGCAGCACTGCTGGAATAATACTTATGATCGCCAGAGAGTAGGCCTGGTTTTAACACACCAAGTTTCTTTGAATTGTCCTTTGTCACAGGCAGAGGCTAAGGGTTATATAGCCTCTCTGGGTGCTCATAATTATTTTCTTGCCAATCACGTCTGTTCTATTAGTAGCCGATAGGCTCACGTGTAAAGGGAGGCACATGGGAAGTTTTAAGTAATAAATAGTATTGGAAACATCAATAGGGTTGGAGAGTAGCTGTGATGGTCTGGAAAATTTACTCGAACTAAGGTGGTTGTTGCTGAGCTGTTTTATTATTTTTTGTGATATCTTTTATTAGACATACTGTGCAGTTCATAGAGATGCTTGATAAGCTTTTGGGCACAAAGTGCTCTTCAGAAAAATATCATAACAGCCAACTTGTCTTTTGAAACAATGTTCAATAATAGCTAGTCTTCAGATAGAGGGCTTACAAAACGCATTTTACTAGTAGTGACAAATTAAAGTTCAGATACTTAGCTAAACCTTTCAAAACTACAAAAGGGGGCTTGAAACTTCCCTGAGAGAGGTCTCCACATGAGATTTTCAGTACTTCTATTTCTGATAATGACTGAAGATCAAGGGAATTAAAAATGGGGCGGGGGGACACAGATGGACACCCTTACAGAAGATTTAAATCTTTTCATTACATTTTTTTCAAATATATACTATGTGTCTAGCTTGAAAATCAGGCTACCCTTTGGGATGAGAGTTTTTTTCAAAGCTTCTGTGATCATCCTTACTTTTTGTTATACTGAAAGCACATTTATTACATTTTTAAAGGGGTGGTGGTGAAGAGGAGGATGGATCCTTACGTTAAGGGAAATACTGAGCAGCATGTAATATTGTGGGGCCCTATCTAAATCAAAAAGTAGAGAATGGACTTTGCTCCTCCCTAGTAACATATTAACAAATATTATCAAAATATTATTAATACATCAAAATTAGTATCTGATGGGGTAAGATGCTGCTTACAAAAGCCTATAAATCTTGGATTTAGTTAGTCTCTAAGGTGCACATCTAGTCTGGCTTCTATAAAATGAAGAACTTTTGTTTAGGTTCATTTTTTTTACTTGTATACAGTAATGTATTTGGATTCAAGATGAACTGTAACAGGACAGGAGCTGACAATTTATTTTGTTGTTTTTCCTACCTCCTGGCATGTTTTCTCTTTGTTTCTCTTAAATGCTTGCTGTCCCCTAGGTCCCTCTTCACCTCTCCGTCACAGTTCACTGTCTCAGACTTTTGTAGGCTCAATGTCTTCCAGTTGCTGTGGAAGTGTGAGGCTTTTGCCTTGGACTTCAAATGGATCACATCCTAGGCATTTCTCTCAATTAAGCATACTTTGGTCTGCTGATACAGATATAAATTTGTTAAATGACAACTCTCTCTTTTAACCTTACCAATGCAAACCATTGGTCTGGAAGATAATGGCATCTTACTGTTTGTAACACAGGTGTCCTTTCCAGTGTGAATATATTGCCTTTTATTATCTTTCTTGAACAACTAGGCAAAAAAAGCCAACCCTATCTTTTGTATACTATTTTTAAGTGTCTTAATTTTGTATGTGGATGATCATTATGGTCTGTTTTGTGCCCGTAGTTACTTAAGTAAATATGCACACTGACAATTGCATTCTTATGCTTTTGTCCATGTGATAAAGTCAGCCTGCTAAACCAGAAAGTACCAGGTCAACAAAATACAGAATCCCACTAATATTGAATGTCTGTAAAAGACAGTTTGTAAAATACATCTAATGATATATCTTTCCACTGATCTGTCTCCCTAGGGCAGAACCAAACATCCTAATACTGGCCACCATATTTCTCTTTTGGTAT
This sequence comes from Caiman crocodilus, assembly GCA_030014935.1. Taxonomy (NCBI): domain Eukaryota; kingdom Metazoa; phylum Chordata; order Crocodylia; family Alligatoridae; genus Caiman; species Caiman crocodilus. Next base: position 166,986,799 of record JAGPOW010000261.1, on the reverse strand, counting down.
CACTGGTTGCAAATGCTTGTCAATATAATGAATTAATGAACTGAGGTCACTAAACCAGATTAAGGAATATCAATAATGAACTGCAGAAAGGGGGATATCTATCTCCCTGAGTAACTATATTTGCAGACTTAGAAATTTTTCTTCCAGGGGTCTCCTCTACTTCAGTCTTTTGCTTCATAACCAAATGTATAATTCAGTGTGTAGTCAGAAAAAAGTTGTTATTTTCAAATTAATGAGCAACTATTTAATCCATGGCCAAGGATTAAATCCATAGGTGTCACCTCTCAAGTTTTTTATGTGATTTCTCTGAACAGGTCCTTTTGTGAAGAGCCTTATTTCAGACTCCTTATAGCTAAGGGTTTTACATAGGTACATTTATTTGCCTCTTTTGGGTAAGGTACAATGGTACATTTCCTACCAGGCTCTTAATATACCTACTCCATAGTGAAGCTCTTTGAATTTGGCAAGATCAGTTGGTTTTATTTTGGCTCATCTGTTACTGGCCTTCTCCATACATTAATGAAGTAGGGTAATTAAGGTTCACTTGAAAAAATAGGCCATCTTCACTCAGGTGTGTATAAATCTCATTAAAATAGTATTTATATGAGTGTTACAGGATCTCTCCAAAGAATCATGGGAAAAGCAGCTGGATCCAGCTAGAAATTAATTCTACATCCCTGCAGCTTGTTTCTGGATACTGTGCTTACCCTCTAACTCGAATTATTTCACATGCATAATATATATCCGGCTATGAAAATCAAATTATTATTTTTTCCAGGTGTTCATATAGGTTTGCTAGCTTCCATTTGTTGCTAAAACCTCTGCTTCCTGTTAATTTATGATTTTGTATCTTTGAGGCAACCACAATTTATGAAACTGTCATGTTAAAAGTAATATTATTAGTTAAATGTAGCTGACATTTAATATTAATTTAGAAACTCAAAGTTAAGCAGGAGTAACCATGACTGACAAGCCAGTTTTGCATTCATTTATCACCCAGCATTTATTTGTCACAGTACTTATCCAGTTCCCTTCATCATAACATTTAAGGATCTAAATCCGGCCCACCTAATAGCAGCCATATTATTCTGGGTTTATCTTGGCACATCAAAGAATTTGCCCACATATTTGTGTTACTTTTTATAAAATACGTATTACGATATTGAATTAAACAGTCTGTTCTATGCTGATATATTTGCTTTTTTTATCTTATTGCCAGTAAAATAAATGTTCAGGCTTGAGTACAAAAGACAATAATTTCAAGGAGAACGAAATGGCTGTAATTTGCAGATATGCTTATCTATTTTATTTTCCCAAATGGATATCTTATTATAAATAACTACAGAATATTTCCATCGCTGCCACTAATGTATAGGGTTTACTGTAGGTGTTTAAGTTTAATGCTTTTCAGTTTACCCTTGAGCAAAGGGTAAAGTCTCAGTAGGGCAACCTTACTTCCTTTAGACAAGGCATAAGCAACAACTGTGTAACTGCAGCACCTATCTAAAAATAGCTTTCTGGCAGTACAGTGCAAAGCAATGAAGTATAAAGGCAAGATACTGAGCCTCACACTGCAGTGAGCTGTTCACTGGGGATTGTCTCTGCTATAATAATTCAAACTATTATGGAGGGACCAATACAATGTGATATACTGGTACATAAATTGTTCTAGCACATAAATTAACTGTACTTCATGGAGTTTCTGGAGCCCAACCCTCTTATGACTCTGGTAAGGAAAAGACAAGAAGCAGCACTGGGGTGGAGGGGTGGAGGCTGGCAGGGAACAAACTTCTCTTACAACATACATTAACAGACACTAGTGGAGGCCTCAGCAGAAAGGCAAAGAGATGGCAAAATAGGGAGACTGAGCTCCCCTCTGCCCTAAAGGCAGTCATTGCAAATAAACAATGACATAGGGCATGGCTACCCTACCCTGTGAACTGTGCTAGAGAGCAGTACAGTGAAGCATGCACCGCCACTCTGCACATTATGCCTTGCAACCAGTGTTATGAAGCTGTCTGAATGCATTGCCAGGCATGCACAAATAAGCTCCTTCACCCACATTTATAGGGGCATGATTACTTCATTTTTTTTTAGATTGTAGCACATACAGAGCAAGCCATGCTCCATTGTGGTGTTTTCTAGCATAGTCCTTTAATGATGTAGCACACTATAATAGTGTACACATGCCATGGGGATATTGCAAAACTACACACTACACTTCTCCTGATGTGAAACAGGAACAGCGGCACAATGTCCAGGCTTGTCATCCCAGTTCCTTTCACTGTGGTCCCTCCTTCATTTGAAGGAAGAGCCTTGGTTCTGCAGGGGTCTACTCACCATGACTGGGAAATTCATTCAAAATGTACACCTTTGCAGTATAGCAATTTATAAAAGGGTTTGAAGGGTTTGTTGAAGTTTAATAGGTGTCGTATCTAATTGCAGATGTGTAATACTTACAGTAAGATGCTGCCTTCAGTAATGAAATGTAATTAAACTGTGCCTTCTTTGCCAACTTTTCCTTCTCATCTCTGCTGTGGGGTCAGTAATAGCACATGTGGGCTAATGGGCACTTACATCTTACTTTGAAAAGTAAGATAAAAAACTTCTTCCTTTATGTTTCATTTCACTATTTCAAGGGATTCCCTGTTATCTTATCACAGAGAATTGGCTTTTAATCCACTAATACTAAAAATAAACACAAATCATAAATGACAGTCTACAGACAATTTACAAACTTAGTCTTCTGTGAACAGGCATGGTGGTTATGTATGTATATTATGGGCAGAATAACCTTTTCTGTACTTGGGGAGAAATTGGATATTACAGAGATATTTCTGATTCCTGAATATTATATTATTGGGAATATTATATTTTATAACATATTTTAAATAAATATTTGATATGAATTATTCAGCTATTTTAAATGTAATATTTTCTGTACTAAACTATAAAGGTAGCATTCTGACCCTTATCCTCAGCTTCACTAACTATGCAGAGAACAAAACGTTGAAGGTTAATCTCATTCGCCCTTTCTCTTTGCCACATATGTATCTCTGAAAACTGTAGACAAACAAAGAAATACAATTTAATGAGTTGCTTGGGAAAGGTTGTTCCATATATGACTGAATCCTATGGATAAAGGCGTCTTTCTCAACAACTACTTTGACATATATCCATAACACTTTTTTTTGCGTTCGGTTTCTACTTAGTGTTGTTTTTCATGATTTAAAGATTTAAATGATCAAGATTTAAATGACTCAAGTCATTACTAAACATTGCTTTGCTTCCTCAAGAAAGGAAACTGTGGACAGACACATGTATAATCAGTCTAGCACTAACTTAGGCTACATGCAGATATTCAATTTCTCCTGGGAAATTTTCTGCTTTCTCAAGAGAAACTATGAGTGTACAGGTGTTTGTGATTTTTTTCAGAGTAAAAATGACTGTTCCAGAAGTAAAATGACCTGGGAACAACCCGGGTTAAATCACTCCCAGGAGAGTTTCTCCTGGAAGAGTGAACATTGAGACACATTCTCTTCTAAGAGAAGCCAAACTACTGTCTTCCAGCATCCCAGGGTGCTTTGTACTTACCTTCTAGTCTCCCAAGGAGACAGTATGTCACTTTCTTCTGCTGAGCAGGGAGCATAACATGCTCTCTTCACAATCTCACGATTGGGCTGCAGGGAGACACAGGCTGAGCCAGAGAAATCTGGGTCAGCTAATCAGGGCTGCTCTGTGCACTGCTGCCACTTCTGCCACTCCAGAAAGACTTAGGAAGTCTGAAGCGCAGATGGAGAACTGTGCACATGCTCCCTCTGGTTTAAGAGTATCAGCACTGCAAGCTTTCTGCTCCTCACAGGTTCAGCATTCAAATGTCTGTTCAAATATCTCCAGGAAAGTATTTCTTGCCAGAAGAACAAACACGTGAGATTTCTCCCAGATTAGATGAATGTATGTATGCAGACTAAGGATAAACCTTGATGTTCTAACAAAGTTTGTTAGCTTAGTATAGGGGCGTTCAACCTTTTTAAACAAGCGTACCCCTTCTATCTCAAAGTTTCAATTCATGCCCACTTTTTTTTTCTTGCTCATGGGGGGGCAAATCGAGGCCCCGTGGTATGGGAGGGAATGGGGAAGGGGCAGGCACTGCTCAGCCAGGGTGGGACACTGGATGGAGCCATAAGCAACACATTTGGAGGGCTCGGGGGGGGGAAGTTCCCACTGCTGTGTGTTCCCATGGAGGGCATGTGCCCCCAGATCTGTGCAAGGGGCATGGGAGGGCTGCTGCCATGGGCTGGGGTGCTGGACTGTTCTTGGCGGGGAGCTGGATTGGGCTGTGCTTGTGGCGGGAGGAGGCAGCACTGGGAGGGGCAGACTGGGGTGAATTCTGGAGTGGCTGCAGCTCCCCTGCAGCCCTGCTCCTGTAGGCCCCTGTGGTGAGGGAGGGAGTGATGCTGGGACTGGGGCTGGAGCAGGGATAAGTGCTGCCCAGCAGGGATGGATCATGGGATGGAGCTGTAAGTGGCTCGTCCAGAAGGTGTGGGGGTGGCAGCTCCCACCACTGCACACACCGCGGGAAGGCATTGGGTCGCAAGTGCCCCTGGCTCTACAAGTGGGGTGAGGGTGGTCTGGGGTCACAGCTGCACCAGGGGGTGGGACTAGGCTGTGCTTGGGTTGGCAGTGGTGCTGGAAGGGGCTGCAGCCACTTGAAAATTCGCCATGGCCCCTCCATCCACCCTCCCAGTGCTGCCCAGCCCAATACCCCCACTGGGAACAGACCAGCACTGCTCCATCTCCAGCCCACAGCAGCCCACAGCCTGCTGCACCCCATTTGCAGATCTGGGGGCACACCCTGCCATGCCAGGGTGTGTGCAGCAGCAGGAGTCACTAACCCCGCACACTCCCCAAATGAGCTGCTCACAGCTCTGTCCCATGTTCCACCATGGCTGGGCAGCACCTGCCCCTGCTTCAGCCCCAGCCCCCAACACAGTCCCACTCCCGCCCTCACCATGGGGCCATCTGGGAACAGGGCTATGGGTCAGAGGCTACAGCCAACCCAAAATTCACCAAAGCCTCCCATACCCCCCTCTCAGAGCTGCCACAACCTGCCCTAAGCACACCCTGGCCCAATGCCCACCAGGAAGAGCCTGGCATGGCTCTGACCCCACCACCTTGCCCCGTGCACAGATCTGAAGGCACATGCCCCCTGTATCTCCCAAGGTACACATAGCGGCAGGAGCCCCCCCACCCCCATGCAGTCAGTTCTGCACCCCACCTTGGCAGGGCAGCTTCTCCTCCAGCTCCTCTCCCTCCTCCCACAACAAAATTACCAGAAGGACCTGGCTACTCTCCACGTGGCTAAGCTGTGCTCCTGGCCACCCACATGCTGCACTGCAGCTGTGCACACGCACACACTGCCCTGCATACCTCCTACGACACTTTTAAGTACTCCTAGGGTACCCCTGGTTGACAAACACTGGCTTAGTACATAGGTGTTAAACTCGTCTGGCCCTGTGAACCAAATAAGGTTTGCTAGGCTCATTTGCAAGCCAGGTTGGAACACAGGGATCCCCAAGCCAGATCCCTGCCCTGCATGCAGAGAGCTGGCCCTAGTCTGGGGCTTGTACTGCAGGTGGCATGTAGCTTTGACCCAGCACAGTCGGCACTGCAAATGGCCCAGGGGTTGGCACAGGGTGAATGCTGCATGTGGCACTTTGCCAGACCATGCCTACAAGCTGACACCAGCATGGCCCAATATGAACCGATCCAAAAGCCATTTTGCAGGGCCAGCCTACAGAGTCCTGTGCCACCCCCCTGAGCTGTGTGCAGCACTCATGACACCAGGTCCAGCCTGCATACCAGACCAGTTTCACACACTGCATGCCATGCACAAAGTCAGCCCAAGGCCCACGGGCCAGATCATTTACTTCCACGGGCTGGATCCAGTCCATGGGCCCTATGTTTGACCCTCTTGGCTTAGTACATTGTTCCCATTTAATCAATGGTGCCAAAACAACTAAGACAACAATTAAGACAACTTGCAATAGATCTAGTCCCATAAACAGTTTTAATCCTACAAGATTCTGATTGATCTTATGAGCTTCCTAGGCTCCTTTTGCCACCTAGGAAAGTTGAAGAAATGCAGGTCCTTGTATAGTTGAACTCTGTAAGTCATCCCTTGCCATTATATTTAAAAAAAAAAAATTAAAAAGTGAACTGGGACAACTCAAATTGTAGCAATCAGCCTAATATTTGCGTTTATTTTCCTTTGTTTTTAAATTGGACTTTTCACTACAGATAAATATAGGTTTCTGTGAATATTCTATTTAACTTGATTTAAGCCTGAATGCTGCCTTTTCTGTAGAGTTTCAGTAGTTATGTATTAGCCTTTTCTTTCTCTTCCTTTAGCTTTGATGTATCCGATTATTACTGTAGTTGTCTACTGACCTGATGAAATATCAAGTGGAAATGAGGGGTGGGGAACTGATCAAAGAGAGTTAAGTTTTCTTTTGGGTGTCCTAATAACTGGCATGGGAGACCTTTTCACAGATGGATAAGTCTGCTGAAAATTGAGTTTTTGAACTATTTATACTTTTTTTCCAATACTTTTAAGATGAGGATTCTGCTTATTAAGACACCTCAGAAAGAAATTGGCAAAACAAAGGGATATTGATATAGAAAAGGACAAAATAAAGCAGAAGGTAATGTAGTATTGATCAGTCCATAAGAAAATCAACAGGAGATCATTACACTAATGATCTTGGTAGTTCTCTTGTCAAGTGATAGACAATACTATGAATGTTTGCCCTCAAATTATGTCAATGTTTTTACTGACACAATGTTTATGGATATTTTAAAATGCCTGTTTTCAAAATGCATAAAAAGTAGCTTTACCATATTGCTATGAATAAGAAAAACTTGCAAGATAATATTTTGTATTAGTGTTGAAGTGATGTTGTGGCTGTGATGGTACAGAAAATATGCAAAAGGATTTTTTTGTGGGTAGTATCTTTTATCAACTCCATAGATGGAAGAGATCTTAAACAAGTTTTTGGGCACAAGGTACCATTCTTTAGGTCTTGAGCTTATTATCTTATAGAACCCTAGCATGCATTTATTTTTCTTCCGTTATTTTGGAGCATAATGAATTGTGACAATTCACCAGTTTGTTTCATTTTGTATAGTTGGCTATCTTGATATTTGATGCTTTCTCCTAAAACTTCTGGGGCCAAATTTTGTGAGCAACTCTATTTTAATCCAAAATAAAAAATTACATTTCTAACACTTCAGACTGTGACAAACTCAAAAACTTGGATCTTAAAGTTTAAAAAAGGATAAGTATCTCAAATGTCATATAAAATAACTTTCAAATGAAGTATTTTTAAAATCTCATCATTTAAACCCATATATATATATTGTCAAAGGTACTTAGGTGCCCTGCTCCTAAGAAGGAAAAAATTGCTAGGAAAGGGACCTTAGCAGCGAGTGAATAAGGAGCCCAGCTGTTGGTTGCCGGGGCAACTGAGCTAACAAGCAATCACACCTGCCAACAGTCAGCTGACTGTAAGGGGCAGGGCCTGGGTCCCTTATAAACCCTAAGAGTTGGGGCCAGAGGCAGTTCCCTGCTAGCAGCCCAGGAGGAAGGAGCTGTCTGTCATGGAAGAGAGGAGGAGCCTGATGAAGGAGCAAGCTGACTGCTGTGGGATGAAGATCCCTGGTAGGCTTAAATGTGATTATAGCCAGATGGCTTCTGTTTATGTTATAGCCCAGGAGGTTGTGTTTGTGTTGCTATTTGTTACATCAATGGTTTGGGTGAGGCTATTAGGGGTTGGAGGAGGCCTCACAGTGGACTCACAGTGGTGTGAGGATGCCAGTGCCACTGGGGGCACAGTATTTGCAGTTCATAGACCCCAGCCCCAGAGAGGGGCAGATGAGAAGCACCAGAGAAGGGGGCATTGCTGGAAGCCCCAGTGTGGGTGTGGTGAGCCCCAGGAAAGGGGGCAGCGCTTGAGAGAGCCCTGAGAGTGGACAGCATTACTGAGAAGGCCCCAAAGGAGGGTAGCAGTGGAAAGCCGCAGGAGAAGGGGGCCATGCTTGAGAAGCCCCAGGAAAGGGGGCAGTATTGTGGAGAAGTGCCAGAGAAGGCACAGAGAGAGGTGGAACCGCAGAAAACCCACGTGCCAAAGAGTGTAGACCCAGACCAAACAACATCTATTCCAGCTGTGAGGCTTGGGGCATGGTAAAGGGGTGGTTGGAGCCACTCATAGCCCATAAAGCTAGGGTGCCCTGAAACACCCACAATAGAGCAGGGACCACAAAGAGGCCCAGGAGCCCCTGAGGCTTGGAGTACATCTAAACCATGTCCGAGAAGATGTGAAGGCAGCCTCCCTAACAGATTTTGAGGGTGCCCTTGGGCCAACTTGGCAGAGGAAAGAGGCCTTGAGGAAAACACAGCCCTCCTGTAGGACCCTGCAGTTGACGAAGTGGTGCATTGACTGGGAACATAAAGCCATGCATGGGGGAGGAACCTGTGTCCTTGAGAAAGGGACTCAACCTTAGGGCTAGAACAGACAAAGAAAGGCAAGGCAGTGAGACTGGGGGCTTAAGAAGACAAGCCCAAGTCAAAGAGGAGACTGCCATTAGAAAGAGCGAAAGGGAAGACATTTGGTCTGGTCTAAGATGAAAAGTAGAACTGTGGAAGGAGTAGAGGATATAGAGAGCTTGAAACAAGAGAATGTTTCCTGGTTATTACGGGTAAATCAATTGGAAGAAAAAATTGCACGGCTGGAATGGGAGCTAGAGGTAGCCCAATCCCAGAAGTATCAAGCAGAGGCAAAGGCCACTGGGTTAGAACAGCAGGTACAAGCAGGGAAAAAGGATGGAGGCTCCAAAGAGATCTGCCACTAGCAAGCACCTGAACCTGAGAGAACTCATACGCTGAACAGCTTATGGCGAATGAATTGCAGAAAAGCCAGGAGAGGGAAGAAAAACTAAAAAAGATGCAGAGGGAGATGGCAGCATGGCGGACAAGGTCTACTGAAACCTATACATTGCAGGTAAGAGAACCAAAGGAGATGCAACAGAGGTTGGAGGTGTCAAGAAGCATAATTAGTGCCTTACAGAAAGAGGTCCACAGCCAGCAGGACCACATAGAGGTGTTGCACGATGACTTGGAAGACTGGCAGCAGAAGTGCATGCAGGCAGAACACCTGGTATAGGGGCTGCAGGACAAACTGCTTGAAAGCCATACGCAAGCAGAAGAAACGGGTAAGGTGTTCACCCGGAAGATGGAAAAAGTAAGCGCTAACATGGCAAGGTACGAGGCACTGTACGATCGGAACATCTCCCTTGAAAGAGAGAGGCCGGGACAAAAGAGAATGATAGGTTATGGTCTCAGTTACAGAGTGTGGAAGCAGGAAAAGACCACCTTGAAGAACAAGTACAGTCCCTTAAAATGCTCCTAGAAGCCAGCTCGGCTAGAGACGCAGTGACTAATGCAGAGAGGAAGCAGTCACAGCTTCAAAGGCTAACCTTAAGGCAGCAGATTTGGGCATTAGAGGCAGAAAATAAAACTCTATGGGCAGCAATCAGTCAGGCAGCTACAAAAGGCCAAGATTCTGCGGAGTTGAAAGTGCCAGAGGTAACAAGTGCAGCAACCCAGGCAGACATAGGACTGAATTCTCAAGCAGTGGAGGTCGCAGAAGCAATGTTAGAGGTTAGAAACACTGGGAGCCTGATTAGCGGAATGTGGGAGGATGGGTAAGTCCTAATGCCTAGAGCAGTGCCAGGAATTGGGAGTAGTGAAAGTCGCTGAGGGAAGTAGAGATGCAACTAACAACCATGCCTCCAGGCATGGGGACCAGAAGCCTCCGGAACAAATGAAGTTCCCGGGAGACGGAAGACCAGAGGGTCTAAGAGAAGAGGCAGAACCAGAACCACTCGAGAGAAGCAACCCAGAGAAGGGATCAGTAGGGATGAAGCCTACAACCCTAGAAGAAGAGGTTCTACCAGCACTCTTCGAATGCTAGAATAAGAGATGGGACCAATGGATGGAACGTCATGCAGAAGGGATAAACCGTATAAGACAACAGCTGGGGGAATGCTGTAAACCTCAAACTAAGCAGGGAATTATAGTACCCAGTCCGAGGTCACAAGGGAAAGCAGCCCTAATAGAGGTAAGGATGGTAGGGAAAGGTGAACAGGCAAGCTCAAGGAGAGAGACCAAGAGTCTGGTTCACCAGGACTGTACACAGGAGAGACAAGGCATAAGGTGACATAGACCAGAGATGAGCTGTAAGGAAAAGGGTTCAGTGAGACCCAGAAAAGAAAGCCAGGCCAAGAAGCTAGAGATACAGGGAGGAGAACAATTGCCTAAAGCAGGGGACAGGCTGGGGAAGAGACCTCAGATTTATGTACAGAATATCCCGGGGCAGGTTAAGTGGTGGACTTTAAGAAAGCTTGTTGGAGGTGTAGCCTATGTAAAAATCTATAAAGGGCATAAAGGAAAACCCACCAGCCGAGGAAAGATTGAGTTTTGGGAGGAAAAAGATGCACAGAGAGCAGTGAGAAGACAGTGGGAGATCTGGGAAAGGCTTCAGGATCTCCAAAGAGGCTATTAGGAGGGGCAAGCACCACCACCTCAGGGTAGTAGTATAAGAAGAGGTAGTGAACCCTAGAAGGCAAGGAGCTCAAGCAACTGAGAGTTCAGCCTACCAAGGTTGGCTAATGTGGAGGGACTGCCTGTGGCGGGGCAACTCCCAGGAAAATCCCACATGGTACGCCTTGGAAAAGGTGAGCAGGAGCATCTTAAAACCTCTGCTTCTATGCATCTAAAGTGTTGGTAAACCAAAACAAGAACCTAAAAGGACCAAGACGAAGGAGGCCAGAGGGACAAGAATGAAGACCTGCCTCGGTGAATCTGAGTCTTGAGGGGGGAGATGTCGCAGAGCACCTGCCAGCGGTCAGCTGACTGTAAGGGGCAGGGCCTGGCTCCCTAATAAACTCTAGGAGCTGAGGCCAGAGGCAGTTCCCTGCCAGCAGCCCAGGAGGAAGGAGCTGTCTGTCATGGAAGAGAGGAGAAGCCTGATGAAGGAGCAGCATCTGACACTGCTATGGGATGAAGAACCCCTGTAGGCTTAAGTGTGATTATAGCCAGATGGCTTCTGTTTGTTATAGCCCAGGAGGTTGTGTTTGTGTTGCTATTTGTTACACCAGTGGTTTGGGTGAGGCTATTAGGGGTTGGAGGAGGCCTCACAGGGGACTCACAGCAGTGTGGGGGCCCCAACACTAGTGACGGTGCAGCATTCAGGATACATAGACCCCAGCCTCGGAGGGGGGCAGTTGAGAAGCCCCAGAGAAGGAGGCATTGCTGAGAAGCCCCAGTGTGTGCGTGGTGAGCCCTGGAGAAGGGGGCAGCATTGTGGTGAGCCCCAGGAAAGGGGACAGTGCTTGAGAAGGCTGCTGAGAGAGGGCGGCATTACTGAGAAGGCCCCAGAGGAAAGGGGCAGTGGAGAGCCCCAGGAGAAGGGGTCCATGCTTAAGAAGCTGTAGGACAAGGGGCAACATTGTGGAGAAGTGCCAGAGATAAGGCGCAGAGAGAGACGGGGCCGCGGAGAGCCCGAGCACCAGAGAGAGTGTAGACCCAGACCAAACAACGTCTATTCCAGCTGCGAGGCTTGGGGCATGGTAAGGGGGTGGTTGGAGCCACGCATTGCCCATCCGGCTAGGGTGCCCTGAAACACCCATGATAGAATGGGGACCACAAAGGGGTCCAGGAGCCCATGGGGCTCGGAGTACAGCTAACCTGTGTCCGAGAAAGTGTGAAGACAGCCTCCCTAACAGATCTGAACACCAAAGATATGGCGGGCAAGAATCTGAGGGTGCCCTTGGGCCAACTTGGCACAGGAAAGAGGCCTTGAGGTGATCACAGCCCTCCTGTAGGACCCCGCCGTGACCAATATATATAAACATTTGATTTGACTGCTTCTCTCTGTTACTAATGTCTTGCAGCAGTGTACTGTAGTACCATCCATGAACTAACATTTAAACAGATTTATTTTTTGAAGATCACAGTGCTCTCAAGACAGATCTAGCTGACTACATTTTTTTTTTTTTTTTTTTTAGAAAACCCTTTTGTTTTTTCTGAATTAATTGTTTGGGTAGACTTTGTTATTGACTAGTTCCAAAGGCTTACTGAGCATCCCCCTCCCCACATAGGTTCGTAGCCCAGTTGACTCCTTTTGGTTCAGGAGGAGTGTTCGCTCCTCAAGGGAATGATCCTGGATGCACAAGCAAAGTCTATCCCATCTCAGACGAAAGGCACAACAGCCCCCTTGGCTCTGCAGGGAACTAGAAGACCACCTGCGTCTTAAAAAACCCCCAAACAAAAAAAGACCTGCAAAGGATAGAGGACTGGATCCACCTCCAAGGAGGAATAATCTGCACTGCTCTGGACCTGCAGGAGTGAAGCAAGAAAGCCAAGGCTGTGACTGAACTCCAACTAGCTACAAGTAGCTAGAACAATAAAAAGTTGGGGTTTTTTGTTTTGTTTTGTTTTCAATCTGTAGGGAGCTAGAGGAAAAGCAAGGGCAACATAGGACACCTACTAAACCAGATGGGACAATTGACAATCGATGCCTGTGAAAAAGCAAACTTGCTAAATGGGAACTTTTGCATCAGTTTCTCACCAGTCCCAAGGGGTGCCCCTGCCCCAACAGGACAGGAACACCTGGTGAGGGTGATTCCTTCACAAGGTCAGCATTGATGGACGGTAAGGAACACCTTGAGAGGCTGGACACCCTCAAATCAGCTGGTCCCAACTGTTTACAACCCAGGCTACTCAAGGAGCTGGCAAGCATCATAGCTCAGCCCCTGGCATGGATGTTCGAGAACTTCTGGCGCTCTGGTGTAGCGCCCAAAGACTGGAAGAAGGCCAATGTGGTGTGTATCTTCAAGAAAGGGAGGAAAGTGAGTCTGGCAAACAGGCCCATCAGCCTGACCTCGATACTGGGGAAGGTCTTGGAAAGGATTATAAAAGATGGCAGCATCCTGAGCTATAGCCAGCATGGGCTTGTTGCGGGTAAGTCTTACTTGATCAATTTTATTTTCTTTTATAACCAGGTGACTTAAGGGAGAAGATATTGATGTTGTATATCTTGACTTTGAAAAGCCTTCAATCTGGTATTCCATGATCACCTCACAGCAGAACTGGCCAACTGCGGCCTTGGCTTCACCACGATCTGCTGGCTGGGGAATTGGCTCTATGGTCGGACACAGAGGGTGGTGATTGATGGAAGTCTATCGTTGTGGTGCGCTGTGACCAATGGGGTCCTTCAGGGCTCTGTTCTTGGGCCAACACTTTTCAACGTCTTCATTAATGATGTGAACATTGGTATCAGAAGCCGACTGGCCAAGCTTGCTGATGACGCCAAACTTTGGGGTAAAGCATTCACACCCGAGGATAGGAGGGCAAACAGGCTGAACTTGACAGACTCAGGAAATGGGCAGGTGAGAACCTGATGGTGTTTAACACCAAAAAATGCAAGGTTCTCCACCTTGGGAAGAAAAACCCACAGCATGCTTAAAGGCTTGGCAGTGCTACGCTGGTTAGCACTACAGATGAAAGGGACTTGGAGTCATGATTGACCACAAAATGAACATGAGCCTTCAATGTGATGCTGCAGCTAGTAAAGCAAGCAAAATGCTGGCTTGCAGCCATAGATGCTTCTCAAGCAAATCCCAGGACATGATTCTCCCGTTGTACTCGGCCTTGGTGAGGCTGTAGCTGGAATACTGATATGGAGCAGCTTGAGAGAGTGCAGAAGAGAGCCATGCACATGATCAGAGGTCAGGAAGACGGACCTTATGATGAGAGGCTGAGAGCCATGGTACTCTTCAGCCTGGAAAAGCGCAGGCTCAGGGGTGATCTGGTGGACGCCTATAAGTTGTGTTTTTTTTTTTTGTTTGTTTTTGTTTTTTTTATCAGGGGTGCTCACCAGGATCTGGAGGAACGTCTGTTCACCTGAGTATCACAGGGGATGGCAAGGTCAAACTGTCACAAATTCCTCCAAGACCATTTCAGGCTGGACATAAGGAAGAACTTCTTTACTGTCCAAGCCCCCAAGGGCTGGAATAGACTGCTGCTGGAGGTGGTTCAAGCACCTATTTTGAACACCTTCGAGAGAAATGTGATGGTTTATTTTGCTAAGATCCTATGACCCCTGCTGACTTCCTGCCCCTGGGGTATGGGACTGGACTCCTTGATCTTCAAAGGTGCCTTCCAGCCCTAATGTCTATGAAATCTAGACATACCCTGTTCATATCTCTCCCTCTAAAGCATCCATTCCTGCCAGTATCAGAAACAAATCTGGGCTAGACAGAACATTTGTTTGACACAGTATGGGACTTCCTATGTTCTTATGATCTGACACCTACAAAAGGACACTGTGGCTAGTGTCTCAGGTGATTCTTCCACTCCAAAAGCCAGTAGCATCCATGAGGAAACAATATTCCTCCCTACACCTAACTGGCCATCTGTAAAGCCCTGAGGCATGGTATTACCACCTATCTTCCACAATACAGCTCTACCTTTATACTCTAACCTCAGGACTCCTAACTGCATGAGTCCACACACATTGCACTGAGGGTATGTGAGCCCCTCAGTAAAGTGCAATGTATATAACTGCAGCCTAATCTGCCTATCGCAGTAGGTAGTGCTGCTATAATTCATGCTGCTCCCTTATAAATCAGGTCCGCAGAAGGAGTTTGAACTGGTACAGCTAATGTGTCTTGCTAGGAACTTGGTAGAAACCAGACCTAAACTGTTTGCAGATGTCTGATCCTGTATTTGGAATGCAAGCTGAACAAAATCTGAACTTCCAATTATATGTGTTAGGAAGAGAGGACTAGATAAATAGCAGGTGGGCATCCTGTAAATACCAGATCAAACAGCTAACGTCAATTGCTTTTGCTGTGTAATTATGCATATGTATGGATTAAGAAGGTCTGAGTATTACAAACATTTATGTGTTCAAGGATATTTAGCATAAAAGGAACTGGTGTTTAGGTCTGATCCAGTTATTTAAAAGTACAGAAATCATGAAAAAGAAAATGTAAAGGAAAATAAAGAGATTCTATTTCCAATATTTCATGCAGGATTGAAAATGAACTATAACAAACATCAAAATGATTACAGTAAAGAAATTGACTTCTGACCAGTGTATATAACAATCGACCAGCAGTCTAAATATTTGAAGAAACCAGTATTGTAGCTGTATTTCTACAGAGTATAATTAATTGATTGATTTCCCCCTTCCCCCCCCCCCCCCAAAGATATGAGGTATAGAAACTTCCTTCCAATGGGGCTAGGGTAAAACTAACAGACATTAATAGTGTCACCTTCCTTACCACGGCAGGGATTTGCAAACTTTTTCATAGCATGGATTACACTTTAATTTACAGACTGATTGTGTACCACCTCTCCTCTTGTTCCTAATGTTTAGACTATTTTGCTTCTACAAAAAGCAATATCCCCATGGCAGCCACAAAAATTGTGTGGAAAAGATGAGCTTGAATTGTCAGAAGTGCTGAGTGTGAATAGCTCCTAATGCACTCAATAAGCATCATGGTTGTTCACTGACTTATAAAAATCAGGTTTTAAATGTGTTTTTTTTTTTTTTTTTTACACATTACCATGATGGTGTGCGTGAGCATCTGTGCATTAAGAAGGGAAAACTGCAGCTAAGTGCTATCTGAGCATCTCAAATTTATGCCACTTCAGGTTAACTCAGGGTCATGCTATGCAGCTCATATCAGAGAAACAAGCAGTCTGTTCCCACAGAGGTAAGGCGAGCAATTTGGGTCCTCCAGCATTGCAGGATGCAGCACTCTCAACCTTCCTGCTTCGACTCCATATCTCACCTCCATAAGCCTTACTGCCCAAGGGTTGGTACTACTAGGAGGAAGCTGGACTCCACCAGTGCTGGGTGGGAGATTGTGGCAGCACGAGCATGGAGTTGGGAGATGAAGGTATTGGTTTCCTTCCACAGGCCATCCTGCCTTCCTTTCCTGGCAAGGAGGGAGAGGACTGTCCTGCTCAGATCCCTCCATCAGCCCCTGCTTACCCAATTCCAGACCCCACCCCACTTTCCCTGAAGAGGGCTGCACTTTTAACCCAGAGCTAGGCAAAAGCTGCAGAAAAGTTCAATTATCCATGGTTACTCAAGGTTAATTGAAATTTTCCCATGCACCCTGGCCTGTTTTCCCTGTATCCCTGCTGGCTATCCCCTGAACAGGCAGATTGATGGGGCTGTGCCTTTCTTCTGTAGCTCCTCTGTCATTGCGGGCGGGATAAGGCTATGCTGTGGAGAGGCTAGGAGAGAGAGCACAAATCCTCTGGGTTTCAGCACAGGAGAAGCATGGAGCCAGCAGGAGTAGCTGAATCCCAGCAGCTCTGTTGGAAGGGGAATCTGGAGTACAGAGCCACTGAGATGTAGAAGTTATTCTGGGAAAGAAAGCAGCACAATCCTTCTGGAAAAGTTGCAACTGCTCCACTCTTTCCTTCTCCAAAACACAAATGCCTCACTCTCATTCTGGGAAAGTTGCAGCTGCCCCACTCTGTTCCTCCTCCAAAATACAAATATAAAATGGGTGACACCTGGCTGGGTGGCAGCACTATGGAAAAGGATCTGGGGGTCTTGGTAGTGTACAGAGTCAATATGAGTCTGTAGTGTGATACAGCTGCACAACGGTAAATGCAGTTTTGGGATGCATCAATTGAAACGTTAGGTATGAGATATTTAGAAGTGATGGTGTCTGTCTTAATGGTACTGGTTAGACTTCATCTGAAGTCAGGAGCAGGATCTCAAGTTTCAGGTGGTCACAGTTATTTTCCTACGCAGGAAGCACGAAGATTTCATTTTAAAAAATCGGCTAAAATTTGATATCTTCCATGTGTCAGGTATCCAGGTACACCCAAGTTATAGGTATACCTAAACTACAGTGTGCAGGGAGCACTTCTGTATACACCCTTCATGAGCAATCCACAGACTGAAACCAGTTTATGGCAGCATTGGTTGAAATATCATCATAACTGCAATCTTCTCTTGTCCAGGTAAAAAGGACTTCATCTGATAGGAAAAGTTCTTTTCGGGGAACAATTTGACCAGTCATACAGTGAATTTTGGCAACCGGTTCAAGACTACCAGGACATTCATTGGGGAAACAAAGGTAACATCACTCTTACCTCTTCATTATCTTCCATTGTATCATTGAAAACTAAAATAAATCTGATCTATGGGGATTAGATGAGGAGATCAAAGTAAAGCTGCTGGAACCATGTGACTACTGTTTCCAAAATAATCTAATAAACCTAGCACTGCAGGTGATATCTGAGGTGCTTTTAAAGGTAACTGTCATTATGCACAAAAAAGAGACTACACCAAAAACTAGGCACATGAAAAGTGTGGAACTAGTGATTATAAGAATACACAGAAGAGAAAATAGAAGTTTAATTAACAACATAATTGAGTTTGAAAATCATTTCAGCCTTTCATTAAAAGGTCATTTCAGACTCCTGGCAAAAGAAACGTGCTTTCAGATGCTCCCGCATATATTGAATCTGTATGCTGGCTACCCAGAAGGCTGGCCAGAGAAGAAACTGGCCAAAAAACATCAAATGAAAATACTTTCAGCCAGCTTCCCAGCAACTCTTGTAGAAACTTAACTGACTATTCTTGCCTATGTTGTATATTGCATATTCTTCTCAGAGATTAATTGAATAATGGCCATGGTCATACACCTGTATCAAAGTCTGTTTAAGCTCAAGGGCCATACATTGCTCTGTATCAAATTCTGAGCACAGTGAGTGAGCACAGTAAGCACTGTGTGTTTCACATCTTTGAAGCAATAAATATACTTGCTGAATAAATATATGAAAAATTCTAATGCTTCAGGACTTAAACCAACCTGCATTAGGGATTATGAAGAAATTTCCTGGAGAATAGGACATTCTTAATTGCTACTGCAGGTTTGCTTAAACCTCCTTCAGAAGCACCTAGCATGGAGCAATGTCACTACAGGATACTTAACGGGTCGATGCTCTGATCCAACACGGCAGTCTGTCATTCCATACAATGAAAGTCTTGCATTCACAAGCTTGTCTAACTCTATCCCAGCTACACAGTTGGTCGAATAAAAGATATCACCCTAAGAAATCCTTGCATAATTTCCTGGACTGTCAAAGCTACAATGTTACTCCTACACTATCTCTCTAACAGTAAGTCAAATATCCCTTGTATAATGTCAGTTTCTTCAGGATAGTCACACCAGAGATTAATTAGATTTAGTATGCTTTTTTTACTGTATTTCATTTAGCAAAGAAGCAGAGTCTTGCTTTGCCTGCCTACCAACCTAGGAATTACAGAAAGCGTTCAGGTTTAAAATGAACTAAGCTTGTACTAAAACCTCACTAAATGTTAATTTAATTTTATTCCCTAGGATGGAACTGCATTAGCTATTTCTTTACAAATAATGCGACAATTAATTCTAATCCTATGGGGTATTTTTTGATTGGCAAGTGATAAATATCTCATAAAACCAATTTCTTTGTAGCACTTAGGCCATCCAAAAACAATGATTAATTGATTAGTGTCTGCCTGGTAGATAATAAGTCCATAATTTATTTACATTTTAGCCTCAAATACTCATTAGAGGATAGGACATAAAAGTCAGTGCATTACTCACATTGGTCTATTGCAAAAAAAGTACACTGTTCTCATTTAACCGTGCATGTTCTTTATTGTATTTTGATGCGAATGTGTCGCAAACAAATATTCCAGTTGTAGAGCCTGAGTTTTCTGTTGTTTTTCAGATATAGTTCATGGTGAATTGGTGTTGATAGCAGAAGAACAGTGAAATAAAGAGGTCTGGTTTCTTTGCAGTGCTGTGCAGAGATATACAAGGTAGCTCTTAATTGAAAAATAGCGTTAGCCCTGGTGGGCTAATACAGCTATACTCTTTCTGGTACCCGAGTTGGCCCGTTCAGAGAGTTCAGCTTCCACAAAATATGCGTATAGCACTGCAAATAATGTTAGGTGCCTTCCAGACATCAAAAAAATAATATTATTTCTCCCCTGAGAGCTGTAATCCATGGACCGACTATCTGAACCTAGAGACTCAATATTCAGAATCTAGGCACCACCTTAAAATGTCTTTGAAGAAAAATGATTCATGGTTTATTTGCTGTTGCAGCAGCCTACATTTGAAAATGCTCACATTTTTTGAGCAGACTCTCAGCTGGTGTTAATTGTCTCATTCATACGGTCTAGCTCCATCAAAACATACTTATGGCAATGTTAATTTAACATTAAGTGGTTTCTAGAAATTCAAGGCATTATCACAGAGAAGTAGGGCTGGAAGGAATCTCCAGAGGTCATGTATTCTTGCCTGAGGCAAGATCATTCCTACCCAAACCATATACAAATTCATTGTCTAACCTTTTAGCAAAAGTGCTGTCAGCCCTGACCCAACACAAGACAACCACAGCCTAATCTCCCACAAGTAAAGCAAGGGGATCATATTGGCCAAAGGCTTGCTGCTGCAAAGGTTGTTAAAATGCAGAAGAAAGATCCAAAAAAGAGGGCCACACCCTAGAGAGAAATGCAAAATGCACTGTCCCTACCAATTTGGCCACGGGGTAAAATTCCTGCCTAATGCCGAATATGGCCATTGGTCTGACCCTGAGGAGAGGGGAAAGACTCTTTAAGAAGGAACCTACAGTTGTAAGTCCCAGAAGGTATACTAGTACACCCCAATCAAAACGTCCCCGAACCTTTCTGCAGCCACCAGCCAATACCTCCTGAGGAAGTTTTAAAAACAACCTGACACATGTAACACGAGGAAAGGAAAAAATACCCTCTGGCCCCATACAGTAACCAGCAAAGCCCAGAAGCATGGGAGATGCCCGGAGTAGAACATAAGTATAGCTAAGCTATGTTTATATCATCTCTGACCTCTTTTTGCATGTCGCCAATGATGGATATTCAATGGCTTCTCTAGTCAGTCTGTTCTGCTGCCTCACTAGTATACCAGTGAAGATTTTTTTTCCTGACATCTGATCTAAAACTACTTTGCTGCAACTTCAATCTGTTGGTTTATGTCCTAATCTCTGCAGCAAGAGAGAAAAGGTATTTTCCCTCTTGTTTATGGCAGCCCTTCAGGAATTTGAACATTGCTTACGTGTCTCTTAAGCACCTTTTCCACAAGCTGAACCTGATAATTGATAATAATATTTATACAATCATTGGAATTTCATTTGAAGTGTCAAATACTCTTCATATTGCATTATTACATATATAACAATCCTAGCCTTTTGGAGAGAAGGGTATTTCATTGATGGCAAAGGAATTAATCAACCCTTCATGCTTCATTAATTGCATTAAATGGCAGCATCTTCAAAAAATAAACATTTTTAGATAGAAGAATTGTCTTTAAACTTTTACATTAAAAAGCTTAATGATTAAATATGAAATGATAATTGAGGATAAATGTTAAAAAGCAATAAAGAAAAGTATTTAAATTGACAGAACTTAAATTGAACAGATTTTTCAAAGCAAAGGGAGGTTATGTAATCTCAACAAAGTCACAGACTATTTAAGCAAATGTAATCCTCAACTTTGACAAAGATGTGACATAGAAAATCTTTTTTTGATAAATGTTCTTGCTATCTTAAAAAAAACAAGCTTGATAATGCCATCAACCAAAATAGTCTCAGCACTTTCTTATATCCTGTGGTTAAAACAATCATTCTGTTGCAAATTAGACATTTAAAATATAGCCAAATACTTTTGCAAATATATTTGCTAGGGATACAGAGCTAGGGAGTATAGAATAAAATAGATATGATACACTAGATTAGAATAAATCTTTGAAAGACAAGTACAACAAGTCTGAGCATCCCTGGAAGAGAGAACTCCGGCACCAGTTCTCAGGCATGTGTGTAATCTTCTCAATGTGAGTAGTGCTATTTGGTAAATTAGACTGTGAACACATGTACTAGTTGACATGTTTCAAACATTTCAAAAGGTGATCCTGCAGAGGTACGCGTCCAGTAAAATGCTCTGAAGAACAACAAGAGCGTTCCTGTAGAGGCAGATAGTACTTGCTTCATTCTGGAACGTGTGTGTATGGCCAGCATTCAATGCAGCACTCTCACCCCAGCAGTCTCCCCACACCCTGACCACTGCCACCACTCCCTAGCCTCCTGACACTCTGGGTTGCCCTACTGGCTCCCATCACCCTGGATGCTGCAGGTGCCCTGCTGGCTCCTAATATTGGTTGTTGCAGGTACTGGGAGCCAGGGTGCTGGAAGCCTATGGCAAGCCAGTAGCAGACCGGGCACAGGGAGACTGGCAACCTGAGTTCCAGGAATCGGGGTGCCCATATCACCCCAAGTGCCAGCAACTTTAGCACCCACAAGACCCTGAGCAGTGGCAAACTGGGTGCAGAACATGCTTATTGACAGTCCTCACTACATTGGCAGGAGGGCAAGCAGAGCCACAGGACTGACCAACCACCTGTCACACCCCTTGGATGGGGAGCATCGGTGCTGTATGCTGGCATGAGGATTATGAACGGTTTTTGGAGGGGCAAGGGGTGGGAGACAGAGCAGAAGACTGTACATCTGGCTGTAGCTGAAATGCTCCTTTTCAAAACAGGTTTCAAACCCCATCGCACCTTGAAATGTTGCAGATGTTCTGCTTGTCTGTACCCTTAAAAAACCCCTCAATGCATGGGATTGTTTGCAGGACTGAGGACCTAGAAAAGAGGGAATGGTATTAAAGCAGGTCATCTTGTCAGTATTAACAAGCCATGTGAGCAGGTAAAGCTTCCTAATAATGACTCAACCAGGTTAAATTTGAGGCACAAAATAAACTTAATAAGTTCAACAGCATAATACAGGTTTGTAGGCTTTCCTTAATATTTTGCTACATTTCAAAACAACAATTATTCCTCAGGCTTCCTTTCTTGGGACTGTAATTAGTCCAGCTCTATCGTCAATTTATTCCTGTCGCTTAAAAATAGGGATAGCAAGTTTTATTTTTTTACTTCTGCCTCACCCTTTTTCACCCAGCAGTTTTTCATAGGCTTCTCTGTCAGTGTCTCCAAATAGAGCAAAAACCCAAAATCATTTCATTTGGAGTCAAACATTCAAGCCTTTGGTGTTCAAATGAGTTGCATTTAAGCAAACTGATTTCTCCCACCTTCCTTCTCTACTCTCATAAAACTTAACAGAAAATGTAAGACTGGTAAATTGAATTAATACAGTGTATAGAAATATGATATATTAGTAAATAGGGAATGTATCGTGCTTGTTAACAGTGTGAATAAAAACGATGTTCCTCAAAGCCTGGGCCAAAATTATAGTAGTAAATTGCTGAGCAAGAGGCATAGACACCTGCAATCATACCCTCCTCTGCACTGAGCGCTATGGGACAGGCAACAAAATAGGCCAGATTTGGCAAATACCTCTGTCGGACAGACAACACATGCCCATGATATATGCAGTTACTTTGTATGAATCTAAATCTGATTACAACCAATAACATCTATTTCCTTATAATTGTGCCCATCACTGCAGCATCAAGGCATCTCCCTAGAAATAACCTGTTACCCCAAGAAAATTCAGCTGTGCCAATTGTCTAATTTTCTTCATAAACAGGGCTATTCTATTTATTTTATTCTAATTAGGGCTGTTCTGAGGGGTCTATATTTCTTTCCTTATTCTTCTTCCCACCTCCCACTCTCTCTTTTTAGATTATCCCCCCAAAAATCCTTAATTCTATCCTGTGAACTCTTTCACAGCCTTTTCCAACTCACTCCCAGGGGACATGAAACAGTGAGGACATTATCACGCCCACTCTATTTACTTGTCAAGCCAAGGAAAAGGAAATAATCCCATATGCTCAGAACACTCTGCTCAGGTAATGCAGATGTGCAACAAACATTAGCCTTAAATGTGTTGAGGCATACTGAAGTACAATTTCTAATAAGCATAAGAAAAAAATCACTTTATTTAGGAATAACCTGTGAGTGGAAAAGGATGAAATTTATCAGATAAGTTGTTCACTGTAGATAGCTCACTGAGCTGTAAAGAACACTGACAAACTGAATTTCTGTCTAATAGAAGGCTCTCATCTCATTTTCTTTTTCATATAATGTGGAATTTACTAGCATGCGACTGTCGCAGGGCCAGCTGAGGAAAAATACAATAGGTTACTGCTTGGTAGCAATACTTGGTAAATATCCTTCTCAAGTACTAGTCTTTAGCCTATTATCCCTTTCTATGTTGTCTTCTTAAAGTTTGTCTTGGTAAATGTTTGGTACTTTTCAGAGAGGTCTTTTAAATTTAACATTAAACCCCAAACCAGAATATTTCCATAGGGAGACGTGCTTCCCGTGTACAGAAAACCTCACAATAATCCTTAACATGCGGTATAATTTAAATATCATCTATAAAATGTAGATGCTCAAGGGAAATCTATCACTAAAACAAATGTTCACCTAGCAGAGTTGCTGTATAAGTTTACATACTAAATAATTGTGAGATTGGGAAACAATGGATTACAGTTATTTTCATGAATTTAGGCAAAACATCCTAATGAAAACCCTGAGAGCAGTAAGCAATCTAGAAATTGTCATTAACTGAAATGTGTAAATGGAAATGTATGGGTAGAAGTGAAATGCATTGCCCAGTATTTGTCTCTCCATCTTTAGCTATTGTGAGAATTATGCCCTCCTTTCTAATGGAATCTTCTTCTTAGTTTCATTGCAGGAGAAAATATTTATTTGAATTATCAATAAATAAAATACATGGCAGAAAATAAGTAAATACATTTGTTAGAGATCATGCACTATGACAATATGACATAAGTTTAAAACTTGACTTTAATTGAACAAAGTCCATTTGTCACACTTGATGCAGTGGAAATTTTTTTTGCCAATTGTGAATAGAGAGTCACCAGAATTTTACATTTGGCCCTGTTTTATGTGCAAAAAGATTTTGTTGCCTTCCATTTGCCTATATGCCAACCTTTCTGTTGTTTTGATGGTGCCTCTTCTAACTATGGTAGTTCAATGAATTTGCTGTCATTTACATAGAAAGGTGTAATTAATATCAATATAAATCTAGCTGCTTTAAATCCTTTTCATTTTCTAGATCCTGAAGAATTTGTATTAATCAAAAATAGTTAGGAAGAAATCGATGGTTCAGGGAGAGTGCTCCCAGAGCTATGCAATGCCTACATTTCCTCACAAATACTAGAGGTATTGCGCCTTGACCCAAGTAACTGATTACATCACATCCAATTGCCATTTGACAGAGAACTTGGTCAATAACAACCTGACTTACAAATATACTCCCTCATACACATTGCCTAGTGATCTTCAGTCCCATAAGTGATCTCTAGTACCACAGAGTTTACGTCTATCTGAACTAACTGAATCTTTTAGTTCAGCAGGTATGGGCTGCAAATCTGATTAGAAGTACTAGTACCAGGGCTTGGGTACTTTAAGCTTCCAATCTTAAATGCTACAAAGCAACCTCAAATGGGATTCTGCTGGAACTCCTGATCAATGATAGTGGTTAGTAAAAACGTTAATAATATAATAATACTTTATTCTGTGGAGGATCCCTTCTCTTTCGTCTTACTTTGCAGAAAATGTTGTATTATTTTAGAGGAATCAATACCAACCCTCCCCATAATAAATATAGAATATTAAATGTTCAGGCTCACTGAAGTCAATGCAAGTTTCTATTGGCTTCAATAGGATGTGATATCTCCCTTTTTTGAAGTGCTGAGCTGTATCTTCACATGAGGGAGGCACACGATGAAAAATGATGCATGGTATTGAGGAAGAGCAGGAAACATTAGTTGGGTTTTCTGCAATGTTTTGACCTTTTCAGTTTCTTTGGTCCCAGTTTGGGGTAAAGGCTGGACAAGTCAAGTGGTATTCTTATTTTATATCAACAATTTCTCCCACTCCTACATATACGTAAGCTGAAGAGCAAGCAATATTCAAGTGTAAATTGGACTTATTCTGAGGTGACTGTCAGTTAGAAAGGAGCAAGAACTGGCGTTATGACCCTGGATCTCTGCTCTACATTTTCTTCTTGGAAAATTTCTCATTTCTAGTCTGGCTCCTAAATAGATAACTGTAGGTCTGTAGAGTGGAGCAGAATATAAAGTCTATCTGAAAAACTGCATTGCTGAACTATCTTGAATTTTTTTGCTTGCTTGCTTGCTTGCTTGCTTGCATTTTTTTTTTTTTGCTTTCTAGCAAAAACTAGTAGAATAAGGATCATTTTCATTTTGCTGGGTAAATAAGCTATTACAAGCTCTCAGTGCATATTTACTCTGTATAGTGTCTGGTAACTTTCATTAGCACTGTGATCACGTACCCTGCAGCTGCAAATACTGCCCCAGCTCATATTTTATGCATCGTAAGAACAATCAGTCAATTATGAAAAGGTAATCATGGTGGAAATAAATTGAACAGAGGGTCCTAGATTATAAACTGTAACATCTGAATTATGCCTCCACCATCTAAGTGTGTGTTATTGCTCTGCGTCTTAACATCCAATAATATATTTCAGTATGCAAATGCAAATTTAGTTGATGTCTATATATCTTTATGAACTTTAAATTTCTGAAATTAAAGTGCTATTGTACTCTGAAAATTGACTAGATACAAATGTCACCTTCTCATTCAACAGGCCCTGCACCCTGTGACTATTTTGAGCTCCATCTAATGAGTTTTGTGGCAAGCGTTTTACATTGTGTATCAACAAAATAGTTTACATAGGTGTCGGTACAAAATGGGACTTAAAATGAAAGTATTGGATACTGCTCTGGACAACTGCATTCTATATTTGTCTTGCCAGAGGGTTCCTGTGTAATGCTAATCAAATGATTTAAACCCGACTTTTCAAAGAGCTCATTGACCTTGTGTTCCTTATTATTTTGAAGCACAACTTGAGACCTCATGATTGATATGAAGAACTACTGAGTGCTCTCAGATGCAACTAAAATGTGAGTTGTACTTCGAACGTATAAAATAATACACAATGCTGGGATACTCTAAAAAGTTCCAAACCTTAGCACCTCATCCTGGGCATGCAACATGACAGTTTTGGAGGGTACAAAAAAGTTAGTCTATACTTGGGGCCTTAATATCTGTGACTAATTATCCCTGGTTTCATGGGAACTTTGTGAAGAAAAATTACTTTGTGATGCACTCATATTACAGTGATGTATGACATACAGGGGCTGCATCTAATTGTGTCATGCAATTAATGTGATGCAATAAACTTCAGAGCCATTAACACCAGAGTATGCTGCTCTTGGGTGCAGCATCTACATGTGTGCCCAGGACAGCAGCAATTTGAACTGGTACGGAGCAGCCCCCGGTTGGCAAGGGACAGGGAGGGTGAGGCCAAGGCTCTGGGTGGTAGTGTTGAGGGGCTGGTAGGAACCGGGGGGTCTGGCCCTGGCCTGTTTGGGCTGACCAGGGGGAATTTGTACCTAGTGGTCACCGTTACACATGCATTTGATCGCACTTAGCTCCACTGTAAGATAGTACTGTCCACACCAGTACTATCTTACAGCAGAATTAATTAGTTTATTACACCCTAATACTGGTACAATTGTAGATTTGATGCTTTACTGTGGCGTTAATTAGTCTACTACACAATAAAATGCATGAGTAGGCGCATCCAGAGAAACAATGAGAAAATTCCCAATTCTGGTCTGGTTGCAGAGGTAAATAAAATAAAATAAAATATTCGAGCATTGCCTTACTTCACTTCTAGGTCCAAGCTTGTAAACACCCAGGCTCTGGAGTGGCATCTAAAGTTTTCTGTGAGATGTTTATGTTCCTTGTACTATGCTTATGGATACTCAGCTACCTCATATTGGGAGCCACAGCGCCATATGTGCAGAACAGAGTGCCATCTACAGTCATTTTTCTGGGTGGAGCTGCTGAGAGCTAACAAATAGGGAATATGGAGGGGGTGTAGATGAAATGGGGGTCCTAAGATTATAGCAGTGGGTTTTAAAAAACACTCCTTCAATTTAGGGCTCATTAAACCCCCATGTTGTGCACACACCCTGCTGACTTACCTGCCTTTCCAGCGAGAAGGGGAGGGAGAGCTGCCAGTGGGCAGAGGAGTCCCTGGGCTGTGGGGAGGGCTGGTGCTTCCCTCTGTGGCAGCGGTGGCCCCCCCGGGCTGCACCCAGCTCAGGTGGTCCCAGGAGGCACTGGGACCAGGCCCCCATGCAGCTCAGGTAGGCAGGCAGGTTCAAGGGGAGGGCGGAAAATAAAAAGATCAGGCTCGCTGCTTTTCTTGGGCAGAGCCTGCTTTCGTGGGCTGCTGCCAGGCTGCCTGCAAGGCTTCCTACAGCATTGCAGAGCTGCATGGAGGCCGGTGCTTCGCTTTGAGGTTGTAGGGGCAGCAAACTAAAATTCCTTTAAGGAGGACAGTAAATAAACTCCTTTAAAGAGTTTTAGTTCGCTGCACTCCAAGTCATTTAAGGTGCCCCTAGTCATTTAAGGCACTGCACCCCAACTCATTTAAGGTACAGTGGCTGGAATTAATGTGCAATACACTGCCCAGGCATGCAAACACCAAGAGCATTAAAGTGGTGCAAAAGCATCTAGCCCATTTTAAAGTGTTGTGCACACACACCTCTCGTTTTGTCTACATATAGTCATGGATGACAGAAGTATGTCTTAAACTGGCCCTACATCAGGCCCCCCCCAGCATGTACACTTAAATTCGTTTTAATTTTTTTTTTAAATGTACCCCATTTGCTGATATCTTCCAGAAGGCAGAGGGATTTCAACAAATAATCTCAAAATAAAATCAGACTCATTCTTTCCAATATTTCTAGTATATCATTCCAGATCTTGTTTCAGACACATGAGCCAATGGAGGCTAATGTATGTTTGCATATACAAAATGAAACTAATGCAAATCAGCGTAATTTTACTCATTAACATATTTGAAGGTTTTAATAATTGGAAGTGAACCTTTCATTGCACCTGTGAGTCGGCATTCTGAATGTACCTTGTAAATTTGCAATGCTTGAAATATTTGCTACATCTATAAACCAGCACTTCCTAGTTTCCTTACTCTAATATATTAATGTGCTGTGGATGCAAGAAGCAATTGCATCACAAAAAATAAGTTCAAAACATTTTGGCACATTTTCTAAACAACCTTAATTTGAATATTTTCTAAACTTTGAGCACTTGATTTTAGAATGTGAATCATTTTCTAACATGGTTTTGTTGGAATAGCTTAGTTTTGGAGTGCCCCTGTAATTCAGAAGCAATACAATTAACCAGAGACAATACAACTATATGTCCTTCTAGTGACTTTTTAACACCTTTTGGTGCTTTGTTTGCTTTTTTTGCTTTTATGGTACCAAGTGATCCCATTTTTGTTATCTATTCATGCTTTTCCAGCTTCCTGGATGGCAGTTTGCCCACAAACTAGCCTCATATGAGTGTCTAAGAAGGAATGCAATTGCATTAATTAATTTAATTAATTGCATCAATTAATTTAATGAGGAATTAATTAATTTAGTATTTGTACTACAGAGTGCCTTGGGTCCTACATCTCAGTTGGGGCTACTAGTATGAACACACTGTGCCTGGTTTACAGAATTTACAATCTAAAAGGACAAAACAAATGAACAGCACAGATGCAGAGATGTGCATGAAGTCATATCCTAGGCCACTTACAGAGCTCAGAATAGAACGGTACTGCTTTATGAAAGGATTTCCGCTAAACCTTCCAGGGTTTCAAACAGGATCCTATGAAAGATATGTAAAAAATGGACACCCTAACTCTCTGACTATATTAATTAATATAATTAAGACTGATAAAATATCCAGAGATAGTAACTTAAGTCTGCTGCGATTTTATTTTTCATGTTTGAGACTAATACACCAGACCTTAAACCAACAACAGCATCAAAATGTTTATCTATTGTGAAATCTTAATCTCAAAAACCCCTCAAAACTTGCTGTGGACACCTCACTGTTTCAGTGGAAGTTCTGTAAAAATGCAGTTCATTCCTACAAGGAAATGGTACCAAAACTGGGCATCTGTTCTTTAACATTTAGAACCCTCTTTCAGTTTCCTTTTTTAGAATAATTGAAAAACCTTTGTACACTACCTTGTAAAAAAGAGTTCCTAGGCATTGTCACAGTACAAGAAACTAATAAAAAGAAACCTGTATAGGATTAGATCAGTCGGGAAAGGTGCACGACAGAATCATGAGGGTGAGGGATGAAAGAGCCAGGGGCATCTAATCCTTCCACTGTCTATAACACTGACCTATGAAAATGATAATAGGAACAAAGGGGCAAAATATATAGGAGAAAGAGAATAATTGTTTTTAGAAACATTGCTGCTTGCTGCTCCAGGCAGATTTCTTCCACTGAATCCCATGTACTTGACAATAAACTTTCAAATGCTTAGTAATTTCATGGTGATATTGAATCTAGAATTAACATGATCACGTTGCATATTGAAGAATCGGAAACATATTAGGACGTAATACATAGGCCATGGAAATAAATGAGAATTTTTCTACTGAGTTCAGTAGCCTTTTGGGGGCGTGGATCAGAGGTGTTTTTATCCAAGATGCAAACCTTTAGATAGGGTTACATAGTAGCAATGCCTATATTTGTATTTATTATTGCTATGAATGGTTATAATTACTATTATTTGTATTAAGGTAGTTCATAGGAACCATGACAAAGGTAATGCTAGGTAAACTTCATATGCGCTGAAGCAAAGATTCCCTGCCTTAACCGAGTATAAAATCTGAATCCTCAACTAAAGGACTTATGCAGTCTACACTATACTTTTGCCAACATGGCTCTGTCAGTCAGAGCTGTAATTTGTATGGTATGGCTGTGCCAGCATAGCCTCTAATTGGATGCAGTTATACCGGCACAATGGCACTTCTGCTGGCATAGCCCACTTGATGCAGAGTGGGTTAGAATAAGGTATTATGTCACTGGTTGTGGGGCTTTTTGTTTGGCGCGGGGAGGGTTGCTCTTTTGCATAAGAGTGCTTTTAGATGACTTCTATGCCAGCAAAAGTCTGTAGTGGGAACCCAGACTATTTTTGTAAGGTTGGATCTTACTGTAAACTCATGAGGACAAGAACTATCTGTCTCTTGTAGAGGTAGGACTGGCTATGCCTGTGTTAGCAAAAGTGCTCTAATACATGTCTGGAGTTACTCACGAGTCTAGTTTTTTGTTTTTGTTTTTTCACTCTATCCCTATTGATCTCAAAGGGGCATTGTAAAATGGAATATATGCATAAATTTATGCAGAAGGGAAGCCTAAGGCAGAAAAAGTAAAGGGAGTGAGAGAAAAATTCTAATTACTAAACAGATGGGGAACTGAGGCACAGATTAAGTGACTCACCTATAGTCGCACAGAGAATATCTGCAAGTTGGAAGTGAAACCCTTTCCTATTTCTGAGATCTCCAGAGCTCCAATAGCTAAACAACAAGATCATTATTTATCTTTTCTTTCTGTTGCAATAGCATTAGACTATGTACCTTACCTTTGATA
This sequence comes from Caiman crocodilus, assembly GCA_030014935.1. Taxonomy (NCBI): domain Eukaryota; kingdom Metazoa; phylum Chordata; order Crocodylia; family Alligatoridae; genus Caiman; species Caiman crocodilus. The sequence goes on along the minus strand of JAGPOW010000261.1, from coordinate 166,956,142 downwards.
GTACACTCAAACTAGCATTCACGATTCCAGGTTGTATAACTTCTTTTATTTTTATAGAATACTGTGTTGGTATAGCAAAGGAAATGAGTGAGCTCATTTCTTTTGATACCAATGTGTCAAAGCATACATAAATGTGCACTAGCTGGAATCAGAAGCATTAGCCAGTACACTTTTTTAAGTGCTTAAATAGTTATGTTCTGAAAAGAAAAAGCAGTCTTAAAGCGTGTTTTGCTTTTAAAGCATAATACTAGCTGAAAATAAAATTTGGGAGTACTTCCTGATGTATACAAGAATGTGTAATTATAGTTAATTTAACAGAATAAAAATGGAGTAAAGTCTCTTTAATGCCTTTTTCATTTAGAAGATATTTTTATGTTGCATTATAATTATTTTGAGAACAGAAAACTGAAAATAATGGCTAAAGGACCAAAACTTCTATGTCAGTTAAGCACCTGAATCCTATTTTCTGAAGGAAAATTCATTTTTTTCAATGAGGCTTAGGCTTGTAAGTGACTTTGGTGAGTCTCATTGGCGATGCATAGGGGGTGCACACTCCTGAGATCAGACATGCACCTCCTGCAAACCCAGCCATGAAACTGGATGTGCCAGAGGAAGTGCACTTCTGGTTTCACTGCTGGCTTGGCGATCAGCTGCTAGGGGACCTCCCCTCCCTCTGTTCCCTATTTGGTGCCCCCCGGACTCGGGAGGTACCAGTTGCCCGTGGTGAGTCCTATTCTGCAAGATCCTCAGACCCTCTTATCAACTATTCACTGTGACCCTGACCCATGACAGGAAGTACACACTTAAAAAAACCAAACAGCAACAGCCAAGAAACAGTTAAGCTTGTAGGGTACCTATATATGTACACTGAAGCTGCTCTGCCACGCTGTAATCACAGCCTGTCAGAGCAGACTCAGTTATTTGTGTCTGCTGGAGCATGGCAATTACCACACTGCACTAGACTCCAATGTCACAGGTATTAGCATCCCCATGCTGAAAAATGGGGGTGGGGGCACTTTAACTAAAGCTCATTCAGGGAGCAAGCTTTACTTAAAGCACTCCCACCACCATTTTTCAGCGTGGGGATGCTGATACACATGACACTCCAGGCAATTTAGTTAGATTGGCTCTCAGAGCCTCTCCAATTAAAGCATCCCTTCCCCCCTGCCAAGAGCATGCGTATAAATGCAAATAGGTAGCTTAATCTAAAATAAGATTCACAAAACCTCCACCTAATCTCTTGCATGCATTTTCACAAATAAATTTCTCTAGGAACCAATTCTGTTGCTGTTCATGCATAAAATTGCCACTGTTTTGACAAGGCTAGGGATCTCAGTGCCTATCTCATGCCAAACTTCAATCAGGATCTTTCAATTGGGCATTTTTGTAGGATGGTTCACAGCTTCATAATATACATCAATATGAGTGCAGAAAACACAGTATCCTATGACCATTTGGATTTAAAATGCATAGTAGGTATTCTATGCGCTCCACATCCCAAGGCAATTCAAACCCACATTTCTCACTTCCTTGGGGAGGTCCATTTCCATTCAGCTTTCAGTTGCTTGTTTTAGATATGCTGTTCTGCAAAAGAAAAAGGACAGCAGCAGGGGGTGGAGGGATGAATATTCAGCCTGCCAGAGAGAGAAAGCAAGACAGAACCTAACTCTATAGCCCAAAGATTGGGGCACTCACCTGGAAGTGGATTGGCTTCAGTATTGCAAGCCGTAAGTCTCTGTGGCTGTAGCTCCAACGTATTACTACTAGATATTAAGAACAAACACCTCAGACTACCTTGTTAGAACTGTGAACACTTCACAACAGTGGTCTGTTTCTCACGTTAAAAAAATGAACACCCCACTCTGCCTCAAAAAAAAAATCTTGTTATAAAATAGCTTGACAATTAATAAGTATGGTTCTCTTAGGTTTCCCTAGGTGCCAATTTTTTCCATAATTTTAAGAAGACAGATTGATGAGTAGCTCATGGTATGCAACATTTTTGTAAGGGCGTGCCTGAATACTTTTCAAAGGTCTGTTCTAGGATACAGGTACACAACAAATATTTGTGTCTTGAAGTAACTCAGCGTACTTAATATTTTGTAAAGGATTGCCTGAATACACCTCGAACATTTATTACAGGAAACAAGCACACAGCAGAGATTTGTATCCTGGAACATGACTGAACCAAGTATCCAAAGGAGCTTTTCAAACTTGTCAAGCTTCTTGACATTCAACTTGAGATAAACATTTGTAGTGTAAACTTAGTATTTGGCTTTTGACTCCTGAAGTAGATATGAGTTGCACATTCAGCTGTCATAAGGGTGGGCTTCTCTACACACAATTGTAGGATCCTGTTTTTAGGCTCGACTGTACCTGTGCTGACAAGAAAGACTGGTGATTCTGTAATTGTTCTGATGAAGAGAGCTTGCAAGTGTTTAAAAATAGCTGAAATCACCAATCATTTTCACTGTGACAAACGTTAGTTTGGAACAGATTTCCCTAGAATTTAAAATACATGGAAAAATGTAATTCGGATTCCAATTCGAGTTTCCCCGTGGTCCTTGGATTAAAAGCAGTTGGCCATCACCATTCTCTGGGTTTGTCAAAAAGGATTGATTGTAGCCATCATAATACTGCCAAATCTGCTTAACAGATGTCATTCAAATGATTGGCAGTCTCTGTAGGTTCATGTTGGAAGCAGCTTTGAGGTTGAAGCCAGATTGCAAAACCTCCAGGATCCTGGCAGCCCTAATGCTATATTGAAGTTTAGTTGTCCTTACTTTCTCAATGCCTAGCAGTTGGAAATGTATCCAAACCAGTTTTTTCTCAGTGGGAGGTTCAGGTACACAGGACCTCAATCCAAACGACTCCTGACTGATTTTATAAGGCCACTCTGAATTTGCTCCCTATAATACATTCAACCTTCGTGTAAGTATGCAATTAGATTTTCTGAAATTTTGGACCTCTTTTTCAGATCTAAGAGATTGGGATGATTTAGAAAACCGTATGAATTTCTGAGGCCAAAACCTCCTACATTCGTGTACTTAGAAATTAGTAACTGAAGTGCAGTATTTCACTGAAAAGATGCATTCTCTTTAAATGCCATCTAGAATAGTGGTGCTGCCGCATGTAAGTAAAGGGGGTGAAGAAAATAGTGAGACGGATCCTAGAACATTTGAGATGTGTGGGAAGAGGTTTCAGCTAAGCAAATGTTTCATTTAATATATAATAAATGTATCCTATTCGTCTCAGTATTGTTAATTTCATTAAATGAAGCTAATCATAATTCCATATGCATGGATCAACTTCACCTGGCAAAATAGCGTAGTTGTTCCTATTCACTTTGTCTGTGAGCATATGACCGACTGATGTTAGGGGCAATGAAGCAAAACATAACACTCAGTAAAGACTCCTACCTCCCTCTCCACATTAAAAGTATGTATACAAAATCTCATTAAGCTGGTTTTTAGTTATTAACAAAAGTGTTATGCTTTGTATTTTTTAAAGATGGCCTGTCCAGACATACATCTACCCTCCCAAAAACTCAAAACCAAAAACATACTTTACTGACAAAATACGATAACAATAATAAAAAAGCAACCCAAAGGTTTGTTTAGCCAGAATTCAATGTCCGTTCTAAAGGCCTAATAGAACAGACTGTGATTTCCATGGGAAAACAGAGACTGGAATTAGGTGTAAATTTAAGACAACTCTAACTACAGAAAGAAGAATGAATAAGGACAACAGCTAAACACTGACAAGCTTTTATTCTGGTATTATGTAGGTCAGTGCTTTGTTTTTGACAATAGATGACTCTAGGGGGTATAAGACATCTCACTGTTTGTATTTATAAGAGAATAACTGTTTATACATTGTAGTGCACTTTTATGTCTGTTTTAACAAAATGGGCAAAGTATTCAGAGCTAAAAGCATAAGAGCCATATATACATTTGCCTTTTGTTCTTTAGAGTTTGATTTTTCCCCTTACATTTAAAATGTTTGCATTAGCTAGTTAGTCAAGCTAGTCTTCTGAAAAACAAACTCATGCTCGCTGTGCGTACAGTCCAGTCAAAGACATAAGAGGACAAAAAATCATAAAGGCACTAACACCATAAGGTTATCCTCTCCCTGTACCTGCCATGGACTCTTGGAGAGGTGGAGCACAGGCTCTACTCCCTATTCTAAGGCCAGATGCCATCACATCATACACATCTTTGAGTCTCTATAGCAAAAACAAAGTGGAAACTTGCTGCCTCTCCAAGCGGTTCCTCAGATAACGTTTCTACCATTCCCTAGTTTAATAGATGTCAGAGTTTGGAAATTCTTCCTGAGGCCCAGTATCAGTTACCCCCTTGCACAATTTCATAATGATATATTCTAGCTCTAGTACATCCTAACCATTTATTTCTCATCCGAAACTATTTTCTTATCCCCCAATACCAGAAGATAACTATTGTAGTCCATCTTAGCCTTTTTTGGTTTCAGATTCACGTGAATGATTAAATTCCATGTATTATGGTGCTAAGTTTTTACCTATTCATAGCTTTACATATAACTTCTGCTTCACTTACAGTCTGTTGGGTAATTTTACTGTGGAGGCTGACACTGGACGAGTGTTCCTCTCCAGCTGACCCCCAGAATCACATCACTGTGAAGGCTGCAGCAGTGGTAGTAGTGGTGGCTGCTGTGACATGCCACATGCCACCATGCAAGCTATGGTGGTGGCATGCAGCACCCTCCACTATCTTCACCATGCAGACTGAGCTAGACTGCAGCTCCCCCCACCACCACTGTACATGCCATGTAGCCAGTGTATAGACCCCTTGACCTTTCCATCATGCAGCGGTGGGCAAGGGAGCCACTAGGGCCTGCATGCCTCATGTTAACTGCAGGCTACCAGTTGGACAGCCCTGCTGTAGCTAAAATAGACATGCTACTAGGAAAGCACCTCCGTAAAAGATGGGAAAGGAGCGTTGTTGGGTGGATTGGCTGTTTCTGACAAACTGTTGGACAATCAAGCATGATTGGCTACCCACCACTACCTTTAAGACATGTCAAGGGAGTACGGTATCCCCAGGAACCATAGATCTGAGCCCTGATGCACCTCAAATCTTTATCTCCTGGACCAACAATTGTGCTGGTCTCTTGATAGACTGCTTGCACCTGAGAGCAAAACTAATAACTTCTTTAACATTTTCTAAGAAGTACTTTTCCTTTCTCAAAAGGGAACACACTGCAAAGGCTGCTGCTGTTTTTGCATGCCAAGGAAAATGTGGGCTGTGGGAAATCTGGAGTGCTACTGTATCTTGGCTCAGCACTGCTCTGCCACCATCTGCACCTATGTCACTCTGGCCTTGTTGGTAGGAGGAAAAAGAGACTAAAGAACTAGATAGTTCATTACTAAGTCAACTATCAGCAAGAGCTTTGTATTGGTAGTCCAGCCAAAATGAAGAGAATGAAAGTGCTGCACTTGAAGTTGGACTGTAAAAAGTACAAAAGGCACCATGGCATTCAGTCAGTCTTTGAAAACAATGTCAATGCTCAAACTTCTTTAAGAGACTATGAAGAAGAATGTCTTGCAGTTGAAAACCTCTCTATCCCAACCATAAAGTTAATCCAATAAAAGGTATCTCCCACTGAATTGAATGCGTGTTTCATCTTCTTATCTGCTAAGAAAATATTTCAGAAAACAAACGATTAATTCAAGAGTTGTGAGAGACAAGAAGTCCTTTGGGTGATAAGTGAGGTCAATGGGAATCCAGCTGAATTCAGAAAGAATTGGTTCAGGCTTTGGTAGGTTATTCCGTCTTGTATTTGAAAGTATCTAGACAAGGACCATGCACTGCAGAGACGTTTAGTTGCTAGCAAGAGAATTGCCATTCTCCTGTCTTTTAACTCATGTCTTAACTACTCCTGAGGACCAGAAGGAATGGAGCCAGGGGAAAGGCATGGGGATACGTTCCAGAGACCAGGATCACTCCAGTGCAAAGAAGGTGCTGGGACAGCTGCTTGCTCCTGTCCTGAAGATCAAAATTCTTGGTGTGAAGCAAGCAGGGGCTTTCCCCTCTTTTCCCTCTGATCAGCTGCTGGGTACTATAAGCCAAGTGCAGGGACTAGCACTGCCCCTTGTCTGATCCCCCTCCCCTGCCCCCCGTTGGTTGGTGGCAGCAGCAATTTGAAAGCCTGCAGGACTGGGAATGGAGCTCAGGGAGGCTCTGCCTGGAGTAGTGGGGCAAAGCCCCCGGCTTAAATCAGAGTTCCAGGTACGTGGAGCTATCATGGGCTTTGCTGCAGGGCTCAGTCTACTCAGTTCCCAGGGTCACTCTGGTCTTGGGAAGGAAAAGAAGCAGGGAAGAGGGGGCAGTTGCAGGCTGAATGTATGTACTGCTCCCCCTCCTGAAATAATTTCTATCAGTGACAGGTTTCCAGTGCTGGAATTGAATGGTTATGTACGGCCAAGTTCTTTTATTGTACTAGAACCACAATGACACAAATCAAGGATTGTCCTCGCTGCTTTCCTGGAAAACACCCAGAAGCTTTAAAACAAGAACTTGGGAATAAGGAGGGGAAAATAAACACTGACCCATGTATAAGAATATGCGAGTTGATCCTGTTTAGCCTCAGTAATAGGAGGCTGAGGGGGGACCTGGTGGCTGCCTGCAAACTCATCAGGGGGGATCAACAGCAAATAGGCAGAGCGCTTTTCTCCCCAGCACCTCCTGGGGTGATGAGGAACAGTTGTCATAAGCTGATGGAGAATAGGTTTAGGTTAGAGATAAGAAGGCAATATTTTACAGTTAGGGTGGCCAAAATCTGGAACCAACTTCCCAGGGAGGTGG
>JAGPOW010000261.1:166914238-166949203 GCA_030014935.1 Caiman crocodilus | reverse complement strand
TAAGCTGATGGAGAATAGGTTTAGGTTAGAGATAAGAAGGCAATATTTTACAGTTAGGGTGGCCAAAATCTGGAACCAACTTCCCAGGGAGGTGGTCCTCAGCCCTACCTTGGGTAAATTCAAGAGGAGGTTGGATGACCACTTGTCTGGGGTCTTGTGAACCCAGCATTCATTCCTGCCTGTGGCAGGGGGTCAGGCTAGATGATCTATTCAGGTCCCTCCTGACCCCAAGTACTACGAAACTATGGGGTGAGGTGGTTTCTACTATAGTTTATTCTTTGTGATATTGCCAGGTACAACAGGCAGGTGTGACATCCTCAAACATCCTCCTCCTGCTTGGTTCATAACTTCTAGCATTTTTACCCTGCACCATGACTCAGATAAGAACAACATTGCTGCTGTCATTAAACTCAAAGAAGAAAGGTGTCATGGCTTAACCTGCCAGTTTCTTGTATGGTACAAGCCTGCTACAAATGTAACAAAATGCTACCAGCATGGGAAGATCCCTTTTTCTGGGCTAGTTTTAGAAATGAAAATTGTGGCTTGCCTTAGCGTGCAATTGCCGTCATCTATTTAGGCTGTCCTCGTTACAATGTTTACTTGCAATATGCCCTCTAGTGCAGCTGAGGAATGTTATTACTACCTGATGAGCTAACTTGATCCTGAGCAATTTAACAGTTACTTAATTTTCTTTTTTTAAAAGAAGATTTTACAAAAGAGCACTTACTTCCAGCCAGGAATGGTTGATGCTGATATCGAGTCCGTGATAAAGACAGGAGAGATATACTAACACAAAAAAAGAGTGAATGTGCAACCTGGTAGAGTGGTCTTCTGGTATGGCACTAACAATCTTACTAATCCAGTATCTATACGAGTTGGTAGAAGTATTAATAACATTGACAATGAACAGGTCTTCTATCAAGAGGCACACTGTGTATTTGGAGTGCAGCCATTGTGGCCTTAGATGAATGTACAAGAGTCACAGGGTGCAAAACTTTCCTTTCTTCTCACACTCAGAAGACAGATATTTTCCAGGGTCCCAAGACTTCAGAAGACTTTGGAACATTCTTCTTCTTTGAAACTGAATCCCAGTAGGCCAGGTGAACCATCTGCCTTCGCTTTGGGAGGATGAAACCAGTGATAAAAACAAACACACATAATATATATAGCACCTATCGTAACTGTACCCTCTCAACCCACCAAAGAATTATCTGTTCCCAGTGACAGTGCAAAACCTGTGGCACAGCAATTCATTATGTGAAGATGAGAGCCATCTAATCTGCAAGAATAACAACTGAATATGCCAATTAAAAACCCAAACCATCTGGCTCTTCAGCAATACTTGCTGCATCTCCATTTGGTTTGATAAATTAAAATCTGTTTTCCATGTGCACGTTAAGGCCAAACATATTTTCTTCAAAAATATCTGCTGTCTTAGCCATTCATTAGGTCAAAGAGGAATTTCTGCTCTTGTTTTAGTTACTGTTCTGCACCCCCCCCCACTCTTTAAAGGCATCACCTCACACGCATGCATAGTACCATGTGAAATGTAAGTGTTTGCTTTGCATAGGGATTTATATCAAGACTGTTTCCAGTTTTCTTCAGTGCAGATTTTCTTTCCCTGCTGTTTATAATAAAAATGGGAACTCCTCAAAAGTGGTAGGTTTTGATGTTGAAGCCTGTTTTTTACCCATTCTGCTGCTTTCTTCGCTAGTACCATATTTATTTGAATACAAGGTGAAGTATTCTCTCTCCAGTCAGCTTGAGGGGAAGAAACCCCTGATCTTACATTCACATACAAGGAAGCCTCTTCAATACACTGTTTATCATAAAAGTGCTGCCAAAAGCAGCATGGGCTCAGAAATGGAAACCAGCTATGAAAGGTGATTAAATGCAGCCAACAATGAGCATAACTAAAACACATGGCCTATATTGGGCAAACATACTGCTGGGAACCTACCACAAGGATAGGTTAGTGCGGCCTGTCTGAATAAGGAATACAGTAACGCTCACTGTGTAGAGACAGCACTGCAGGATCCCCAGGCTTCGAAACAGCAGTGGGGACACTTGAACTAAAGCTTGTTTGATCCCAGTCTGGGACCCTCTCCTGTCCCCTTAGCTCTGTCTCCAGCACATACCTGTGATGATTGTGCCAGGTCTTTACCGACACCTCCCACCTTTCATTCTGGTCCAGCAGCGCTTGGCCCAATGCTCACAGGTGTCGGGTGACCAGTCCCTCTATCCCAGCCTCTTCTCCCTCTGCCCTGGCCTGGGGGAGCTGAGGGAAATCATGTCCCCTTATCAACTCTTTGTCTTAGTCTCTCCCAGACAAGGCTGTCCTTAAGGGCCGGGTGAATCAGGCAACTGCCCCACGCTTCGAGGGCCCTGCATAGCCGGGCTGGTTTTGCATCTGGTCGCTCACCACCCCTCCGTGCTGCCACGTCCAGGCCCTGCACAGGCTCATTTGCCCCAGGCCCCCCACACTGCTCCACCTAGGGAACAGAGGGGCAGGGCCAACCCTGCTCTCTGGAGTAGCTCATGGCTGTTCCAAGCATCTTGGGATGCTGGGGGACTGTGATTTAACTTGAACCAGGAAGGGGTCTGGAACAGAAATTTCATAAACCAGTTTGACCTAAATCAGTTCAGTCTGATACTACATTCAGCCAGATTTATCTTAAACCAGTTTTGAAACTGGTTTATGTGTACTGAGCTTCTATTCTGTTACAGGGTTAAACCAGTTCTGTGTAACTTCTGATAATTTAAACCAGTTTATGTGTAACTTCTGTCCCTAGCATTTAGATCAAGCTCTGATTTCACAAACGCCATCAACATAGCCTACTGTTTTGAGCTGTCTGGAATACACCTTTAACACGATGTTAACCTTGTTCCTTCTGCTTTCTATCCACTATGTCATGTCTCTGCAAATTGCAGTTCAGTACATTGATTCCTTGCTCCAGACCTCCAAATGTGACCATCTCAGCTTGTTCAAAAGTCTTCGGACTGTCACCAGTTTTTTGTGCTGCAGGACAAGTGGAGTTCAATGGCCTTAGATATATGGTTGCCAATATTTAATGAGATGGTCCTCAAAATAAAATGAAGGCATGCAACTTGTAAGTTCTCAGTAGCAACGCACAGGCTGGAATTTTCCTTTCTTTTTCCCTAGTCATTTAGGAGTATCATATAACTAATATGTTAAAAACTAAAAAAGAATGGTTATATCCATGAGGTAAATTATTTATCATGAAGTATTTGTCACAGTTTTTCTACTGAAATTTTTATTGCCTTCTCATGTAAGTATTTTCAGGTCCAAAATACTGAAAATCATATCAAATCAAAACTGAAGACAAAAATCTTTTAGACAGAAAATTTGCACGAATAGTACATTTTCCTGATGTATGTTTGTCCAATGAATACAGCATAGTCCATTTCCGTATTTTCATTCTGGTTTCCAGATTCAGTCATGGCAAAACTGTTTTTTGTTTTTTTTTCTGGGGTTTTCTGTTATAGCAGGTAGATACCTACTGACCCACACCATCCAACCATTTTCTTTTTGATTCTTTTTTTAAATAAAAGCCTAACAAAAGTCTTCAGTTATATTTCAGGGTATATAATTGATTACAGGGATGTAATTGGTAGCTGTGTTGACCTAAGACAAAAATAAGTGCAAAACTCTAAAACTCTCATTTCAGAGATGATACCTTTTATTAAGCCAACTATGAGATTGCAAAAAAATATTAATTATTAACATAATTATTTTGCAATTTCTTAGTTGTTCTTATAAAAGGTATCATAAATGATTACAGCATTCACTAGTTCCTAATTATAGGTAATCAAATGTTTCTTCCCTTAACCTACCAAGCAAATTTGTAAAACACCTCATGGTATTTCTCTATGGTATACACCAGCTTGATCATGGCCCCTTTTAATGCCAGCTTTAAAGCTCCACTCTAACAGATGGACAAGTGACCTTGGGAGAAGAGCATTACTCCAGTGCACCCTCATCATAGGTGGGCAAAATCCTCCCCACCTATGACCAGGTGCAAGGTCATATTTTGCCTACCTTTCTCCTAAGAGATCTGAGTCAAGGGGAGTCTTTAAATCCAATTACATTTCCAAATGCAAGACCCATCTGTGCCCCATATTTCCTACAGAATAAAATCTTCTTCCACCTCCTTCCCCCCAGCTAGCAGAAGATGGGAAAAGGCAGCTGAATCATGTGCCAATGAACCATCTGCTTGTTTTTCTTGTAATGATGCTTTTCTGTGATGATTTTTCTGTTCACCTAGATAGATTGATAACCTTTACACAAAACAGCTAATCTGAAATTGTTTTCAGAGTAGAATTTAATTATCAGGACACTGCATCCCTGCTCTTTATAATTTCAGTTCACGTTGTGGACATGCAGAAACCTCCACATAGCTTGAAAATAGCCTAAAGTATGTGGGATGGTGAAAATGTCAAAATATCAATTTTGAATTATGCAAACAATTGTATGTGGGGTGAATGTGCATGTGTGAACTTTTTGATTGTGTAACTTTTGTGATGTGTTTTTATAGGAGGATATTTTTTGTCCCATGTCGTCTTCTTATTGGGCTTTATTTAGCCTAATTAACATTAACCAAATTGCTTATCTGACCACTGTAAGAATGTGTATGTGCGCCTACTGATTTTAAATTTTTTTTGACAATACATCAATCCCTGGAAAAGTCAGGAAACAACTAAGAAAGAACGTATTTGCTATATAGGAAGGATGTTTAAAAATCATGCTCTCGGAGTCGTGTTCTTAGAAAATCTAAAAAAACCCACCCTAACAGATGGAAGATAATTAACACTTTATATTGAAAGCCAGTCAGTATAACTCTTTTTTTTGTGTGTGCCAAACATAGGTAGGGCTCTTAAATAAGCATTTTGAATTAGTTCTTTACTACCAATATTGGACCCTAATTTGTCCCCCTTGAAGCAAAAGATCCCATTGGCATCTGTGAGAGTAGGTTTGAGTCTATGAGTAATAATAATGGTGAGTAAAGTTCTGTAAAACTCATTCTCCCAGTCAGAAAATGCTACCCTGATAAAGCAAGTTATAAGCAAATCAATGGGGATTTTTTTTAATCCCTTTTACTCGTGTTACATTGACTCACCTAAGATAATGAAAGGTGAAAATGAAGTGCTTAATTTTCCTGCAGATAAATGGAAGTCAAGTACTTGCTAACAGCAGATAATATGCAAAGCTCCAGGGTCTTTAGAATTTGCTTTTTGGTTAAAATTGTATGCACCAAAGCTTTCTTCAGTTTTATGTACAGGATAGCTTGCCCCCCATTTGGTCAGAGGGCAGGCAGGGAAGTGCAAATAAATGTCGGGTGGGAGAAAAGGAAGAAGTGGATGCCGACAATTCCATCAGGACCAGATTGAGTCACTAGAATCATAAAATCACAGAAAATTAGGGTATAAGGGACCCTGGAGGTCTAGTCCAACCCTTAAGGATGGAGATTCCACCACCTCTCTGGGTGAGCTGTCCCAGTGTTTTACTACCCTCCTAGTGAGAAAATTCTTCCTAATATCTAATCTATACTTCCCTTGCTGCAACTTCAGACCTTTGCTCCTTGTTCTGCCATCTGCCACCACTGAAAACTCCAGATGTTCATGCTCATGAGCTCCCTGCCTACACTGGGCTTCCTCGAGATGGAGCATTCCAACTTTGTTCAATGTGGAGGCTGTGTTAACTCCTGGGGCAGCCTGAAGTTTTGAGAGGATGAAAGCAGAGGGCCTCAAGATGAACCCTTCAAATAAAAATGATTTGTGGGGAGCTCAATTACTCTATCCCACTTTGTGTCCTAGAAGAGATCTACTTTATTAGGTCAGAGTCCAAGTTTTTACCAACTCTGTAGACAGGGGGAGATGGTAGTATCCAAGTAACTAAGCCAGGCTATACCTATTCCCAGTAAGACATGACAGGAAGTAATGTCTTTACCATTACTCCATTTTGCCCCAGTCATCACATTTGCTAGGTGGAATATTTGTACAGGCAGGCCTCGACTTACACCATTTGAGTTACGATGAACGGCACTTAAGCAATTTATACACTGACACCTTGTTTCAACCTTCAGACGTGGGTTTTGACTTTACAACACTGGATACAGCTGCACCCAGCTGGTCAGTCTGGTATGGTGAAAGGGGAGGGTGAAGGGAAAGGGTATGTGGGGACGGATCAAGGCCCCCCACAGTTAGGGAGGGGCTGGGACTGGGGCTTGGGCACGTTGCTTGTCTGGCTGCTCACCTAGTGACTCCCATCACTCATTGAGGAGGGCACGTGGTGGGGTGTATGCCACCGGACAGGCGGGCTGGGCTGGGACTCCATTGGGTTGCACTGGGAGTGGGGGCTATGCCCTCCTGTCGCTTTCACAGCCAGGATGGGGTGAGCACAGAATGGGGCCACTGTGCTGCCTCTGGACAAGGAGCTGCCCACCCTGCCAAACGAGCCACGGCTTCATCCTGCCCCCACCCTGCCCCAGGTGGGCATGCAGTGGCAGGGCATGGGGGAACCTGTCCTTGCAGATCGGGGCGGGATGGATAGAGCTGGAGCAGAGCTGGGCTGTGCTCCAGGTGGGTGGTGGGACCTATGAGGGAGCTATGGCCTCCCTATAGGCTGTACTCCGCCGCCTGCTCTGTGCAGCCCCACTGCCCACCCTGATCTGTGGGCACATGTCCCCTTCATGCTCCTCTGATGCTCACCCAGCTGGGGCAGGGCAGGTGTGGGGCAGAGCTGCAGTGTGTCAGGGGGGCAGGGGCAGTTCCCACTGCTGCACGTTGCTTATCCAGAGGCAGTGCAGCGGCCATGCTCTGCACCCATCCTGCCCCAGCTGGGTGAGTGGCCAGAAGACATAGCCCCCACCCTGAGCACAGCCTTGAGCAGCCCCAGCCCCACCCGCCCTGCCCCACCCTGCACAGATCTGGGGGCACAAGCCCCACCCCATGCCCTCACAGGTAAGTGGCAGGAGCCACCAGAGAAGCAACTTGCCCAAGCCCCTCCCTCACCATGGGGGACCTTGATCTGCCCCCTGTACCCCTTTCCTTCCTCCTCCCCTTTTACCACAGGCTTACCAGCTGGACGCAGGTAAAGGAACCAATCCCCCACTTATAACATTGTTCCTATGGGAAAATCAGTTTCGAATTACAATATTTTAACTTAAGACACGGTTTTCAGGAACCATGGCATTGTAAGTCTAAGGGTTGCCTGTACTCTGCTTCTACAAGGGTTGCTATAGAGGTGTTTCCTGTTCACCTAGAAAGAGACTGCAGAGACCCTTGAGGGTACTCACAGAATGCCAAGTTTTTGCCTTGTGTCTGTACAACCCGACCACCGTATCCATACAACAGTGTTTCCAGCATTAGCTCCTCTTTCCCTGAACATGGGTTAAGGCAAGAGATGAGGAACGGCATTTGTTTATATCCAGGTCCCTGTCTCTACCTAAAGTAATATTTTTAGATCTTTAAATGCAGGTGGTTTGTTTGTACTCAACAACCTGAAAGACTCTTGGGCAGGTTAAAATGTTGACAGAACTATTGATAAAGCAGGCAGCCTTCACTGGGAAAAGGTAATTGAAGCAGGAATAAGCTAACCTATTCAGGCTAGTGCTTTTGTAATTCAAGCTTTCTGCATTAGCTCAGTGAGTTCATCAAAAATAAGACATCAAGGGAAAGTCCCATGTTGTGCTTTGTTTGCTCAGGAACCAGGTGTTGCCCATGTTTGCAATTTTAAAGTGCTGATATATTATAATTTCTGCAGTGTAAGTAAAGTCTGCCACTGAACACACATCCTCTTTGCTCTTATTTTACTTTCTGCCAGTTAGTAAGGTGCCTTCTTCCATTAAATTCATTTGAACAAGCTGAGTCTAAAGGCGTCACATAATTTTGAATAAATTATTAGGCTAGCATTCTAATTCTACTTTAGAGTTACAGATATTCATAAATATCATATGACTCATCTGTTATTTTGATAAAGACAGACCAGAAATCATGTTGCAGTCCACAATGCAAATATTATTTAAAATTGTTATCTGTAAGATGAAAGGATTATCACATAATAGTTCAGTAATCTCTGCCTTGCTTTAAACAGTTAAATACTTCCACTGCTTTGTGCCCTGCATCTTATGGTTAATGTTGACAAAGTTATCATCCACCTCCAGGTGACGTGGAATTAATCGTGACTCTTGCAATCAAATTATTAATTTCTGTCCATTATTCAATTATATATTAGAAAACATACCATGGTAACCCACAGTAACTACTTAGGGAGCTACTGTAAAGAATAATTTGTTTCTGTTCATAATATGTTTTTCTCATACTAAAAAGCAAACAGGTGCTTTCAGAAGAAATTGTTTTCTTCTAGACTGCAGACTATAATCTAGGAATGCAAAAATAAAGCCTCTACAGGATCTCACAAAGTATGTGCATCTGCACAAGCCTCTAGCTACAGTGAACTCAAACTGGTTACCGTATGTACTGACCCATAGATCCTTAAGGTTTTGCTGAGATATTTCAACTCTCCCAGAATTCAGGTAGTAGTAGTGGCAATTTATTTACAGCTTTTCCTAAAACAATAGCTTTTGCTAACTGACAATAAAATTAGATAATGTAATAAAAATATGCAATATATGGTTCTTGATGGCAGCATATAATAAGATTATACGTTCTACCAATTTAAACAAAATTAAATCAAATATATGATTATACAAAAAGAAGAAAAACAAAACAATAGACCAATGTAAAAGAGTAAAAACAGAAATTTTATTTGAGTTTCATCCTTATTCTTTGTGAAAGTAATGCAAATACACCCAGGGAGTAAAGAACAGGTGCTAAGTTATTAGAAAGGAGGCAAAGTGATTTTTCCTTATTGGTATTTAAAATGTTCAGTTAATGGAAATATCTATTTTCTTCTTATTTCTTCAAAGAATGAGCAAGACCATTCTTCCCACAAAATTATATCCTGTCTGTATGTGGGGTCCAGCACTCCCTGGATGTGTTTGCTGTAGATGTCAGTGGACCATCGGATAGTATAAGAGACCATGAGGCACCTCATCAACTTGGCATAGTGGCAGGATACTCTGCAGGCATACAGGATGATCTTGTTGCTTGCACCCCATGCTCCAAGTGCCTGAACAATCAGCACTTGCACTGTCATGTCTTACCCCATGGTCCTTATGGTATTGCCCACTGGCTTGTAGTTGTTCAGCTTTTATTCTCAGGCTTCAGTAAAAGCCTGCCACAGGTTCTTGAGAAGGGATGGTCACATCAGTAATCAAGACCTGTTTGTTGCTCTCATTTGTTACAGTGATGTCTGTATGTATCTAGGTGCAGCCTGGGACAACATGGTTCACTGATGCTGTCCCAGCTATATCTGATATGGCTTTCAGCAGCTGGCACTGGACAGAATAGCGGCGGAGTTGCCTCCAGCACCTCTTCTCATGGCTTCCATATTGGATGATGCTGTTCAATAGCAGGCAGTTGAGGGACCAAATGGATGAAAGTCCAGTCTGCAAAGTGTGTAAAGTTCCTGCAAGGCATGAAACGGTTGCTAGCATCCCACTTCGAGGTGACCTCAAAAATTTTATGCTAGTCAGGTTTTGCCTTCAGGTCACGGATGCACTTGACCTGAAGCAACCATTTCATGCCTTGCATCCTTCAAGAACTTCATAGCATCCTTCAAGAACTTCACCAGGCAGGTTCTGATGTGGTTAGTGGTGACAATGCAGTTTGCAGTCAGGAATGGGAGCAGTGATACTTCCACATCCTGCTGCTCCTTGCATCATATCTAGTGGCAGCTGATGTGCTTCCTGGGGCGCTGCATGGCATTGAGATCTCAGCTTCACAGCAAGGCAGATTCCCCACTCTCTCATCCAAATTCACCCTTGAGTAATCTGCTCAGGAATGTGGCTAGGTCTTTGTTGGATGGAGGCCAGCTGATCCTCTTCCTGGCAGTCTCCTTCAGGTGCCAGCAGTGATACTGCTCAGAAAGTCACTGGAGTAGTCTAGGAGGTGGAACACATAAGTAACCACCATTGAATTACAGAGGCTACCTATGTGAAGGATGTTCTGTAAATAGGTAGCCTCCACTCCTCTGCCAGTAGGTGATGAGCAAGATCTCATTGCAGGTTCATCTACTTTTTGAGGAGCCACTTGATTACATTGTCTGCTTCGTGAGGGGCATCTTGGGGACTGCTGAGCCTCTCAGTATGAATAAGGTGCAGTGGATGCCTGGAGGCCATCAGGGTGGCATCCAGCATATGGGTGTCCTGCACAGTTCCATGAATGGTCTCTTCCAGTGTCTGCCTCCCACTGTGTCTGGAGAGTGTACCCAGGCTGAGTTAGCCTTTGCTCTCCTTCATGTATTTCATGGGCTTGCCCTAGATCTTGAGGGCAGAGGTCAGGACAGTATTTCTGTTCCTGCACTCAGTGTGTAGGGAGGTATATTTGGAGGAATTTAAGTGAAGCCCCATCCCCCTGGCTACCTTAGAGGTGATGTCCAGCATCCTCTGGAGTTGACTTGATGGTCAGGAGGACCACGTTTTTGGTGTAGGCCAGGATATTCAGCTTACAGTCATAGGGGCTGAACCTTCCTGGGCCCTCAGACACTGCTCAAAGGAGGGGCTCCATGATGAGGTTGCAGATGATTGGGCTGAATTGGCAGCCTTGCTTTTTTCTCCAGTCTGGATGGGAATATCCTCGGTTTACACACCAGTGACCTGATTATGCTGGTGCAGTCATTATAGAGCTCCCAGACAAGCTGGATTGTTTCATGGGCATTCCAAGCTCATAGAGGTTGTTGAACATGTGCTTGTTCACTGAGGTTTTAAAGCTCTGGAATTAATGGCTTTGAATGAGTTCCTCTGTCCGGCGTATGGCAGGCCAGGTGTGGTGGCTTGGGCTTTTCATCCTGCTCAGTGGCATCTTGGAGAGGTGGGCCAGCAGTGGCAGGAGCCTCAAGAATCCCAGGGGTATTCCTGGAGATGTGGCTGCCATGGCTTGTCATGTCCCAGTGAGGCACACACCAAGGAGGCATACAGGAGGCATACAGGATGGAGGTCTGCACTGGACTGTGGGCAGAGTGGTTGGCTTGTTGTAGCAGGCTCATTTGAGGTCCAACCCACAGTTGTGGCTGGAGTGACTGGTCTTATTGTGGCAGGCTTCTTTATCATGATACAGTTCTTTGTGTATGGTAATGGCAGGGGCAGCTTGCATCACTATAGTAGGCTTCTTAGTCATGGTCTGGTCTGGCTCTGGCATGTCTTCTGGTGGGACTTTGGTTGCTTCAATTCTGTGAGGTATGCATTGCAGAGGGTGCAGAGGAACATCAGGCACTTCTGGAGGTTGTTGTGTGTTTTCTACTGCTAAAGGAGCAAACAGCTAGACCAGCTTCTCTGGAAGGAGTTCAGGGTCCAACCCTGTCCTTTCATCTTGGTTCTCTGCTGGTGTCTTGGGCATTGGGAAGGGCTCCTCACTCTCAAGTGCTGCTTTGTTTGGGGATTCCTACTTCCAGCAGTCAGTGAGTTGCTTTGCTCTCCTGCTGCCTCTGGTGTATCTGTCATTGTCAATGGTTGGGGGCCTGTTGTTGGGAGGTGGGGGTGCCATCATTGTCCAAGGGAATGCCACCATCATACAGGGTCTCCACGGTTGCTGCCAGGGAAGTGGTCTGCAATGGCCATTTGGGAGTTCTCCAGCATCATCTATAGTGTTCTCCTGTTGCCTGGGGCTCTGCTAGGGTCTGCCACCACAGTCCGGGGGGTCTGCTGCTGTCATCAGTGTCTTGGCAGACAGATTAGAAGAGGGATGCTGGAGTCGGAGTGCTGCCAATGTCAGGGATCCCTTCCTCACAATACAGAAGTACTGCAAGAAAACCATCACCTTTCAAAACCAAGAAACCCCTGCCACAGGACTGGACTGAGAATTGATTGTCTCCAAAGGTTTACCACAAACCACTCATACTACTTTGGTAAAGACACTTTGTCTCTTCCTGCATCTGTTTTCCTGTATTTGAAATGAGGGAATGATACCTTTCTTTTAAATTGTTCTGGAATACAAATCCTAGAAATGAAAAATCTTAATTTTTGTTCTCTGATTAGATATTCTTATTTCATATCATGTTTATATAAACTTTAGCATATGCACACATGACACAATAAATCGTTAGAAAGTTAATAATTATCTCTCACAGGTGTCAAACACTATTTTATTAGTATATATAAAGGGTTTTGGAAGCCTTAGATGAAAGACATAATACATCAGAAGGGCAATTATCAATGCCCACTATTAACAATATTTAGTATTACAAAAGTACTGAAGTGATTGTTCCCTTAGAACTGTGTAATAAAGTAGAATTCATTTAATATAATACAGCCAGTTTGTTCATGTTAATACAAGTTAAAAAGGGGTTTGTTTGTTTTTTTTAAATCTTCCAAATTGAATCAAAGTCTCCAAAGGTACCCACATTGGATTTCCTCTTGTACATGGTTTGGTTTGATTTCTCACCACATCAACAGTACGAGCTATTGCATAATAGCTAATTGCTAATGTGCAGTAGTGTCAGAAATGACCCATGAGGATCCAGAACTGCACAACAACACCAGTTACTGCGCAGTCATTTAGTACTTGCTTAAGCATTATTAAACTGCTCGGTCTGGTACACGTGTAGATGCTCCCAGTATCTCACAAGTGGATGATAGTATGCCAGTCTCAGCATTTATTCTTTGGGATTTGTGGAAGATTGGAGAAAACATTTGCTTAATTTTGCTGTCTGATGCACTTCACCTGGAAATAGCATCCAACGAAGTAAACTGTTGCCTAGCAAAGCTTATGCCTTTCTGGACATATTTATCTCTGAGCTGGCACCCTGCCCTGCCTTCTGCCTGACTTCAGACTAACATGCCTAACTACATCTTTATAACTGTGAGTGAATGAAGTCTCAGGTAACTTTATTTTTAGCTTCATTCTCAGTCCTTTAAGTCTTAAATGCCCATCTGTCTGATCCTACATCACTTTTTCCACAAACCTTACTGACCTTCCTTCCTCACACGTACTTACCTACTCCAGAAAACTCATCAAAGCTTCTCCCTTGGTTTTTATTTCTGTCTTTCCTCCTAACTGTATTCTGTCCATTTTAAAAGCAAGTCTGGTCAGCCTGAAGTTCTGGCCCTTTAAATACTTTTCCGCTGGGACCTACAGTTCCAATCTGGTCCAATGATTTCAGACTGGAATTAGGACCTGATTGGTCAAGAAAACAAAGTTTGATGAGAAAAGAAAGTAATTCATGGCTCCAAAAACTGAAAAGTTCAGAAAATAGGATTTAGCTAAAAGTTGAGAAAGGGCAAAGACAAAATGGAAGAGGGAACAGCTGCTATATTGCTGAAAGAAACAGCAGTGACCTGGTGGTTTGAATACGCTTCCCTTTGAAGACAGAGCCAGAGAAAGGACCTGGGCGGATTGCTTGGATGGCTGGGAAGAGCTTGAGAAGAAGGCATAAATAAAGACAAGCACTGTAGAAAAGGAAAAGAAGAACTGTTTGCAGCTTGTGAGATAACAGCACATGGTATAAATCCGACAAGAGAATGCATGTCCACTCGCCTCCATTATATTACTGTGTGCTGGGGAAATCCTCCAACTAAAAAAGAGTGTAGGAAGGAAACTGCAGCCTGGTGAGGGTGAAGTGTTTGGATACTTTATAGGGGGGATTTTGATATAGGGTTGTCACTCAACAAAGAGGATGTATGTAAAGACAGTGTCTCTTCAGTGCACTTGGATAGGGGGAAGCATTTTGTTTGGACATATGGGTAAACTCCACTACAAGTAAAGGGTAGACTCTGAATGACTGAGAGAGACAGTGTATTTCCATATTGCAAAGGTAAGATGCCTATCATATCCCTACTCCATACTTCATGATACCTATATATTAGCCTTCCTGGTTAGAAAAACCTGCTTTACCACCAGCATCTTATAAAGCTTCCTCAACTAGAGTTAAAAACAGAAAGAAAACCACCCATTAATCACACAGAGCCATCTGATTATAGACATCCAGGTCTTTGCATTGTTAACTCTTACTTGATTTCTCCCCGTTATGACATACGCATACTTAAATACTTTAATAGAAGTAATCTTTATAGGCAACTATAAGGAATAGGAGGAAGTCTCTGGTATTCATTTACTCCTCTGAAAATTAAATAATTAAACTATTGCTAATTACTTTTGTGGTAAGGAATGCAAAGACTGAAGCATTTCCTTAACTTTACACAGTGTAACAATAAGGTCTTTCAAAAAGTGCAAAATAAAAGGTCTTTATAGGCATGCCCAAGGGAGAATGGTCTAAGGGCCATATTTTTGGATATGTCTATTCAACTCCTGTGTTCACATGAATACTTCCCTTCCCCCCACTCCCCACCCCAAATGATTTCACACGGTTGATTCCTGAAGTTGTTTCTCAGGCAAAATACCAATAAGGTTTCTACAGTACTTATGGCCCCAATTACTTATTACCATATTTTTTTTAATGTATTTAGCATCACAAAGCACTTGCAAGTAAGGAAAGTACTGTTATCTCCATTTTACAGATAGGGAATAGAGGCAGACATCTCATCTAAAGGCTACATCCACAACATTATCAGGCATCTTCCATTGACTCCTTCCTCAGGCAGCCCAGGAAATTGAGGGCAGAGCAGTGAAATGAACCTAGGTCTCCCAAGTCCAAAGTTACCACCTAACCACTGGTCTACATTTTATCATTGTGTTCCAGGTTTCTACTTAGAGGTAAGAAATGTTTTCAAAAGATTCATATTGTTTCCATCAGCATTTTAGCAAGGCAAGAAAGGGAAATGTTATAGAAACTGTTTCTATTTCTTTCAGGCATATCAGATTCTAAAAAAGAGTTCATTACGCTTTTGGTGATCCTTGCTAGGTCATAGGTGCACAAGTTATTACATAGGCATGGGTTCTGTAAACAGATAAGTAGCCAAAATAGTTCTAACTGTAACACTATTGCTACAAGCTAAAATGATTTCCATTATGAATAATGAATAGCACCATCTTAATAATCCTTGCAAGTTAATACAGAAGTATATAACATGCAAGCCAGTCTATTTCAAAATAGAAGTCCTTAGGCCTGGAAATGACTAAATAGGACAGTGTCAATATGATAGTCTCCAAAAAAGTTCCTGAAATTTATTTTATCTTCTGTGATTTTTTTTTTTTTAAATTGTAATTCACACTAAGCTGCCTTTAAAGCCTGAGATGTCTTTGAGGCTGCTGTTCCTGCTCAATCACTACCCAGATTCTTAATTTGTATTCCCCAATACAGTCTTTACTTTCAAGCTCCCTTGAGAGGACGTCTCACAAATTCCCTTGGCCTTGGTGGGTCAAGAGATATTAACCAACTGCCTGTAACTGGTTCCAATGGCCTTAAAAAGAAAGAGCAACATGGAGAAAGGGAGGGGTTGCACAGAAACTATTGACATCCTGAGCCTGTCCAGTCCATCAGGAGTCTGCACATGGGAGGGCAGTACAACACAATACACGTGCTCTATGGGCATGGCGTCCCGAAATGTATGCAACGTGGCATTAGGCACGTACCACTACATATTTCCAAGAGAGAAGCTTATTAACACATGTCTAGTGTTGCACTAGCATGGCTACACTGCACTTACGTGTGTTGTGATTCACTGCGAGACTCCCAAGCACAGTTGGGTGTAGACACATCCTTTGAGTGCAGGTTGAATATTGTATTTAAAGGGTCCAATTAAATCTGCTTTCAGCCCAAGTGAATGATTGGATGTAATGTTTCCCTTCCCAAGTGAAATATAGTAGACGGGCCTTCAACATGACTGTGAATTCTCTTATCAGAAGATGAAAAGCCTGACCTTGTACTGTTACACTGTTAAATCACTGGCACAGTGATAGGTGTCCGGAAAGGATTGCGACAACGTGGTGGTACTTGTTAAAACAACAGCAACAATAGCAAAAAATGCTCTGATCTCTAGGTAGCATATAGTAAGAGTAAGCATTTATTTGTCTCCATGATCTAAACAAAAGAATACCCTGACTGTCTGACACCACCACATCTGCCTTGAGGAAAATACATATGCTGCCCAGCTGGCAAGTCTGAAATCCGCCTTTATACAACAAGGACACTCCAGTAGAGAAACAGACAATATCATTTTGAATGAGCCACCAAAATGCCCTCCTACAGTACAAAAAGAACTGCGCCCCCACCCCGACCACACACTCCCAGTGGTCACCTACAATCCTACACTGGAATGGATTGGAAGAATCATAAAACAAGCCTATTGCAGCCTATATCCAACAAAGATTAGACCTTGGGAGAAATGCTCCCAGCCCCCCCGCTCCTGACTTTCAAACAATCCT
This sequence comes from Caiman crocodilus, assembly GCA_030014935.1. Lineage (NCBI taxonomy): Eukaryota > Metazoa > Chordata > Crocodylia > Alligatoridae > Caiman > Caiman crocodilus. The sequence continues at coordinate 166,932,802 of JAGPOW010000261.1, read as the reverse complement.
CTCATCTTGCCCAACTCATCATCAGAAGCAAATTCACTACTGCTCAATGGACATCAAATGCGACACGGCTTTGTCCTACCAATAGATGCTTAACCTGTCAACACATCTTCACTGATACGACAGCCAACACCCCCACAGTGAACTGGTCAGAAGCCATGTATCCTGCACGTCTTTCCTAAAATGTGATTATCTGAGCTGATCCACATTGGGCAATTATGCAGGTGAAACTAAACAGAAATTATGCATGAGCATGAACTCTCTCAGAAAAAATATAAAGGACAGAGACACACAGGGCATCTTTACACGTGCTTCGGGAGGGGCGGGAGGTGCTTTAAGTAAAGCAGCTCTCAGGAGCCACTCTAATTAAAGTGCCTGCAGTGTCTTGTGTATTCAGCATCCTGCACTTAAAAATGTCAGTAGGGGTGCTTTAACTAAATGGTATCCCCACCACCATTTTGAAGCTTGAGGACACTAAATACACATGATGCTGAGGCTGCTGGAATATGTTAATCAGCATACTCCAGCAGACTTGATTAATCTAAACTGTTTAGACATGTTCTAATTAGAAGGCATCGGCGCAGGCATCAGACACATGTATAGGTGCCCACAAACATCAGAAGGAGCACATTTTTCACAGAACAGCCACTCCCTTTGATGTCCCCATGCTCAAGTGAAATCTGCTAAACACCATTAAAGGCTGAGTCTGGAAACAAGAATTCATAAGCTGACTAAACACTAAGAACAAAGGACTGGACCTAACACTGACATTATGGCACGCTGTAATTTGTTCTGCCTGATCCCTGAAATGATTTCCTCCGCTACAGATTATAGTGAACTTCCTCCCTTTTGATATGTGTCAGTCTCCCAGGAATCAAGTCTCTTTTCTGCTTCTAATTGTTTGTGTGATGCCTCTGGGAATTTCTCTTCTCCAACTTCACAGCTCAACCAATTTTCTTAATCATCACTGTCCATGCTTCTCTCCTCAGACCTCTTGAAGAATCCCTTGCATTCGGACACTTATATAATTTTATCCCAACCGTGCAGTTGGTCCGATAACGATATCACCCCCCAGAAATCCTCGCCTCTTAGTATTTCCTTGTAACCCTAATTAATATACTGTTCTTTTTTTTACCTTTTTAAATTCTGAATAGAGGCTGTTGAGTTAATCAGAGCTGAAGCCTGGCTTTAACCCAGCCTCTTCATCTGGCTGTACTCCTTCTCCCTGAACAATGGTAAGTTGGAAAGGACATAAGTAGAACCAGGAAAGTGTTCAGGCATTATAGAGCTGGTCATTGAATGACAGTAGTCATATATCACACATAAAACAGAGCCATATTAGAAGGTCCCATAGCTTTTCCAGGATGTCTTATCAAACTTGCAGCAGTGCTTGTCTCTCCCTAATGGCCTCCAGTGCAAAAACTCTTTGAGGTTGTGAGTCTGCTTGGCTATATTGAAGTTTATAGCTGGCCAGCACTATTTTAACCACTCACTTTTCAAGAGGGTTTTTAGTTATTTGTAAGCAGTCACCCTTGCTGTTATATTTTAATACATATTTCATACTTCTCTTACAGAACCTACAGCTCAGAATACCTCCTAAAATACCTTACTAGTATGCTGGCATGTAAGACAGGACGCATTTAAAAGAACATCATATAATGGCAAACAGCCCTTGCCTCTCCTATTGAAGTAATACGGAGAATAGTAAAAATTAAAATGAGAAAATTAACACTTTCCATTGGAGAGTTTGATCTCCAAAGTATTTTCTTTCTCTAATGTTTTGATGTGAACTTAAGAAATCTTAAACATATTAGAGGTTCTTCAGCAGTTGCAGTTCCCATTTGAGGGGGTCTCTAATTCACTCATGAACATTAACTTCTAGTCCCTTCTCTTGTCCCTTGGGCTAAAGTGATTGCTACTGGCTTCTTAATTAACTTAGTTTTTGGAACTATGCCTCATAATGATTTCACACTGTGTATCTAAGACTCAGCATTATTGAACCTGAGCATCTCACAATTATTTGTGGATTTTTATCTATTCAGTGCTACAATGTGCTAGGGAAGTATTGCCCTGTTTTACAGAATGAGAACTGAGAAAGAAGGTAAAAGAAAGTGATTTATTCAAGGTCATGCAGTAGATCTGAGAGAAGCCTAGGAGCTGAACCAGGGTCTGCAGTCCTATGCTCTGTCTTTACATCTGAGGAATGCCATCAGAGCTGCTAGCCTGCAGGTACTTCCTCTTTAGTGCAGTCTAGTAGCCATTGACGAGTTGTTTGTCACTTTTGCTCCATGCTCTTGACCTTCACCAGTGAAGTTCTTTGGAACAGAAATTAAACTAAGAAAAGTATATTTCCTAGGGTTACATTTATAGATCAAAGATCTCATTCTTTCCATTAAAATAAAATAATATTTACATTTTAATGGTACTCCCTGTAATTGGAGTCTGTCTTAAATTATTACTAGTCATTTAACACCATCAAAAGGAGTTGTGTGTATGGATCAAGGAGATCAAGGGCAATATTTGGCTTCCTGTTTGAATTTTATAACTAAAAAAACTCAGCTAATATTTCTCTCTATAGAAGACACTGTAGTGGTTTTTCTGTCTTTCTAAGTATAATAAAATACTGCAGATGGGGACATGAAAGAAACACTTCCTTTTAAGTCTAACAATTCTTTAACTGCCCCAACTCCAGTGGCATCTGTAGACACAGGAGTTTGCTGCATTTTCTTGTGTTTCTTGTACTCATTTGGGTTGAGTTTATTTTTATTCTGAATTTATGCATGCAGTAAACTCTGAGCAAGTGAGAGCTAATGGTCACAGTCTGTGGGGGAGGACCTTAAATATTCAGTATTTCTTACTACTAGGGTTTGCTTCCTAGCTCTTCAAAGATACACATACGAAGCTGAACACCTATCTGAATACACTGGTCAGTTTAATATTGTTAATTTGACTTCGATTTATGCCCACTTATTTATATTTGCTTCTAAAAGATAATAAAGTAGAATTTAATATAAATCTGTTTAGACTAAAGTATTTTTATATTAAAAACCACATAAAAGTTATAATGTGTTCATCTTCATTTAAGGTCAATTCCAAATCACAGGTTTCATTTCTTCTTTTAACTCAAAGAGAAATAAATATTTATGAACAAATATTTTGGATTAAATAAAATATTATAGTCAGTTTCTCGTGTCCTCTGTATCCATGCTCACAGATGCACACACTTGCTGTGTGCATCTGACCATAACATTTGAGCTTTGCACTTTAACTCTTTCAGCTTAATTTTAAAGAAGCAGTAAGATACCCATTACATATTTTCCAAGACTAAAATCAACTGATGTGTGCCTGATTCTATTCCCTAGCACCAATCACTGTTGTCCTTGGTAAATTAAGATGAACTAATGAAGAAATTGCACACACACACATTCCACCCACTTCATGTCTTGTGTACAGGAAAAGCTGCAAGTTATCTTTGAAAGCTATGGCAGGGTAAAAATTGTTCAAGATTTATATTGCAGAATGTGAAATGCTACCTTGTATATGTGATGCCAAATTTAAAATGATTGTCTTTGGACTCCAAGTTGACATCAATCTGAAAGCAGATAAATTACATCTTGTGTTGGGGGAGTGTACAGGGACTATTTTTAGGTTGGCAGTAGCATAAGCTAGTACTGTAGCAGATGAGCAATGACAGTTGTAAGGAATCCAGGTCTTGTTGCTTGTTTTGATACTATGCTAAGCATTCTAACAATTAGTTGTCCGTGCTTTATACTACTCACCACAGGTAATTAATGAAAGCTATCAAGGTATAGGTAAAAAGCCTGAGGTATCTCAGATGATCTTGCAGAATGGACACCTTGTGAAACTGCCTATGGAGACCTGAGGAAGAGTGTCTTACATTCAAAAACTTGTCTAACTTTACCCCAACTACACAGCTGGTACCAGGGGAGCCATGTACATGGGGGTCTGAGGGCCCTGGGCCCCTCAGGAAGAGGGCTGTCACCTGAAATGCATAAAACTTCCCACATGTCCATCACCTTAGCTGCCCCCTGGCAAAAATAGAAGTCAGTGTATATGGTTGATCCATTAAAAGACAGCATCCTAAGAAATCCTTGCTATGTCATTATTTCTAAAAGAAAATTTAGCAATATTAACTTTACAAAATTCCAAACCTTTTCAAAGATAAGCACAGGAAATATGCCCAGAAGCTTCATTATCTTTCTCCTGCCATTATCTTTCTATGCCTAATTTTTCCCAGTGTTTTCCAGGGTAAAATAATAATAATAATAATAATAGTAATTTGCTGGATAGGTGCATTTTAAAGACATGAAAAGAACATGTAGTGTCCTTCTCTTCTCTAGCTTCCTTATTTGGTTCAGTTTTGTATCTGAACCTACTGCTAGCAATTCCAAATCTTTTTAACATGGATAGCATTTCCAAAAAGAATAGATGTTGGATGCTTATATACTGCTCTTCGAGGCAAATTGCAATAGACCATGCAAATGGACAGCTAAAATTCAGAAGTCAGGCAGCAGGTTTGAATTCGGTAGGCTTCTGCTTTTATGCTGCTTTGTATTTGTTGTCAAAAGCATCACATGGAAATACTGTTTAGTAGGCATTTGTGGGCATGGTTGAAAAATGGCAGATGGGCAAAGATACCAGCCTCATAGCATTCTGAGAAAATGAATCCAACATAAAAAGATTTTCATGACTGTAATGGTTACAGCTTTAGGAAGCTTTGCATGTTCTGCCTTGAGAACACCTCTATGGTAAAATTAGCCTCAAGTAACTAGAGGTTGGTCAGTTTTTGTTTCATGGAATCACATAAAAGTAGGGTTGGAAGGGACCTCAGGAGGTCATCTAGTCCAACTTCTTACTCAAGGTAACATCATCCCTGTCTAAACCACCCTATGCAAGTATCTGCCTAGATCACGGGTACTTGACACCCCAGCTTGCAGGCCAGTCCAGGCCCCCTGGCACTATTTCATCCGACCTGTGGAGCTCCCCATGCATTTGGGGGGTAGCACTGTGACCCAAACCCTGCATCCAGGTCAGTGTGGGGCCTGATCCTGGGCCACAGGGACCAAGCAGAAGTGGCACAGGGCCTCTGAAGCCATATAGTCATCTGACCCCGGTGCTCTTTCCTGCCAAGGCAGGGGGTCGGACTAGATGATCTGCCCAGGTCCCTTCCGACTCTAGACACTATGAAACTATGAATACCCCTCTTATGGGACTCCCAGGCACAATGCCCCAAAACATCAAAAAAACCCTAACTTGCCACAGACACATCTGGGGGACAAGGGCAATACCAATATCCTGTCACTGAAAGGACAGGAAGCAGTCAGTTAAAATGCTCCTCTTTCATGTTCTGCACGCTCACTTATTATGAAAGGAAGTGAGGCCTGGCTGGTGCTCAGATGTTTGAGATTGTCAAGACTCAATTTGCAACTTGCTTAATGGAAAAGTGGCCCTAGCTATCTTCTACTCTGAGGATCTTGATGCTGACCTTCTGGTTCTTTTACTGACAGACTATTTAAAAAATCGTGGCTTTTGTTGACAAAATCATTGAGAAGCAGACTTGCTTGAAAAGCGGTGGCCAAGTCAACATAGTCATGTTAGTTGTTTGAGCAACAACTTGTTAGGCAAAATCAGAAACTCTGGACAGTAGAAGCACTTCACATAAGTATAGCCTTGTCAGGTCTAAGACAGTGAAGAAATGCAGTAGGATTGAAACTTTAGCTATTTAGTTCATCCTATTTTGAGGTGAATGTTGCTATTCAGTGGGCAAAGGTGTACAGATAAACCTGGAGACTGGAGGTAGCAAAACAAGAGCCAAAGGAAAAAGAATACTGTAATTTCTTTCATACCATACACTCCCAAATACAATGCACACCGTATTTGGGGGAAGGCTGAATGAAGAAAACAATTTTCCAAAATGCTGCTTGGTCTGCAATTGACTGCACAGAGAAGGGACAGAGTCTCATTCTTCACCTCACTCATCCTCTCTTTCCAACTGAGGCGAAAGCTAGTTTTAACTGTTTCACAGCTAAATTGTCAGCAGGTCTTGGCTGCTCAGTCAAAAACTGAAACTAGCTGTTGTTGAAAATTGGACTGTATGGGTAGATCTAGGATTCTGAAAAGAGCTAAAAACAGACCATTGGGGTGTGGAACAGAAGAAAGACAAGGAGTAGCTAGCAGACTGTGAAATGTAGACGGGATAACTCAATTAGCAGAACATCAAGATCATTAAAAAGGATATTTAACACTTTCAGAGTGAAGAGCAATTAGCAAGAATCAGGTAGATTACCATTGAGTCAATTACTGTCAGCACCGCCTGCGTAGAAATGCCAGCGTTGCTTCCAGGTAGCTGTTTTAAACCTATAAGTGGAGCACAAATCAAAGCAGAGTATAACTGCATAATTGTATCCCATCTCTGCCCCAGATCTGCCCCTCTCAGACTCCCTCCCTCCCTTCATGCAGCTGGAGGGAAGAGCAGCAGCCATCTTACAGCATCTCTAGGTTTCTATTCTGGGCAGAAAAAAAATCAGATTCCACACTTAGGACATTCCCCACCCTGAGTTTAGGGCAGCTAATTTTTGAGGAAAGGGTACATATAGTATGTGAGTAAATATGGTACATTCAGCTACCTGTAAAGCAAGTTTGCTTGTATATAGTAGTACATACATGTGTAACTGCATGGAAAAGAGTATGACAGGCTGTCAAGTAAATTCCAAAGTTTTGGAGAGAGAGCTATCTTTTTATCTGCTAAAACTCCATACACCCTTCTTAACCGACCTCATACACTAGTAGAAACAGAATGCAGTCAGTCTGCCGAATTTACCTGCACTTGCAAAGCCTGTGGGAGGAGCCTGGCTCAGCAGTGTTACCCTCAGAAAAGGGTCCCTAACTATATTAAAACCACCTGCTCAGATTACCTCTGCAGCATACTCCCTGATAGTGCAAAGATTCAGTTTTTATGTTAAGCTTGCACATTCCCAAGTTGAAATATTAAAAATTGTTTTAGAGATGTCTTTAGACTTTCAGTTTTGGATTCCAATGCCAAGTTGTAGTAGAAAAATGAGTGTAATTTGTCACTAGTATTTGCATTTTATATTGGTTATTATTAATTATCAATCAATTACTGCTAGACGTACCAGTGCTACAGCAGTTGGATTTGGCATCAGATCTTCTTTCTGATCTGAATCTAAGTTTCTGCACAGAGCACATTTTGGATGTGGTGCTCTGAATAAGTTGCATCTTTCCTTACGCAGTATAAATCATCTTTGGTACATTGCAACTTTGTGTAATTGTGTGACACAAGATTTTTCAGATACTATAAAAGGAGATATGCTGAATTGAGCTTGTCCATTTCTTTCTTTCTCCTTTTTTTCTTACAAGTATAGTTTCTTTGTGTCAAATTGTGTCAATGTAGGATTGGGTGAAATGCCTGGAAAAGGAAGCAAACTATGTGAGCTGGCTACAGGTTTTGCTCTGATATCTTCAAAGGAACACGAAAAAATGCAAGGAGAGAGCACACATTATTTTCATACACAGACATTGCTCATACTGAATTTGAAAAAGAGTTGCTTCATCTGAAATCTCTACAAACTGGATGGTGTTCACACAACTCACTGCGTTCATTGTTTCTTAACTTGAACTATACATATAAACCTGTACGTATGGGCACAACATTCATGTTAGATGCCAAAACTAAATCTAGGGAACATGTTACATGTTGCACTTTGAGCTGCTAAAATATTGATCACTGTTACTGCTGGCTCAAGTTTGGAGCAGTCGCACCTTAGCTAAGGGACAAAAATTACACATAAACTGGTATAAGGTCTTCTATACACAAGTGGGGATCTTACTCTAACGCACTGGAAATGCAGCACATTAGACCAGACTCGATTAATCAAGTCTGTCGGAGCACAGAAATTAATGCGCTCCGGCAGTCATGTGTATCAGCGTCACTGTGTGTTTCCACGCTGACAAAATGGCAGCGGTGTCCTTTGAAATAAAACACATCTGATGAGTTAAATAAATAAAAGCTCCCTGGTGCCATTTTTCAGTGTGGGGGCACATGGCTTTGCTGAGACATATGACGCAAGGGTGCTTTTAATTAGTGTGGCTCACTAATTAAAACGCCGACACCGCTTTCAGGAGCACATGTAAAAATGCCCTAAGTGATCAGAAACTGGTTCAAATCTGTAACACAACAGAAGTTCAGTGCACATAAACCACTTTCAAAATGGCCAAAACTGATTTAAGATAAACCTGGATAAATCAGGCTTCACTGATTTAAGCTTTATCAGTATTTTGAACTTCTATCCCAAAACCCCTCCAGATTAAAGTTAACTCACAGTCCTCCAGCATCCCTGGATGCTTTGCACCTCTCCTGCAAGCCCCACCTTTCGGAATGGGTGTGCTAGCCTTGGCCCAAGCTGGGAAGCATGCTCTAGGACCCTCCCCCGACTTCCCCTTGCTTCTGGCCTGAGCCACTGCAGGCATGTGGCTGTATTTCTGGAATCAAAAGTGAATGTCTGTTCACTTGCTCATCAGTTCAACCTACATGGTTTAGACTAACCTGCAAAGATTGAATTGATTCAGCATCGGGCCTTTTGATTGTCTGTACTTCTCCTTTAAGGCTAAAAATCTTCTCTGACTGTCCCTTAGCCACACAGTTGTGACTTGCCACTAGAGAGCTGGTGAACAGGGGCCTAACTAGGGAGTAAAGCTGTGAGGTGACACCATAGGGCTAATGAGCTAGGACAGACTTCTATCTCTGTTCTAGGTGGGCAAGGTGAAAACATGAACATGAAACTGGGAGGTGAATAATTAAATGCAAGGTGGAAGGGAAATGGGGGTAAGGGAAAGTGTGATGAAATGAAGGACGTCTGCCATGGAAGGCTAAAATAAAAAGAAGTAAAAAAAAAAGTTGAAAAGAAGAAGTTTATTAAAGAAGGTCTTGTGTTTTAATAAGTTGGGACTGGGGTGCAAGGGGTGCTGATCATGTTTCCCAGGGTGGCTAGGAGGTAGAAGTTGTAAGGGAAGGCATTTTGGGGGGAACTACTGCCCCCACACTGGGAAGGAAGCTCATGGAGACCCAGTCTGCCCCCCTACCTTGTTTTGCCCACCCCTTATAGACCACACTCCCAGACCCATCCATGCCCTGCTGTCTGGCTACCTGGCTTGTTCTCTTCAGGCTGATTGTACCCATGGAAGTGGAAAGTCACAACCCTTGGGGTAGGGGGGAGTTGATTTGGTGCCAGAACTGCCTGGGCACTGCAGTTCAGGGGGTGGAAAGTTTGTCCACAGTGAGAGGGCTGGGGAGGGGACACTGCATCCTGGGATGCTGGAGAACTACAACTTGAGCTGCTTATCTCCATATATTAATGGGGCATGAGCTGGGTAACTCAGATCTGAGATACATCTGCCATAGAGTAACATAAACTGTGTCCACCTAAAGTGTGCTTAGAACTAGTTTCAGCTTTGAATAGCTCCAGGAGCTGCCTAAAATTTATGTGTAACAAGGTCCTTGATTGAAATTCCATAAACTGAATATAGTTGCCTAGATCAGATCATCTAAGTGCAGACTTTGCTGCCATCTCTCCGCCCATTCCACCTCCGTCCAGTGCCATTAGGCAACGAGAAGACATCAGGTTAACAGGCTTTTGGGAAATGGCAAATATATGGGATTGAAAAAATAATATAATAAGATATATTTCTGAACCTAAATACACTAAGAATGTATTTAAATCAGTATAAAGTATCTACCAGATCTGGACTAGTCCCAGTACCTCCAACATTAGTATCCAATAGATGTTGATAGTTACTGTTTAGGCTTTTTTTATGGCAGTCATTGTACGTGCTGGTAACATAGTGAACTGAATGATTTTCTTGGACACATGCTCTAGAATTACCAGATAATTCAAAGTATTTGGCAACAGGTTATTATCCAGCATAATGTGAGCTTTGGGCTCCAGTTTTCCTCATAATGCTTTGTTATTTATCTTTGCTTATAATGGAAATCTAAGGGATGTATCTTTACAGAAATTTCTCCCCAGAGCATCACTAACTGGTAAAGAAATCGTCATACACAAATGGAGGCAAAGGAATAGATCAAGTGTTCCCTAGTATTACAAGAAGAAATTAACTGAACTAAGTCATAAAAATTTCTCTTTGTGCACAAATCTTTTCTTGTGTGTCTTTTGTTTTACAATATGTTATATTCCCAGCATTGGTAAAATAATATTACCCCTCTTTATTATCTTTAAGTTATAAAGTGACAGTAGTGACCGTAGGATTCACTGGACGTATGAAAAATTTTAAGTAGTAGCGTAGCATGCAATGGTATAAGAATGCACTTCACTCTTGTCGTGATTTTTACTAAGATTCATTTGAAGATAGCTGAATATATTTTTCTACCTATCACACCTAGATGATTATAACCTAATCTATGCTATGCTAACATTTTGTAGCATTATTTTGATATTATAATTAATATAGACATTGACATTCATTGGTTAATCTTTCTGAATTCATATAATCTAACATCAAAATGTATCAGCATGTTTAGTTCTTTATTTTGTGGTTCAGATGCTACTTTATTTTTTACAACTTTGGTGCCACAGCTTAGAAATGATTGGGTTTGAGCTGAAGTATGAAACTGTGCGCCATGTTTAAGAAATCAAAACTAGAACTGCTGAAAGGAGACACCGAGTGTGTTTCATACTTACTGTATGCCCAAAATCTCAGTAGAATTTCTTGTGCAGTAAACCCTTCGAGTGTAATTATTGAGACTCCATTTTCCCCCATGTATGCTGTGCCTAGAAAAAAGGGTTCATTTGGTCTGATTCAGACAGATTGCAATTAAACTTTTGTGTAGGAATGTAACAGCACAATGTCCCAAAGTAATAAAGGGTAGATATGTTAGATTAATTATTTGGAAGAAGCATTTTAATGAGTCACTCCTGCATTGTGGAGCCATCCCTAGTAGTTGCATAGCGAATCTAGCTTTTTCTGGATGCCCATCAAATCTATTCCACAACCTTTCTTGGTAGCTTTTTATCTTTCTAACAAATCCTTTAAACAACAAGTTTCAGGATCACTGATTGTCAGCCTTAATTTTCTCCATATCAGGTAAGGCCCAATACTCCTTGTCATGTCCCTGTTGATTGATGTCAGACCTTGCTCAAGTGTATGAATATATTGTATGTGTGTGGGCGAGGGACAGGCAGAGAAGGAGGTGGCATGGCTCTTCATCAAGAAAAATAGGATTTTTTCACTAATAAAATGGCTGCATTTTTGGCTGCTCTAGTAGAGAAGGGAGTGGAGCTGAAGGGAACATTAAAGTGCCTCAGTTTTCCTGGAGGAAAGGAATTGTCTATGCTTGTCTAAAGACTGCAAGATACTCTGCTTTCCCTTCCAATTGGTTAAAATAGAGGAGAGTGGTTAGGTTGAAGCCATACATTCATTCCATGTACCTCCTGCTCCCCTTAGCTCTCCTGGGGACATTTTGTGCATCTCACAGGAAACTTGTCCTTCTCATGCACAGGAAATACGAGTCTAGCCAGACCTTATGCTGGTCAGACCAAGAGGGAAGGTACTCTTTTTCTCCCCTCCCTGAATCCACAACTTGTACATGTATTGAGATTGTTTCTTAAGGTTGCCCATCACTGTTACCTGAGTACCTGACCACTTTATGACTAGCTTGTATATCAGCAACACAGCTCTTGCGCTCCTATGTGAATAATAGATTTTTGACACAGGAAACCTTAACTACGTAACGTGCCCATTTGTACCATTAGCCTCCCTTTATTCTGAAAACAATATTAAAAATTCTTTATTCTATAAAATTGTGAGGCATTAGTATTAGTATCTACAAATGTAAAAAGAAGGACTTAAAACAGTACAACTGATAAAATGTTTTAAAAGTCAGACACTTGACCTGTTCCAAAGCTACTAATCGCTTCCCTACTTTCCCTTCAGTTATGCATTTCAGCCCAGCTGTGAAAAAATAGCCCAGATTCATTAAGAGAGCGGTAACCCTACATAACCCTGGAATACAGCGCTACCCATGTGCCACATCCAAGTGTTGAAATCCTGGGGTGCCCGGTACTGTAAACCTCACTTAGCTGCCCTACGAGCTGAAACGGGGCTTTCCAGCGCGGAGGGCCCCTTTCATCCTTACAAACCCTTTGCAACCACTGATATAATAATGATATCACACTATGATAGTTCTATCACTACTATTTAATTAAATACAATTTAATTGTATACAGTATAAGATATAAGTAAAGCAGATACAAATTACAAATTGCTACCAAAACAACTCTATGTACATCAAACAAAAGAAGCAATGGTGGTACGGAGATAATCACTTGGCTGCCTGTGGGGTTCACAGACTGATAACCTCTCAGGCGTGATATAGGTTAAAGGAAAAGCATGAACAATAACTGGATGTTAAAGCACTAATAAATCCATTGCTTCTGTTTATAATACGAGTTATTGAATACTGTGGCAGGACACCTTTAGGTGCTTGCCACTCTAAGGGCAGAGGCAGGCAGTTACCAGGTGTGGGGTGAGGACAGCCATTTTAGGAACCCTAGGTATATAAAGGCTACAGTTTGCAGTGTCTAGCTGAGGTAGAAATACTGCCTGGCTGAGGTGCATGTAACATCTAGAGGTGAGAGCAGGAGGCTCTTGGTCCTGGGTAGGACCTAAAACTGCATACTGCCGGGAAAGGGTGGCCTGGTGGGGCTCCTAGTGATGTGGGAGCCCTCAGGAAATGCCAGGCCAGTTGCCCCCCGCCCCCTCGCTCCCCCAGTGCCCCCATGGGTGCCCTGCACAGGCCAGCTCCAACTCTTTAAGAAAAGAAAAAAGTGAAAAAATCCTGGTACTCGCCACTGCTACCAGTGGGGGGCAAGCCTCACCGCCCCCGATGCCCTGCGCCACAGGGGCGGCTGGGCACGAGCCCCCGAAACCCAGAGGCTGCTCCAAGAGTGGTGAGTCCTGGGGTTCTCTCAGCGGTTTTTTTCTTAAAGGGCCAGAGCTGGCCTGGGCGGAGCAACTATGGGGGGTTGGGGGAGAAAAGGGGGTTAGGGCGCTCATGACAGAGCCCCCCCATGCAGCTTGGGGCAGTGGGGAGCAGCAGGGATCACCCCCCCACCTGCCCGGTAGCACCTGGTGAGCACCGGGGCTTTATTTTTAAGTACCAGGAGCTGGGGCGGGTGGGAACAGGCATGGGAGGGACTGGGGAGGCAGGGGTCGGGACGCTGCAGCCACCAGGAACTCATCAAAGCTCTCCAAATCTTTTCCAAGGATTCAGAGAGCTTTGCATCGATTCGGATCTTTACATTGGTCCCCTGATTCAATTTGGATTCGGAGATTCAGTCACTGAATCGGGCTGAATCTCCTCCGAATTGAATCACCTCCTGAAGCTTTGCACAGCCCGAGTAGCGAGTAGAGCATTGGGAGGCCCTGGGCAGAGTAGAGCTGAAGTGTGAGTAGGCCTGAAGGGCAGTCCTAGGGGCACGCTGAGTGGGGCCAAATGGGAATAAGCCTGAAGGTCAGCACAAGGGCCAGCCCCATGAGAAGTGGGTTGCGTAGCTTGGGCTGCAGACTAGAGCAGATACACTTCTCCCACATGGGCACACTGTGTTGGGCTCCCATAGCCTAAGCCCTCCCTTCAGGGCATGCACACACATCAACCAACTGGGGGAGTTCCTCGAGTCTGGCCTCCCCTCGTCTGAGCAACGGGGATGTGCTGGGCCTGGCTTCCACAGCTGCATGCCCTTCCCCTGAATTACACACACGCGGTACCCGGGGAGGCTTGCTTCCCCCAAGCAAACTCACGTGCTCCTCAGGCAGCTGCCCCAGGGAGCCAGGCGCTCCCTCCAAAGCTCCAGCTCCAGTCCTGGGGCCGTGAGTGCACCTCTGACCCACTGGCGGTTCAACACAGCTCCCAGGGGCGAGGCGCTGTGGCTGGGCCCACGCAACCCGCAGCATGCCCCTCCTCTTCCCCTTGCCCTCTCTCCGGGTGGAGAAAACGCTCCACTGTTAAAGAAACCCTCCCAGCCAATCCTGAGGCTGGGATATTTGCCGGCTCTCCGTAACTGTCCCTCTCTGGTTTCAAACCCATGGCTGAGGGTTTTCCATTCTTTCCTCCTTCTTCCAAGATATCCCAGTCTGGGACTGCTTCATTTGGCCCTCAGTACAGGGTCCCCACTGGGACAGATTTCCTTTGCCCTAGTACAATGTCTCGTTCAGAGACACCCTCCAGTCAGGTGAGCAACCCTTAAATGTCTGTTACACCTGAATTAAAGACAGGTTCTGGACACCATCAAATCTGAACTGAGGAAATTTTGAGCCCTATCTGGAGGGAAATTGGCTCCTAAATCATCACTAGGATGATCCCTACAAACTTCCTAGATCCAAACACCATTTCTAATATTTCTATCAACAATATTTGACCTATTGATTATGTGTGATACAGCACTGATATCTGTCCTTCATGTACATCATTAAACTGTGCAAACCCGCTAATTAAAATGATTGCTAGTTGTCTTCTTTAGGGCTGCTTCCTTATTGTTGCAATGTACTTCTTCCACCTCTTCTCCCCAGTCTTTCACAATATGAGCTTTGAATCCACAATGTGTGGTGCTGCCTCCTACCAGCTTTCTTAGGTTCAGCCATATTATCCATCTAAACTTCTCAATATCTTTACACACCACTATCATAGAACATATTTACGATGAATAGGTAGAGAAAAGAAGTAGGCACTGTCATTTTTGCACCTTTTTAACTGATTGATAAAATAGAGGTAAATTCCCTAAAGTCAATATTCCCATAAAGGTTGAATCAAACTTAGTCATCCATCTGAAACTCTTGCGTGCTCTGACTGAAAGCATTCTGGTCAAAACTGAGTATGTATAGATAAAGCATCTACAGTCAAGGACGTATGGGATGGGAAGTATTTTTGTGGACTAAAAGAAGCCCAAAGTTTCTGAGCTGCTTCGCTTTTTTCCCGTCCCCTTGCTCCATTGACTAGATTATTTTTTTTCACTGAACTCAACTGAAGACTGTCATATATGTGCCACAGTCTTCAGTAGAAACACCATTGTATGTCCTACACGAGCCCAATGGCGCTTCAGAGTTTAAATGTGTGAAACTGACCAAGATCGTTATGAAACTTTCAGCCTGAAGTTGCGACAAAGTCCTTGAAACTGGTCTCCGTGTTCACTGGAATCTAGTGAACTGTAGCAAGACTTTCTAGGTGAACCAGCAAAAGGTATTTTATTTGAGCAGACAGTTTGACATTTGGGATTTTGAGCAGAGCTCTTGCAAGATTCAGCTGGACTCTCACAAAAGAACTTCCTGACCTTGGAGGTGTGTTTTACTGGAAAACACCCGCCAGAACATTATGCAGTTGCAGTATGGGCCATATAGGGGTCAGAGGTGCACGTGGTTCAGAAGGAAGTAGATGGTATGTACTGGCTTAGATCAGCCTCTTAAAATAGCTATGAAATTCCATCAGTCCAGCTACAAAATCTGTTTGCCTGCCCTTTGTGTTAAACGGCTGCTGAAGCAAAACGTAACAATAATTGCTCTCTCATCAAGAAGCATTGCTAATATCTGAAAAATGATGTAACATTTTCAAGGCTATTTTAAATGTTTTGCTAAAGCCCAAACAATCAGCACTTTAACAAGGTAGGTTATGGGGACTGAGGAAAGTAGCAGCACAACTTGGCTGAGGACTTGTGCAGATTATATGTATGTACAATTACTACAAGACAAATGACTCAGTTTGATGTAAGGTTTGTGTCACATTAAAATAAGCATCAGCTTTTTAGGCATTTGGTTTGAAATGGCAGCATACTAACTTTGTCTAGTTCTTTTAAAACAAATACAGTTATTTAAACAGTTTTTATAGGGGCTTTGGGCAAAACATGTGACAAGTTTACATTGATGTAACCAGTACTTATACTGGTGTACAAAAGGAGCAGACCCGCAATAAATAGCTCTATTCCAGAGTAAATTACTAAAATCAGCTATAGAGTTACTGGTGGAAATTATGCCTTTTATATCCTTTTCTGTCCTGAGGTAGCCATTGCTCAGGACAGAAAGGGTAACAGGTCCCCTACCACCTACGGATGAGAAGTTATACCAGTACCTTCTTTGAAAAACCATTGCAGTGGACAACAATTGTCTTCCGTTGTTGTCATATCTGTAGGTCCAAAAATCGCTGATGAGGCTGATCCAGGGTCAACAGGCTCTGTTGCTACTCAGGCACATGTTTCTGTGTGGGATGGATGGCTTTGGATTTTTGATTTAGTCCACAAATTGCTGTTTCTGCTGCTTCAGCTTTTCTGTTTCCTATTGTCATTGTAAGGTTTCAAAGTACTGAGATCCTTGCAGCAGACTCTTTCTCCATTTGGGGTGGTCCTGGGTGATAGGTTTCCATGAGTTGATGTTGATGTTGCATTTTTTTCGTGTTGGCCTTGAGGACGTTCTCGAGAACTAGTACCTACTATAGCAGCTACCCTGAAAGTACTAGCTGTCAGTCCACTCCTGACACCAGTGTCATTTAATTTACCGACCAATGTGAATTATACTGGTGTTAGCATATTGTATGTCTAGGTGCTTGAACCAAACGGAAGGAAACAGAAGCATGCTATTTCACAGATTTATCTATATTAGAATTTCAGTAAATACTTGAAAATGTTTTCAAGCAATGGTTCTTAATTACAGGTAACTTTAGCTGGTGTAATTCTATTTATTTCCATCAGAGACCATGGGACTACACTGATTCACACCACGTGGGCATTTAACTAGGTGTTTTGGTCCCTTCCTCCTCCCCACATATCCTCTTTCTTCTACCTTCCACTTCAGTAAAGCAACCCCATATCTATTAGTGGGAATATCTTTACAGCTTTGGAGATGTACTCTTACAGCTGCATTCAGTAACTCCACAGTTCCTTACCTATGCTCTAGCAACCCATGTTATTTATGACCATAGATATTCTCTGACAAAGACCATTAAGTTTCAACTGCTTTCTGCATTACTGGTGCAGATCATTGAGAGGAATTTACCTTGGAGGTATTGCAACACAGCCTCACAGTTTAATTATAGAAGTATACTGATATATCAGTCCATATCTTATAGGCACTGGTAAAAGGAAAATTAACATCAGTAATCAGCTTTTTTTGAGCAATGTGTTTGATAATGTCACCAATAAACGCTGTACGCATGCACACACCTGCAGCATGCACGGGGCCAGGAATGCAACCCAGCGGCTTGAAGAGCAGCATCTGGCCAGTAACTCTGTTGGGGGAAAGGGACATGGGGAGGGAAGGGATGTGGGGGAGCAGATCAAGTGCCTCATGGTGAGGAAGGGAGTGGGATGGGAGCAGGGGCGGGCACAACCCATCCAGGGCGAGCTGAGGGATGGAGACATGGGCAGCTCAGCCAGGGGGGTGTGAGAAGGAGAGGTGGCTCCTGCCACTGCGCACACCTCCAGGGCAGGCATGGGGAGGCAGCATGTGCCCCCTGGATTTGTGCACCGGGCAAGGGCAGGCTGCCTACTGCAGGCCGGGGGCTACACTAACTTTTTTTCTGGCAGGGGGACTGGGATGGGGCTGCATTCAGGGTGGGAAGGGGCAAGGTGGGTGGTGGTGTGCTGAGGGGGGTCTACGGGGTGGGCAACAGCCACCCAAAAATTTACCATGTCTCCCATGTAGCTCCTTTCCCAGGGCCACCATCACCCACCCTACCTACCTCTGCCTGCCCTGAGTGCAGCCCCAGCCCAGCCCCTCTTTGGGCTGGGGGCTGTGCCAGCCTCTTCCCAGTAGTGGGCATCCCACTGTTGCTCTGCACACAAATCCAGGGGGCACATGCTGCCCCATGCTTCCCCCAGGGGTGTGCACAGTGGTGGGAACCACTACCCTCCTCACCTCCCTCCTGCATCCCTGAGACAAGCCAATCACCTCCATCCCTCAGCCCACCCCACCCCAACTGGGCAGTGCCTACCCCAGCCCCTGCCCTATTCCCTCCCTGACCATGGAGGCCTTGATCTGCTCCCCTCACCCCCCCACACACATACCTTCTCCCCCACAGACTTACCAGCCATATGCTGCTTCCAAAATGCCAGGCTGCATATTGGCAATTGGTTCAATATCAACCGATATGGCTTGTTAATAATTGGCCATCAGTACTGTCCAAAAAAATCTTTATCAGTGTATCCCAATGTCATTGTAGTACTCTTTATTTCCAATATCTTGGGAATGCCTACTTGATAATAAAACACTTATTATCAAAAGTTAACAAAGTTAGCCTAAATCAATACATTTGCTGTTAAATTGTAACAGTGGCTTACCAATAATGACATGCTAATAATAAAGGCAAAATTATACTCTGTATGAGTAATCCTCCTTGATCCTAAGGGCCTTGGAACTCCATGAGTTTCATACTTTCATAGTACCTAGGGTCAGAAGGGGCCTAGAGCAGGCCATCTAGTCTGACCCCCCGCCAATGGCAGGAACGAGTGCTGGGGTCACAGGACCTCAGCC
>JAGPOW010000261.1:166885596-166914138 GCA_030014935.1 Caiman crocodilus | reverse complement strand
GCCAGCGAATTGGAGGTCCAGCTCCTCCTTCTGGTTGGGTGGTCTGTAGCAGACACCCACCATTAAGTCCCTTTCCCCTCGTCCTCCTTGCAGCCTGACACAAATTGCTTCCACCTGGTCCTCAATCGCCCTCAAGTTAACGCTCAATGCAGAGAAGCGTTCCTTGACATAGAGCGCAACCCCACCGCCTCTTTTCCCCACCCTGTCCTTCCTGAAAGTTATAGTCCAGCAGAAGCTATGAGTCTTTCTCTCTGGGAAAGAATGAACCACTCTCTGTTGCAGGAGAGGTAAAGAGTCAGTACATTAAATCTCTGGATCTCAAGCGATGTGGTGATGTTACACCTATAAAATGTTTCTGTCATAGTGTAAAATTGTTATAATATATGAAATGACAATATGTTGAATTTTTTTTAAAGATGCATGGGGAAACATGCTGCTATAAACAAAGTTCAGATTTCAACCAAAAGTTGTGGTTTCTACTTTGAAGTTTGTACAAGGGCCATTATGAAATTTTACACAGGTCACTTGAAGCTGAAATATTTAAATTTGGGGACCAAAGTCAAAATGGCCTACCTTTTTAATGCCCAGTGAGGTCAGTGAAGGCTGTGGATTTCTAGATTAACTGGAATTTGGTCACTGCTTGGTCAAATAAAATTCAGTGGCAGACAGCAATTTAAGTCTAGCTGTTCTGGTACATAAGGGGCCAGAACCAAAAGAAACAGGGGCAAGATTGTATTTTCCTAGTGGTTACTGAGAAGGTCTTTTTGCCATTTGTTACTAGAGCGCTAGGAGTGCTATTGGACAGTGGATGTTGCTAATTGAGCATAGCAACAGCATCCAGTAGTGCTTTCTTCCATCTTCATAAGATGGAAGATCTTCATAAGAGTTTCCCTAGAGCAGACCTGGCTATCTCAATCATTTCTCTTTTCACTTTGAAACTAGACAATTTAAATTTAATCCACTCCGAAAATGGAGCTGGAGCAGAATGTAGAAGCCTATTAAGTGGTATATCCAAGTGGGATATTCTTTGAGTGCACCAGCTGTTAATGTGTGGGTGGGAGGAGTTCAAAATGTGTGATTTTTTTGCCAAACATAGTAGGCTTTGGATATGCCTGTTCAAGAGTTCATGCTGTGGCTACAGTTGTGATTTACAGAACTATTTAAACTAGTGCTCCTTTTGTACGGAAGAAAAGACACTCAGTAGAATAACTTCCATGAAAAACTCTTGAACTTAAAATCTATTCCCTTCCCCTGTTCTGAAATTACCCAGCTTTCTTGGCCTTTTCCTCATAATGCAAAGACAACTTATTTCCTCAAACCTTTTTGAAGGAAAGCCTACTAATGGCTGATCTGTATTGAGGTAGAGAATGTTATTTCTTGGTCATTGTCTTTGGGTTAGAATGAAAAACTGCCTTTTTGGCTTTCTAGCTTTGGATAAATGCCCAATTTTCTCTCTATATTTGCTAAAAATAGAAATACAGATTTGAGGACCAAATTTTATATGCCCAGATAATTTTTTGCCTAATTAGGCATTTTACTGCATTGCTTTGTAAGGTTGATTCATGCAAAGTCATGCAAAGGCATGGAGAGGTCCTCAAAGGTAGGGGTCAATAGAAATGTAAAATGGATTCTTTAAATATGTACAATTGATAATTACAATTCAAACCTTTAAGTATTCAACAAAAAAGTTGTTGGTCAATTTTCCATTTGACAAATAAACATTTAATTAGGAACTGAAAAGCATGACTTCCCACGTGTCTATTTTTTTTATCCTTAGCACCTTCAACTCCAGTTGAAGTCTATTGGCACTGCCAGTACTCTGAATCTCTGAAAATATAGTTTTACATGTTGCTTGAATGTTATTTGTACTATGATTAGGGTTAAATGGATGCCTTTCTGGTTCAAATAACCATAATGTAAATGAAATCTTATATTGGCAAAGAGAAATAAATATTTTTTCTTCCTCCTCCTCTTTATAGTGCTTTATCTGTGCTGGTTATGGTTTCTGAAACAGGATCAGGACACAAAGATGGAATAAAAGCTAAATGTTGGGTGACAAAGCATGGAGAGCTGTTTGCATGACATGACTGGAGTGTCAGGAAAACAAAGGAACAGATAGAGGTGAAGGTCATTTTGCAAACTAAAGATATTAAAATGATAACAGGCTGTCTGGGTTGCAAAAAGAGTTATAGATGGGTTATATGTGTTTACATTCAAACTTAGATTTTAATTTGAAACTGTACCTGTGGATAGCAGGTATAGTTAGGGCACCTGTAACACTGCACCATCCCCAGAGGCCTTTGGACATGCCTGGGGGCACCCCTGAGTCTTTATATTTGACTTTTCTGCTAGGAACAGACTTCCCTTCTGTTGCCTGCCATGTCTTGGTTTTTCTTTGTTTCTTGAAGCGGAGACTGCCCCAGGGCTTTCCAGGTATGGTCTTGGCTCATGAACACTTGGTCATGAGCCCTGTCTTTAGAGCTATTGGCATGCTCTGACCTCCCTTATCATACTCCCATGCTTCGCAGTTGTTGTATATATGATGTCCCTCTGTCAGGGCTTCAGCCTCTTTGACCTCTGCCCTCCTTCACTCCAGCTGGGCCTACCAGCCTAGGCCCACTGGCTAGGACCCAACTGTGAGGCCCATGCTTCTCAATCCACCCAGAGCTCCTGGCCTTTTTATAAGAGGGCACCAGGCTTCCTGGTCCCTTAACATTACACCCGTGTGGCACTGGGTTTGTTGAGGCTTCAGCCTTCCCTGGCTTTGCCCCTTGTTGTCTAGCTAGGCTTTGCCCACTGGATCGGACCTGATATTGGAACACTAGCTCCTCACTCCAGTCTGGGCTCTGTGCCCTGTATAGTTGCACCCGCTATGGCACAGGGTTCTCTGGCCCTTTAACCCTGAACCCTGTGGATGCTAATGAGGTCTTCACTTCCCCTTCACCTTCATCCACAAACCACCAAAAAAAAAAAAAGACCTTAGGCTATAACAAAATGAATATAAAGAAGGCAGTCTGCCTGCTTATGGCTCCCTGGTCTCTGCCTCTCTGCACGGAGCTGCCACAGCTTCTCTGGAAGTTCCTAGGAGTCTACCCTCTCTGCAGCCCGAGCTC
Organism: Caiman crocodilus; assembly: GCA_030014935.1. Taxonomy (NCBI): domain Eukaryota; kingdom Metazoa; phylum Chordata; order Crocodylia; family Alligatoridae; genus Caiman; species Caiman crocodilus. The sequence continues at coordinate 166,911,025 of JAGPOW010000261.1, read as the reverse complement.
CTCTGGCCAGCTCAGACCAGAGTTTATGTAGTCCTGGCCTGAGCCCTCCTCTGGTCACCTGACACCCTGTCAGCTGACCAGCCGGCCTTTTATTTCTGACATATATTTTTTTCTATAATACAAAAAGGTCTCACACTAACGTTAATGAAGCAACAATCATGAACAAGTCAAAGGACAAAATAAGTGAAGAGACTGACCTAGAAAGAGAAGTGCTAATGTCTGAAGGGTGGAAATATCAAAACTAAAGACAAGTTTTGTGACCTGGGATGCTGGTGAAGATCATGAAATGGATTTAGAAATGGAACTGAAGGAGCTTTTTCCACTGGAGATTTCATGCCTGTTGTAACTGAGAAAATAAAGCACTTCCATAATGAATATCATTCCACTTGAAATTGGTAACGAAACTGTGGGGCATTAGCAGTAATCCAGGCACAGAGGAAGCTCTTCTGAAATAAGAAACAAACTGGTCAATGTTGTAAAAGGTGTAATACATGTTATATTTTTGTCTGTGTATAAAACCCCCCAATTTCTGCCTTCATATTAACATTTACATTGTTTTTTTCCACATAAATAACCAAGAATGAACAATATTCTACTCAAAGCTCGGTGTTCTAGATTATGCTGCATCAGATCAGATGTATAAGATGAGAGCTGGCCCTTTTAGCTTGCTTTTTAGATGCTGAAAATTAAAATTTAAAGTACAAACAAAGTTATTTACATTAAAACTGTAATTTTCATTACCTTCTGATCCAACAGGCTGGACATAAGTACTTGAGGCTTTCTTCCTTTTTCAGGGGAATTTAATATTAGGAGTGTCCTCTCTCTTCTTTCACAAGAGAGAAATGTAAAGAAAATTAAGTTTATGCACTTTTCAGGAAAAGCTCTTTTTTATAAGCCCTACCCAGATAACTTTAGAGCCTTTCAAGAAGACTCAGGGTTGAAATTGGTGTTGCCGAATGAAGCAGATCAACCATGCTGGAATGCATCCCTGGATGTGTCCCTAAACAGCTGATCAGCTTCATCGGGCAAAACACCCATGACCCATTGCCCATTGATGTTGCAGGACAACAGGTGACATGTTCTCTGAGGGCTAGAGGGGCCTGGTTCTGCATTCCTTTGACATTTCCATCCAAGTTTGGACCACTCGGATCCTGGGAGCACTCGCCTGGCTTTTCCCACGTACTGAGACATGCCCCTGAGATATTTGAGGTCTCCTTGCTTACTGAGGCACACCCCACCAGGAGTGGCTGTAAAGCATAGGCAGCTCCAGGCAGGCAGTGCTTCCCTGTCATAAAGTAAATGCCGCTAAATAGCAGCTGAATTTGATATCGCCTTCATCACAGACATAGTTTGTGATGTGGCAATTGGTGTGGATGTTTGCTTGCTTGGCTTTTGTGCCACTGTCAATTTTTTTTATGGCAGCAAAAAGGCAACAAAGAGTGACATTTGTTTCTACTCTTCGTCTTCTCCTCAATCCTACAATCCTTTTGTTTGGTTGTTTTTTTCACTTTATTATTTTGAAACCAGTTAAACTCATTCATTAGCTATTCGGGGTAGTCAACCTGTGGCACAAATGTTCTGTGCGTGGTAGACTGGGGTGGGGAAGGCAGCACAGCTACAGATTGAGCGGGAAGCAGAAAGCAGAGCAGGAAATCAGGCAAGAAGCACACGGCTGGACACACCGCAGGCGAGGAGACTGTGCAGAAAGCACAGAGCAAGAAGCAGAAAGAGCAGCAGTGTGGACAGAGGCAGGGGGCCAGAGTGTCACTTGGGAGGAGTACGGGATTTATTTGTGGCATGCTTGCCAGCAAGTTGCCTCCCAATGAGCTTGTCAGTGAGGCTGAAGGAGTTGTAACATGTTACAACGTGAATTATTAGTGCATTTTTATCCCTTGCCACAATAAGAAAAGCAACAGTATTCTTGCAAGTGAATTGGGCAGCTGCATGTAATAATGAATTGGAGGGTTTGAGTTGAATTGTAGCTATAGTGTTTCCTCATGACCAAAAATAAATGTACAGCCTACTTTTAATATCAATTAATTTATACTCAGGAATAGATGTTGCACTTATTTTTGTGTATAAAAAAGGAAATGAAATATGTAGTTGTGTATTTCCATTGCATTATGGAAAGGAAAGATGCTCATGTATTAAGGCCTTGAGCTAAGACAGGCGATAAGGGTTCTGGTTTTGCCAGATACCACTTGTATGAGGTTGGGGAAGTCTTTTCATATTTCATGTTCTAGTTTTCCTTTGCAAAATGTTGATGACCAATATCTTTATCTTTATCTTTACCTTTACCTTATCTTTACCTGCTGTTTCATGTACACTGCTTGGGAAAAAGTCATTGTTTTAGTATGTGAGTTTACAAAACAATGGAGTTCAGATCTCAAATTGACCATAACTCAGTGACAAAACTCTGTTAATGCAGAATTAAGGTTGCCCTTGGCCTTTTAAAATGTCCTACAATTTTGACAGATTATGGTGACTACAAGAATTTTAAATATATGCAAAAAGTATGATTCTACATTCTTCACTTTGCCATCCCATGCAATATGACTCACCTCCACTCTCTGGTCCTCTTTCCAATCTATTAAGCAATTAGCACTTAATAATTGTTCCTCTCTGTCTGCCACCCCATACTGCTTGTGTATGTCAGAGACAGCAGCTCATTGGATGATCATACACATCTTTAATAATGTGACCTAAGTTGCACATGAGACTTTGATTATTTTCCACACTTAACCTATCTGGACACCCTCGCCAGGCCTCCCTAACATACTCAGGCACACCCAGTCAGCCACTTTTACATGCTGGCTTCCTCCCTTTCTATATTTAACCAATTCCCCTAACATATGCAGCAGTAACCTTAATTTTATATTTCCTAGTTTTCAGGTTTTTAAATCTGAGTTGCTTTCAGGGCAGACCAAGCTCTAGTCTCACAACTAGTGCCAAAATAGGGACTCCAACCACGCCTGTGAGTAGAGCCTCCCCAGATCACAACACACACGGACAAGTTGGAAAAGAAGCACAAAGCCCCTATAGATCTTAGCTTCCATGGGAGAGGAGTAAAAGTGGTCAAACATACTCAGGCCCTCTCTACACATTACATTTATATTGTGATTAAACACTTAACACCATAATAAGTAGGAAGGGTTCACCCAATATATTGCACCCTAAAATGGAGAATGAGCTGTAAAAATATTTCACATATAATGAAGACCATTTTTATGTGTCATATGACACCTTAAATTTAATGTGTGGCTGGTGTCCAACAGTTGACACCAACAAAAGCAAAGGACTTCTTTCACTAGGAACTTTAAACCCTGGGCCAGTAATGCTGTAGTAGAGGGGTTTGGCTTCTCCTGTACCAAGCAGCCTGGCAAGGGGGAGCAGAAACTCCTGATGGGGAAAGTAAAGGCTTCCCCCAACCAAGGGACTTCTTAAACCCTGTGCCAAGTAGCACTGACCAGGCTTTCCAACATGGTGGCCAACTAGCCAAAGTGTGGTCCCTGATTGTAGGCCTGACTGGGACCCCACTGCAGCTAGTTCCAGACCCTAACATGATCTTCAAACCCAGCTGACAATCAACTGATTGTTGAGCACCTAGCTTTCCACTTGCCTTGTGCAAGAGGAACACAGGATCACGATACAAGAGGTGCAGTAGCTGGGATGCGGGATAACAGTCCATCAAGCCTTTAAGTAACCATTTGTCAGCATCCTCAGAAGGATAGGTATATCCTTCTAGATCCTAGAGTACAGGGAAAAGCAGTCACTTACAGAGGAACATCTGTTTTCAGGTCCAAAAACACGTGTAAGAAGAGAAATGAGCTGACAGACACCATTCACCTTCATCCCCCTGCCTCTTCTAGTATCCTGTCATTGGTAAAATCTCTCCTTCTCTCACCACAGTCCCAAAACCCTCTTCCTCTATTCTTCCTCAGTCTTTCCATCATGTATTCTGCCCCCTCCTATGCCTACCAATATCTGTGTATATAATGTATTGTTTGAAAGTAGCTTAAGTGTCTTTTGAATGTTCTGCTACGTTCAGTATAAATTTCCAAAAAACTTGTGGGAAAGATTGTAGCAAGAAAGCTCTTCCACTCAAATTTCTACTATCAAATGGGTTATGACTGGCACGGACTGACTGTAGGTCAGTTCAGTGCATATGTTGTTCCTTGAAGGGCACAGATCACCTGACAACTGTCAGATTAGAAAGCATTTGACTCCTGTTCCTGGAAGCTAAGTGTAACCTCTTTGTCCAGACTGATCTCAATGGCTCAACTGCCAACCAATTTAGTGTTTGGCACTACTATTATTTTTAGGAAGCAGGAAGCAAACCATGAACAGATATTCAGAAAGGAGTTCAAGATAACTTTTTGAGCATCTAATGTGAGTATTAAAAGATTGTTAGAATAAATTGACCGTAAGCAAAGCTTTTTTCAGGAGGTTCTGTCCTGGGAACACCTTACTCTCATGCCCTCAGATTTGAACAGCTAATCTTAATCTTCCATTCTGGGAGGCATATAAAATGTCAAAGTAATTCATTTAAGTGTGTCAATTTTTAAAGCACACAAAGCTGACTTTTAGCAGAGAGGAGTTTTTAACCTCAGCTATATCAGAGATGACACTATGCAATCATACAAATACCTTTTCTAAAATATGATCTTGCTATCTAGTGGTCTAATCCTGCAGCAATTCTTTCTGGTAGAGCTTTGCAAAGTTTTGGGTGCTGATTCAATTGGAAGGAGATTCAGCCCAATTTGGTGGCTGAATCTCTGAATCTGAATTGAACCAGGAGACCAGCTAAAAAGTCCAAATCAATTCAAAGCTCTTCAAATCAATTCAGAAAAGTTTTGTAGAGCTTCAGAAATTTGGGAAGTCCTCAGTTGCTGCTGCAGGGCTCTGGACCCGGACTCAATGCTACTAAGGGGGCAGAGGAGTGGGGGCTGGAGGAGTAGGGAGGGGACCATGGGGGACCTCTGCCAGGCCGCATCCCCTGACTGCTCCCCCAGCCTCCCTGAGCACCCCCTACCCCTGCCCCCTCATCCAGCTCCTCACCCCCATGGCTTCCCTGCCTGGCCCCAGCTTCTGGCTCTTTAAAACAAAAGAGGAAAAAAAAACCCCACTAACCAGCTGTTGCAGAGGCCTCATGGCGGAGCCCCCCATGCAGTGTGGGGCAGTGGGGGACAGTGAAGTTCGCCCCCCTGCCTGGAAGCAGCCAGCGAGTGTGGGCTTTTTTTTTTTTTAAAGAGCCGGGAGCTGGGATCAGGTAAGGCAGTCATTGATGGGGCTGGGAGAGCAGGGGATGGGGCCGATTTGGAAATTCGGCCAATTTGGCAGTGGCCAAATCTCTGAATCGGATTCAGCTGAATCGATTCGGGACAGTGATTCAAATCACTGAATCAAGTCACTGGCCCCCAAATCGGCCAAATCTGAATCCAAAGCAAATACAGGCAGTCCTCAACTTACAACATTTCGAGTTACAACATTTTGCACTTACAACATTTGTAAATTGCTACTCTGTTTCAAATTTGTGATGTCAGTTTTGATTTTACAATGCTTGATCCGATGCTACACTGTGCTGGCAAACAAATTTGTTCTATCGCTCATCTCCCTGGAGAACATCCATCCTTCCTTTAAGAAAGCAGACAAGGCTCCAGAAAAACCTGCAGCCAACACTAAGAAGACTCCAGCCAAGAACCCTTCAAAAAGTCCAGCCAAGAGCCTTTCAAAAAGTCCAGCAAATGACCTCAAAGAAGTCCTTCCAACACAATATGATTGCTATTTACAATATAAATACATTAATGTAGCTATATTACTCATCTATAATTGATCGATTACAAGATTCTGGGGTATTTTTAGTGAACATAGCGTATTGGGCCTTGGTTAAGGAACCAATCTCCCATTTATAACATTGTTCCTTATGAGAAAATTGGTTCTGAGTTACAACGTTTTAACTTAAGACGTGGTTTTCAGGAACCAATTGTGTCATAAGTCTGAGGACTGCCTGTACTAGTTGCTTCGCACAGCCCTAGTTTACGGGTTATAATCTAAAGGGAGGAGGAGCAAGGAGCAAAGGCCCTACTTTATTTTATTCATGCAAAACAGATTTGTAGTACTATTATATACATAACATGAAACCCACTTGGTTGACTTTGTTTGAGAGAAAATGGCTTAGGAGAGTAGCACAGAGATTCTGAATCCAGATTACACCAGTTTATATATCCAGAGGATGTCTCTGTATTTAAGAATGCTTGAAAGCACTCATGGTTATGTGACTGCATCATTCACACTTTCTCATGGCGAGAAAACCGTGCAGTTATGCTGAGAAGATATAACACCCTAAAATGTGTGAGGAGAGAGCATCTTATAATCATAAAAGTGCTTCCAGCATAAACACTGTTAAAAATATTAAATATTGTGTTTAACATTTTAGTTATATTTTTTTTTAAATAGCAAGAGTTTCTTTTTTCAAAAGAGAATTATCAAGATAAATTGCATGACACTGTGATTCGTACATAATAGCACTGTTCAAGACAAAGTGAAAACATTGATGTTGCTTCTACAAGTGTGTGAGCATAATTATCATAGAATCATAGGAAAATTAGGATTGGAAGAGACCTCAGGAGAGTCTAAATGGAATTTGTAAACCTCCCAGGATGCAGATTCTACAACCCATCTGGGTAAACTGTTCCAGAGCTTTACTATTCTCCTACTGAAAAATATTTTAATGATATCTAATCTAAATTTCCTTTGCTGCAATTTGAGACCTCTGCTCCTTGTTCTGTCATCTGCCACCACCGAGAACAGTCTAGCTTCAATGATGAGTAACTAAATTTCAGTGATATGTTTGCTATGGGAATTACTTATTTTTCAGGGTACCAAACCAAAAGGATCACTTCTAGGTAGTGAGTAACTTTTTATTTCATATAATGCTGGATTTGATCCCTTTCTAACTTGTGTCCTAACTCTGCCATTGGATCTGTACAGGTATATAGAGCCATATTGACTTCAGAAAAGGTATGTATAGTCATAAGGCTGGGGTGGCACATGGCACTAGAGGATTGCACATTCAAGGCTGTAGCAGAAGTGCTCACAGTATGGTCCTGTCAGATTCCTGTGAGCTGAGAATTCTGTTAAATACCTTGGCTCACAAGGGAATAGCAAAGACCCTGGTTTTCTCTGAATTTAAAAAATCCCCAATTTTTGGATTAAAAAAAAGGAGCCCAAAATCTATATTTTTCCATAATTAAAATGAAACATCACTATATATAGCTCTCTATATATTAATGGTGTTTCATTTTAATCATGGAAAAATGTGGATTTTGGGTTACTTTTTTAAATCTGAAAATTAGGGATTTTTTTTTTTTTATATCAGAAAAAACAGGATCCCTGGTCATAAGTTTCCATGTCAGCCTCAGGCTGCAGGGCCATGATTTGGGTTATAGTCTAGTCATATTATCTGTTAATCCATTAGAAGACAAGGAGGGAAGGAGAAACCGTTCCAATTTTCCTAGTTTCTTTGCTATGTTCAAGTGATAAAAGGCCTGACTTTTCTGGTGCTGTCTATTGAGCCAGGGCAATTGATAACCTAGTAGGTCAGACACCTAGATATTCTCTAGCTTCTGCCTCTCTGAATAGGTAACCTTAGTAGTTCTCCTGCTCTCCTAGTGAGACCACTTACTGTAATGATCCCTTCTGCTGCGGTTACAGAAGGACTGATTGTTCTGAGGAGCCTAGCAGCAGCTCTGTGATGACAAAATAGAATCTTTTCCTCTAGAGGAAGCAGAAACTGAGTTTTTAGAGAAAATGTGGATTTTTTTTTCTTCTGGGATAAATATATTTTTCAGACAGTCCTCTTGACAGGAAGAGTTCAGGCTTTTTCTCTGTCTTGATAAAGAAAGGAATGTTTTGAAACTGTCTATGATAGTCTAAGGCAGAAGGTAGGGCAAGATGTCACCTTACGGTACCTATACATGAGCTGAATGTCTGCTCTGATGCATGCTAATTATCATGCTCCAAAAGCCTCCGCGTTATATGTATTCAACGTCCCTGCACTTCAAAATGGCAGCAGGGGTGTGGGGGCCAAGAATAGCTGGATGGGGCTGCACAATGGAGTGGAATTAGGCACAGAAGCTTATCAGTTGAATTCAAAAGAACTTTACTTACAAACTGCAGTACAGGGACTCGCGTCGATGCAAGCAGTGTAGGTATGCTCCATACAAGTTGCAAAACAAACAGAAAGGCAGACACTGGGTGGCACACTGATGTTATCTGAGCATGCAGGGCACAGGGTACATCGGGGTGAACGGCGACGGCGAGTTGTTGGTGGTTGATCAGACCTCCAAGTTTGCTCTGAGATACACGTGGAAGTCTCTTCCGACGTACACGCAGAGTTCTCCAACTTAGGTGGAAACTTGCCCTAACTTTTATACGGCTAGCAAGCCAATTGCCAGCCACCAAGTAGGAATAATTAATGGTAAGCCAATCGGTAGTATGCCTGAAAACAGTGCAGATGCAAGCTTTGGCAGGGACTGATCATTGCACCAAGGGTTTTTCCCTCTGTATCAGGGAACTTTTTTGCACCGGGTACTCGCATTGTGCTAAGAATTCTACTGTGCCGAGGCACTTCTAATCACTGAGCTTAGACAAGGGGCACGTTAAAACTCATTGAATGAGCTGTAGTTAAAGTGGCTTCACTGATATTTTCTAGCGTAGGACACTGAATATACGTGACGCTATTGGTACTTTAATTAAATTGGATCTTGGAGCTGCTCCAATTCAAGTGCCGCCCCCACCCCACTCTGGAGCACATGTAAAGACACCCTCAGTGTCCAGCTGGCTCAGAGGCATGACTTTCTGTAGGTAACAAACCACTCTCTGAAATGTTAGGAAAGAATATGACAGACTACAAATCTCAGAAGCTTGAATCCAAATCCAGCTTATTGGTTCTTTATCCCCAGCCTTTCACAGTTTCAGAAGACTTCTGCATTTCAATGAGATGCTCTTTTGGCTATAGTCTCCTTTGTTTTAAACCAAACAATAGATTAGCTAAGAACATACTAGACAACTAGTGTACTTGAATTTAAAAAGTGACTTTATAGGTGTTCAACTTAATGCACTTTACAAGGTACCTGATTTCTTGGGTACTAAGGGAATAGAAGGCAATTAAGCCATTCTGGGCCAATAAGTCCCATCCCTTGCTATTGAGACAACAACAGTCAATTGCACTCAAAATCTGGTTAAAAAATCTAACAAGCACCATCTAAATCTAGTTAAGTTTTTTCCCCAACCGCGTCTTACTGGAAGATTGCTTCAGAACCTCATTAAATCATTAGAACACTTTTTCTAATTTCCAGCCTAATGTATTTAAAGGTCAGTTCATATGCATGTGTTCTTTTGTTACATTGCATTGAACTTGAACATCTTTTTCTTCCCTGGTGTTACTCCATAATCTGTTTCTAGAAACCAGAGGCATAACAAGCAGAGCTGGTGCCCTGGTTAACATCTGTATGGGCAGGGAGCAGGCAATTCTTAGAGTGAGTAGGGCATGGTTCAGAGAGCACAAGCAGTGCGGGGTTGATGGAGGGGAAATATGCACCCCTGCAGTAAGAACAGCCCCCACAGTTTACCCTTGCTGGGAATTTGCCACCTCCCTGCGCTGCTGCAGGGGTAAGCCAGTTCACTCCTGGGTGGCCATAGGCATCCTGCCAGCTGCAGGAGCCTGCCATTAGACAGAAGTGGTAAGGGGCTTCAGCCATTTTTTGTGTAGAGCCTGCCCACCTCTCCTACAGCCAGGGAGCAAGCTGACAGATTAATGGCATAGATTAATGGCCCCCAGCCGCAGGAGAGGCAAGCAGGCTCTGCTGGGAGGGCCGGATCAAGCCCCTTGCCACTTCTGCCTTCAGCAGGCACCTGCAGCCAACAGGATAACAACATATATACAGTGACAGAAAAATAAAACACACCGTTTCAATTAAAAACTCGTGTTTCAAGATAGGATGCACTGAATGCCCTAAGAACTAAAACCCCATCATGTGTGTAAGTGCCTCAGAAAATCACTGGTTATTTCTACTGTCAAGATACTTAGGACCCAATCCTACAACATTTATGCACCCCAGATGGTGGAATAGAACAGTCTTCGACAAACATAACTACTCCTGTGTAGGGTTAAGGGGCAATCAGACTCCTCAACCTGCTTTCTAAGTTGTCAGTAGTGACACAATAATCTAGTTTTAGCAATTTGTTCTGTTTAATTTTTAGGACAAGTATTCAGATTCCACTCACTGGGTTGAATCCTACCTCCATTAAAGTCAAGGGCAAAATTCTTGCTGCTTTTGCTGGGGCTAGGGACTTCACCATTATTAGTTGCATCTTGTTGAAGATATTGAATTCATTTGATAGAGACAGAATTTATTTGTTGTCCAGCTGATAACAGCTAGAGATGAAATGAAACAAAAGCCATGGATTCAGAAACCTTTAAAATGAAGAAAAGACTCATGCTGGACACAAACTTGGAAGCTCAGGACAAATTGTAATAAAAATACCTACCTGATGCGGCATTTTGCCAACTATGTATTTGGGGAGCTTTGCGTCCTAGACCAAGGGATAGATGCACTTTCCTTTATAAATCTATAGGAAACTAGAGTGTTTGGAGTGTATAAATAGTTTGAGTTTTTTATTCAGATGCCCATTTCTTTTGAATGTTCAGGATTCATGGTTTCTGTCACAACTTGTTCTAGCAATTAGTGGTTAGAAGTACTTATTAAAACTGTCTCTCCAGTTGTTTGAAAGCATTTTTAGGTCTTGTATATGTCTATTATGCATAAAGAGAGTGTTTAAAGATAAACTTCCTCTACTATTTATGGACAGTGTTTTGGGGACCAGACTATTTTGGACACTATGTCATTAACTCCTACACTTTCAAGTCACATTCTTTAACTTACATCTGTATAAATCAGGAATTCAGCTGAATTACATCTATATACAACTTGCACAACAGCAGAAGATTGCATAGGGACTAAGTGCCTGCTTCTAATGTAATGCATTTTATAGTGGTTTGTACACCATAATCTATGCAATGCAACCAATATAATCTCATAGCTGAAGATACATTCTCAGATAGTTCAGATAGGTTGAAAATTAAAAAAAACTCTCAGATGTTTATGGGCCAGTCAGGCAGTGAGCTTTTTATTAAAACAACAACAGAAACTAAAACAAATTAGAGCAAAAAACCCAAAATATGAGGCCTGATTCTACAACACTTAATAATAGTAAATGCTACCTCCCTGTATGACTGGTTCCTATGATTTTAAACAGGATTGTCCACATAAATAGCACTTACATTTTATTGAGGTCAGAAAATTTGGAATGGAGTAATAAACAACTCTGAGTATGGATCTTCTGTGCAACCTGAACTTCTTACACAAACCTGTGTTAAAAGGGGTTAAGGAATCACTGGAAGTACAAACAGCAAAGTAAGGAAATAATTTTTACTATTGCATGTGATGAGACCAAAATTGGAATAGTCTGTATAATTCCAGCATTTTAACAATGTTAAAAGGATGTTGAAAAGATGGAAAGGAAGCAGAAAAGAGATTCACATGATTCAGGGGATGAAAAAAATGTCTTACATTAGGAGACTTTTTTTAAGGAGCTTGATTTGTTTAATTATTTTTTAAAAAGAGAGAGTGGTGACTTGACTAGTTTATAAATAATCCAAGGAGTAGAAAATACAGGTTATCAAAAAGCATGTCTATGTGTCACCATACGTTGATGTTGCTACGGCACAGTGCTTTTGCACTTCCTTTTAGAAGTACAAAAGCACAGTGCAGTATGGGTAGTCACTGAGCCATGCACAGGGCACACAGTTAATATTCACCGCTATGTTACCATACCAATGCCCTAGATCCAGGGAGTGTGCCACTATGGCGATGTAGCTGGCCATCATGTGTAGACACACATGATCGCTACATTGCTGTAGCATGCCATGCAGAAACATAAAGCATCACTATGTTGTCATTGGGTGATGTGTAGATGCATCCAAAGGGCTTTTTTGTCTTAGAAGCACAACAGGAACTAATGGGTAGAAGCTGAAGCCAGACAACTTCAGAAGTAAAGCATATATGGGTTACAATGACAATAATTAACCATACCAATAAACTACCAAAAACTGGTGTATGCTGCAAAACTTGTCAAAAGAACTTTTAAGTTCATATTCCTTGAAAGTCTCTTTAGGTCAACAGCCCCTTGACATTTCAAAGGCCATTTTCATCTTTTAGTGGGACTGTTATCTGTTTTACTGTAGATTTATTATATTTTTTACCAAATCTTGATTCATACCTTGTTCTCTGTCAGAAACTAGATTACTTGCTGGTGTGATATGCATCAACCCCAACCTTGTGGGTCTGTTCAGTTTAGAAACACCTGACCAAATGTTAAATAAGTAGATACATGAGCTTCACAATTCATCTAAATTGCTATTTGTAGTCTCTGATGCCTTCCTTGTACTTATTCTTTGATAAATTAATATTGTGTTTGTATCTGTCTGTATCTGCCCCCAAAAGTTTTGGTATTCAGGTAAAACAATAATAAAATAATTTATTGCATGTTTTTCTAGTTACGGCTTGAGTTTTGCTAATACGTAAATCACATTGGCTTTTGCAAGCTGCTTCTTCAAGCTATTTCAACAACAGATTCCTGGTTTTGGTAATAGAGAAATCCTCTCCTTTTTGTATTGTAAAATAAAGGAAAAAGAAAACTGGTTTGCTTTTTAGTTAATTTTTCATTTAAGGATAAAGCTTACCCTTACTGCTTGCTTGAACTGAACTAGACTGATGGTGGGAAGCAAGGAGATTCAGGCTACACAGCCTAGTCCAAGAGCCATGCACCTATGCTATTGTTGCTCTAATCCATGAATTTCCCTTGCCTAAAGCACATATTGTTGCTGATTAAGGTGAGGTGCATCTTATTGCTGTTCTAAAAGGAGCAGCATATGTCTCTAGCTAGTACAGTGCAGACCACTGATGAGGTGTTTTGAGATGTGGAAATACTTTGTTCAATCCTCTCTCTGTGTATTCGTTAAGATGGCAGAGAACATATACACACTAGATGAAAAGGGTAAATGAAAAATGTCACATGACCTATGCTCCCTTGCCAGCCACTCTTTCTTCTTCTGGGCAGTGGTTTACTTGCAAGCAGTTGATTCAGAGCTGTTTCTGAGTGCTCTGTTTGAGCACTAGAGTTAGAATACTTAAAATGTTTCTTTGTGGGAAGGTGCCACATACAAGATGGGAATCTACCTCCCTTTTTACCCTGTAAAGCACTGGGTTTGACGAGGCAATATGGCTGTTGACTTATAGGAGAGGGTTAAATTTTATCAAAGCTTTAAGTTATGTTTTAGAAAACAGATTAGAACACACATAACTGCTAATATTTCACAGTGTGAAGCAAGGCCATTGCCTCCCTGCTTAAAGTATTTTTTGTTCTTTGAGATCCATAAATTACAAAGATAATTCAAGAAGTATTATTTTAAATTAATATTCTCTCTTGGTGGTACTAAAAGAGAAATAGATCAGAAGTATAACTGCATAAGGAGTCTAAGAATTGAGAAGAATGTATTTGGTGTAGCTGTGTTAACCTTAGCTTTAGACCATTTTTAAAGACAAGCTCTGAGCATGGGGTATGGCTCTTTCCTCCCTAGGTATTCTTCACTTCCCATTACTTTTAAAGGGGTATAGGTTGTAGCCATGTTGGTCTAAGGACATAGGCAGACAAGGTCCTTTGGGTGAATCCGATATCTTTTATTAGACCAACTTAAATATTTTAAATTGAGACTTCTCTATTTACATCTTCACTGACTGCCTATCTTGCACGCATACCAGCCCAGCCTCTGTCTTTATTTTTCATTCCATCCAGGAAGAGCACACACCAACTGCAGAAATTTCCACAGCCCAATGAAGGATTTTTAAACCCAAAAGCTTGTTTAAATTTTTTTTTCCAACTATCTAATAAAAAATATCATTTCTTTTAAAGGAATTTGAGTATCCAGTTCCTTTAGGTGGTTATAGGTGGTCAAAAACCTTTGAAAAAGGTAGCTGGCCATGGATAAGGTGAGAATAACATACAAAGTAGTTGAAGAACAGTTCAGATACAGTAGTGAATACCTGCATGATTTGTTTTTTTCCATAAAGACTCCAAGTGCTAAATTTGTGAATGTAACTCAAATTTCAGTTGTGCTTTTAAGGTGCAGCTCTGTGTTGGGCTCAATGGCACTGCAGTAGCTTGGAGAGACCCACTAGGAGGCACTATGAATCTGAGGTAGGATACCTCCTAGAAGTATGGCATAAAGCACCCTTCCCATTACCCTGGTAGCCATACACCATAGCCTACAGGCCACTGTGGAGATGAAAGGAGCAACATTTCTTTGCTGGCAAATGACAATCTTCTGATACACATGCCACCTTTAAGAAGCAGCATGTACCTTCACTTCTATGTACTGGAACCTTTCCCAGATTACTTTATGGCCCATACTCATAAAGATAAGGCTCAATCTTTCTTTTAGTAATCTCAGGCAAAGAGTCAAGAGAGAACTAAAAATTGTACGAGAATTATCTTAGAACTTAACTGATTGAATAAAAACGAGATATTAGGTTAAGGAGTCAGCTCTCTCAAAATGTACTTTAAGGGCCGTGTTACATGTTGCACTCTGAACTGCTCAAATATTGATCAGTGGTACTGCTAGCTCAATTTTGGAGCAGTAACACCTTAAGGCTAAAAAAACTTCTCTGACTGTACCCAACCTGCTTGCTGTGATTTGCTACTAGAGAGCTGATGACCAGTGGCAAGGCTAGGAGCTATGAGCTCTTGTGCATATGACAATGTCACAATCAACACATAACAAACGTTTCCCTTTGTGCGGCTTAATGGAGTGACACATTACATCCCAATGTAGTTTAGTTTGCAATGTTGCAACTTGGAACATTGCAGCCATTAGTCAGCTCACCCCCCAGCTGTGGGAAAAACATGCAGGCTCCACAGAAAGAAAGGATTGTGCCCCTTTCCACTTCTGCCTTCAAGAGGCTCCTGCAGCCAGCAGGATGCCTGGGGCCACCCAGGAATGGGCTGGCTTGCCTCTTAGGCAGCACAGGTAGATGCCAGGAGAGTGGCTTGATGTGCTGGTAGCCAGAGAAGGAGGCGAGTCAGTGCACAGGGAGCAGGGCTGCCTGGGCAGGCTGGGAGCTTCCCTGAGATGCCTGGCCTTCCAGTACCCCATGCACTGTCCTAGCCACCTTTTCCAGATGTTGCTGTACCCAGATGCCCTTCTGCCACCTCCCTGCACTGCCCCAGGGGCATGCCAGCCAGTTCTCAGGTGGCCCTAGGCATCCTGCTGGCTGCAGCAACCTGTTGAAGCCAGAAGTTATGAGGGGTCCAATCCTTTTTTCCTTCACAGCCTGTCCACCTTTTCCATGGCTGGGGAGTGAGCTGAAAGATCAGTAGCACAAATTAATGGGCCCCAACCATGAGAGAGGCAGGCAGGCTCCACTGAAAAAAAATTATCAAGCCTCTTGTCGCTTCTGCCTTCAGCAGGTACCTATGGCTACTAGGACAATGACATATATACAGTAACAGAAAAATGCAACCCACCATTTCAATTAAAAACTCACTGTTTCAATTTAAGGGGCATAGAATGCAACCCTAAGGACTAAAACCCCCTCACATGAACAAGTGCCATGTGGCTGTGAGTTGCCACTAGAAATCTGGTGAGTCAGGTCAGGCTTCTATCCCTGGTCTAGGGAAGGGGTACGTGAAGGTGTGTTGCAGAAATAGGAATATGAAGTTGGGAGGCAAAGAGTTAATGGGATGGGGTGGGTAATGAAACCGAAGGTGGAAAGGAAATGAGGATAGGGTAATGGTGGTGAAACGAAGGAAGTCAGCCACTGAAAGAGAAAATTTAAAAAATTTAAAAAGGAAGTTTAGCCACATAAAAGACGAGGAGACACTACATCATTGAATGCTGGAGGACTGCAATTTGGGTGGCTTTTGGGGACTGGCCACACTTTAATGGGACAGAAAGTGGGTAAGAGATCAGAGATTAACCTTCCCTGGAGTGCCCTGTTAATATGTGGGCAATCCAGAGGTTAAGAGCTCCAGTGGCTGCCTAAAATGAATGTGTAACAAAGCCCTAAGATTCCCCTTGACTGGCAGCTCACTCTTATAAATTTTCATCATAGAAAACTAGGGCTTCAGTGGACATCCCAGAAAAATGTTTGTCCAACCTGCACTTAAAAATTCCCAATAACCGAGAGACCACACTCCCTGTAGATAGTCTGCTCCACTGGTTAACCACTTTCATAGATAGAAAGTCCTTCCTGATATCCAACCTCAATCGCCTTTAATAGTTTAAGCCCATTACTAATTGCTTTGTCTCCCATAGACACACACAAGAATTGATTGCTATCCTCTTAATAACAGTCCTTTTTTGACATTAAAAATTGTCGTTAAATTCTACCTCAGTCTCCTCTTCAATCACAATAATCCCAGTTCTTCTAACCTTTTGTCATATAACTTATTTTCTAAAGTTCTAATATTTTTTTGTCACTCTTCTCTGTTTTCTTTTCCATTTTTCCATGTCTTTCTCAAAATGCATTGCTCAGAGCTAGGCACACCATTTCAGGCGATGCCTCAGCAGTGCAAAAATTAGAAGAGAGTAGAAAAATCACTTCCCATGCTTTTCATGTGACATTCCTGTTAATGCATCTCAGTATGCTATTACATTTTTTTGCAATATTGCTATACTCACTCATATTCAGCTTGTGATCTGCTGTAACCCACGGGTCCTTTTCAGCATTACTGCAGCAAGGCTGATTACTCCTCGCTTTATATTTATGTATTTGATTCTTGCATTCTAATGTAGTACTTTACACTTGTCCTTACTGAATTTAATCCGGTTTACTTCATATCATTTTGCATTTCATCAAGGTCATTTTGAAATGAATTTGGTCCTCTAGACGATCTGTTCCTGAACGATCTGTTGAGTGCTGACAAAATATTTTCTAAGTGTACATTCAATTCCACCCCCAAGTCAATGAGGATGCCTATATACATGTCTGAGGTTGCTGGGGGATGTCTTAATTAGAGCAGCTCTTAGGCCTGGCCATGCCCCGCCTCAGCTTAGTTTGGCTCCTGCCAAGGGCTTGCTCTAGCATCCCCCAGCTTCTGGCCTGCACCACTGCAGGCATGTGCCTGCATTTCTGGAGTCAGAAGTGAATGCCTGTTCACTTGCAAATTGGTTAAATCTACGCACGCTGCAAAAATTTAATCAAGTCAGGTTCCAGCTTTCTGAATGTCTGTCCCTAGTGTAGGTGTTTAGAAATAGATCCTTTCATGGTAATGCTCAAAATTCCTTGATTATTTTAATTATTAAGAGCTGTATTGTATGCTGACTCCCTCAAGTGACTCAATTATAACTTGTAATCATACATTTAATTTAGGCTAATGCAGCCGAGTCCAGATCCACAATGGAATCTGAATTCAATGGGAGTTAAGTGCCTAAATATCCTTTTGTATCTAGGCCTCAATTTTTTATCTTAGGAAGAACATTGTCATGGTTCTAAATCCAGTCATTTAATTCTCTGCAGGCAACCTAACCAGAAATTGGAAAAAAAATGGGAAAAGGAGTGAAATAACTAGTTTGTATGATTGCTTTTTTAGTCCAGTGGTTTTTGGATCTGACACTTTAACTATTTCTCCTATTTAACTAATCTTACAGATGATTTTTAGCTTACTGCAATGCTAGAGACATAAAAAGGCAGGAACAATAGCTAGGTGTCAGATCCAAAGAACACCGACTAAAAACCAATAACAGGAAAGATTCAAAATTCAAGGGAAAAATATATGCTGGAGTCTAACATACTCTGTTGGCTCTGATTGCCGTGCACCTGTCACCCGACCTCAAGAAGGAGATTTTGCAGGACCATCTGCTTCCAGGATACTTTAAAAGTTCTTTTGTATTATTCTGTTAGAGCGAGTGGGATTAATATACCCATCTAAAAGTCACTACTGCCCATATAGCTTGACTGGACCCACTTTGCCAAACACTCTATTGGCTATTGTGACCCCTGAGAAGCTTGGATTTGGAGTAGTGGGTCTGTGGCAGTTTCCTTGGTCTGTATAAATGTCCTCTCCCTTCCCTACTATTAAGTACCTTTTGTGGGGATAGAGAAAAAATGACTTATTATTCTTCCCCTAACTCCATCCAAGCAGTCTCTAGAGCTCATGAACTTCCTTTATAATGTTAGGGAAATTAGTTAACATGGTGGCATCAAACCCCTCTCCTTTCCCCTTCCACATGGAAAAAGGGAGATTCCTATATGGAATATCTTTCACACCGATGGAAAATGGGGGTAGGAGGTGAGGGGCATGACTAGGCCTCTACAAAAGGAATATTATTTGGTATAGCACTGGGATTGTGAGATCTGTGTGGCTCTTGGCTCTGCTACAGACCTGTTAAATAGCCCTGGGCAAATTGTGTGACCTTTAGTGATCCGTTTCCCTTTTGCAAATTGGTAATAACATTTACATATCTCACAGAGGATTTTGTGAGACTGAATTCATTAACATTCACACACAGGTTGTCTGATCTGTGAATAGAAAGAGGAAGATGAAATTTTTAAAATGTTATGGGAAAAGGAACCTGTTTTAGACAGTAGCCTTATTGACAAAGTACTAAAGCAAAGGGTGATAAGGAGATTAATTGACCAAAATAACAGTTATGTGCAGTTACCACAGAAACAACTCACTGTCTTGTGAACTGTGAACTGATATAAATGATACTATCCAGTCTCCTGGTTTTTTTTAAAAACTAACCATGCAGTATATACATTTTTAATGTTCTACATTGTAATCACTGAATTAAAGATATTTCAGCAACTGCTGCCTCTGATACATCAGCTGTTTTTAGCTTGGCTAAACTTATTTTGCCCCTCATCCCTACCAGAAATGTTAATAAATTTTACATGATACTAAATATATAGGGTCAATTTTTGCCAATTGTATGGTAGAACAAGTAGTAACTTTTTTCCTTGAATAGGGTTTCATGGAGGAAACTACTGTTTAACCTGAATAAGGGTGGCAAAACTGGCTACACAGAAATCTTCTGAAATTGAAACAATATCTTTATTGTGGTCCCAGAAATCATGAAAATCCTTTAGGTAATGAGCTGCTGGCCAGCTCACAGTAATATAACTGGGAATTAATGTTATCAAGTGGTTGCATACAAAATATGTCATTTTGATATTTATAAAGGCCTTGTTATTAGTTTTTGCCCTGCTGTTAGCAAAAGTCCAAAGTTCTTGAATTAATTTTCTCCAGTGAAAATTACCCCACCTATCATCTGCAAGAGATGGTGAATATTGAGTCCTATGATATAGGTGGTTTGTAGTGTTTCATGTGATTGGATAATCCAATCAAAATTTGCATGATCTGTGGCAATGGTTGCAACTGTATGTCATGGTTGGATGGTTCAGGAGCTGCTTGTTTTCTATGGACTCTTTTCTCTTCAAGCTGTTGGAGTCAGTTCTTGTCGTGGACTTTAATACCCTGGTGGAGACAATGCCACTTGCTCCTATCACTTGCCAAGATTTCCCATTGGCCAGGATCAATTCCAGATGTCTTCATATCTTGCTTGCATGTGTCTTCATAGTGTAGCTTGGGACACCCTGTTGTTCTTGTTCCCTCTGGTAGTTCCCTGTATAGCATGTCTTTGGGTATACATCATCTTCCCTGCCAATCTGCTCAGATGGCCTATCCAGAGCAGCCACCTCTGAGTAGGGCTGTCACACTTGGTAAATTTGCCCTTTGAAGAACCTCTGCATTTGTAACTTTATCATGCCATTTGATGTTGAGCATGTGGTGTAAACAGGTGGAAGCTGTTTAACTTTTTCTCTTAATGTGCATAAGTTGCTCATGTTTTCCAACCATACATGAAAGTACTAAGTATGCAAGCTTTGTACACTAGCGTTTTGGTCTTGGTGGTAAGTTTTGAAGTGTTCCATGCTCTTTTAGTGACTCTGCTTGTGGTGGTAGCAGCCTTTCCGATGCAAATATTAAGTTCTTCATCCAGTGAGAGACTGATGGTCACTGTGGAACATAGCCAAACATTTGGACTTCTTCTAGCTCGTTCTCATTAAGAGTAATTGATAGATCTTGTGGAAGTCTCTGTCCTAGTACAATTGTTTTCTTTATGCTGATCGTTAGAACAAATGCTTGACAAGCTCTTGAAAGGCAATCCATGAATTCTTCTTATAGTAGGTCTTCATTATGGGCTACAAGGCAAGTATCATCAGCAAATAGAAGCTCCCTAATAATCAGTTTTCTACCTTTAGTCTTTGCCTTCAGTCATGGCAGGTTGAAGAGTTTCCCATCCAATCTTGTGTGAAGGTACACTCCACCTTCCATATCTTTAAATGTGCAGTTCAGCAGTACCAAGAAGAAGATTCTGGCCAAAGAGCGTCTGGGCAAGAACACATCCTTGCTTCACTCTGCTTTTCATCTTGAAACTGTCCAAAGTGGACCCATCAAACTGAACATTTGCTTTCATGTTGTTCTAGAAGAAACATATAAGGCTTAACAGGATTGGTGGGCATCCTATCATTTCTAGGACTGCAAATAGGCCTGCTCTGCTGATGGTGTCAAATGGTTTGGTCAGATCCACAAAGGCAATGTACAATGGTCAGTTTTGCTCTCTGTACTTTTCTTGAAGTTGACACAGGGAAAATATCATGTCTATGGTTGATCTTCCAGTCCTAAATCCACACTGAGATTCAGGATAGACATGGCTCATCTGCTGTTTTAGGCCTACAGAGATAGCCCTTGCGAAAGCTTTTCCTGCTATACTTAGTAGTGAGATACCTCTGTCGTTGTTGCAGTCATCCTTGTCGCCTTTATTTTTGTACAAAGTGGTGATGTTTGTGTCTTACATGTCTCGTTATACCTCACCCTCTTTCCAGCATTTGAGTAGCAGCTGATGAAGATTTGGTACTAGGCTTTCTTTCCTGCACTTGAAAAGTTCCACTGGAATGCCATCTTTTCCAGAAGCCTTTCCACTTGATAATGAATTAACAGCCTTGCTTATCTCTTCTACAGTGGGCTTCATGTCTAGCTCTGGCATGACGTATAGATTGGTATTTCTTAGTTGGTATGATGAAAGGTATCGTCTCTGAACCAAAGGTTCTAGAGTTTGGTATTTCAAAAACCCATGGCACTTCCTCTGGTTCTTGGTGTTAGGGGTATCGATTTTGGACTTGCTCCTTGGTTTTGCTTTATGCAGTTTCGTCACTATCATCTTCACTGTGCTAATGTTCAGTGTCACAATCAGCACTATGGAATGTGCAGATCTTCTGCACGGTAGGTAGGTCTTTCCTCCTAACAACAACAAAGTCTAGTTGGTGCCAGTGGCCTGATCATGAATGTTGCCTTGATGCTTTGTGGCAATCTTTTCCAGCAAAATATAAATTGTTAATGCACAGTCAAATAGTAAAATGTTGCTTATCATATGTAACTCTCAAAAAAGGTGCCAGGGAAAAGACAAATTGGGAGCCAGGTCAAGCCCAATCAAAACTGCTATTATTTTCCATAAATCTTTTCTTTTTCCCTCAACCTCCAACTCCATGGGCATGTCCCGATGAGTGAGCGTGTACATTTCCTCAAAGACAAACTTGTCCCTGGGTAACGCCCCTGCATGTGTGCTCTAGCATGCAGCAAATTGCCCCAGGTGGGCCCAGCAGCCTTACCTGGAATCCTGGGAGCCTCCCTGAGCTGCAGTGGTGGCAATCTGGGTATGAAGGGCCTGGCTGAAAGCCAGAGCATGGCTCTGCCAGCCAGGCTCCAGTATCAAGCAGCAGATGCTGCAGTTACATGTGCTGCCCCACTTTTTTGTCACATTTTTTTAGATACCAAGATTCCTGTTATCTAATTTTGGTTCTGAGCTGCATATTTGCAGCATGGAGAACCTTTTCATGTGCGCCTCATGCATCTTGCAACGCACACCTGTGTGCTCATCTAGACGTACCCCAGTCATTTATCTTTCCTTTTACCTGCCACTCTAACTGCCCCCCCTCCCCCTGCCCTCCCTCCCTTCCCACCATATGCATGTCTTCATTGGATGAATTTGAATTCTTTAAATTCATGCAGTTTAGGGAACAGAGTGGTAAAAAAGTAGCACTTTTTTAGATACCAGGATTTCCTTAGTAGGAAATCTCCCATGGGGGTGACTAGAAAAAAAGAATCAGGTGGCACAGAAGCACTGATTTTGGGGTCCAGACTCCATTTTGTTTGGATATCTTCATGGAAACAAGAGTCTTTATAGGTCTTTCAAAGAAGTGTCAGGCTGGTGTTTGGATATGAATTAGGCAAGCAGACCTAGCGTTTATAATGCGAAGAAGGGTTTTCAGCTGATTAAACTAATCATAGTCGAAAGCTTTTGGAAAGGAATGGGATCTTTCCTGTTGAGAATTGGAAGCCTCTGAAGACTAGAGAGAAGGAGAAGCATAAGGGCTAAAAGCCAATAGAGTTAATAAATGGAAGCTGTAATTTGAAGGAGAGCACATATGTGTTCCTTCTCAGCTGAGAGAAGCCTACTTTTGGCAAGCTCTTCCTGAAAATGAACTGTTCTTTGTGAATGGTTCTGTCATCGCTTTAGTCCTGGGGCAATTCTGTAATGGCAGGGGCTCAGTCTGTAAATCCCCTTCATAAAATGTCCCTGTGAACGGTAATCCATGAGCTGGCATTGTGGTGTGAACACCTAAAGGAACTTGGTAAAACAAAAGCACTCTCCTGAGCCCCGTTTCCAGTATTCACCTATTGCAGCTGTCATGTCATGAATATATATATTTTTAAATTGTATTAAAAATGGTTCTATTAAAAGAGTTGTGTTAATGTTAATAGCTTTATTAAGCCAATGGGAGCCCTGTGAACCAGTGCCTTGTAGGACTGGTCTGCCAAAGAGTTATTACACAGGAACATACATGGATGGCTTCTTTCTTTTTCAAATCTTGTAAGTAAAGAGCATCTCCCTCTCACTCTCTTACTGTTCCGTCCATATGAATTCATATTATTTTCTACATTAAGTGTTTCTACTTCCCTTTCTACAGAATGTACCTATCACCCTTGGTAGGAGCTGTGTGTGCATCAATGGAAACTAAGCAGCAGACTGATTTGTCCCCATCTTGCTTGCTTTTAACTGGTTGTTATCCCCAAAATTTTAGATCATCCTCCATTCCGTTTATGCACCATCTGCCAAAGATTTCTGTCAACAAGCCTTATATGATATCCAGGGGAAGATTTCCAGACACCTGCTGGTATTTAATAGCAAATGATCCGGGGGAGGAAGGAAGAGAAAAAAGGCACTGTCACCAACTTGCAGTCATGTGAGTGAATTTCCATTTTATCATATTAAACATTTTTAAATTGTTCCTCCTGAGGCAATAAAGTCAATATTGTGATCTGGTATCTTTAAAAAGCCTGGGAGCTTGTTTCAGAACAGCATCTTGTTACCATTGTGTTAACATTCATTTGTATTAAAGCCTTTAAAAAATACACCAAAAAAACCCTCCTGCATCTGTAGTGTGCCAACTAATGACGTTTTCACTTCATTATTAGATCCCCACTTATGTATTTTAGAATCTTGTATTTTAGGATCAGCTTCACTACTTGGGCTTAGTTGTATTTACACTCATTTAACACTGGTGTAAATGATTGCACAAATATAATTGAAGTTCTTACGTACATTCCACAATATGTTACTCTACGAGTATCTTCCAGGATTGCAATGGGGTGAAATATTTAAATATGCTTATGGGTATCTAAGGTCAAGCTTATTGTTATTGAATATACTGTTGGTAACTGAGTTACATGTTTACTTTATAATGTAACACACAATATATTTTGCATTGGCACTGTTACCCACATAGAAGGCAGGGTAAATTTGTACCTTTTAGACTTATTTATTTATTCATATGGAATACAGCAACCGAATGACAGAACAAGCTATATGTTACAAACAACAAACTTACAAACAAAAGTGCTAAGGGATAAGGCTACAGTGACAGTTTTAGATTTGATATCCATTGCCAGTAGCCTGGTGCAGGTCTTCAGGTCTTCTAAAAGGACTAACCTTTTAGACTAATTAAAGTAGATGTGCTATACAGATACATCTAGCACAAACTTTTGTAGACTGAAAGCTCGCTTCATCAGATGCTGTACTTCCGCTAGCTGAGTATCAGCTAGTAAGGGGCTGTACAAGAGAGAAACAGATTATGTTGTGTCTTGTAAAGTGCCTTCTTAGAGGAAAACGGGAGTGCTATGCTTCAGAAGTAATCCTTGTCCTGGACCTGGTTTTATACAGTAACTGTTGTTTGAAGCAATGCTCAAAAGTCATTCTATCCCTAACACTGATAAGAATATTAAAATACGTAGACCAGTGGCACAAATTTGTGCTGGCTAGCTAGCTAGATATAGTAAAAACTGTGTCATCCGGCACTTTACCATCTGGAATGCTCTATTAACTGGCATGCCAATCGACTCAGCAAAAGCGAAACCAGAAGTCTCACCGTGGCACCTCTGGTTTCACTGAGTCCCACTTTTCCCGATTTTTGGACCATGGCCCAGGGCAAAGCAGCCTGTGCAAGGCCCTCTTCTCTGTCCCCTGGCATGCTGACACCAGAGAGTGAAAGCCCTGGTGCACCGGATGTGGCGGGACAGGTGGTGGCCCAAACAGCAAAAGATACCTCTCTGATAACCAGCATATCTGATTAACCAGCACTCCCGATGGATGCCAGATAACACAGCTTTTACTGTAGATAGATAGCTAGATAGATGGATAGATACTTTGGATAGTTTATATGGTGCAAATCTGCCCTGCCTTCTACTTGACTTCAGACTAACATACTATTGCTCCTTGGGCGCAGATGCTTATTGCTCAGTAGCCTAAAAACAGTACTCTATCAGGCTCTGGTCAGACCGCAGTTGGAGTACTGAGTGCAATTCTGGGCGCCGCACTTCAAGAGGGATGTGGATAACCTGGAGAGGGTCCAGAGAAGGGCCACTCTTATGGTTAAGGGCTTGCAGACCAGGCCTTACGAGGAGAGACTAGAGAAACTGGACCTGTTCAGCCTCCGCAAGAGAAGGTTGAGAGGTGACCTTGTGGCTGCCTATAAGTTCATCACGGGGGTACGGAAGGGAATTGGTGAGGTTTTAGTCACCAAGGCATCCCCGGGGATTACAAGAAATAATGGCCACAAGCTAGCAGAGAGCAGATTTAGACTGGACATTGGGAAGAACTTCTTCACAGTTAGAGTGACCAAGGTCTGGAATGGGCTCCCAAGGGAGGTGGTGCTCTCCCCTACCCTGGGGGTCTTCAAGAGGAGGTTAG